>CADWAE010000461.1:1200000-2400000 GCA_902982915.1 Phalloptychus januarius
GCATCAGCTCAACCACCATAGTCTTTCAGAAGCAGTCAGCCAGCCAATCACCAAGCAGTCAGCTCAGCACACTAAGCCGATCTGTCGCCTTGGTAACAGCTATTTCAGCTCCACCTTCATGTGAACACGGTGCACAGATATCTGAGGGATATCTCAAAGGAATATTAGGATTTTATTCTGCAAATCGAACCCACATTTCTGTGCCTGTCATCCTGCGCTCCACTGCCAGATGCTCTGCTCAGCAAAATGAGGGAGCTGTAAAAAAAAAAAAAAAGAGCAGCAGCAGCAGCTTGGAAACTCATCTGTTAGTAATGATGGCTCCGGTCTGCTACTGTGACTCATGCCAGTGTACGCCCACAACACTATTACAGGCTTATTTAGTATACGATCATTACCGTGTGTGTGTGTGTGTGTGTGTGTGAGACTGTGTGAGGTGAGCTGCACTGAAGTCCTGCAGTCAGACACTGCCGGAGGAGAAAATATACCTTAATGCAGTGAATGCTACACGAAACATTTTTTGTTAAAATCCAACAAAATTCTTTCCATTACCCTTTTTTTGGGGGGGATTATCTAACGTTATTTCCTACGGGAGGTTGGAGAGGATTTTCAAGAAGAAGTAAATCACTTCCTGATGTTTGTCACAGTTAAATCTGTTGTTGTAGTCCAAGATAGGCATCAGTGAACCACTCCCAAACATCATTAAAGGATAAAAGAACTGCAGGCTAATCCATTACCTCTCTAATAGGGACCAGACGTGTTTCTCAAGCTGCTTTCTTGTCTGAAGTGAACGATTTGCACTGAAGGTTGAATTAAAGCAGCAAATGAAACAATTATTTTTTTTCTTCTTTTTTGGTAGGACTTATAGTATTCTGAAAATATTTTTATTTTATTTTATCCTAAAATGTCAAAAAGCAGAAAGTATAGAGCTGGCTGTAGATCTGGTTGAAGTAGTGGGCTAGAGGCAGGCAGAGCCAATGCCTGAACAACAATATGTGGAAACCATGTGGAAAAACTCAAGTTGATGTTTACATTTTTTTGTGAATAAGACTATGGCCATATTTAAGTTAAAACATATTTAAATCACTTTATAATTGTTTGGATTCTTTGACAGCCTCGTGTCCCAGCTCTACCTGAATGCAGCACAAGAGAATCCTATATCATCAACTTGTCATCTGGCCCGGTTGGACGCTACAGGCAGTTGGATATGAACATCAGCTGGTTTTTCTCCAAAACCAGTGATGTTTACATTCAGCCTGACTTGGTTCTGGTTCTGGTTCAGGATTTGGTTTTGGTTTTGGTTCCGGTTCTGGTTCAGGACTTGTCACAGGCAACATCATTTCCAAGCTGGAACAGGATTTAGAGTTTTTATCCAACTAGTTTAGCAGCAGAGCTCGTTTGTAGGGGTTGCATGATAAATGAACATACACTGGTTATGACTCAGTCCAGTATGGGGATATTCCTGGAAAATTATTTTTTGATTAATGTCTAATGTTTTTTTTCCTGTACTATTTATATATTTGATCTTTTCTGATGTTGTGGGCTGATGTTGCGGGATTTTTCTAGCAGAATTTCTCCCAAGGAAAGCAAATAAAGATTCCACTTGCTCAAAAATTTTAAATGACCACAAAACAAAAAAAAGTCACAAATTTTAATACTATTTTGTGGACAGCCATTGGCTATGGTTTGCTATTAAGTCTGTGGGAGTCGATTCATGTGTGAAAATAATTTCTGATTCACTCGTTCACAGTTTGACTCTGATTAGCCCATAGTGTTGTTATTAGTGTAAAACCCTGGTCATTCCGTATATTCAGCTAGTTTTTAAAGAGACAGAGGTCCAATTTTAAGGCGTTAAATTACAAAGTAAAATCTCCTTAAAGTCATATTTGATATAAACAGCATTTGTATAACAACTGGAGGTAACATAGTTACTTGATTGTGCAATACAATGATACTATGTGCCTGGGAAACACATAGTACTGGCCCTTTAATAAGTTTTATTCCCAAAGACCAGCCAAGACTAAATTGCTGTGGCCCCCCCTTTCTTTCAGAATTGTCTTTATTCAGACACTTTGGAGAGTTTTCTAGAATGAATGGACTGTTTAAGATCTTAATCCAAACTGACAAGGACACTGCAAAACCTTTGGGGTTTTAGCCATTAGAAAGGTGGGCTTGCAGTAGTGCGTTGGATCACTGGCCTGCTGAGTAACCGTAGTGTGCTAGAGCGTAGGGTCACAAAGTGAAGATAGAACTTTGTAGTTATAGGGCAGACTTCATGGTTCCATTGATAACAATAAATCATCCCGGGTCTGAAGAAGCAAAGCAGGGGTCGACCCCAATAAAATGAGTCTGAGACCGGCCCATGTCAAACACAACCTGGTAGCACATAACAGGTCGGGAACTTTTGTTTTACATTTTGTTTTTATTGAATGTTTTCTACAACAGCCATGAGAAGAAATAAATACTGACATAGATTGACTTTCCTGGCATTAGACAATATAAAACCTGTTTTTCTTTGTCCCATTAATGAAATCCATCAAAAACACAGAACAATTATTTTTGTCCATAAACAACTAACAGTTTTACTTTGATGTACATTTTTAAGCTTTGTAAAGCTTAAAAATCTGATTTTATCTGTTTGTAAAAATTAGACAAAGGTGATGAATTATGCTTTGATGTATCTTGTAATTCCTGCATTTAGAGTTGCATCTCATTTATGTACTGCAGTCCTTAGATAAGCTGCCATATTAGAACGAATCAAAACCAGGAAAAGTCTGATTGGTGGATCTGTCTTTATCCGACTTGGGACATTTGACATAACACTGGAAGCAGAATAAAGTAATTATATGAATAGAATACAGGTGGGACAACATGAGTTATACTTCAACTCATCCCTACAATATATATAAAAACTTGAGATATGTTTATGTGTAAATGTATTTTCCTTCTCTTTCTCTCTACAATACTGTACAAATTGTTAGATATGTAAACACAACTAAATAAACAATAAAAACAAAAAATAATGATTTTAATCTAAGACCAGTTGCCCACTTTTGTTTTTCTTGTAACAGTAAAAAACACTGTGGCTTCTCTCCCCCTGTAGGCTGCCAATAAGAATTTTAAGAAACACTTCTAACTCATTTTAATACTTTGTGAAGAAGTGGATTTTAAATTGCTTTAGCACAAAGTGTGGTTCATCATCTCTCAGAGTCTTCTGAGGTGTGGTGGAGAGGTGTTTTCCCACAATCACGACTCAAAGATGCTGATCAACCAGCAAAATGGCGGCTTTGCATTGCTGATGCTACAATCTATCATCTGAATATCCGGGAGGTGATGCACCAGGATCTGGAGACGCAGATTAAACACACCTGCGCGCCTCCTTTATATCTATTTTCTATCCTCCATACAATAAGAATGAACCGTGTGCTATGCGCCAAACTGCCTTGTGTGTCAATGTGATCAGAAGAAGTGGTGACGTCTTCTCAATAGCAGGATGAACCCGACAGAATAAGTGGGATGTATAAATTCAGCGCATTTTCACGCAGGCTGTGTGCGTAAAAACTGACCTGGCTCGTGCGTCCCGGGGTTGTCGGACATCTCAAGCACGAGCAGCTCTCGGCCTTCAAAGCTCTCTCCGATGGTGTAGATGCGGGTAATGGTCGGGCACTGCAGCCACACCGACACCAACGCTTTCCGCAGCTCGTCGTAACGATGGTACTCGAAGGAGATCCCGGGCTCGGTACCGGTACTGGCCGCGGCGGCCAGCGCGAGCGCCGCGGCGGCGAACAGAAAAGAAGAAAAGAGAGGTTTCATTTCGTCTCGTTCTCGTTTCCTCGTTTAACCGTAAGTCAGCCTCGTCTGCCTGCGGCTCGCTCCAGAGTCTTATCGATGCGCAGCCGCTTCGCTCTGGGCTATAAATATCTCTCTCTCTCTGCCTCCCTCTGCTTCCCTCTGCTCGTGATGCGCTGCTGTACCTGAGAGGAGCGCGAGAGGCGTGAAGCCAACACAGAGGACCCGCACTTCCTGCCACAACTTCCAAAATAAAAGCGTTCATACGACGGCGTGCTAGGATAAACGGAGTAAATTTCCGTCAAGAAGTCTCAGAAAAACTTAGAAATTTATGAGTTCAAAAAGTCGCAAATTTGTTAGAAAGAAGTCTGGAATGTTTAGATTAATCTAAAATATGTCCTACAAAAAAAGTGCACATTTATGGGTTTGAAAAGTTGCAAATTTGCAAATTTGCAAGAAAACAAAGAAATTGTCACGTTTTTTTCCAGCAAATGCTATGACGTAAATTTTAATACCTACAAAATAAAAAAGAAATTAAAGTTATTGGCTTATATTTGAAGAGACGAAGACATTTTCATAACCTTTTCAATTAAACAGGCATTTCAAATGCACAAAATATATGTTTGTGCCTTCGGTGGATGCTGTTATCAAAAGTGACTCATAAATGGAGATATAGCAATGCAGTAAATATCAAAGTTAAAAAGCTACTTAGACCAGTGTTCAATCATAAAACAATTATTGTAAAGTTATTAAAAACTGTACAACAGTTGTATTGCAAAGTTTTCTTTCAAGAGTTTTAAAAAAATCTTCTAGACTTGAGAATATTAAATTAATACATGTAAGATTAAATTAAATTGCAAAAACTGCATGTTCTCTGAATTATTTACATAATATGTTTTGAAAGTATTACTCTACTTCCTGTTTAGGGAGAGCTGCTTTTGGATGAGTACTACACTGTGTTGGCCTGTGTGCTGGTTGAAGCTGCAGGGGATAATTTGATGGTGCACAAACAAATGCATTCTCTCCAAAAAATTTCTTTTTTTTTTTTTACTATTCAGACAATTATCACGATCAAAAAACAGAACTTCAATCAAAATATCCATTTTACCTATTTACAAGCTTTTATTTTAACACAAGTACAGAAGAAACAATACACAGTCAGCACTTCTTTTACCGTTCAAATTAAAAAAGGCATTTGATTCTTGTATGTAAAAATAGAGTGGGACAATATGGAAGAGACACATGAGCCAATTCCCTTTTTCTACCTAAAATTTACAAGAACTTTTGCATCGAACCCCGATCAGACGGTTTCTGCTGAAGCCTGGGATTAGCTGGAAGAACACAACAGCTAAAGGAGGAAGTGCTAAAGTGCTGAAACATTCAGAGGTAAACAGGAGCATTTCACAACAGTGACACAGTGCACTGTCTCCACATTTCATCTAATGCAAAGCAAAGAAGAAAATAAGGATGTTGATGTTTTCTTTATTCGGCCTGCAGCTGGTGACAGAGATAGCATGATTATTAAGGCACAGGAGGCGAACTGAAGCCAACTCTCAGTCTGATTCGAATTCAGAACACAGCAGAGCGGGGTTTGTTTTCTCCACACCCCTTCCCTGGATGTTTCATTCACGGAGCAGAGGGGACCAACAGTTGGTCCGCTTTACTGCTCCTTCTTCCCTCCTTGTTTCTCCAGGTACTTGTTGTACTGGTTGTCGGTGTTCAGGAGCTTGTCCCACCAGGTGAAGGTGGAGGCGTAGTTCCCCACAAAGTTCATGTGGTGGAAGTCATGGAAGCGGGTGCCGGCGTAGAAAGGGATGAGGTGGAGCGGGTTCAGAGGGATGTCGTAGCCGCTGTGATGAGACATGAGAGAGGGGATGAAGGTCAGTCATGTTTAGAGAGAGAGCAGAGGAGGGGAACTGTTCTCTTAAAACAGGAAGAGGAAATCTAGTCGTGATGCTGCAGAAATGACGGCTGCGGTTTGCTTCTTGTTGGTTCAACAGAGAAGACATCAGATCTTTTCTTTTGTTTCCAACTATTATTAAAGTATTACTGCCTTGTTATGCAAATAACTACACCAATATATACCAATAGTCTATGACATTTTCCTAATTTGGTAAAAAAATCACTTTTGTCTGATCTTTGATTCAATTCAATCCTGCTGAATAAAGGACGATTTATGTGTTTCTATTTTATTTAGTTTAATTACTAGATAATTCTTTGTTTCAGGGTAAATAACATAAAAACATTATTGCAATACATACGCCTTAAAGCGTCTTTAAAGACTAGTTTAAGGACTATCACTAAAAATCACATTTTTAGTGACTTTTAGAATCACTAAAAATGCCAATTTTTTGTGATTCTAAAATCACTAAAAATGATTTTAATTTTCACTAAAAAAAATGTCAATTTTTAGTGATTCTAAAAATTGACATTTTTCAATTTTCATGTTCTTTTTCTCATTATTGTGGATTTTGAATTGTAAAAGGTTTTAAAGTGAAATAAATGTCATTTATCATAGCTACTTTTCATTCATTTAACTAAAACATTTTTAACTGAATTTCTGCTTCAAACGAGACTATTCTTCTCTTCTGCACAAATCCACAAGAAACATTAGGAAGATGCTTTCAAAAACAAGCTTCTTGTTTCCTGAAATATGTTAATACTGTCCTCTGTCGCCCTCTAATGGTCAACCCCATGAACCACAGGCAGATGTTAAAGGTCTCATCGTGTCCCACCTGTGAACATCGATGGTCTCCAGCAAACGGAAAGCCACCCAGGCCCAGAGGAAGAACACGTGGTTACAGAAGATCATGATGCCGATGAAGAAGCCGGCGCCCAGGATGATGGTCTCCAGAGGGTGGGCGTACTCTGCCTGCATGCCGAACGGAGCCTGGGACAAAGTGGAGGACACGTCACATTTAATAAGTAACTCTTCAGTAAAGACTGCGTGTTTGTTTATTGGCCCGGCCGCTTGGCTCACCGTGAACTCGTGGTGGACTTTGTGGATGTACTTGTAGATACGCCTGTGGTGCAGTATGCGGTGGAGGAAGTAGTGCCAGGTGTCCTCGATGACGGCGCAGCCGAAGCACCGAGCCAGAAGAGACGTCCTGAGAGACAGCAGTGGTCAGACAAAACCCAACGATTCACCTGACAGGCCAGTGACAAACGGCAGCATGTCCAATAAAACTGGTCACCACAGTTCAGTCAATTCAGATTAAATCGGGAAAAATCCCAAACTGTTTTTACCATAGAACAGATATCAGTGACAATGTGCCTGGTCCATAAGGGCACATCTATTCAGTCTAATTCTATTCTTTGTGCTATAAGCACATTAATGCTTCATTATTTATGTTACACTATTTTTAGAATCCTAATTGCACTTTCTGAACCTTTTGAAAGGTTTGTTGTCGTTTATTTTTACATGTTTGACCAACAAAGACAAGCTATAGTTTTTGTCAGTTTTACTTCTTCATTTATTTTCCATCGGTTGTTGTACTCCTGACTGCACAAATTGAGCTGTGTTGGTTTTACATGTTTGACCAAGCTAGTGAAGTATATAAGTGTGCTGTACTGGTGCAGAGTTATCAAATACATTTTTAACTCGGTACATTTATGTCTATATTTAAAAAAATAAGAAACATTTCAAGTCATTGCAGCACTTTTTTTTCGGTATCAAATCAGTATTACTAAACATTACTAAACATTCAATATCTGTATCGAAAGGGAAAATAGTGGATTGATGCATCCCTACAAAACATACTATTCAAAATTGACTTCATAACTTTCATGAACATCAGATTTGGACCAAGACTATACCACCTTTTGTGAACAGACAAGATGCATATTCTTCTTGTTGTTCCTTAATAAAAATTTGAATGGAAAAAAAAATACTTCATAATATATGATCCCTTTCAATCTTAAAAGTATAGTAAAACCAATTTGTTGCACTCAGTTGTGGCATAAATAATCATAGTGGATGGGAGAATTTTTTTGCTATAACCCAAGAGTGCACATTTTCAGTCTGGAAGCAGGATTTCATGTCTTTTGTTCTCAAAATATTCAATACTTTTGCTTACATTTTCATTTTGAAAGCAGGATTTCTTGTATTTCTTCTCAAAATGTGTAATGATTGTACTCAAAACTTCTCGCGCTCAAACATAGTCTCTGCTCTGACTCTCTGCTTGCTTACAAAACATTTTCTGCTTGCTTCTGGAACAAAAATGCACCGTAGCCTGGCAACCTCTCAGCCAATAGAATTAAAGTGTTGCACTGGGCACGTTTGTTTCCTTCTAGCGGACGTGCCTGTGTGGCTACTATCGATTGTAGCAACCTGCGCAAACATACAGGATGTTGGGAGTTGGTACGGTGAACAAACTCCTGCCTAAGATCAGTAGCTGTTAGCTATCAGTAGCACACTGCTGGCAGATGCTTAGTGTACTACAGAGCTGAAAGCTGACGCATTGTTTCACTCTATATCCAGATTTTGTAAACATACACGAAGGAATCAAGGAAACACTCAAAGTGTTTTTGATGAAGAAATAATATTACAACCTGATGTAAAGCTCAAAAAAGTTGATTTTACATAACACTGCCCTTTTAATATTTAGCTAATTAACAAATATGATGCAACTAATTAATATCAAGTGTAGTTTTCACTGACCAGCGGGGCATGGAGTCCCAGTCGTACGGGATGCTGAAGAACTCAGTGAAGTAATACGTTCCACAGATTAAAGGAAACTGGATGAAGAAGTGGTTGAACAGCAGCATCTTAAAACATGTCCACTGTTTCTCCCATGTCTCTGGCTTGTCCTGCAACGAACACAACACACACTTCTGTCATGATGCACAAAGCGACATATCAAAACCTAAAGCCATGCCAAGCAGCGTAGAACAAACACCAACCTGCTGGATTTTGTATTTTTGCATGAAAGGCAAGAATTGGAAGAGGAAGCTGGGCAGACAGAACAGGAAGTAGATGAACTCGTGGACGATGAGCGACCCCCATGTGGCGATCTGGAACTTGGTGTAGTTGTCCAGCATGTAACCCCAGGCATGCTTCAGGGAGGGCTGCAGGGGATTTTCTGGCAGCACAGCGTCTACGTACTCCACTGCCAGGAAGGCAGAGCTCAGGATGTCTGACGTCCCGTTCGCCGCCATGACGTGAGGATGCAGTCTGGAAGAAGATACCGACACGCTCAGACATAGTAATTACATTGTAGCTATACGTCAGAAGCAGAAATCAGTGTAACTGTTTTAGAGATATTACTTATCAGCATGTGTCACTTTACCTTTAGAGCTTATTTCTTAAGTTGTAAAACAGTTGTTAAACAGACTAGAAGCCATGTTGTGGTCAGAATCAAACGTTTGATCGGTTTTGAGTGGTGATTGGCTGGTTGGAAACAAAACAACAACAGACGCTGCATAAAGCAGGTCTCCTGTAACAACACTCTTCACTGCAGGTGCCGTTACTAAGGGAAGAAGACTCAGTTAGCTATTTTCACTATCAATGAGCTGCTGATAGTCAAGGATGCAAAGAGGAATAAGAAGGTATTTGTGAGGACTCTGTTTCTCTTCTATCTATGAAATGTCCAAAGTGACATTTTAAAACACACACAGATGAATCGCTCTAAATTTCAGGCACTGACTAACAAAATATTACATTACAGTAACAATTTGAATTAAACTGCCGATTTAAGATGTTTTCATTCTTCAGGCCTCAAAAAAGTCAGTGAGAGAGAAATACTTACAGAAGATAACAGACATGAAATATTTTCTTTACATTTTTTTTCTTTATTCTCATAAATTAGATTGTACTGTTTTGCTACAATGTCATTCGATAATGAAAAACAATTAATCATTTACATGTATTTATGCAATTACTAAGTATAGTTGAAGTCTTAAGAATTTATGTATCTAAGTTTTGTATTTGCTAAATATGTGTTGTTTCCTGTTTAATTATCTTCCAGTTATACAACATTATTTTGAATTTATTTGTCTAATAACTTATGTAGTTATTTTGACCATTTCCGGTATGTTTCCTTAGCCACTCTGTGACCTTTTGACCTTTGTTTTTAGGGGAGCGCTCCTTGAATTTTAACCACTATAAAGATTCCAGCGTTTTGGAAGCAAAATGTTCAAAAATAAGGCGACACACATTTTTGGTCATGACACAAAATAGAATTAGTTTATCATTTTACAAATTTAATTTAAGTAGATAAAGTGTTAAGTTTTACAAAATAAAGATTAATTTGCTGCGTCTACCAAACTTCATACTACAGATCTGCAAATACGTACATCAGACGTATTTTCAGATACGTCGAATGTTTTTACAGTGTTTAAAATCCTTCAAAAACCTTAATTAAACAAAGACCAACTAAAAGATAGATCAAAACTCAAGGAACAATAACATATTCCGCCTTATTAGTGATAAAAGTTACTTACGCCACACCGTTAGCCCAATATGCATCATATTAGGTAAAACCCCTCGTAAACATCGAAACAAGATAATAAACCTTTTTAATTCAACAAAGCATGTTGTAAAAACTTTTAAATCAGCTGTTTCCCCTGCAGAAGTGGACAACTTGACAGCCTCACCTTTCCGCAGCGCGTCCGTCTACCTGAGGAAGAGGCGGACTGCCGGGTCAAGTACAGTAATATTGGAAAATTCTATTGGCCGACACGAGAGGAGAGTGACGTCATGACCAGAGCGGCTTCACTGATTGGTTCGCGGAATGGAGCGATGATAGTGAGACTGGAGGGCTCTGCAGTGGAAGCCAATAGGAGGCCGGATCTGTTTTCATAAGTCCAGCAGGGTGGATGAGGGTAGAGATGGGGTGGTAGGGTGTCTGCCCTCAGAACTTTAGTCACATTTAGTTTTTTTTTATATAATGTTTGGCTTCAGTTTGCTTTTAAATATTGCTACGTGATCCACCTCAGCTGTCTCTGTAGAAATAACAGACCCAAAAGGCTCAGCTGAATAAAACCTGGGACAAATACAACGGAAGAATTGTTTACCACCATAAATTTTGAAGCACAACTGTACCTTGTTATGAAAATAAAGTACTAATACAACAATTAAAACTTGAGTTAGATAGATGTTAAGGATAATAATTTTAACTTATCCTTATCCTTAAATATCCTTAAATTATTTGTCAACATTAATATTCTTTTATTTTTTTTTTATATTTTACACAGGAAATGTAATTAAAACCGGATTACCAAGAGAAACCCGCATGCACAAGAATCACACATGACACGTGTAATTTAAACGTTTTACTGATTTGGCAAAGTTTTAAAAACAGATTATTAGCATTTCACAGCTTTAAATACAAGAAGCATATTTATTAATGATAATATAAAACATGTAATAAAACATTTTCAGAGTTATAAGCCTACATGACATTCATCAATACACTGACGAGAAACAGCGATACCACTTTCACTTTTCCAGAGCGACTCTGACAATAGCAGGAAATGAAAGAGACAGAAGAGAGAGAAACTCAGGTGGAGGTTTGGTCACTTTCCAGAAAGAGAAGAAGAGATCAGAAACACGGAGCCATAAAAAGAGACAGAAAAGAGGAGACATTAAAATTGGCACATTCATATTACGTCAGGGTGTGCAGTAGTTATAAACGTCATTACACCAAAGGAAAGGAGGAAACTGGCGAACAGGTTAGAGACAGTCCATGCATCGAGTTCAGTCTGCTGTTACTTTCATTAGTGTTTCCAAACACGGCAAATATGGCCGCTAGTTAACAAGACTCCGCTCTCTCTCTCTCCCTGACAAAATTAAAATCTCTTATCTCAACATAAAAAAATGTACATAATCATGTTCTCAAGTTAACATTCTGTTACTCAACACTAGCTAAACACCATCCTGAAGTCATGACTTGTTTATCTCAGGATAGCGTCTGTCCTGGTTCCGGTACCAAAGCTGCAAAGCAAACATGGAGGTCTCTGACATTCAGACACTCGTCAGGGCCTCGCTGCAACACTGGGATAGCCAAGAAGTCAGACAAGGTGTGTTCATGCAGCGTCGAAAAAAAGGCCTCACCACACAGACTCTCTGATGCAAACAAAAACATGCTTACATGTGCGAGCAATGGAGCACCTTAATACGCAAGCACACCAGCTTCCTCCCTGGAGGAATAAAAACAGAAATGCTCCTCCTCTCCTTTGCCCCCCTGCAGATCTGATGGGTGGTCTCTCTCTCTCTCGTATCTGGTTTGTGTTAAAATTAACTAGTGTTAAAGTAACTTTGCAGTCAGAGCAGCTTCATATCAGTAGCATTTCGATGGCACTGCAGTGATCCAGGTGGTGCTTCCAACCTGACTGTCCCCTTTCGCTGCCGCAGTCCCACCAGGAGCCAAATTAAACGCAGGTTCGACGCCCCTCGTCCGCTGCGGCGCCTCCCAATGTAAGTGCAAGAACCTTCATCATTCCCAGCAGCAACATCTTCATCGGTAGCTGTGCTAATGCTGCCCAACTCCGCATTGGCATCGAAGAGAGATCCAAGATCGGTGTTCAGCAGAACACATTCCGCTTTTTAATCAGAGGCAGGAGTCAGGAGCAGTCATAAGGGCTTGTCAATCACTGTCACACCTGCAACACAGAGGAACCAGAGCTGCAATACTGCTGCCATGCCTCACACACAGGTCATATAAAACAAAATGCACAAAGTTATGTAGATGTTCAGAATGCTGTAAATAGCATAGTGACATTTTAAAACAAGAGCTAACTCTGCTAAATATTTAGGATTTATCAGATAAGCAACAACATTTAAGGGATCTTCCAGGTACATACTGCACCTTTATAGCACGTCAAGTACTTATATTACCTTCAGTTGTTCTAAAAACGCTGAACATATCAAATATGACTGAAAAGAAATTTGACTTAATTTAACGCCTTGCCTCTCTGCCTCTTTAAGAAGCTCCTGCTCTTCCTGAAACTCCTCCTTCAGGAAGTCATCACAACATGGCTCCTCTATTAACCCTTTAACAATGTTTTTACCAGCGTTGCACTGAGAAGTAGCTCCTATAATGAGCTTAGCAGATGTGCAGTTCCACCAGGTGTTTGCTAATTGCTGCTGGCTAGTCTGAAGGAGAGGCAGAGTTTCAGAAGGTTGGAAACTGTCCCTCAAAGGTGGCGCTTGGTTCGCCTGGGTGATTTGCAACTGACTGGTTGCCATGGGAGACCAAACGACTTCTTAATCATGCATGACAGAATCAAAGCAACACTTTATGAGGGAATAACATAACATGATGTAAAGTTCAAAAAAGGGGTAGTATTCTACAAAATACTGTTTATCCTTCATTGTGATAAATTTATCACAAATCCTTGTCGCGATAAATTCTAATTTGTCTGCATTGTTAGTTTTGCTTTTTCCTCTCCACTGTTTGTTCAATAAAGGCATATCAATATCTATCAATAAATATGATTAATGCAGTTACTGTCTTTATGTGACAGGTCTACTAAAGGAGTAGTGATTGTTGTGCCATGCAGTCGCAGGCAGGCCTAAAAAAAGAAAACTAAAAAATAGTTCTCATCATCGTTTTTATCAGTTTAATAATAGCACCACAAAATTTTGTGATAAAACTTTAAATCGATAGTGCACATGCTGAAAGTTCTTGTAGAAGAAAGTCAAATGTATTTCAGTCCACAGCACAGCAACATGTGGAAGGTGACATAAGCTAAAGTATCTGCAGCTTTAATTGCAGCAAAATGTGGTTTTTCAAAGTATCAACCTAGTAATTCATATTTCAAATATTTGTTGTTTTTTTTTTTTAAACTTGTGAAAAGTCACATTGTGCCTGGGGCTCGACGTGCTCACTGACCTGCATAACTGCGGCCTGTGCTCATGCAGGTTGGCAGTAGCGTCCACTTGTCAGTGGTTGGGTTGTAGAACTCCACCGAGGCCAGGTTGCAGCTGCCGTCGTCGCCTCCCACCACGTACAGCAGGTTGTTCACAGCACACACACCTGAAAGCACAGACACGTGGAGACGAACATCCAACAGTGGAAAAACCAGCATCTGATGCGTCCAGGCGGGTCTCCTCCCGACTCACCTGCGTTCCGTCGACACATGTTCATGTCGGCTACCTGCCGCCAGCTGTTGGTGGCTGGATCATAAACTTCACAGCTCTTCCTCACCAACGGACCGTCATGTCCCCCAGCAGCGTACAGCAAACCTTTTAACACTCCCACACCTGGGAAAAGCACCATACAGGATCAGACGCAGATTATCTGGTCTACTGAGTTGCAGTAACAACTGTTGAGCATCTCATTTTACCACTAAGCAGGATTACAGCTCTCCACATTAGTAGTGTATCTTTTATTTTGAAACCGTTTTTCTAGTAGTTTCTTATATTTTAGACATGTCGGAGACAGATAAACCACCAAACTACGAGTATTCTTCCCTCTGTAAGAACTTCTACACCAAAGAGAGTTGGAATTTACACAAACTAGCTGGGTACCTATGGTGCATTCACCAACTGAATTAAATTACATTTTATTTGCATTGCACCAATTCACAACCAATATTGCCTCAAGGCACTTTAAAAAAATAATTTCAATTCACACACAAACATTCCAATTGATCGTAGTTACCAAACAATACAGTGCGTGCAATTAATTATGCAAAATAGCTGAAAAAGTTTATATCTATTTCTAAGAAACCCTGCAGACTGAAGAAAAAGATCTGATTTGAGTTTTATTTATTTTTATTTTATTGTTTATTGCCGCCCTGTCAGGTCCACTTGCACAGCTGAGTGGTTGCCATGGCAAGTTCTTTTTTTTTTTCAAGCATGCATGAAAGAATCCAGGTGACATGCCATGGTTTTGATGAGGAAATAACAATGTAACATGATGTAAAGCTTAACAAAAGTTTATTTCGTAATACATAATTCTAACCCTCTAATAAAATCTAAACTCTCACATTTGGTGACACAAACACTCACCTGCTCCGCTGCGTCTTGTGCCCATCTCTGCTATGTAGCTCCACGCGTTGCTTTTAGGATTGTAAGCTTCCACTGTGCTCAGGCACTGCCTGGTGGCTCCGTCATAACCTCCCACAGCGTACAGGATCCCTGGAAACATCGGAAATCATTTCAAATTGAACAACTAATGGTATTTAAAGTGGTTTATCTGTAAAACTAAAATACAGCGGTCATGCTCTGACAGCGGGAGGGCAAAAAAAACCCTCTAAAAACTGACCCCGCCGGACAGCGCTAAAAAGCTTGCGGGGTTCAGTGAACCCGGCTCTTAAGGCTAAACATTTGTTATGTCATAGGCTTTTTGTACCGCCTGTTTGTCAACCTTCAAATTAAAAACAAAGCGGCAATCACCATTGACAACACCGACTCCTACGCTGCTGCGCCGGGTGCTCATGGGCAACACGTGGAACCACTCATCAGTCTTGGCGTTGTAGGCCTCAACTGTTGAAAGACCTGCAGCCACAGAGAATGAACCAGTAAGAGGAACAACCGTCCGTCATCCAGGCTTCACAGATGGATGAGACATCGCTTCATTGATGTCTCATCAGGTTTGAACCAGAGAAGGAGGAAGCGATACCTCTGCTGCCGTCAAAGCCGCCTACGGCATACAGGAGTCCATTGAGCACAGCAGCGCCGAGCGTCGACCTGCGGTCCTGCATGCTGCTCACGCTCGTCCAGCGGTCCATCACCGGTTCGTAGCAGTCCACCGTCCGCACTCGCAAAGAGCCGTTGAAACCACCAACAGCGTACACAGACCCACCCATGTACACCACACCTGGAGATCCAGCACACACCGTTGAATTTCACACCAAGGAGTTGTTTGCTGGTGTTAGTTTGGGGGTTTCAATAAATCTTAGAGGAAGCCTTAGGCTGGTCTATACGTACTCTGGTGGCACAGCTTTCCACCATCTTCAGAGTACACAGCACTTTATTCAGAGCAATGCTAATATATTCACTCCCCTACAAGGGATTTCACATTTGGCCCAGTTCAATCACCAAATCAAGGTCTACAGCTCTAGAGGGAAAAACTATTACACACCCTCCATAGTTTTTCTTCCACTTTGTTGTAATTAAGCATTACTTTGAGTTGCTCTCCAAACTAAAATCCGAACTAAACATTTTCAGGTTTGTGGTAGTAATGTGGAAAATATTAAGGCGGTTTTAGCAGTTCAGGTTTTCTTACCTGCTCTGCATCTTCTAGTAGGAAGTTCAGCCACTTGGTACCATCGCTGCTCCTCAAAGTCGAAACACTCAACACTTCGGATGGCCTTCGGCGCCTGACCTCCAACCACCACCATCACCTAAACGCAAGAGAAGCGACACTTAAAAGAGTGTTTGAGCAACACTTGGAACATCTCAGCTCTTCCAAAGGAAAGGCTCTGAGTGGTGGCTATCTGTACCTTGGGGCAGGAGACCGGCGTTCTCATCCGGGTTCGAGCGGTCTTCATCAGAGCTCGCTGGTCAGCTGGCAACAGGTGGTACTTCATGGCCTCGATCAGGTAGTCTTTGCAGGCACTGCTGTTCTTTATCAGGGACTCTTCTTCGACACGCTGATGGCCAAACGGGAACCAATCAGAAAATCAGAACTAGCCAGCTACCAGGTTCTGGTAACAACAAAGACAGGCTTGAAGAAAGCCAAAGCAAACGTTCTTGGTATCGGCCATTGACACTGACACAAATTCTTGATTTAAATTGAGCAAACATTTTCTTACCAGAGACAAAAACTCTTCCTCCACTACAGTTTAATCAGCTCAGATAGTATTGATCATCATTCAATGTCTATCATCACAGTGTTTTTGTTGAGGTCATCCATTTAAATTAACAGGAGACTTGCTGTTACTTAGCTGCTGTATAATGTCAGTGGCTTGGCTTGGGGTGGTGTACCTCAGGGATGACTTCTTGGCCCTTTTCTATGATTTATAACATTTAATTTTCCTCCAGGATCAATCATTTTTATTTGAATTCAAACATCTCTGTGAAGGTGACACTGAACTGATCTGGCCTGTTAAACTACAGGATTTTCAAGACTTTTGGGATCCTGGACAGTACTTACTTCTTTCATTTAAATTCTTCAATCAAAAGTTATTCTGTGTGCCCTGACTTAGCGGCTAATAAGTAATAAAATTTATTCCAGGACTTAAGAAGGATTATTTAGGTTATTATTTCAGTAGAGTCACAGTTCATGTCAAATCGCCAATTTTACAGTAAAAATGTTATTATACAAATCATTTCACAATTATAAACTACAAAGTGCTTGACAACACAGAGAAATAAATTTGACACACCTAAAACAAAGCCATGAAAGATAAAAACAGAATTAAAGTCCGAATGAAAACAAGAAATTATAAAATCTCAAAAGTCTGTTTACATTTACCTCATTTAAGTCACCTGCACCAAACACATATGTATAAATATGTCTGTATGTATAAATAGTAATACTTATTTATTCTGTGACATGTCATTACCAAATTCACTGTTGTATCTTTGTGCAATGACAATAACAGAAATCCAAGTCTAAATGAATGTGTTATGAACTGGTTTCAGCATAATCTACAGCAGTCAAAGACTGAAGTGATGCGTTTCTGTTGGCTGCCGCGCTACATGAGTCTGTGCTACTAATTTACCCTCTGACCAGACAAACTGCCACTGTTCAGACACCAAAACAGACGGCTCCGGTTCTGAAAAGGAAGGCTGGAGATTTTACAACTCGTGTCAAGATGTGCCAGCAGTCACTGTGCAGAGATAAAAGCAGGTGGAAAAAGTTCTGCCTGGAAACAGGCCAACTTGTTCCTACTGAATAGGTAAAAGGATTATTAGAAGAGTCAAAATGAGATGAGACTAAAGCATGAATAATCACATCGCACTCAGTCAGAAACAAACGTACGGAGCTGTTGAGTCGTGACCATCTGTGTTCATCTCTGACAGAACTCCACTGCTGAATCAGCTGGGACGTCGACTGACAGCTTCTTGCTCTGCTTGTTTGTGTCAAGGTGTTTCAGTTGCTTTTATTCACCACCGTTTGATGCTTTCAGTCAATTCAGACACAGTTTCTATTAGACTGCATGTTCTCTCAGGTTTTCAGTAAATAATTTTATCCATTCCAACTGAATTCGTTCACATAATCAAATGTTCATCATTGACTTATTAAATGTAAACTTTAAAATTTAGACTACAGTATGTGTTTCCATGATTACAGTCATAGCAAACAATCAATGTTAATTTTACTGATCTAGTATAAAAAGGGGAAAACATCTTAGCAGGGAAAATTGTCTGGAGATGAATTTACTCCTACTGTACTTTATGACAAAAGTCATTTAAAAGCAAAAATGATGTTTGTCTTTTTGTTTTTTTTAAACAAATAAATCTGTAATTACCTCAGGTTCCATCACGTCTCAGAAGTATCTATGTTTATATCTGCTAGCTTACGACAGCAGCTTCATATTAAGATCAATGAGGCAGAATTAATGTTCATCTGCTGCAATTTCACCTGATGCATTACTGCTCACTATCATCTCAACCCATTTTAATTTTCTGAAAGGACATGACTTCCCCAAGAGGCCAGGCTTTAAAAGATGAATTAGACAGTAAGTGACAGCAGACGCTTTACTTTTAAGAATCACTCATACTGAGGCGAGTCAACCTTCCAGATACAGTTAGTCCAGTTCTCTATAAATGAGAGGTGTGACGTCAAGGGGTGAAAAAAAAGAAATACGATAAATTAAACCTTTAACAATGTTTTTAACAAGCATTTCACTGAGAAGTAGCTCATATTAGCTCAGCAGATGCGCAGTTCCACCAGGTGTTTGCTAAATGCCACCGGCTAGTCTGGAGGAATTTCAAGCTTCCTGTGAGGTGGAAGCTTGGGAACGGCAACTCAAAGGTTCAGGATTTGAGGAGGAGCTCACCTCAAAGGTGGTGCTAGATTCCACAGCAGAATGGTTACCATGGAGATTAAAGGATTTCTCAAACATGCATGAAGGAATCAAAGCAACAAGCCCAAGATATATTTTTTGAGGGAATAACATTATAATATGATGTAATCCTCCAAAAAGTCAATACTGCCCCTTTAATGAAGTAATAGTTGGAATCCCATGGCTCGTGTTCGCTAACAATAAGAAGAAGTGGTCTTCTCTGGTGAAACAATGTAGACATTTTATCTGATGAACAAAAAGCAGGCAGGCTGAGCGTACCTGCACCAGGTATTCCCTGGAGAGCAGCGGCAGGCGGACATGCTCCATCAGGTGGGCCAGGTGTTCCTGCCGTACGTCTTTGTCATGGTTGACCCAAGCAACCACTGCTTCAAACACCTTTACAGAAACACAGACATGGGTAAGGCCGTGGTTTGTGTGACTGCTGTATCACGCCCGAGTGCTGTCCGGTGGGGGTGTGCACCTTCTCCTCTGACGGGATGGTGAGCTTGTCACTGGCGATCAGGCTGGACACCTGCTCCATGCCCAGGTTCAGAAACTCCTCACTCCCCACCACCTCCGTGAAATTATGCTCTGTCAGCACAGACATAATGCGTCGGTTCTACTTCTCAGGCACTAACACAAGTTTTCCACAGCGTCTCCATTAATTACACCTGTCCTCATTCTGTCTCGTCCGCCCCCCTCCCTGTCCTAGATAGTCCCATACAAATGCAAACTGCACTTAATGAAGCAGTGGGAAGCGTTGCCAGAGTCTGAGAACACAAACCTGCGTAGCTGTTCGCCAGTGACAGAAGCTGGGAGCAGGCGTGCAGGTCAGCGAAGGCTCTGATCCCCAGGCAGTTGGACGGGTGGAGCTGGGAGCCCAGGAACTCGCAGCAGGCCTTCTTCACCTCGCTGAGCTGCAGCAGTCCCGCTGCAGGCAGCAGAGCCTGGCAGGCGCAAACACAGAGTGGCAAAGAGAAAGACAGCAGCTGTCATGGTTACGGTTCACAGCATAGACCTGAGCAGGGGCCGAGCAAACCGGTGGAGGGAGGTGATCTGGATGAGGCCATAACTCTGAAAACTAATGTTCCATATCACCCTGAACACATCACCAACACTGTGAAACATGGGAATGGCAGCAAAGACATAGAAGCAAGCAGGAGTTAAAGGGGAAACATCATGCAAAATCCATTTTTTTACATGTTTGGTGCTCTTTGAGTGTAGGAGAGCAGAGAATTTAAATGTATTCTCTGTGCTGCACAGATATCTTTATATTCTTTTTGGGTCATTTTTTCAGTCTGTTCAGTTTTCTCTAAAGTCCATGACATTTTCTCATCTATTGCATCACAGCATTTGCTGTGGAGCTGCTAAAGAAGGTTATGAATTTACACCTAATCAGATTTGTGCAGCCGCCATTTTTCTTCTCTCAGAAACGTTGTAGTCCAGGGCAGCAGGGTTGTTAGAGGCTGCAGAGGGCCAGACACTGGGGCAACGTTCACTTCCTGTCAGGACAACCACCCTGAACGAGAACCAGAGCTACAACGGACGGTTTAGAGAACATCAATTTTCCTGTGATTGAAAATCCACATATGAGAATAGAAATGCATCCCAGAATTCCCTGATTTTTATTGGTCAAAATTGAAACTATGCATTAGTTTCCTTTCACTTCACAGTAATGCACTTCTCTAAAAAAAGTCCGAATAAAATATGCTGGTTGTGATGTGAAGAAGTTTAATAGGTATGACTATGTTTCCGTGTCGCTGTCGGTGTTTGGTTACCTGGACGTTGTCCTCTGTGACCTGAATCTCTGCTGTGTAGATGTAGTCCACCAGCAGGCCCAGAGTCCAGCCGCCCATCTCCTTTATCCTCACTCGTTTGGCTCTGCTCTCAGTCATCTCTCCTGTCAGCAGCGTTTAGAAACGTCACAATTGAGTTAGTGACAAACTGAAACTGAAATTATGGCTGGACAATAAATCGATACCAATATACTACAATAAACACGTGAGCAATGTTAGTAGATAATACGTCTGTTAAAATATTTAATATATACAAATTCACTGAGCTGCGAGCCAGAACCGCACGGCATTCTGGGGAATGTAGGCAGAGGAGAGGCTGTAGCTGCTCAACCTCTCTTGCTGCATCAACCAGGTCACTCACTCTTTGGTTACCTAGCAACAACCAGTTGAGTGACTTGCACAGCAGCAGCTTCAGGTTTCTCCACTGAGCCTCAGAGCTGCTTAAAAATACAAATCAACGGCATGAAATTTAAAACTGTGGATAAAACAGGAAAGGTCACGTCACCAGTTTGTCTGTACTTCAGATATTTAAAACAAAAAAAGACTAACCAGCAATTTTGTAAAGGCGAACTGAGTAAAGTTAGGTTATTGCAATTACTGTTAAGGTTATATGCTCTTATTTTGGTAACTTTCTTGTTAAGGTAAGAGAACGCAGATAACCGGAAGGAACAGATAAGTTGACAGCAAAACAGAAAAAAAGGATCAAAATTCAATTTTAACTTCAGTCAGTAAGGGGAGAAGGACGAGAAGAAAGAAGGGATTAAAATTTGAAATTTGAGAATCTTGAAATGTTTATGGAAAAATGTGCAATTCCTGGCATTAATTAAAGTAACTGTGCTGTAATGGAACATGTACAGCAACGGATGGCGTAGCAGATGTTGGTTAGCTCTTACACTGGTTGATGAATGATACGGATGGTTTCAATAAATCTCAGTCAATTTAAGCATTGACTGGGTGCTACAAATGATCTACATCAACTGATATGAAACGCTGAAAGTTTTTTTTGGGGGGGGAGGGTTTTGCCGTATCGTCCAGCCCTAACTGAAGCGCAGCGGGGACAGAGGACAGCTCATACCTGTAAACATGGCGTGGAAATAAGGGCTCCCGGCAGCCAGAACCACCCTGTGAGCAGCAATCTCTACATCCTCTGCAACTATAGTCACATCACACAACAGGCTCTGGCTGCACAGAGGAGATGAAGCGGGGAAACAGGTTGCAGGTTACACCGACGGTGGCAACAGAGGAGACAAACAACCCGGCAGAGAGGACAAATCACCTGCGCAGCTCGTTCATGACCTTAAAGGCCTTCCTCATGTGCCGAGGGTTCAGGGTGACGGGGCCCTGCCTCTCCACTCCATCCTCCTTATCCAGAGAGTGTGGACACAGCCTGGTACACCTGACAGGGAACACACACACATTAATACAGAACATAAACACACAGGTAATAAAGCAGGCGTGGTAATTGGCCCCGTCACGATAGGTTTTACTGGAGGATAAATTGTCCCAGAAGTTATTGCAATAAACCTGAATTTTCTTGTTTTTAACCACTTTCAAGTAATATAAATGTAACTGCATACTAATACAAGAAGACGTTCTCAAAGATCACATTCTAAATATTCAAAATGCATAAATAAAACAACAGAAATAACAAATAAAATTAATTATGAAGTCTCTGTAAACAAAGTTATGCTTAAAAAAGACCAAAGCACCAAACTGAAGACTTCTGTCATCCAGCTTTTGGCAGAACAAAAAAATAAATAAATAGAAAAATAATAAATCGTGCAAATGGAAGTTATCAAGATCATTTTAATGCATCATGTGATCACTTGTTTTATTTCAACAGGCCAGCAATCAACAACCTCTGCAGGTTTTATGCCTTCAGTTTTATTGAGCTCCACAGTCAAAGTTAAAATTTTATTTAATTTTCTATACTGCAAGGTTTAAATAAATCATACTTCACCATTAAGTCATCTAAAACAATGGGTTAGTTCTTCACACTCAGTGTGTGTTGTGGAGCCATAAAAGTCTGGATTAGACAAAACCCTCAACATCACTAAGATATATGAATTATTGTTTTTAAACATCAGTTAAAAATAGGGGTGCACCAATTGCAGCTTTCTGACCGATTGCTGATTACCGATCTTTAAAAAGCTTGACAATTTATTTTTGCCTGAAATAGCAAAAGAGGACAGTGGTTGATTTTTAGACTGATAAAATCGGTGGATAAGATCGGCTTCACGTAGATCAGTATCAGCTGATCTCCCAAAATGAAGGATATTAGGGGTGCTTTATCGGCTGGTCAATTTATCGTGCCCCCCTAGTTAAAAGGTCAATAAGTCAGTGTAGATTCTCGACGATCAGAAGTGCTTCAAAGAAAGGCAGCTGGACGTCTTCTTCTGATTTCCTGCTACTCTTTGTTGGTCAACAAGAGAACACGTCTAGATGTTTTCCATTCAAACACTTAGGAGACATCAGTCAAGTTGGATGTTAAACTCCACAAAAAAAACTAGATACATGATTACAACTTCTAAATGAATATATGTATGGCTGTTGATGGCGAGTGTATTTACGACTCGTCACCAGAACTCAAACATTTCTGACTTTTCCTATTGGTACAACATAAACTCCTGGCTACAGCAGGGAGCTGAAGATAAAACATTTTCATTTCTGATATCTCACAGCTATAGATTCAACACCACCAACTCCCTCAGACGTAAAATAAAATTTTAAAAAAAAAACTCAAAATAAAGCAACGTGTTCAGGCAGGCAATTTCAAAGATGGTTGCTGAAAAAGACTGAAGGGACAACATTGGTGCCCAGATTTTCACTACCGCACTTTAAAGAGTCATCAAGCGCCTGGCACTGATTTCACTACCTGGATTCTTTCTGCGTGGAGGATGGACAGTATACAGTATTTTCAAATAGTGGATTTTATTTCGATCATTCCTTCTGCAAAAATTTTTGTTTATGGATTTAGTCATCAAATTAGCTGAACTTAAAGTGAAGAGAAAAAAGTTGTTATAATTAGAAAAAAAATATCTTTTAGAGTTATCTAGAGCTGGCATGTGATTCTTTTTTCCTGACAGACTCAATTGTTTGTACAATTGTTTCAAAATCTTGCTGCTGTTAATTACTGGATGCTGAGGTGTTAAAAGATTAAGCATGCATGTGATGAATAAAAACCCAACAAGTGCAATGGAGAAGAAAAATACTGATTTTCCAATTAATTAAATCTTAAAAAGACACTTTATGTCACTAAAACTTAAGATTTTGTTCTTAAGACATTTGTTAATAACATATTAACTAATAAAAGAGAATATGTACATTACTATTAATTCAAAAGTTGCAAAGTCGCTGTATTCAAAGACAGGTAAAGAAAAAAATAAATTCCAAACTTTTTTCGAGATTAGTGTCCTCTTTTTCTTCTTTTTTTATTTTACTTTTGGAAAAAAAAGAGGTTGGGCAGAGCGAATTAACCGCAAATTTGCTGCTTTCCTGAACTGCGGACCCAAAGGGCCAAACAAAATCATCCAGAGGGCCGTACATGGCCCCCGGGACTCACTTTGGGAACTGATTCAGCAGAGTAAAGACACGTTGCTAAAACTGCTGGACAGATAACAGTTGTAGTTGATGTATCTTAGAAATCTCCCCACCTGCGGCCTCGCCTTCATAATAAAAGTACCAACACAACATCATTTATGCCACTCGTGGCAAAATCACGTCGCCCCTGTTTTCTGTCACAAACACACCCACACGCGCGCGCCGTGTGGGAGTCCACGCTCGTCCTCTTTGGACAGAAACAGAACAAACAAAATCCCCGGATCGGGATCCTGCAGCCTGCCTCTCCCGCTGCTGCATCCTCCGGATCATTCAGACCCTGCGCCGCACCGCGCCGCACCGCACCGCCAGGCTGCGGGAGAAACTCTCCCCCGTTCAGTCAGCTGCCTCACGGGTTGCCCAGGGTCTCTGCTACTGCGGCACCATCCGTCAAGCAGCCATAGAGAAATGTCAACACACACACAGAGACACACACACACGCACACACTTACAGCGGATGACTGTCCATAATTCCGGTGTTTTTCAGAGGCTGAAAACTTGGCCCTGCAGAATGCACCATTCCATATCCACAGATGGCTCTTTTATGGGTCTGAATCCAGGCGTGAATCGGGGCTCAGAGGGCGGGCAGGCGGGCTGACAGCAGCCCTATTAAAGCAGCCTGCCTCACATCAACACCCAGCCCACTGCGGTGACTCTCTCCGCGGACACGTTTCGGTTCAGCTCGGCGGCTCGTGGCCAGCAGCGGCAGCAGTTGTTCTTCTGCTTCGGTCAGGAAGGTAGCGCCCCCCTCCCAACCACACACACACACCGAAGCAGACGGCCTTGATTTTAGGTGTCCGTGCCTTTCTGGGTGTCTCTGGGAGCCAAAGGGGGACGGAGAAGGATACCTGTTATTTTCCAATAGCTGATTAAAATGCACAAACAAGGACAAGGCGGCAAAGACGGTCTTTTAAGCGGCCAAGGCGTCCAAGAAGAAAGCGCTGTCTCCCTCTAGCGGTGGAAGACTGATCGGAGGCGGCTCCGTAAACTCTGACAGGGATGGTAGTCTGTCTTCACATATAATCACACTGCATTCCCAGCGCTGCATTTCTGGCAGAATTGAACCTTATTAGTTTTGTTATTATCAGAGAGTAAAGCCTACCCCAGGATTTTTTGTAGCCTCTAACAGGTTTTCTCTCAGGATTTTTCTGTATTTAGGCCCATCCATCTTTCCATAAACTTTGACAAGCTTCTCGAGCTTTCTGATTAAGAAAAGCATCCAAACAGATGTTCGCTTTCATTCACACAGCGTGAGTCTGTCTCTTTATTAATTGTTTGTTTGTTTTGGTTTGTTTTAACTGTGCCACCCCAAATTTTTTACTGGCCCGGCTTGCGAAGATGTTCTGATAAAAGTTCTTATAAATAAAATTGGCATTCTTATGTCTATAATGGAAAAGTTTTATTACGGGTACCTGAAAATCCTGATGGTATCATATGATACTTTGTCTTGCCATACAGACAATATTTTTCGTGTTTTCGAAGTCCCAAACTACAAGTAAAAAAATGACAGCAATGTTCAAAAGAGTGAGTAGAAGTGTAAACTTATTAGGTCACATTGACGTAACTCTCGTTTTTAAGCTCAGACTTCTTTCTTATTAGCTAAGCTAATAAACTGATTAGCTTGATAGTGGAAGTATTTGATTTGCTACACTAAGTCAAATTTTTATTTTTGTCATTACAGTTTTCATAAACGTGAAAACGTGAATAATTACCTATTTAATTAAATCTCTAATAGTATAACTTTAATTAGCTACCTTTACATGCAAATATCAAACTACATTTTACCAGTTCAAATTTGAGATGTTTTAAATAAAATTCAAATGAATAAATGATAAATCTTAAATAGTAATTGTTAAAATGTGTATTTCCCTTTGAGCTGAAATTTGAGTCAAAGCGTAATTAATTTTCTGTAATAAAAAAAATTGCATCCTTTTCGAACCCTGAGTGTCTAATTCATTTATGATATGCATATGTCACATTTTTTGCCATCTCTTAAAATTGATCTAATCAGGAATCATAGGATTGTGACATAATGCCTTTAATAGAATAAACTACTACAACAAACCGTGCAGTTTATGTTGTACCAGTAAAATGAAATGGCAAACTAACAAACAAAAAAACAAAAAACAACAGACAACTCCTGACTGTAAAATACGAAATTCCATACCAATCTTCGGTCTACTGAGGAGCAGAGCCCCTGGTTTTTGGTGAGAGCTCTTTCCCCAGAACCCATCTGTGAGGAACAAGCAGGAGCTGTGAAGCCAAGCAGAACAAGTCTGTTCTGGTGTGAACACGCTGAATAGATTACAGTGCGTTTCTGTAATCTTTGAAATTATGTAATGCAAAAACATGGAATAAAAATGGTTTGAAATGAATGGCAAATGTCTTGCATTAAGCTACAGATCTAAATATAGTTAACAGGACGTTTTCTTTGTTGATATATTAAGTTATTTATTGCATTACACAATAAGGTCATTTTGATCCTGTGGCAGTTCTAGCATTTTTAGCAGATAAGCACTTTGTTCACGTCAGCAGATGACAGAAATTGGCCTTTTGTTGTTTTACAATCACCACTAAGAATTTATTTATTTATTTATATTGATTGTTTCAAGTGTCATTTTTAAACTGGGACATTATTAACATTTACGGACAATTAAATGAGATCTTAGCCAAGTGCGTAATTTTCTTCCCTAGTCAAATTGGCAATTTGATGTAATGTTCAATAAGAAAAAGCAAATTCAAGCTACTGCATAAAAATACTTCATAAAGGAGAAGAAAGTGAAATTAAACTGTCGTTGGTAATTTGTAGTTAACAATTTTCACTTTAAGTCGTGCTCTGGTCAGACGTCTATGTGACCTCAAGACATGAATATTCTTAATTTTGGATTTATTTATCCATTTAAAAAAATGTCAGGGAAAAATGTGGGATAATTATACAACTGCAAAAAAAAAAAGATTGTATATATAAAAAAAGTATTCACCACCTGGATGTTTTACATTTTTATTGCTTGTACAAATCAATCATGAGCAACAAAACGTATCTTTTTTCTTGTTTTTTTTTTTGCAAAAAACTCCCTTTCAGGTCATAATAAAAACTGGTTCCTACAAAATGACAATGAACAGACTAACAGAAAATAAGTGATTGCATAAATATTTCCCACTCCAGAAATTTGCTGTTAGCTTGCTTTATCCATCCCTGCACCTCAAAGCCAACCAGTTTAAACAAACAAGCTCCACTGTGTCTGATCAGAGGTCAGATATTAATGTCTTACTGCAGGACTTTGTTGATGGCAAAACAAAAAAAAGAAATAAATAACTTTGTGGGATTTCCCCAAGTCTAAGTATAGGTATAAACTACACATGTTCACCAACTTGCTGTTTTTGTTAGACTCTAATCATTCAAGTGAAAAAAGTCCTTTATGTAAAGCAAGAAACCATTTTTGAGCTTTACATCATGTTACTATTATTCTCTCATCAAAAACACATATGGAGTGTTGCTTTGATCCTTCCATCTCCCACGGCAACCACTCAAAATGCCGTGTATGCCATTCAAAATGTACAAAATGCTTGGAGAGGCCAAACTCTTCCTCAGAGCTGCAGTTTCCAAGCTTTCGCCTCACACAGTAACCTTCCACCACGACTCACCTACTCAGTTCCTTCAGACTAGCCAGCAGCAGTAGCTGCTTAGCTCCACATCTCAGCAGAGGTGGAGCTGCACATCTGCTGAGCTCACTTTGTGAGCTACTTCTCAGTGAAATGCTGGTAAAAACATTGTGAAGGAGTCGTGTTGTGACAACTTCCTGAAGGCAGAGTTTCAGAAAGAGCAGGAGTTTCTTAAAGATACAATTTCAAGGTGTTAAATTATAAAGTCAAATTTCTTTTAAGTCATATTTGATATATTCAACATTTTTATAACAATTGAAGGTAACATAGTTACTTGAATCTGCTGTAAAATGGCACTATGTGCCGACATAATGCTGCCTCTTTAATATCACATTTATGCGCATGTTGAATGTTTGTACTGATAATTTTACCAAATTACAGACCAATGAAAATCCTTAGTCATGATCTGAAGTCGTGTGGTGAGAATAGTATCAGACTCATTTATTTTATTTTTACATTTAAAAAAAAACTTCAAAAATATTTGCATCAAAAACTAGAAAAAAAAGAAGAAAAAGTGAAAATGTACATCGGTCCATCAGTCTACAGACCTAAGCACGTGTTTCCATCCTGGTGCAGCTTCTCCTCCACATGGCAGCTCTGCCACTGCTCACAGTGGGGCTGCATGGCGGTTTCTACAGATCAGAAGTTGCTTTGGTGCCTTAGCTGGGTTTTAGAGGAGCTGGGGGCAGACTAGCCGAGGCCTGTTCCAGGAAGGCCAACGGTCCTGGAGGGGGAAGGTCTGAGGGTTTACGATGCTGACCGCTAACGTCCTCCAGCACCTGCTGCCAGTGGTGCAGCTTGGCCAGATGCTTCTGAACCAGCAGTTCTTTCCTCTGCAGCTCATTACGCAGGTCCGACACGTCCTGGAAAGAGAGAAGAACTGGACTTGAGAAGAGAGAAGAAACAGTACACTGACAGCAAGGAATTAGCAACCCATAAATGTCAGTTTGGTCCAAATATTTACCTCTTTCAACACCTGCTCTGGTTTCTGCACTGAGAGCTGAAGCCTCTTCTGTAAGAAGAAGCACTCTGTCTGCCGAGCCACATCCAGGAACTTCTGGATGCACTGGTCCACGCCTTTAACATGAACATGACCGCTTTGAAACACACACTACCACGAGCAAACGCTTCCAACATAACAAAATAACAATGCAGTAGACTGACCTGTTCGAATCTCCTCCTGATCCGTACCGTTCACATAGTCCTGACTTACTAACGACGAAAAACAAGCCTGAAGGATAAACAGAGCAGCTTTCAGGGACAAACTATCAGAGACTTAAAGTGGAAAAAATAAAATAAAATGATTTATAAATAAATATTCATAATTAACTCTGCTTTTCTAGGCATGTTTGTGAAACTGTCGTTACCTAGTGCCATTGTAGACTGAAATAAATGAGTAAATTGCAGCCAAAAAACGGAAAAACAAAAATATTTTTGGGGAAATTTCTGAGTTTCAAAAGTCAAACATTTTCCACTTGCAAGCCATTTTCTATAAGAATTATATATAAATTTATATATAATATATATATAAATTTCTAAGAATTTCTTTGTTTGTTTTTTTTCATTTTTGCGGTATATTACTCTTTCTTTCAATTTGCAATGGTCGAATTACGCTGTCGTAAAATTGCGATGCTAGCTCGGTGAAACGGAGAGTTGAAGCTCCAGTTTGTAACTAGTGAACTCATAGAAAATGCTACATTTTAACTACAGTTAGCTTATAACTGAGCATGTATGCTAGCCACCACAGCTAATGCTAACAACAGAGCTAATGAAGCCCTCTTCCCTCCTACCTCGAAGGAAGCCTCCAGTTCGTCCACCAGGGTGTTGTTCCCCTGAACCCGGGGAGCGGTACCGGGAAAGCTCGTCTGAGCCGGTCCGGGAGGCCCCCCAACGGGATGAGCACCGGGCGGCTGCTGGCCTGGAAACATACCGTTCATGGATGAAGCCATCTTCCACTGTCCGTCGACCGGGTTGTGCGCATGCGCACAGCATTGATGCCGCGATAAGGACACCCCGCAAAGAAAACTAAATAAGTAATGAATGAATTGAATAATTTATGAAGATAAATGAGGTGAAAAGATGCACAACAAGCAATACTCTACACCAAATAATAAGCTGAAGAAAAATAACGAGATCCAATTTCAAATTAGAAATAATCTGAAAGAATAGACCGGCATTGATTAATAATTTCTTTATAATTTTTTAGATAAAATTTTGCTGCTGAAGTAGTGATAGAAAACAGCGAATCTCCAAGCTTCGTCAAGGTGGTTTCATCCATGAACATTATTCGACTGATTTACACATCAGAATCATTTCAAAGAGCTTAAATGTAGAAAAACAATCGGACTAAAACCAAAAACTCAAGATAAGTTTACAATGTGGTGTCCGATTAGGAGCGAATACAAGCTAAAAGCATACAGTATGTTTTAATGAAATCAACTATTTTGTTAAAAAATATATATTTTTTTTCTCCACTGAATAAATATTCAATATTCTCAATTTAACTGGTGGATATAGTTTTTAAATAAGTGGGAGTAATGCAACAGTATTAAATGTTTAATTTTCACATTCCTTCTGCCAAGGTGGAACACACACTCTGTACCAAAAACAACTGATTTTAATAAGCAATTACAGCTCATTTTAAGAACATGTAAATTACAAAAAATGTGCTGGAAACAATGATTGCTGTAACAAAATATATTTGTGCTTTTTCACAATGCTGTGAAACTGATCTGTCCCTCAGATTTCTTCTTGATTTGCATTTTTTAACCCCCATTTCAGATCAAATTAATCTTAATATGAGAAAGATAACCCCACAAAACAACATACAAAAAATGTCATTTTTGTACTTAGGCTTACATTATACAGAAGAACAGCTTTCCAAACCAACCTGGCCCTATGTTGACAAGTATTGTCAACATAGGATTATCCATCTCATACGACATAGCGATAATTTCAACAAATATGTAAAAAAAAAATAATTTTTTTAGAGTTACATATTTCTGCTTTAAGTGTGAGGAAGTAAAAACAGCAGAAATCGGCAAGAGAGCAAATACCCCTTCACAGCACAGTGTAATACTAATACATAATGTAAATCCGTATTAGCTCATCTTTGTTACCTATGTAACATCTGTTAAACTCATATCTATGTTGGGAGTCGTGTGATCTCTGACTGAGGAGAGTCCCGCTCCTCGTCAGATCTGATCATCCTCTCAGCCGCTGTGGGCCAGTCCGGCAGCAAACTCCACCAGCGTGCGCGTCGGCCTCCCGGACATGCCCTTCCTGAGGTAGGGAACTTCGTCTTTGTTGCTCATCACCCCAGCGATGTCCAGGTGAGCCCAGTGAGGAGCCGTGACGAACTCCCTGAGGAAGGCGGCGGCTGTGCACGCACCGCCAGAACTGCACACCATAAACAGAGAGCTGGGTCAGGAGGCCGCCGGGCCACTTTCACCCATCTGTCTTTTAATGGGATTTTTTATTAACCAGTAAATAAAAGTTTTTCTGGAATAAAGTAATTGTTCACAGAATTTTCTTGCACTGAATCAATCAAAAAACTTTTTTTTTCATTAGGTTTCATTATATTGTTGAATATTACCACAATTCTTATAGTTATTTAAAAAAAGAAAAAAAGTATGAAGAACCTTCCTTTATAGTTATCACGCTCAAATGTCAGACTGCTCCAGAATTAAATTCACACTTTTCTCAACTTTATACTCAGTTTTATAATCCCATAAATCTATATTTATTCATTGCAAAAACTAGAAAGCGGACACAAAATGTGAGGAAGGAGGGAAAGGAGAGGAAGATTAGAAAAAAGAGGAAGACAGAAAGTAGAAATGATGGAAGAAAGGAAGAAAAAAAGAAAGGAAGGATGGCAGAAGGAAGAAAGAACAGAATGAAAAAATAAAGGAGAAAGAGAACAGAAGGAAAGACTGCAAGCAAAAAAAATCACAAAAGAAAAGAAGGAAGGAGTAAAAAAAAGACTCAAGCAAAAAAGTAAGAAATGAAAAGCCGGTCGGGTAAAACTGGGTCTGAGTGGAATGGCGGTCCGCTACGTACCGGCTGTATTTGCCGATGTTGTTGAGGTCGGCCAGCTGGCTGTCAGTAACCTGCTTGGTGTAATGTTGGAACAGAGGCATCCTCCAAACTCTGTCACCTGTCACAACACTTGCCTACACACACACACACACACACACCCCCACGCACACACACACCCACAGAGAGCATGAACAAACACAGAAGCTGCTACAGCAGTGAGTGCTTCTGTGCTTCCAGTCTACCTGCTGCAGCTGCTCCCACAGCCAGTCTGAGTTGGTAAACACTCCTGTTGCCGCCGAGCCCAGAGCAACATCCATGGCGCCTGCAACAAGTCTGCCATCATTTCTCTACAGCGCTTCCCTTCAGTTAGTAACATACTAACAACACATGTAACTTTAACAGAGCAGTAAATCCTGCTACCTGATCTCACCTGTTAGCGTAGCAACGTTAACGATAGCTCTGGGATTAAAGGTGTGTCCATAACAGAGAGCATCAGCCAAGATCAGTCTGCCCTCTGCGTCTGTGTTATCCACCTTCATGAAACAATAAACCCAGCTCATTAGTAAACACACACACACACCCCCATCCCCCCCTACACACACACACACACAGTCAGAGAGCTGTTGGGACCAATCACACGTCTTCATTTACTTGGATTGTCTTTCCGTTCTTGGCCGTGACAACATCGCCTGGTTTGGTGGCCTTCCCACTGGGCATGTTCTCACACAGCGGCGCCAGACCTGCATCAAGACCAAACATGGAGGATGTTGGTCTGGACACAATAAAAACAGAGGCACTGGCAGAAAGGAAGAAGAAGAAGCCCACCAATGATGTTCACCGGGAGCTTCAGAGCCGCCGCAGCAACGATGGAGGCGCAAACCGTGGCGGCTCCACCCATGTCGGCTCGCATCGCGTCCATGGATTGAGACGGCTTTAGAGATATGCCACCGCTGAACACACACATAGGAATGTGGGACAAAGCTCACACACAACCTACTATCGATGAGACAACATGATCATTATCAATATGAGCCGTGAGTGTGCTGGTGATGAACCTGTCAAACGTGACGCCTTTCCCCACCAGCAGTAGCGGCGGCTGCTGGCCGTCTGCTGAGCCGCTGTAGTGCAGCTCCAGGAAGACAGGGGGCTCCTCTGAGCCCCGTGCCACGCTGAGAAAAGCTCCCATCTGCTGCTCCTCCATCCAGGCCTTTGATCTGCAGGTAAAATACACAAACACCAGTAATAACAAATCTGGCTATGTGAACTAGAGAACTGGTTTTCTCTCTCTGCAATCCACAGAGCAGTAATAGTCTCTCAAGTGAAACACTGGGATTATTTAAACCACTAAATATTCTCAGTCATGCAGCAGCAAACAGTTGGCAACAAATAAACACAATAAATAAAAAGTTACAAAGTAAAAAAATAAGTTCATACAAAAGTAACAAAGTAAATACCTATAAGTAAGTAGGCAAATCATATTACAGTCCAGTTCAGCAAATCTAATTAATAAGTGGGAAAATCAGTAAGAATACAAGTAATTTCATAAATAAGACAATATATGAAGAATTAGGGTATTTAATGAGTAAGCAAGCAAATAAAGTACATAAATAAGCAAATGTGCAAATTATATAGATATATATATTATTTAGAAAAATACAGTTTATTAGTCTTCGAGAGGGTGAACATGCAATATTATATCATTATCAATACATGAATTGAAAATGGTCTCAAAAACACAATATCATCATCTACCACAATAATTAATAATTTCTGGCACAAATTATTATCCATCAAAATTTACAGCAAATGGAAGAAAACGGAGACCCAACAAACCGTTTTCTGACGGTGACTCTCTCAGCGTGCGGAGCCAGTTTCTCTTCGATGGTGTTAGCGAAAGCAGTCGGAGTGATCCGATTGGCTGGAGCTTCCATGAGAAAGCGCGCCAGGTTTTGACCTTCTGCATAAACAACGCCTTTCTCCCAGCCATCCACGTCAACGCTGGTCAGACACAGAGAGGGACAGTCAGTGGTGCCAGAAAACCTGCAGATGGAGAAATACTCAAAATACAAAAGAGTAAAAAACAAAAATGTTCAGCTGAATGTAAAAAGAGAGAGAGAAAATAATTAAATGCAGAATCTCTATAAAGACAAAAAAGGACAAAGGAAAAGATACTTTGTGGGACTCAAGTTGTAATAATGGGTGGTTAAAAAAAGATTAAAAATGTTTTATCTTAATTTTAAAAAGTGTGCAAAACAAACAGGTATTGCATTAATAATCAGCACATCGAAAGCAATATGTAAAAAGAGTTTGCTGTGAAACAAACAGACAAATTTAAGCAAGATAAGTAGAGATACATGTTTTAAGGAAAGGAAATCCAATGATACAAAACAGGTTAATCAAATAAAAAGAAAAGATTAAAAAATTAAAATAAAAAAATAAATGAATAAATAAAAAATAAAAAATGTCAATATATATTTTTTTATATTAAAAAAATATGTAGTAGTGGAGGTTTTGGGAAAATACTTTTTGTACTTGGAAAGAAACATACTGCTCTTTTTATTGTTAATCAAAAGATTTTAAAAGGTCAGGTTACCTTCCATGTAGCTGTGAAGTCACTCTGGTCTTCTTCTTAGACTTCAGCTCATCATAGGAAAACAATCCCAGAACGGCGCCTTCTGCTGCCGACTTGGCGTCACCGCAGTCGTCCACCTCAACGTGACTCACCTCCACTTCCTGGAGAGTCCGACAGCCCGCTGACCAAAAAAATATGTGTATATATAAATATATATATAAAAAAACCCAATAAAACCCCGTCTGAAACCATATCATGATCAGACACCAGAGCGGACCGTACCCGACACTGCCTGCCTGATGTTCTCCTTCCTGCTGTCCCACTTCTCAGCCCCACACACTCCTTCACTGTCTTTGCCCAACCCGACTACTGCGACACAGGGGAAGTCCTGATGGAGATCAGAGCAGGTTTTACTCTGTTGCAATTAGAAGACGGGAGCAAAGTGTCAAAGCAGCGTCTTGTTACCTGGTGAATCCCATAAAACAGTCTGCTTTTGCCTTTCTTCAGACCAGGTCCTGCACTGGCAGCAAAAACAAAACGTTTAAAAAAAAAACACTCAACTGCTGTCAATAAATAGTGGATTCATTTTGCAGTCATCCCTGGTCCTGAATACGTAAGATAAACATAAGAGAAAAGAAATACAGTAAAAATAACAAGCAGACCCATTAACTAGAGATGCAACGATCTGATATTAATATCTGTATTGGTCCCGATGTTGAAAACATTTTTTTACAGTTTTTTTGTGTATTGGATCAGTATCAACCGATACTACGTCTCAGATATCTGTATTGTATCTGAAGTGAAAATAGTAATCAGCACATTATTATTACTAGAGAAAATAATAAATCAATTAATCACATAATTTAACAGGCGCTCCATCATTTCTATTCACATGAATTATTGTTTCTTCTCTCTGGATGTCTTCAGTCTGGTGCTTTGGTCTCAACTAGGTCTTTTTATGGAAGACAATTTTGCTTACAAAGTCTTAGTAATTTATTTTTATTTGTTGTTTTTTTTTTTTTGTTTTCTACATTTTGGATATTTAAAATGTCCTCCAGTTCCAGTGCTAAATTATCATTAGAATTTCAAGTTTATTGATCTTGGAGAATGAGTTATTGCATCATTATGCTAGACCAGTTTTGTTCTTAAAAATGGTCTCAAAGCAACAATACTATTGTTTATCGCAATAACTTTAGAGACAATTTATCATCCAGCAAAATTTGTTATGGTGACAGACCCAATCCACCAGCATGAAAAGTCACAAACTGGCAATAATTCCAAGATAAAATGTGACCATAACCTTCATAAAATCCTCACTTTCTGGTGTGTTTAGTTTAGTTATTCAGTTGGCTGAAAAATGCTTAATGCACATTCTCCAATGTTTTCGAGAAAGACACATTTGACTGTCAGAAGACAGCAATCTTCCTCATGATGTGTAAACCAACACCTGGTCATAATGAAACAATAAAGCTCTAGAAATATCCCACTGTGTGTTTAATAAACCCAGGCACGATTTTTGCTTTTTAAAATTGAATCACCAGTTAACTTTTAATGATTCTCTACTTTACTGGGATGCACATGCAAAGCTGTTGATCACATCAGCTGACAGACAGAAGAAGCAACTCACACTTTCAGGAGCTCTGACAGCTTTCCAGACAGACTCTGGTCAAACCTGGCTGCAGCCTCCGTCAGGTGAACTCCTCCATCCTCGCCTTCCTTCTCAAAAACTCCCAGGACCAGACCCTGCAAACACACACACACACACACACACCCACTCACTCACAGGTCTACACTCTGCTGCTGAGACTCAGGAACACTATAGCCCTGGTAAACTACTCACCTTTCTCTCCTGCAGGTGAGTGTGTGAGGCAGAAAACGGCCTGCAGAGATGTTTCCTCACCGCCGTCTGCGCAACTTTCCTCACAACAAGCATTGTCGCCTTCTCAACATGTAACAATCTGAGTTAATATCCTAGTTTTACCTCACTGGAAGGTCAGGCGGGTCTCATGCGGGGAAGGAAGGCAAACGACCCCGTCAGAGTCGCGTTAAAGTGGCGTCACCGACGAGCTAGGACGATGGGAGTGTGTCGCCACCTAGCGGCAAAATGTCACTGTCTGTCCTATGGAGTACAAAGTGGCTTTGAATGCAAGTCTAATCGTTCTAGTTACACTTTGCATTTAATTGCTACTCAATGTAAGTTGTCATCTAAATTTACAATAAAATGCTTTAAAGTTCATGATTCTAATTTGACCAAATATGGAAAATGTTATAGGCCTGTTACGATATTAATTAACAATATATTGTTGTTTTAAGATCATTTTCAAGTAATATGTTAATAATGGGATGATAATCTAATTAGCCCTGTGAACAATAAATGCATATTTATTGGTCTTGACACTGGAACTGGAAGATATGTTAAATATCCTAAATAGCACTGAAAAACAAGAAACAATAAATAAAACAGAAATATAAGATACACACAACTGAAACCATAATTGAAATGAATCCATAAACATTTTTTTCTTTCAAAAATTGTTAATCATCACAATTATTACTGAAGTCATTTTAATTTATCTTATGACAGGCTTATTTATATATGGACATGGGCATACAGTGAATCATATATGTAATTACATGCAATCTTATATTTAAAAAATGGTTTTTGCTTGAAAAACCAAGCAAAAACCTTCTGTTTTGACAGAAGTTTCAAGTTTATTGTTTGCATTAGGTAGTTTCCTGAACAAAAAGAAAACTTCCTGCTCAAAATTAGACCACCTTAAACAGTCTGTCAGAAATGTAGAACTTTGCCATAAAATGCTCAAAGTTCTTAACTTGCATAAAGATTCATAAATATCTATTGATTAAAAACCAAAGAGCTATTTTTTTCCCCATTTATGCTTCTCGAACAAATACAAAATTAATTCAATGGATCCAACAGGCAATCATGCAGCGTAACATAATGCCTTTAAAGGGGCTTTGATACACAAAAAGGATCAGATAACTGGGAATGATATTTTAAATGTCTGTAATTTACATTCTGTATGTACAATGAAAAAATAAATAGCATATTTACATACATTAATTTACTACACGAACTGAATTTACAATACTGAACATGAAATGTTCAGAGAGATTCTGTGGGATCACTCTTCATCCACAGTCCCAAAGGAAACCCAACAATAAAGCCCACCATCGAAACTGGACAAGTTGGCTTTTCACTGATTGTCTGTTCAGAACCAATAAGAACAAATCCACATTAAGGTCCTTTAAAATCCGTTTTCATTGAGGATGAGTCAGTGTCATCACAAACGTCAGTAGGTGTTTTAGGTAAGGTTTAGGCTGTAGAAATGAATAGAAGTCAATGGAAAGTTCCCACAAAGATAGCCACACAAACGTGTGTTGTGTGTGTGTGCGGGGGGCATGTGTGTGTGTGTGTTCTTTAGTAGAGCAGGTCCAGGGCAGAGATTGTGGGCTCTTTCGGCTTTTTGATCTCCGGTTTGGGCAACTTGATACGACTCATAGCGACCACTCCGCAAACAGCGAAGTGAGTCCCAATGCTGCCAACTCCCAGCCAGAAGGACCAGTCCAGGCTGTCATCCAGAACCTCCAGGACGAAGAGGTTCTCTCCATGGTTTGCCACCCGCTCAGTCAGACGGTGGTGCTTCACGGCTGCCAGGAAACAAAGAACCCCCAGGGCGCCAAAAAGAGCTGCAAACAGAAGAAAGTACTTCATTTTCCTTCAGATTTAAATATTTATGATATCTGTATATAGTACTATGGCGTATTAGGGGCATTGTAGAGATACAAAAAAGGGAGAAAAAATCTCCTAGATTAAGTACAAAAATTTATGAGAAAGAACCTTGAAAATTTCTAAGGTTTCAAAAGACAAAAATATTCGACTTTTGGAAATTTTCTGTTCCAAAAAGTTTTTGACTTTTGAAACTCACAGCCTTGGTTCTAGAAGTTTGCTCTAGAACATTTCTGAGATTATACTCAAAATTTCTGAATTTGTCTGGCAAACGTTCAACTTTCAAGTCCAGAAACCTTCAAGGTTTTTCTTATAAAAGAGTTCTGAGATTAATCTAAAAATGTTGGTGTTTTTGGTGGAAATTAAAGCCCAAATAGGGCTTAATTGTTAGTAATTTAGTTTAGTTTAAAAAATTGTAAAGATAAATTAATAACACAAAGAAAGCCTAAAAAAAAAGCTAAAACACGTTGAAACAAAGCAGAAAAATGCTGTGTTTTTACCAGCAATGAAGTTCCATAGATAAAGTCCTTTGTGTCCTTTGATGCTCTGGTAGGGGACCTTGCGTGCGTTGTAAATGCAGAAGGAAAGGCTGACCAGGGCGAAGCCAACCGCCACCAGCAGGAAGAGAATCACCATCATGTGAAGACCCCCATTCAGTGTCTGCACCAGCTTTGGAAAAACTGCAGAGGTGCACAGAGCAGAGGGACGAGCTGAGGGAAGGGGGCATCCTCAGTGCCTTTCTGTATTTTACTTGGATATTTAATTTCAGTCAAGAATCGTTTGACAGCATATTCTTTATTTGCTTCATTAACAACTTAACTTTGACCTGTGAAGCATTTAAGTGAAAAAAAGCTTTTAAAATTAAACTTTAGTTCTAGATTTTAAAAAACAACAACCTCTAAATCTGATCTTAAGTTGTTTAAGATTGTGTTTAAGCTCTGAGGCTTGTGTTTAGTTTTCCTCACTTTCTATATTTTTAGTCAGAGATGAATAGTCAAAAAGGTACTCAAGTAAGAGTAGCACTACTTTGACATATTTTTATTTGAGTAAAAGTAAAAAATAAAAATAAAAATAATAAGCTTTTAGTCAACTGTATTAAAGTTTCATAAATGTTACATTGAAATGTTTTTTTTGTCTTATTTTGTAATTCTGTAATTAACATGAATTATTCCCATTTTGGTCCTTAGAATACCAACATTTTCATATAACTTAATATTTTGAAAATGCAATTTTTAATTATGAAATGATGATTTGATCAGTTGCATGACTAGTCTTTTTACCAAACACTTTTTTACTCTTCATTAATTTAACTTTTTTTACTTTAGCTTGAGTAAAGTAGAAGTAGTGCTGCTCTTACTTGAATGTATACAATTATTGTCTACTCCACCTCTCTCCATTCCAGTCACTTTGGGTCTTACTGTATATTTTGGAGCGCCTGTTCCCGAGTCCGCACCTCTTGGTCTTTCCTCCCTGGAACAAACCGTAGTAAATGTCCCCGATAAACTGGTCCAGCTCCGGACTGGACGCGTTCACTATGTCTACTCCGGTTTTACACAGGATCCGGCCGGTAGCCCACCGCTCTGTGGACAGGGCCACCACCAGGAGGGCCACCGAGCCGACACACAGCGCCGAGGCCACCGAGAATGTTATTCGTTTCCACAGAGAAGGCATCTTACGAGCCCATGGTGCCCCGGGGAAGGGAAGAGGACGCCGGGCAGCGGCCGCCGGGCGGGCTCGGTGATCACCATCGGTTTACGGAGTCGCTCATCGTCTCCTCTCAGCTCGGGAAGAGAAAAGCTATGAAGCTTCATGAAACGCCGCGGGGCCCGGCGTGATGTTGCATGTATTCATGTGTAAGTCACACGGGAGGAGAAATTGAATCTATGGGCGTCAGGGAGATCTGTTACTGCATGGGAGAAACTCGATCCGCACCCCGGTTTCTGCGCGCGCATGCACAAACACACACACACACACACACACACACACACACACACCCACACACGGGAGAAATGAACCATTTCCAACTCCAACTCTGAATCAATCATTTCTTATGGCTTATAGTCCTAGCTGTTCAATCAGCTGTAAAATTAAACGCATTCTTAAAGTAAAATGACAGATGTGGTTGATATAGCAATGACCCTAAAGGTCAACTGAAAGCATGTTGACCTGAATTAATGCCCTATCCTTCATTTCTGCAACTCCTCAATTAAAGTAACGATGCTTAAACTGCAGTACAAACCCAGCTCTTTTGCAAAAGTTTTTTTTTGCTTTGTTGTCACTTTTAAAATTTTAAACCATTAAATAACTTTTATTATCATGCAAAATTAACTGGAGTAAATATGAATTGCAGGTTTCAAATGATGCTTTCTGCTAGTTAACCAAATTGTTAACTTAAAGTTAACAACTGCTGTCAAGTAGTATGCACCGACAATACCAATAAATACAAGACATAAAAACAAGATACAATCATTAAATACTTTCAACAACCACGGTTGTTTTAAAATGTCAATCAGCTTGGTGGTATTTTAAAATGTAAGAATACTGAATTATTTGACAGCTTCTGCATCAATCCAACATAGGGATTTGTATTTTGAAGAAAAGTATATTATCTTTTATAAATGTAAAACATAATATTGTTTATTAAGAAAATACTGAAAGAATAAAGCCTTGAATTTTTAAAGTATGTGTTTATAGTACAATATTTTTGGAAGAATATAAACCAAATCCCCATGCTTTCTTGCCAAAGTAGATAAATTGCTGCCTCTTCTGAAGTGACGTGGGTCCTGATACAGTGCTTTGTTGTTGTCAAAGAAAATATATTGAGAAGTAATCAATAAAATGCACATTTTGATGGTCATTGTCATGGCAAAAAAAAAATGTTTCTGTCTATATTTATTAGGACAAAGACCGAATAAACAGCTAGATTTCACCAAAGCAGTAGGAAGATAGAATATCAAAATTGAACAAAATAAAAATTATTTTATTTCTTGCTCCTTTTTAGTTGAGGAGCGAGAAAGTCCTTTATGGGCAGAAACCCCCCACCCCCGTATTTATTAGAGAGGATTTTGGTCAAACTGTGAGCAGTCATCAGGTTTTGAAGCCTCAGGTAGAAGCCAACAAAAGCTTTGGCGACACCTTGTGGTGAAATGGTGACGGTACGGTGCGTGGTGACGTCACGGCGCGTTGCGCAGTCTCCCTGGCAGCAGCTGAGGCCGTTTTGTCGAAGATGGCGGATTCGCTGTCGACAGGTCTGGTAGAGGAGAAGGAAAAAGAGAAGGAGGACAGGGAGAGAGCCACCAAGGCCGTTAACGCGGACCAGAACAAAAAGAAAGAGGGAGTTACTGACACGCTGGGGTTTCATGATAAAAATGGCGGCGCTAGAGGCCAAAAAGACAACCTGTCAGGTGAGAGTCATCCTGCTTTCTACAATTTCACTAAACAAACAGGCTGCTGGAGCTGTTGTTTCCATTTGTCAACAAGCATTTACACGCATATTTGCTCCTTGCATTATAGCAAAGACCTTCAGCTCGCAGTTTAAATGAATTTCAGTGACGTGGAGCTGTGAAGCAGTGTCTAGTCAGATGCAGCAGTTGTGTTTACAACACAGATTGACCAAAACAATACAACGAAATATCCAGTGGCGATGCATCTAAGTATTATGCAGTTTATCACATATCACGGTTACTGGTAACACGGTTGTTGTAAACGTGCAGGACAGGCTGCTTGGGTCTTCGTTTAGCTGGACGTAGATACATTGCGCAAGCGCATAAGCAAGCTTTTGCACATAAGCGTGTTTATGTGCAAAGTGTTAGTTTCTATTAATTGCAGATAATCGTATGAAATAAATGAGTAATTATCAGTGTTCAGTGTTATGAATTTCGCCTGTTTAAAATTTGGAGTGAACGTGCCTGGTTCCTTCGTAGTGCTGCATTCCTTACATTACACCTTATAATTCTGTGACAGGCGTTGCTTTTTCTGTGTGGCTTTTTTCCAAAGAGCCCTCATGATTCTTTAAGGTCCAAAAACTGCAACGAGCATTCTCTACAGAATTAAGTTGGTAAATGCACACAATGAATTGAAAAATCATTTAAAAAAATATTTATTTTGAATAAAGTACATTTTTTTAATGTTATTTAGAACTATTGCACAGATAATTACATATTTTAATATTTTAATGTTAATGTTGATTATTACAATATTTAATGTATTGGGAAATGACAGTATTATACGAAACCAGTAAAATAAAAATAAAAACAAATAAATATATTCATATATAAATAAAACATGACCACAATGTGATTCAGAAATCAATCTTTCTCTTCAAGCGGTCGAGTGATTATGTTTACGTTATGTGACTGAAAACAGGACTAGACGGTGTAAATGTAACATTAATTTGAAACAATGCTGTAAGATTCTGTTCCGTATCAAATTCCATCAGTTTATATTTAAACAAAAATAGGTGGGGAAAAAATTCTGCAACTTAAATGAGCAGTATTTAAGTTAGTTTAACTGCTTGGCTTTTTCTTAAGTGAATATAAAACAAGAATTATTCAAAATATAATATTTTACTGAAAACTAAGCAGTCTAAAATCAGTTATTGAGCATTTTGAAGTGTTTCCGAATTCCCAGGACTTTGAATTGCAGTTCTTATAATCATTTTCTTTTTCTGTCTGCTCCTCCATGCCAGATCATAAAACATAGCTGGTTTTATGGTCTGGAGCTGCCACCCTGTCGTCACAAAAAGAGAGAAAAAGCTCCACTAGTAGAAGTAGTAATCACAGCTAAAGGCTTGTAGCAGAGATATATCCAGGATATGGGAGCTGGCACATTCCTTTTGTTAATCTACTGCTTAACTAGATCAGATGAATATAAATTTAGCATTTAATTTAGAAATTGATGTTCATGTTCATGTGCTATCAGAAGAAGGTCAAATCTCGTCCGACCAGCTCCCGGTGGCTTCTGAAGAAGATCTAATGAAGGAATTGATTTCATTTCTTATGTCCATTTTTCTTCCTTTGATGATTGTATGTCTGTGTGATTACTTCCAGATCTGTCTCTGGTCAGATTCATAACCACTGAGCTAACCAGAGGCTACTTTCTGGAACACAATGAGGCCAAATACACGGAGCGCAGAGAGAGGGTCTACACCTGCCTCCGCATCCCCAAGGAGCTGGAGAAGGTAAGCTCCAGAGAAATCCATCATCCATGGATACATCACTCCCACCAGAGTTAAACACACACTTTTACTTACAAGTCTGTCTGTCGGCTCTCCCTGCAGCTGATGACTTTCGGCTTCTTTCTTTGTCTGGATACGTTTCTGTACGTGTTCACCCTGCTGCCGCTCCGAGTGATTCTGGCTCTTTTACGACTCCTGACTGTGCCATGCTGCGGCCTCGGGTAATCTGCACTAACAGCTATGGGGAGTGACACAGGTTGAAGCCTAACTCAATGGGCAAAATGAAACCAGATATAGATGTTTAAAGAAGCAGTGTTATGTAAAATCCTATTTTTTTTAGCTTCACATCATGCTCTGATGTCATCCGTTCATTAAACACATACCTGAAATGTTGCCTGATTCTTTCATGCTTGTTTGAGAAATCTCCATGGCAACCATTCAGCTGTGTAAAACACCTGGGGGGACTGAGCTCCGCCTTCAAGGATCCAGGTGCAGGAAGCTTCCAAGCCTATGCCTGACAGAGCAGCCCTCTCCTGCAACCCCCCCCCTCTCAGCTCCTATAGACTAGCAAGCAGAAATTAGCAAAACACCTGGTGGAAATGCATCTGCTGAGCTCATCATACAAAATGAGCTCAGTGAAATTCTGGTAAAAACGTTGTTAAAGGGTTCATATAGGAGCCATGTAGTGAAGACTTCCTGAATGCGGAGTTTCAGAAAGAGCAGGAGTCTTTAAAGAGACAGAGGCCCTATTTCAAGGCGTTAAATTACAAATTTCTTTCAACTCATATTTTTTATATTTATATATATGTACATATAAATTTTATGACAACTGAAGGAAACATAGTTGGCCTACTAGATTGTGCTGTAAAATGGTACTATGTGCCTGGAGAATGTATAATATTGCCCCTTTAAGCAAAATAAATAAAAGACAGAAGATTAAGTGATCTTAATTTTTTGCAGATGGTTATTAATGCAGATTTATTGAACATTTTCCACATATTGTCTTGTCACAGCTTAATGATTGGATCTCAACATTCCTGGTCTAACACATAAAATGCCATTCAAATACATTTAAGTTTACAGAGATAACATGAGCACGTTTGCAAAAACTCCAGATACTTTTGCAAGGCAGAATCATTTCTAGTTACTAACGGGGATTCTTTTACAATATAAGTCTTTATGAAAGACTTAAATACTTTTAAGTCTTTCTATATCATCTCTGTTTGATAGGATCTAGTGTCTATACGAGTCGCACTATTTGATAGTTGCAAATAAAAACGCATTGAAATTTTGGGAATGTTTTCCTGTGGCAATATTTACATCAGGTGCGATGATGGTTTTAACCACCAGAGAGCAGCAGATTTCTACACGACTCATTCAGCTTGGTTGGATAACAGCACAAGAGCATTTTTGTGACTCTTGTGTTTTGGTTTTTAGCTTGAATTTTTTTCCATTATGTAACATTCTGTTTCCTGCAATATTTTAGATTCTTTAGATTGAATGTTTTTTTGTCATGTAACATTCTGTTTCCTGTCATGTCCTCTGGGCTCCAGCGGCTCCCGTTTGCTGCAGCCAGCCCAGGTGTGCGACGTCCTGAAGGGCTTCATCATGGTGCTGTGCTACTCCATGATGAGCTACGTGGATTACTCCATGATGTACCATCTGATCCGGGGACAGTCCGTCATCAAACTCTACATCATCTACAACATGTTGGAGGTAGAGTCACATGGTTCCAGCTTTTTCAGCTGATTTCACATCCACCCGCTGATTTGCTGTGGTGCTTTCCATCAGGTTGCCGATCGCCTCTTCTCGTCGTTTGGCCAAGACATCCTGGATGCTTTGTACTGGACCGCCACCGAGCCCAAGGAGAAGAAGAGAGCACACATAGGAGTGATTCCTCACTTCCTCATGGCTGTGCTCTACGTCTGTATCCTCACTGGAATCGACCTCTGAGAGTCCAAAACACTGAGATAAAAACAGACTTAATGACAGACTGCGCTCTATCTGGATTATTAAAAATACCAATCTTTATGTTTTTGTTAATGGACTTGTTGTCCGATGGACAGTTAGAAACACACAACAGCCTTTCATAGCTGCAGGTTTTCAGTTTGTATTATTGAAGCCAAATGATCACGTTCTCATTCTTCATCCTGATCTGAAGTGGAGCATTTTCATCTGTTTTACACCATTTAAGGGTTTCTACAATCTGGACAACCAGAACGCTCTATGTGCTATAGTTCTATCTGAGTATGATTGGAAAAGGATAACAAATATGGAAACATATATTTCCCATATTCATTCCCTCCTTCCTTTGTTCCTTCATTCCTTTCTTCTTTCATTTTTTCTTTCCTTCTTTATCTCTTTCTTTATATCTTTCTTTCCTTCCTTCCTTCTATTCTTCCTTCTTCCCTTTTTCCTTCTTTCTTCCCTCTTTTTCTCCTTCCTTCTTTCCTACTTTTGTATTTAGAAGAACCTTTCCTGATGGACTCATCTTGTGTTTTACCCCAAACCTGTTTTCCTCAGCTGTTACTGATCTAGTCCTTCATGCCATTCTCATCATGGTTCAGGCTACTACACTGAATGTAGCCTTCAACTCCCATAACAAGTCTCTGCTCACCATAATGATGTCCAACAATGTGAGTGTAGTTGTTTTCAATATTTACTCTTAAAAACTCGCTGCAGCAGAACAACTCAAGCTCTGATTTTCTTTCCCCAGTTTGTGGAAATCAAAGGAAGCGTGTTCAAGAAGTTCGAAAAGAACAACCTGTTCCAGATGTCCAACAGCGGTAAGTCGGAAGCCATCGGAGCCGCCGCACTAAAATCACACGTTTGGGATATTTTTATCCTCCCCTCTTTAACCTGATTTAATCCAAGGTAAATTTCTGGGATCGCGCTCAGCGGCAGTGGGCAGAAAGTAGGTTAATCCAGGATTGATTTGTTTTGTTTCCCACAGACATAAAGGAGAGGTTCACCAACTACATCCTCCTGCTCATTGTCTGTCTGAGAAACATGGAGCAGTTTTCATGGAATCCCGGTAACTAATACCAGCTCAGAATGCACACAGCATGACGCGGCTCCCAGCACAGATCCATTTCCCTCCTGCTTTAGCCGTTAACACAAACTTACTTTCTCATCAGCCTTGGTATCTGAATAACTATACTGATTTCAGCTTCCTGTGTTTGTTTTAGACCACTTTTGGGTCCTGTTCCCAGACGTAGTCATGGTGATCACATCAGAGGTGGCGGTGGACGTCGTCAAGCACGCCTTCATCACCAAATTCAATGACATCAGTGCTGACGTGAGTCCCCTAATGTCTCTTTAACAGGTTATTTGCACTCACTGATGAAAACATTTAAATTAGGGATGAGTGTGAAAATGATTTGATCCTCAAGGAGCTGGTTTTGTTTAGAAGCGGCACTACAGAGAGGAGTGATGGCGTTACAGGCAGTTACTGGAGCATCTGACAGAGGAGTGGCTGTCATATAATTGTGCAATTTGACATTCGAGAAATAAATTTGCTCAATATAAACATGACAATTTTGAAAATAAAAACATATTTTTCGATTAAAAAGTCTTGGCGCTTGAATGAGGTGGATTTTTTTTGGTCATATCAAAATTTTGCAGAAGTTGAATGGAAACACTTTTTTGGCATCACATGAGTCACATAGCCAACAACGGGATGCTGCCACCGGCGCAAACTGGGAAGAAAAATAAAATTTCAATGACTTATTATGTGAACAAAATTATTCACATGTGATTTTAATACCGTTCTTTTAGTTACGTTGTGTTTTTTCGGGATTGGTGGAAAATGAACGAATTTTACACACATGTGAAATGGAAACGCAGCTGATGTTGCAATTATGCAACAAAAATCAAATCCTTTTGTTTTCAGCTGCATGTCGTCCACCGTTTATTAACACAACCCCTCTGATGAACCTTTCACCCCACTCTGCATGTCAAACTGTTATGTGATTGGTCAGAATTTCGTTCATGTTTGTTCACTCAGGAAAGTTAGGTAACCATGTGGTACAAAGTCCATCTCACTGTCTACCTGCTGCTTCTGTTTGACTAAAACACTCAGCTTCTCACTGACGCCTTCTGCTCTTTTGTTTTCGATAACATGGAAAATAAAATGGGACGTGCAAAATGAGGGATGCCCCAATGGGGCTTTTTTGCCACAGAGTCCTTTGATTTAGCGTATGCTTGATTCCATAGGAACCCAAGCAAAAGCTCTAGCACGTTTGGTTTTACCGCTGTATGATTTACCATCCAGAAACCACCTGCTGCATTCCTGTTGCTGGGGTAAAATGTTGAGAGGTGTATTTTATCCCCTTCCTTCCTTCCTTCCTTCCTTCCTTCCTTCCTTCCTTCCTTCCTTCCTTCCTTCCTCCCTTCCTTCCTTCCTTCCTTCCTTCCTTCCTTCCTTCCTTCCTTCCTTCCTTCTTTCCTTTCCTTACTTCCTCCCTCCCTCCCTCCCCCTCCCTCCCTCAGCCTGGTTTCTGTTAAAGCAGGAATTTACCAGATTATTTCACACTGTTAAATTCAACCACACTTTTTCCTCCCTCCACCGACTTTCACTTTCTGCAAAACAAACATCTCTCTGCCATCACGTTTTAGACACACATACCTTACGTCAGCTGCTTTAACGGAGCATTTGGTTATTTATGGCTTTGTTGACTGAGAACTACCGTTTCTCTCTGTGTTCCCAGGTGTACGGAGAATACAGAGCCAGCCTCGCCTTCGACCTCGTCAGCAGCCGACAGAAAAATGTGAGTCAAACAACTTGAATTAGCAGCTGTCTTTACACCGATGTTCAAATATTTACCATATTGTAGGAATCATTTTGGATCGTACTGTTTGTGGAGAGGTGGTATAGTAATGGATCTCAGTATTCGTAGGGGAGCAAAGTGTGAACTGGAGGCAGTGCAAAAAATTTGCGCTTTTCTGTCGAGTTTAAATATTTCACAGCTACTTATATTGATGTTATGATTCCCCTAGACCGGTTTTTTGCCATTATTTTTATTGCCACTTTAATAGACTTTAATACATAGAAAAAATGTGTACTTTTAGTTGGTAAGAGTTATTGAAGAAATAAGCACATTTGATCAAGTTTAGATGTATAATATAACTTCAGTTCCAGTCAGAGGTCACGCTAGGCTTTTTCATTTTCTCTCATTTTGACCGACAGGGTCACCAAAATCCCCAAACTTTCTGTATTTGCCTACCAGTTTTTAGAATGATAGTAATGACATTAAAATGCATAACATTTTATTCGGCTTTATTAGTATTCAGCAAGCTTGCAGTGTCGCAAAGGGACGATACAGTAAATGAGCAACAGCCTATGTATACGCAGCCAAAAGAAACAAAGTCAACTTTTCTTTTTCTCAAAAATACCAACATGGGCAAAATGATGTTTTACTGCAAAACATCTACAGCAGACCTGCTTAGGACGGTTGTTCTATAAAAGGGACTGAATACAAACACCACACCTTTCAGATTTTTCAGATTTTACTGGTGAAAATTTAGGAAGACATTTATCGAATTTTTTTCTCTTTCATAATCAAGCACTGCATGGTTTTGGTTCATCATACATTTTCCCATAAAATGCGCAGACATTAGTGGTTACAACTGAATAAATGAGGGAAAAACTTCTACCATAAAATTATTATAATCCTGGTAGGAACAACTTTAAAAAGCTGCATTAATGTTTTAACCTGTAGTTTATGGATATTAAACACAGTTGCATGTTTCTGATTGCAGGTTGAATTTGTATCTTTTTTTCTCACATTCTGTCCAACAGAACAAAGTTAGATTTGTTGCTGAAGTTAAACGAGGCTTTTTTGTTCTGAAAATGTTTGCAGGCTTACACCGACTACAGCGACTCTGTATCCAGAAGAATGGGCTTCATTCCACTTCCTTTAGCTCTGCTGGTCCGTCATTAGATACTTACACATAAACATAGAGCACCATTTTACATTTCTACAGTACTGCATGTTTCCAGCTGGTTTTTTTCTGTTTCTGTTTTCAGCTGATCAGAGTGGTGACGAGCTCGGTGAAGATCCAGGGTTCCCTCTCCTTCATGTGTGTGCTGCTGTTTTACTTGGGGTAAATATGGACTATAGCATCGTCGCTTGTTATGCTTTCGCACGTTTGTGTCGTACTCTCATATTTATTTGTTGCTGCGAGCAGGATGATCACGCTGAAGGTGCTCAACAGCATCGTTCTCCTCGGAACATCCTGCATGTTTGTCAAAGAGGCCAAGATGGAGGAAAAGCTGTTCGACCCGCCTCCGTCTGTCGCCTCCAGCCGTGCTAACTCCAGAGCTAACCGCAGCAAAAACACTCACACCGCAGCGCCACAAGGTTAGACAGCTGCTCTCTGGGTTATACAGCAGCACATGCAATTAAAAGGGCAGTGTTATGTGAAATTGAATTTTAGGAAGCTTTGCACCATGTTATGTTATTCCCTCATCAAAAACATACCTGCAGTGTTGCCTTGATTCTTTCATGCCTGTTGGAGAAATCCTGGGTGAACCTAGCCCCGCCTTCGAGGGCTAGGGCTATAGTTTCCAAGTTTCCGAGCTTCCGCGTCAAAGATCAGCCATCCTTCTCGACTCCCTCACTCACCCTCAGACTATCCATCCATCCATTTTCTGACACCTTTCACCCAAGTGGAGTTGGGAGGGATGCTGGTGCCTATTTCAGACAAGAGGGAGGGTACACCCTGGACAGGTTGCCAGTCTATTGCAGGAACATGCAAAAGATCCCGGGCCAGGAGTCAAACACATCACCTTCTTGCTGCAAGGCAACAGTGCTACCAACTGCGCCACTCTGCAGCCCGTTCCTTCAGACTAGCCAACAGCAATTAGCAAACTCCTGGTGGAACTGCACATCTGCTGAGCTCGTTATAGAAGCTGCTTCTCAGTGAAACGCTGGTAAAAACGTTGCTAAAGGGTTAAAATCGGAGCGATTCTGAGATGACTTCCTGGAGGCAGAGTATCAGAAGAAGCAGGAGTTTCTTAGGAGTTTTCAGGGGACCAATTTCATGGTGTTAGATTACAAAGTCAAATTTCTTTCAAGTCATATTTGATATATGTAACATTTATATCAAAATTTAACATAGTTACTTGATTGTGTTATGAAATTATACTGTCGCTGGCAAATGTATAATACTGCCCCTTTAAAATTTCTGATTATTTTGTGTCAAATAGGAAAACGACTCATTCTAATTTATTTTGAAGGGCCTGTTAGACTCACCAGTATTTGTACCAAAAGCTGTTTATTTTCTTACTTTCTCCTCTTAGATGTACTGATATTCAGGAGGTTTTGTGTGGTGAGAGAGCACACTTGCTGCAAAACCTGAATTCTTTCAAGATATTTCTTTTTTTACACGTCTTTCTGTCTACGTTAGATATTTGTTAGCCAACAGCTAACAAAGGAATTTCACATTGTGAATATTTCCCTGCCGTTAAACTCTGAAACACTTTCTCATCAACAGAGCCCACGCCAGACAGAGCAGGAGTATCACTGACACCGGGCATTTCTCCACCCACAGAGAAACCAGAGGGCACCACCTCCGCCATCCCAAAGAGCGACTCCGACACGTTCCTGATGACGCCAGACGAGGACGACGAGGACAAAACTATAAACAATGACATGGGACTGGAGGGAGACGGACTCAAACACAGAACGCCCAAGAAAGACTTGCTGGAGATAGACCGATTCACCATCTGCGGGAACCGGATAGACTGACCACCGAAGGGAACCCCGTCTCCAGGGATCTGACCAGGGTCACGGAGCGCGCTCAGACCCAACTCGCACTTATGCACCTGACTCTCGGAGTATTTATTTATTTATTACTGGCAAAACCAGCCAAGGCATCAAGCTGTTACATCAGGCGTTTCCAGGTGGGTGCTGCACCAGGTTTTCTGGTGCAAGAACACCGGGAAACAACCAAGCGGAGAATAAAACCACTGAAAGGAAATCCAGTCTTGATTGTTGGAAATCCAGTCTTGATTGTTGGAACATTGCAGCTGGACTGTGAGGTTATGTGTTTCAAAAGCACAATTATTCCCAGAACAGTGTTTTTTTGTTTTTTTTTAATAGAACAAAAGTTGTCAGATGTCGACTTTTTATTTTTTTTTAAATCTGACAAGTTCGTCTATTTAAAGTATGTTTTTTTTTATTGAAAATGTTGGCTGTTTTTTCTAAATTTGAAACCTTCAGCTGCACACAAAGGCATTCCGCAGACACTGGCGCCAACACGTTCAGAAGGAGTGACGCAAACAAGCATCCGAACTCATCCGCTTCATTTTTCTGGGGAGTTTTAGTGTGAAGTCGTCTGCGTGGGTCTTGTCTTTCTTTTAACATCACTGGGAGGACTATGTGAAGGCGTTTGTTTGCAGGTGATTTTTTTCCGCTTTAAGGGAAGATTTCAGTTCCCACAGTCCTGTTATCTTTGGCAGCAACATCGTCGTCAAGCATGTTGGAAACTTTGATCTTTTCCCTAAATTTGCGACTGAGATTCCTGCTAAAAGAACACATAACTTTGATCTGGGAGCGTTTCAGCTGGTCAAACCAGCATGGAGTTCATGCCTGCTGTCACTCGCTGGCTTTGATTCGTGAAGACGTGTCCCTGTTAATCAGGTGTTTGTGAACCAGTTGACCCAAATTGCTGTGAAATCTGCTGTTAATCAGTTGATTACGTGAAGTCGCCACAAGCCTTTCTGTTTCCTCTCATTTCCTGCCTTCAGTTCCTACGTTCATCGAACACGCGGATCATTTTAATACCAGTGACATTCAAACAGGTCTTTGTTATTAGTTTTCTTTAACTTACACTGCATTGCTAAGCCATGTAAAGCTCTTTAACCTTTTACATTTGTCATGTCAGACTTGGATTTTTGGGGGGATTTTATGCGATAGACAAACATTATTGTGAAGTAAAAGGTAAAGAATAAGGTTTTTAAAGGGACAGTGTTGTGTAAAGTCTATTTTTTGAGGAGCCATGTTGTGATGATTTCTGAAGGCAAAGTTTCAGAAAGAGCAGGAGTTTCTTAAAGAGACAGAGGCCCAATTTCAAGTCATTAAATTGCAAAGTCTAATTTATTTCAAGTCATATTTGAATATAAACAGATTTTTATGAAGGTAACCGAGTTATAAATAAATACATAATACTGTCCCTTTAACATTTTTTGATCTAAAAACAATAAAAAAGTGTGACTTGCATTTGTCTTCAGCCCCACTGAGTTAAAACTTTTCTGGAACCTTCTGCAGTTATGGCTGCACCTCTTTCCTTCATCAGATTTTCTAATCTTTACACCAAAATTTGTGGCCACCAATATTTGCAAATTAGTTTAAATTTATTCAGACTCAATGGAAAAACTCTGAACAATCCATTTCCTGGTCCTGCCAGAGATTCACAATTGACACTAGGGTTTTTTGCAATATATTTTCATCTGTAAGCTCGCTGTGATGCTGCCTTCAATCTCTGAAAATACACATAAATTATGCAATAATTTCAAAATTAGTTGCTCTTTTCCTTCCACTTTACAATTATGCTGTTGGTCTGATACATGAAATCCCACATAAAACATAATTAAGTGTGTGTCTACATCGTGACTAAAGGTGGTTTTGAGGTATTCATTATTTTTGGATGGCACTGCATTTATTTATTTTGAAGAAATGTTTCTTCTAACAGCAAAACATTCCTAATCGAGGAGTGAGGTTGACGAGAGGTAGAAATAATCTGAGTTAATCCAAGTCGACACAGACCAGCTGAAATATGAGGCGAAACTTTCCAAACATTGAAACAGGTGTGACAGGTCAACTCTGGTTGGTGGACAACACGGCGGCAGACAAGTGATCAATTTCAATAGATTATACATCTGATAGGATATTCAAATTTTTTTGCCATAATTTATTTTCGTTGCTTAAAACATCTTTTCTGCCAAAATCGCTTTTGGCAAAAAAAAAAAAAGACACATTATTTCAGGAAGATGATAATCTAGAATATTCACAGAATTCTGAGCCAGAACCGCACAGCAATCTGGGAGATGTAGGCAGAGGAAAAGCTTTTTCTGCTCAACCTGTCACAGTGAGCTAAGCGGGGCTGGTGGCGTCAACTAACTCACTCTCTCTTTGGTTACCTAGCAACAACCTGCTGATTAACTTGCACAGCAGCAGTTTCAGATTAAAAAAAGAACAGCGTGGAGGGAAAACTAAATAAATCAGGAAAGTCACACCAGCAGCTTGGCGGTTTCTCAGAGATATTTAAAAAAATGTCTATTAATGATCTATATCGACATTTGTTGATATTGGCTGAAATGAAACACATATGTTGTGAAAGGTTTTTAAGGCATGTTGTGCAGCCCTAGCTTGTTTCTCTGTGTGTGAATCTGACATGTTGAGGTTGAATTCTTTTATCTTTTATGATGGATGGAAGCAAAATAAATTGAGTTTGTTTTGCAGCCGTTTCTGGTGTGATGTGAGTGAAAGCAGAGGAGGATTCACTGCAGTGAAAGGACTCACTGCGCTCTCTGTTACCAGTGGAAACACAGCGGCCCACTGTCTGCCTGCACAGACTCTGAAGGCTCTCTGTCATCACATACTTACACTCACATTGGCTTTTTTCTTTTTTTTCTTCTTCTTCAGTTTCACGACGCATCAAAACCTTGGATCATCATTAGCGAGTTGACCGTCATATTTCACAGTGACATCTAACCGGTGAAGCTACAGGTTCAGTTTTTATTTTGTTTAAGAAATAAGCGTCAAGTTTCCCCCAGAACTATCGGTCTGTAAATCAGCCCAGACCAGTAAAATGTCTGGGTTTCCCCTTGCTGTTTCTCACAAGCTTGTGTTTCGTACGCAGACAGCAGCTCTGTAAGAAAAGGTAAAAGTTCTGGTTGCAGTTTTTTTTCCCCCCAAAGTTATCCAAACCCTGTTTTGCAGAGAGTGGTGGTTCAGATACATGTATCATATTGTGCAGATGTTTTGAGCCTCCCCTTGTTTTTATATTTGGCCTCTAGCAGGCTGATTGTTTTTTGTAACAATCTGCTCTGATGAAGAGTTTTTGCACAATGCTGTGAGTGCTCTGCCATACTTAATAAAAAAAAAGAAAAGAAAAAAAAAAGAATTTGTGCAAGTCCTTTCTTGACCTCAGACTGCTCTGAATTTGTGGTGTTTTATTTGTACATGTATTGACACTGCATGATAGACTTGATGTAATGGACTGCAGACATAAACTATCCCTAAAGCCTCCATGCACTAGGATTTTTCTGAATCTTTTAATGTTTCTTTATGTACAGACGTTGGGTGATAAAATCCTTTCCTACTTCCAGACATAAGATTCTGTCCAAAACCACAGAGAAATTGGAACAGTTGACTGTACTCTTTCCAGAACATTAGACTGTAAATCTTATTATGATCTAAAAAAGTAAGCTTTAAACAGCTTGCAGAGCAAAAGCAGCACAACGTACCAAATAATAATGTTGCAGGAAAGCAATTTCCTGCAACATTAAAATGTAGGCTTTAGAAATATTTGTTGAAAATAATCTTAACGTGTGGAACAGATATTCAGTCATTATTTTTCTCCTGCAAGGAAATCTAAGAAAATTCGTAATTGCTAGTTAACTTGTTTCTCCTTATTTGCTTGGAATAACTTTTTATTCCTGAGGGAATCATTTGACAATGTGTGTCTTTCTATTTGCTCAGGTTATCTTTGATTTAAAATGTTTTCTGATTATCTGGAACATGTGACTAAAACCCAGGTCCAATTAGGACTAAGAAAGCAGCTCCTCCATTCTGTCTCCATGACCAAGAGGGCGCTCCGGGTCACGCGCCGCAGATGCGCTCATCAAATTTTCCAGCGCGCACGAGCGCAGTTGAGCCCTCTCCGTGCACGTGAGATTAGGCTGCTCTGAGCTCGCGGTCCGGTGAACGCGAGGACACCGGCAGGCAGAGTGAGAACCCCTCACACCGCGGCAGGTCCTCCGGGAAGGATGTCCGTGATGAGTCCGTGGAGGAGAACCACCAGAACCTAACGGCTGCTTCCTCACCGACCGACCGCTGGATGTTAGAGGTGTTTCCGGTCCTGCGGGAGGAACAGGTGTCAGCTGCTCTCTCCATCCCGACTGGGACAGCAGGTTGTCCACTGGGTCTCTGGTCTTCTGGTGCTTTTTTTTCTTCTTCGTCTTCTCTGAGCCATGTTGTGGACACGGTGGCTCGTCCTGCTGCTCTGGTGGGGGGCCACCAGCGCAGAGCAACCGGCGGAAGAGAGGGAAGACCAGCGGGCGGAAGTCAGGGCCGACCCCCGCAGGCAGCGCTCCCCTCCGCCGGTGGAGCCGTTGGACTTTGGGTTTGTTCCCGCAGCGGTTTATGATACCCACGCTTACTACGAGCCGGGGACCATAGGAATCCTTTTCCACATGGTCCACGCGTTTCTGTACATGGTGCAACCAAACTCTTTCCCCAAAGGTGAGATTAAAATATTAGCACAGCATCTGCTCCTCCATTCTCACAGTCAAGGCTGACTTCTTATTATTCCCACACTGCATTCGGGAATATACAGCAGCTTTATTATTAAAAATATGTATTTTTTTCTGGTTTAATTTTTCACCACAAAGTTTTTATCAATGGAAAAAAAGAGAGAGAGAAGAAAGAAAGAAAAAAGCATTTACACACGAAAAATAACAGAACTAAAGTCTCTGACATAATCAAGTTTAGGATTTAAATTGAAGGGCCATCGGCTGTTAAGGTGGTAATGAAGTAAAATTTGACCGTGAAGCTATAAATCCGACCAGTTTCCAGTGGAGGCATTTATATTATAGCATGGGGGAAAAGGTTAGCGTATGGAGGGCTAAAAGTGAGACAATTTAATAACACACCTTATTTTGGAAAAATATTTAGATATGCCATAATTAATTTTTTATAGGTTCGAATGTATCCGTCATTATTTTTATCTATCAAAATGTATAGATGTGGAAAGTATTGTAGAACTAAAGGTTCCACCAAAACTAATTAAATAAAGTTTTGGTGGAACTGTTTTGGAGATGTATATGACATATCTGTCATTCATTTCAATGAATGAATGAATGAATAAAGTAATTAATATACAAGTTCCTGTGGTGTACTGCAGATGAAAAATAAATATTAAATAATAATAAGTCACTGTGGCCCTTTGTTCATATCCTTAACAAGTGACTAATTAGCCTGAATAGCAAACCCATAATTATGAAATGACCAAACTCTTTCCCCAAATAGTTTTATCATTTTATAAATGACCTGTGTAATTAATTACTTATTTGAGTAATTTATTCATATTTATTATCAATTGTAGTTAATAAGACATTTAGGTAATAGGATGGTTATTTATTTACTCTTTTAATTGTGACACTTTGGAACTTCCATACATGTAAAGTTCATGGTCGTTTACATATGGAACTGAACCGTTAAAAGATTATTTATGATACTTCATGGTTTCCGTACTCATGTCCAAATTAGAGGGTTTTTTAGTGGCATCTTTGCTGCAGTAAATTAATAATAGGTGAACATTAGGATTTGTGACAATAGCAGCTGGTGTAGCTGTTATGTAAGTCAGTCATTTATCCATTTTATCTGGAACCACATAATAGTTTGATGGGTATTGAAAGACCCTAAGCCATGTAATATGTATACTGTGTGCAGATTTTCCTTGTTAAAATTGTATTTTTAAAAAAGTTGTTAAAACATATGACCAACCTCACTCTCCAGCATAACCAACTCTCAAAGACCTTTGTGGTATAAAATAGCAAAGTCCAAAAACGAGCAGAATCCTAAAACGAACCGCTGTGATGGGATGTATTTGCACAGTAAACAGATCTTCCTCTGCTAGGACAGTTTAAAAGTCACTGCTCACATTAGGTAAAATACAACCTGAAATTACAAAAAGAAATTTGCTCAATGGAAACACATCTTAAAACAAATTTTTGCAGTAGGATGAGGCAGTTTTTTGGTTGTATTGCAATAGATGTATTTTGCAAAACTGCAAAATACATGATTTTTTCACATCATACGAGTCATGCGATGAACAGGCGGACGTTACTACTGGCAGAAATGGCGAACAAGAAGGAAGTAGTAGGAGAATGATGGTGTGTTTGTTATTGTTATTTTTTTTTCAGACAATGTGCAGCTGGTTCCACCAGAGGTCTTGTCGCATCACACATTTCATAAAAAGTTATGTGTCATTCCAACGTGTTGAAGCCAAAGCTCTTCTGTAAAATCAGAGAATATAATTTACCTAACACGTAGCCTATCTCAGACGTCTCCTCTGATGGCTGATAGATGATGAGTGCTGATGCCAAGGCTGAATTATGCTTAGGCCTGTTGCAATAAACAATTGTTCAATTTATCACATTTTAAATTAAAAGCAGCTCAATAATTTTCACTTGATGATTTATTGTTTTTTGACCTGTTGCTTTGGTCTCAACTAGTACCGTTGTTGAAGGACAGTTTTGTTTACAAAGACTTAAAAATTCATTTTATTTGTTGTTGGGTTGTCTTGTTTATGTATTTTGGGATATGTAAGATGTCTTCTAGTTAAATGTTCATTAGAATTCAAAGTTTATTGATCGTTGTGAAGGTGATCTATGCCTTTACTAGAGAATTGTATTTCACAGTTATCATTTATTGTAATAACTTCTGGGACAATTTATTGTCCCACAAAACTTGCTTTTTTGACAGGCCTAATTATGACTATATCTCATGTAGCTGCCATGATTATTGACTTATTGACGAGTGCTTTTATAGAATTTCTTATCTAATGAAAACTCTGCAGCTTGGAAATTGTTCTTCCAACATCAGTAAAATTTAGACAAAGATTTGCGCGCATTTGTAATGGTAACACAGTCCATAAATGATCTTTCCTTCCCTGGTTTGACTGGTGATTAGGTTTCAGACCTCTCAGCCTTTCTCTCCTCGTCGGCCCGCTTCAGAGTTCTAACAATTGAACGCAGTTTGTTTTGTGCGTAAAACTACGAGAGGTCACGTTGGAGGATGGCACAGAGCAATTGGATTGAAGGTTTTAAGTTGCTGCCATTTTGGTGTCCAGTGTTATGGACGCTGGTTCGGTAAGCAATTAGCAAAATCAGTGCTTAGAGGAGGCTTTCTCTGTCACCTGCATCACCACGTAATACCTTAATCCACTGGGCCATATGCTGCCACTGCTGTGGACTTTCCAGTGTGACTCACCGTCGACCCCAACGCACAGGTACACGGACCACCTGGAGGGGCACGTCAACGCCCGCATTACATATCAGAAGCATGTAAAGTCATGGCGAACGCACACAAGCTGACTCTAAAGTGTTTAAGGAGCGCGGCAGATCAGTCTCACCTGCTGAACTGCCAGGCTCTCTGAGCCATTAACAAGTAAACAAGCTCACCTGGAACACAAGCAGGACCATATTATTAGGAGCTAAAAACTATTGGTGTGTGTCAGCAAATCAGGAAAACAAAGGATGAGGACCAGGAGTGGACCATATGGACTTCAAGTCTTAGCACGATATTTTGTGGTAGCATTGTGACAACAATAAAAGTGATGATAAGAACTATCCATCCATCTATTTTCCTACACCCTTGTCCCTTACTGGGGTCGGGAGTGTTGCTGGTGCCTATCCCCAGCTATCATTTCGGGCGAGAGGCGGGGTCACCCTGGACAGGTCGCCAGTCTGTCGCAGGGCAACACAGAGACACACAGGACAAACAAACATGCACACACACACACACACCTAGGGACAATTTAGAGAGGCCAATTAAACAGACTGTGGGAGGAAGCCAGAGTACCTTGAGAGAACCCACGCATACATAGGGAGAACATTTAAACTCCATGCAGAAAGACCGGGGCCGGGAATCAAACCCAGAACCTTCTTGCTGCAAGGCAACAGCTCTACCAACTGCACCACTGGGCAGCCCAACAATAAGAACTATTTATTACTTATTTTTAGCTGTCTGTGGTTGTGACTGTGTGACAGCAGTCATAGCCTAACACACTCTTGAAAAACATTCCTGTTTGCAACATGCTTCTTTAGGACAGCCATCACATAAAGAAGTGTCATTTTTTTACCACTAAACTGCACACAGTAACTGCATTTAATTATATTTTCATATTTATTGACGGTCAATGAACAAACATTGAAGTGGAGAAAATTAGAGATGCAAAACTTTCATTGTTTGGCAATTTGATTCCAATTTTTAGGGTCATTATTTGATTCAGAAACAATTTTTAATTCAGAAGCCAATTTTTCTATTTAAAAGCTCTAGAGATTCTACTGGAATTATGTGCTGACACGAGGAAAATACTGTGTAAACATAATGTAAAAATTTATTTTAAGCATTTCTGTAAGGTTCCATATGGTGTCAAATCCCTTCAGTTTATATTTAAACAAAGAGTTTGTGTATAAAATGTTGTAACTTAAATTACCAGTCTGAACATTTCCAGGTGCCGGTGATTAAACGAGAGCAAAACCAGCGAAAAGCCAGAGAAAAACTTTCTTCTGAAATATTACTCAAGATATATGAGTATTAACATATGTATTAACAACATTAATAAATATGAAGTCTAAATGTGAACAAGAAACACTAATTAGGTCTAAAAGACAGTGTAAGAACAATGCCAAGTTCACTTCTTCTATTACACTAAAACAGGAGAAGTGTTTTTAGTCAAGAGAAAAACTTCAGAAATTCTAAAATGTTTTTAGCTCAAGACTGTTTATCTTTAAAAACATAAGTGAAACATCATGCAGCTGCAGCTTTTCTGTTTGTGCTGCTGTTTCCAATTCCCACCCAGATAATCAAGTTGCAGAAAAAATTAAATCCTCTCAGTTTAACCTGTTTGATTCAGGGTTAGGCCTTAAACCTTGAGTTCATATCCTTGCATATAAAGTAATGCTTAATGTGTCTCAGGCAACTAGAAAGTGAGCCTTCATTACCGATATGAGTCCCCACAAAGATGGCAAAATCTGTGTTAAAGGTGGACTTTGCTCCTGGATGGGTACAGACACTCAGCAGTCAGTCAGCCAGTTTGCCTTGGGGTTAAAAGGTCACGGATGTTTTCTGCATGAAACAGTCAATATTTTCCAGTAAAATCACAGTGTAAATATGTTGTTCAACATCAGGGTGAGGCGCATTCACTGCACGTTTGTTATGTAAAAAAAGGCATCATTCACCATTCATGTACAAGTTCATTTGAATGCAGTCATGCAGAAAACTGCCATCTGCTTGGTCACCTCTGGATGTTGGCTTCCTGCTAATCCAGTTGCAGATTTTAGGGGTTATCAGATTAGGTATGCTAATTGCTACAAAATGGTGGGGATAACATAAAATGTGATCTCCCAATCAGAAGCAGATTAGTAATGATGTCACAAACGATATTCCTCATTTTCTGTTGTTTTTAATTTTTTTTTATTTTTCTTGGATTTGGCCAAACAAATATGTAACTTCAAAACTGTTTTTTATTTATTTATTTTTTTGCTTTACGTTATAAACAGTAACCAGAATGAATAACTGTGGAAAATTCTGTGATCAAGTTTTTATATGAAATATGGAACAGAGATGATCTTTGCTACTTACACGGGAAGTGAATGAGTTTTGGGTGCATTTCTCTCATCATCCCATAGAACACAGGAAAGCTTAAAACAAGTCAAACTGATGTTAAGAAGAATGAAAGTCAAGTCAATGCAGAACCAAGAAAAGAAACATGCTAGGAGTTCTTCAAAATATTCTCCTTGTTCTTGTTTCACATAAATATAAAATAAATCTTTGTGAAGGTTTATTTTACCATGAGAGGCATTTCAGCCTCTTTCTCTTAGCGGAGAATCGGTTTCTTATCTCAGATGCACACAGGCTGGATTAGGGGATTAGTATCCACTGGGCTAATGCTAACAGTGGGCTGATACACCACTGTTACAGATGGCAAAATGACACACACACACACCCACCCCTGCACACACATGCACACACACGGCTGGGCACACAGAAAGTGGGTCATATGCTGGTGTTTGTCCGTTTCATTTAATTACTATGATTAATTGTGAACATGTTGTTTATCAGGAAGAACTTAAAAAGTTGACAAAGTTTACTGTTAAAACTTGTTGAACAAAGTGGAGAACTTCTTATAAAATGGGCTTTTTGGCCTCTTTGCTGCTGATACATTCAGCTTTTGGTCTTTTGGAATGCACTTAAAATCAATGAATTAGTTATTTCTGAAGAAGTGTCCGGGAATTCATTACTCATTATGTTGGTTTTGCTTCACTGTGGGTGTTGGAAATGTATTTTCCTCCCACAACCTTAAAATGTTCTAGCTCATAATGTCGTCTGAGGCTGAGGCTGAGGCTTTTTTCAATCTCATCTCAATTCAACATCCCGTTAAGATTGTATCTCTGGCAGAAATAGAGCAGCATGTCAGGATTTTAGAGCCGCATCTTCATCTCCGCATGCAAATCGAGCCAATAGTTGAATTTGTAAGCTTTTAGTGACGGTAGAAAGAAATGATTTCCTGATCGTTGTCAAGCTTAGTTGTGCAGTTAATAAAGACATAATACATTAAACAAACAGAAAACATAACATTACAGAGGTAAAATAAGGAGAAGTAATGAAAACTTGTAATTAAGACCTTAATTATATATTTTCCAGTTAGAAATTATCTAAAGCAACTCTAAACATGTGGGTTTTTAGCCTTGATTTAAAGAATCTCAGTGCTTCAGATGTTGTTAACGTATTGCAATGCTAAGCCGGTCAGTGATTTATAAACTAACAACAGTATTTTAAAGTCTATTCTCTGAGCTACAGGGAGCCAGTGGAAGGACTTTAGAACTATTATGAAAATCATTCAGAAGTGCCTGGCTCTGGATGAGCAGCCATCTGCCTGCGAATGCAGAGAGTAGGAGAAAAAAACCCCAGCAGCACTAGTCCTTCCATCTGTACTTTTTGTAGAAAAGAAATAACTGAAATAGCCAGGGTTAGTGGCAGCAGTCGCTCCATCAAAGAACAAGAGCACGAGAGCTCTGGGTCTCACCTTTTATTAGAAAGAAGAGCAAATAAAATTAACAAAATGAAAGACAACAACAGCTCTAACATTAAGCTAATAACAGAAACATTGAGTTTCTATTTAGAAAAAAAGTGTTTGATCAAGTTAACGGCAGTAAAATATAATGGCTCTGTCCACAGAAGGGACAAAAGCACAGGACTGAAAGCAGTTCCTTCGAGAAACAGGAACAAATAACATACATGGGAAAATAGGTCTCTAAATGTCCCCATTTAGAACGGAGGCAGCTACATACAGAACCACTGGGCCAGGGGTACTTTCTGCAATGATTGAAAACCAGGGGCATGCATTGTTAATGGCAGGACCAGCTAGATCCAGGAAAGAGAAAGCCAGAGATAAAAACTGAACCAGTGGTATTTTCTGTTAGAAAACATATGAAAGAATGGAGACATTTATGTGCTAATGTTAGAGAAACAACTCACTGTTTCAGGAAAACGGTTTGCCTTCATCAGTGTCCATGCTAACTAGCATTAGCATTCGCAGCAGGCTATATAATGGTGAACAAGCTGCAATATGGCAGAGAACAAGTGGGAAGGGGTGAGCATGAGAGTGATTGGTAGCACTAAGACCCTCCTCCTGGCTCTGATTGGTTGTTTCTGGGAGCCCTGGGAAGAGGCAGAGAAGCTATAACATTTTTCACAGATGATCTGTTTTATATTGTACTGTCACGACATGATCATTTTAACAAATATGTCAATAACTTTTTTTTCATAAAAGTTACATGAAGCAGCTTCAACTTACTATTGGACTTTAACTTTGTTCTGGTGGAGCAACAATACAAAAAAAACCCCAAGTTGGATAATTTACTTGTAGACTATGAACTGTGTTTAGCTGTTAATTCATTGAAGCTTGTTTTCAGAACCATTTTGTTGCTACGTGAAGCAGAGTGATGTTACTGCAGTTTACATATGGAGGCTGAGGTTGCATCAGGCTTTGTCCACACCTCCCAGTAATCTCTCCAAGCAGGTCAGAGTGGAGGATTGTGTTGTGCCTATTTTTACACTTTGCAGTAAGAAGGTTTTAGGTTCTGATTTACATATTAAAGCTGTCTGCGCTTTTAACTACAATACAACGCTGGATATTGATAAAGTGATGAAATACGGTGACCATACAGAAGGGTGGCCGGCATATTTTGTGTGAAAATCTGCAGGAAATGGTTGCTATGCAATCGGCTTATGAGTTCCTGCTCTGTTCAGACCTTTCAGGTCTTTTTCTGGTGGTTGTTTGTCCCTTTCTTCTTCCTTCCATTACAGTAGTTACCTCTTGTAAGGGGTCGCTGAACTAAGCTGTCTAAGCTTTACTGCCCTCAGTGGCTTATGCTAGCTAAGCAGCTGAGCAACAACAGGTGGCACCGGCACAACTCAGATATGCTCACATGCTCATATCTGCAGAGTAAGCCACAACGTTTTTCACCCGGCGGCGTCTGCCACGTTCTCTGCAGTGGTACAAATTTCTAACACACGCCAACACAGCAACCAAAGAAAAGCTAAAAAATCTGTTTTCACTTTGAAGAGTGGATGGAGCTGGGAGGATTAACCAGATAGTCCCCGAAATATCCCAAATCACTGTTGCTTTTCTTTAAACTCACAGGAAAGGCTTATTTGGATGAGATTAAATGTATCGAGGAGAGTTTATATGCTCTATGAAGCTGATCTAAGGTGCTGAAACATTATTTAGAGATGCCCTGATTAGGCTGGGGCCAGCCTAATACTGGTTAGAGGTTCTTTGATGGAGGTTGTACACTGTAAAATGCAAGTGGAGTTTACTTTAAAAAACTGCACAAACTCATCACCTAAAAAATTTTTAGCATGTGTACGCTATGCAGCTTTGGTTTACACAACTGGACTAACTTGATCATTTCAAGTAAGTTGTAATGACATAATCGTACATAAAACTTAACTAGTGTGAAACATAATCTCCTTAACTAAAATATATACAAACTCGTCACTTCAAAATCTATAGGTTAATTTACCTGAGTTATATGCGCAATTTTAGTTAGCGTAACTTAATGAAGCTGAGTATGGTGTAATTACTGAAATGACACCCAAATCTTTATGAAGTTTTGGAGTCTACCTTTTCATCTTAAACATCTTAAAACTAATTTCTGTAACAAATTCTGTAACAAATAAAAAGTGGTTTAATTAGTCGCTGTTGGTGATGAAACAATGCATTGTGGGATGCCTTGTTGGCCAATCAAATACTGAACTTTTTTTGCATGGACTCAACATAAATAGATTAAGTGAACAAGCATTTTTTATCTAAAAGTTCACTCCACTTGTTTCAGATGAGTACAAACAAGAATTAAGTTATATTCACTTGTAATATTTTATTACACAAAATGTTTTGTTTTTAATCTAACTGAAAATGAAAGTGTTGTTATTATGAAAAATTATTCCTATTTATGCACAGATGCTTCCTAAACTTCATCTGATGTGCCTTAAGGTACTTGAATTTGGCTGCTGTGTTTATAGCCTTGAAATGTTGGGAATTCTCAACTTTGATGAGTTTGGAGAAAAGGAAAAAAAAAACTAACTATTTTCTCGAACACAGATCAGTACCAGTGAAGACATGATTGCCAGATTTGGCTCTGCTGCCGTTTGTTTAATGCAGCTCTGGTATTTTTCAAAGGTGCAACATTTTCCCAGATTTTAGTTGTAACCAGTTTTTCAAGTCAATAAAATTATTAGACATAATTTTTAAAACCAGATCTGTGAAGAACATCGGACAGAACAAAATACTGAAAGGCTAAAATCAGATATCTGTAAATAGAATCATTGTAGTTTTTTTTCACATTTTCGGGACTTATTGGTTGAAGTTTCAAAGATTTCACTGATTCTGATGTCTAATGATGGATGAATCTGTTTGTAAGCTAAGAAAAGTGTAAATGTTTGGGTCAGGTAACAATAGGCAGTTGCTAAGCATCTTTGGGGCTAATCTGGGTCACTTTTCTGTCCTCTGATGGCGAGTCTAGTGTGACAGCTGTGTCAGCGTTCGCATGCTAAACTGGCCTCCATCTGCTTGTCCTGTTTATTTACACCTCCTGTGTTAATTTCTATGGTGTAAAATATTTTTAATCACCTAAATAATTTGCTGTGTTTCTGTTCTGGAATGTACTTTTACAAATATATTTATGAGATCTGATAATTCAACTACAGCATGAAATTGTCTAATGGTAAATCAATAAAGGGTAAATATAAAACATTTAATATAAAAATAATAATAGATTATTATTTTTTTGTGTAACTGTGAACATGTGAAAAGTATTTGCCTCCTTACATATTTTTTTCTCTTTTTGGTTTCTTGAGACTTGAATGTTTTATGTAAATGAATAATATCATAGCCAACCTTAGTGAACAAAAATCAGTTTTCAAACCAAACCAGCATAAGAAAAAATAACTCCTTCTTAAACCATAAATTGTTTACGGCCAATCACATTTCTTTGCTTAGTCTGGAACAAACTTCCAGAAAACTGCAAAACAGTTGAAACACTGAGTTCCGTTAAATCAAGGCTAAAACCCCACCTGTTTAGGGCAGCCTTTGATTAGCAAGTGGAACATTGATCAACATATTTGATGTGTATTGATGATTTTGTTGATAGCATCAACAAAATCATTGTTGATTTTGTTGATCAACAATGATTGTCATTACAGATGCAATAAACATTGCATCTGTTTATTGTTTTTTTTTAATTGATGACTAAGTGCTAAAGTAGTTTGAACTGCATTATTGCTGAAATATGCTACACAAATAAACTTAACTTTATTGGATACAAAAAGTCTCACTTTTCACAAAGTGAGACTTTTGAAAGTAGAGTTCACTATAATAGAACCTCTACATTTACCTGAGTAACCTTTTGGAAAAAGAATTTAAAGGGACCGTATTATCTAAAATCAGCTTTTTTGAGTTTTTCATCACGCTATAATGTTATTTCCTCACCAAAAACATACGTGAAGTGTTTTATTGATTCTTTTATGCATGTTTGAGAAACCCTGTAATCTCCCATGGCAACCATTCAGCAGTCCAAATCTCCTGGGTGGACCTAGCCCCACGTTTAAGGTCAAAGCCCCTCATCTGAGCTGTAGTTTCCAAGCTTCAGAGCAGCCTTCCCCTTCAACTCCCCCACTCAGCTCCTTCAGACTAGCCAGCAGCAATTAGCAAACACCTAGTGTAGAACTGTGTGTCTGGTGAGGTCATTATGTGAGTCACTACTCAGTGAAATGCTGGTAGAAACCTTGTTAAAGGGTTAATAGAGGAGCGATCCGATAACTTCCTGAAGGCGGAGTTTCAGAAAGAGTAGGAGTTTTTAAAGGGACAAAGACCCAGTTTCAAGGCGTTAAATTACAAAGTAAATTTTCTATTAAGTCATATTTGTTATATACAGTTTATTTTTCTGCTGAATGTAACAGTTACTTGATTTTGCTATGAAATGGAACAATCTCCCTGGAAATAATACTGCCCCTTTAAAAAAAAAAGAGGAAATCAACATAAAAAGTGAATCTTTTCAGATTGTCAACAAACATCCACCACTTTTTCAACAGCCTGGCAGATGTACTGTGAGCAGATGTCCTAATTGGAGCGTATGTGTGAAGGAATCAGTTTACCTGCTGAGTAACAGAGCAGGTGAGTCAACGTTCAGCAGGTAGGCTTAGCGGCGGCTGACCTATATGCAGTAAACACACGGACAGCTGGAGCCAGCCGGAGTCCTGCTGGCTCGCTTCGAGCCGCTCTCAGTAAACACACAGCTGTTTGATGGGAGAGGAAACACCGTCACAATACTGTCCTCGGATATTAAAAAAACTGATTCCATGTAATCCGTCCTGTCTGTTTGTGAGCAGATAAATGGATTTTTTTCCCCACTTCAGCTTCATTTCTTGTCCCAAACCTTAAGCTGTACTGTCTCTGAATCAGTGTTTATTTTTTCATAACACTGTCTGCACATTCAAAGCACTTACATAAAGAAAGTATTTGTGTTTTTTTTCTTTCAGATCTTATTGTCAGCGTCATTCAGCAAAATATGGGAGGAATTAAAGTAGAAGAATGGAGAAAGGTATGTTAGCTTTCAAAGAGTTAAAAACAGTAAGAAGAATTACATTTTTCTCCATTCATTAAAGCTTTGTGGACGAGGTTCTTACAATGGCATGTAAGGGACATTGAAAGAAAAAAAGGAAGGGTAAATTTCCACCAAAAACTAAAAAATTTTGAGATTAATTTCAGGATTTTTTTCGACAAAGAGAAGAACTTTCTAATCTTCAAAAGTTGAAAATATGCACACACAAAAAAAGGAAAAAAATCTGAAATTTTTAGATTAATCATGGATACGTGCCCTCAAATCCAATGGAGTATCAGCTAGCTATCGTGAAATCCCACTAAAATAAAAAAGTTGCGAAAATTTTCAGTGAGTATAAAGGCTTCTGCAAATCAGAGCAAACAAAATAAACCGTTTGCAAATTTGAAGAAAGCCTTGCTAGATTTTCATCATTGCAAGAAAACAACAATAAAAATATCAGGGATAACCTGGGACTACAAAAGTTTCTACAAAACTATCTTTAAGGTCATCATCTGAATTTGCTGTGACTCTCATCCTGTTTTATGTTTCTGTTGCTCCTCCTGAACCTCTCCCAGCCAGAAAACGTCGTCCTGCTGCTACAGGTAAACCCTTTTGCTCCTCAGATTCCACCCTAAGCTGCAGTCTGACCGTGCACTGACGAACCATCTTCTCCCTCTGCAGTGGATCCATTATGAGTCAGGATTCCTGATCTGCACGGTCTTTGGAATCGTGTTCGTGGTCCTCACACCGATAATCGCCACCTGCTTCTGCATGTGTCGATGCTGTGACAACTGCGGCGGTGAGATGCATCAGAGGCAGAGGAAGAACGCAGACTGCCACCGAGGATTCTTCACCGCCTCACTTATCGCCACCACCATCTTCATCATGTGAGTGCTCTTCTTCTCTTCGGCTGAAGAGGCGGTTAGTTCGCCTTCATGAGATTTAGTTAAGAGGAAGAGCTTGTGAAGTGTGAAACATTCTTTTCACGCTAAGTCCACTAACTTCAGTTTATTTTGTTGGGATTTATTCTGACAGACTCACACAAAGTACAGTGGTTGAGAAATGATTCATGGTTTTTAAAGTTTTTTTTTACAACCCAGAAAAGTGTAGATGTACATTTGTGTTCAGTTTCTTTAGCAAAGAAATCATAGAACAACCTTCCTCTGCCTTTACAATGGCTAGACTTTAAGTTAAGTCTGTTTGTATTACACATTTCAGCAGCAAGGCAGTTCAAAGTGCTTCACACCATGAAAGCAAAGCACAGCAGCAAATTATGAAACAAGCACTAAACATTACATTTTATCAAATGCCATCATCAAACTGGAACATTAGACCTTTAGTCCTGGAGATGTCCTTCAGGTGATAGAAGGCCGACTTTGTAACTGTCTTTATGTGTCTCTGAAGGTTCAGGTCTGAGTCCATCACTACACCCAGATTTCAGACCAGATTGTCAGTTTTAGCTATAATAACTGAAGCTGTGTGCTGACTCTCGATTGCTCCTCCTTGGATCCAAAGATAATAACTTCAGTTTAGTTTTAGACGTGTGTCTCTTCCAGTTTTGGACATATGGAAGCTGAAACTTTAGCAAATTTTTCATTGAAAAAAAGCTCAAACTCAGTCAAATCATACAATTTATGTCTGTGAACACTAGTGTTTCTTAACTGAACCTTGGGTGGGGAATTCTAACACATGAATGTGTTTTTATGTAAACCATTTTATTGTGGCTTGATTGCATGATTTTTAATGACTTACTGCATGAACTAGCTTATTCATATGTGATTTTACCTTCATTTCTTATTTAATGGAAACACCACAATTGCGACATTGCTGGGTTTTTTTTTTTCAACATTAGCAGAATATAGACAAAGATTTGTGATGGAAACACAGCTAGTGATGCAGAGAAGAGCGCCAACCTGTAACTGTAAATCTGATATTTGTTCAGCTGACCTGAACAAGAACAAGATCTGCAGGATCACTAGGTGTTACTGATATGACTGACTGACTGCAGAGGTCCTTGTGTCTCCATCTGAATGAGGCCTTTCATATCACAAACATGCTCAGGTTCATACAGAAAGCCTGAGAGGGCATTTAATCTCTCATTAACTGTTTTCTCAGTTATGTTTTGGCCATACTCCATCACACCACTCAATATTGTTCATTCAGTATTGTAGAAATAAAGTAAAGTTTGACTAAAGCATTTCTAGCTCTGGAATCATGTGGGAGAAATAATAAGGATTATGGAAAAATGTTTACTTTTCTAGAGTTGGTTTAAAATTGTACATGTAGATTATTTTGTTAGCTTTTGAAGTACAGACAAAACATTCTGAGATGGATGCAATATTCTCATGTTTTTGCATTTTATGCCATACAAAAAGTGACAGAGAAACTGAAACATCTGACTCTGGGACGGTGGAAATGATTTCATAAAAACCCCCTGAAATCCTGCATTGTTCATGTGCAAGTCTTGGATCAAGTTAACGTTCTTATGGGCCTTCCCATAAATAACAAGCAAAAAAAAAGATTTAATTTACTGCAAAGTCGGCTTTAATTGCCCGCGGTTTAGTTTTGATCTAAAATTTAAAAAAATAAACAATTGACAAAAATTGTAGCAGAGAAGAACAGAAGCAACGTCAGCTTTGTGTTCGATTTTTTTTTTCATGTGTATCGATTTCAGCCCGATTAGTTTAGACTAATAAATTCAGACCAGTCTGAGATTTCACTCACAAAACTCAAAATTAAAAACTAGTCAAAAATAACACAAACAAAGCAAAACAAAAAACTGCACAGTTGCACCAGCAGCTTTTTTCAGAGCCTTAAAAAATCATATTTTACATGAGACATACACAAAAGTCTTTTATTTTTTTGTTAAAGAGCCTTTTTGTTTGAAAGAAATGAATGTTCTGTATTTTCAAAGAAAATTGGTTTGCTTGATGCTGCAGGATTTCAGTTGGAGTTGGTGTTTTGCAGCGATGCTGCCTCCTGCTGGCTCATTGTGGCCACTGCATGTCTGACCCTGTGTCTATCTGTGTGTTTCAGTCTGGGAGTTCTTGTCGCCTATGCAGCCAATCACAACATCAGCACTCAGATCAAAAGCACCCGAAGACTCATAAACACCAACATGAGGGACCTGAAGACATTCGCCAACAACACCCCAGCGGTATTCTCTCTCTCTCTGTCTCTTGCTCTTTCTCTCGCTCACACACACACATCCTGACAGAGTTTCATGTAAGACAATAATATTTCATGTTAGTGTGTTTCCTCCTGCAGCAAATCGACTACCTGACAGCCCAGTACACCACTGCCAAGAACAAAGTCCTGTCAGACCTCGACAGTAAGATTATTGACGTTATTATTTTTTTCTAATATCTCTGGCTTTAATATTTATGATGTCATAAACCTGATGTGTGTGTGTGTGTGTGTGATGCTGCGATGGCAGACATCGGCCCTCTGCTGGGAGCTAGAATCCACAGCCATCTGGAGAAAGAGGTGGTTCCCGCGCTGGATGTCGCCCTTCGAATGGCAGGAGGTGACCGATTTTCATCGGACATTATAGATTATTAACACGAGCAATCACGTTCAATCAAATCTCACATTGCTGTTTCTATGGTTCCCTTTTTTCATTTCTTTTAACCTGAAGCAAAAGTTGAGAGTGCTATTAAAGGTAAAACAGGCAGATCTGGATCCAGTGGTGCTGTGTTTGTGTTGTGTTTGTGGGAGTGTTAGAAACAGACCTCAGTGCAGTCTTTATGTTTGCTTTGCAGGTGAAGAAAAAAAAAGAAAATCATTAAAACTTTTTTCCAGTAATGCAGTTTATAAAACAAAACCATATTGACTTCTCTTAAAATAATGGTTTGGCAAAAAATGACTTGGACCATTATTTTAGGAAGGTGACTATGAGTCACATTGATTCATTACAAAATATTTTTTCTGTTAATTTTGATCATCATCGCTTATAGTGAATGGAAACCCAAATGTCTAAAAATAATACTTTATTAAATAAGATGAATAAAAAGAATTGTACTTGGCAAAGGCTCTTTTTGCCTAGATTATGACCTTTGCTTCACAATTCTCTTAAGGTTGTTTGAACAGTCTTTCATCAAAGCTTTTCCTTCCACTAAATTTTCCTGTGACGCTTCTTTAATAAAGCAAGTTGTCAGTAACTAGCTGCATGTTGTTTTTTTGTTTGTTATTTTAGCTAAAGTCATATTGTTATTTTATTTTAAAAAATTGATTTTGGGTCCAACTATAAACTATAATAATCATAATTAATAAAATAATAATTATTAATTGTTTATAATTAATTGTATACATCATCACCTTCATAAGTTAATGGCTTAAGCCAAAAAAGGCTTTTGACAAAAAAAAAGAAAGAAAAAAAGACTTTTTTTTAGGAAGGTGATGATATGAATTTCATAATTTGAACCTTATTAATACATTAAATTATATTCTGATCTCTGTAGATTAACCTGCATATGTTTTATATGTTGGTTGTGGATTTTGTGGTCAGTGCGCTGAATGTAGTTTAATAAGAACTAAATGTAGTTTCTGACTCAGTTCTGCCTTTCTGATGGTTTTTATTTTTTTAGCCATGCGGGAAACCAAAGAAGCTCTGGAGAACGTCAGCTCCGCGCTGGAGATCCTTCAGGAGGGAATGGGAAAGCTCCAGGCCAGCCTGGCCGGGGAGCGCTCCTCTCTGTCCAACACGCTGTCGGACCCGGCCTGCACCAACGGAGCCGTGTCCCCCACCTGCAACACGATCCGCTCCACCCTACCTCAGCTCGGAACCAACGCCGACTTCTCCAAGGTCAGGAGAAATACTTTTATACTGGAGGAGTTTTACACTGGTCTGATGCAGGAATCACATCCAAGTATCCAGTCTGATTTTTGCATATTTCCGTTGTAAAAATTGTCATAAGTTTACAGTGGACTTTTGTATTTATACAGTAAAAATTAACTTACAGCTGAAAAAGTGTATTTTTTTTCATGAGAAATATGTGCTGAGCTTATCCACTAAACAGGCAATGTTTTCTCTCTGTTCTCCCTTTCAGCTTCCAAATGTTAATGAAGCCTTGACCAACATAAACACTGTACTGAAAATAGATCTCAGCAACATTGTCCAAAAGGTAACTGTTTGTTTCTGAGCCATCAGTGGCCTGCAGTTCAGTAAATGACTCGATGCCATTTTTATTTTTCCTTTTCTTCTTTTTCTTTTTCTTCTTTTTTTTTTAACACCTGCAGGGTTATGCCTCCTTCAATGACACCCCAGCGATGGTGAAAGAGCAGACCAGGAACATCGTCACAGGTAAACACACATCCCTGTGTGCTTGAGGGTGGAGGATTACGGTGCAATGAGACCAAACTGAACTTTGACTTAATGTTTCTCTCTTTGTTCACACGCATGCCTTTAAATGGTGATCCACAGCTCTGCCTCGTAAGTCATGTTCTTACGGATGCTTTTTTTTCCTGTTAATGTTTAATGTTAAAATTAAATATGCATATTAAGAAAACTACTCTAAATTGGCTGGACTTCATAATTTCAGTGTGAGAATAAAGAGAAGTATACCTAGTATAGTAGAGGTATACTAGGTAAACCTTGTATACCTCTAGGCTTACCTCTACAGGTAAACAGCAGAAGGTTTACCTGTGCTGTAAACCATCCTTTATTTTTAACGTTTCAATCTGAGTCAGATTGGACAGAGAGCATCTTTGAATATCTTACCTCAGAGTCCTAATTAGACCTAGGACTTTGACTGGGTCATTCTGGCACATTAGTATTGTCCTGTGCTCTTTTCCTGCCTTTTATTTAGATCAGACTCCCTGACCCCGGGGACAAAAAACATCCCTAAATGCACGATGCTGTCACTGTTGTGTATTAAGGGTGATGTGAAGTGTTAGCTTATCTTCCTGAAGAACAGTAAATGTGTTTCATTCGAAGTGGTTCTCTGTGTTGATGTGTGTTGCTGCAGGGGTGAAAAGCATGCTGGATAAGATTGGAAATGAGATCACCGGCTTCTCCAAGATGTTCCCAGTGGAATCCTCTCTCGCCAATTTCACCATTTTTCTCAACGACAGACACAAGTTCATCGAGTCATTTTACCCCCAGGTGGACCAGATGGATTTCTACCGGTTGGTGAAGCTTGATCTCACGACATGTTGAAATGGACTGTCTTTTTATTCTGAATCAGCTGAAACTAGCTTTGATTTGCTCAGTGACAGCAATAACCCATCAACTATTTCTTTGTATTAAACATCTGAGTTATTCCTGGATTTTTTGTGAGACTCAGATGATATCCTGGCTTCTTGGTTTAGGAAGTAAAGCGTGCTAAGCGTGTTTCTGTGCTGCAGGTGGATCGCCTGCGTGGCTGTTCTCTGCACCGTCGTCTTGATTCTGGCCTTCAACATGCTGGGCCTGCTCTGCGGCACCTGCGGCTACGACAAGCAGGCCACCCCGACCACACGCGGCTGCCTGTCCAACACCGGTGGAAACCTGCTGATGGCGTACGTTGTCACAGCAACACACCAACAGATTTCTATCAGGATGAGCTTTGAAGCGACTGTGACCATTTATCTTTAAGAAAGGTTACATGGTATTCTGTAACTTTTTTGAGCTTTACATCATGTTACAATGTTACTCAATTTCAAGGTTTTAAATCACAAAGTCCCATTTCATTTAGGTCATATTTGACACTTAATAACATCTGAAGTTAACATAGTTAATTGGTCATGCTATAAAATGGCATCAGGTGCCTGGAAAACATAGAACAATAATTTTTTCTGCGTTTGGACCGTTTAAATCTGATCCAAACGCAGTTTAAAGCCCCAGTCTCTTTAGCCGTAACAGTCAAAACAACCCCAGCTTACCAATCAGTGGTCTTACAAATTCTGGTATTTTGTTGTTGTTGTCAATAAACGAAAAAAAAAGAGTAAAAAAAACAACAACAAAAATAACATAACATCTGGATTTTTTTAAAGGTTGACAATTGTTTAATGGATACACATATTTTTCCATAAATATAATATTACCTCTGAAATATTCACAATTACAATAGCTTTTTATTACCTTTTTTCTTCTTTTTTTTTAGCAACCACAACTCTTATGTTAGAGACAAATTTTATAATCAATAAAGTGTGTTTTAGAGTATATTTTGATCTTTTCTCATTCAGAGGTGTGGGATTCTCCTTTATCTTTGCCTGGGTGCTGATGGGTCTCGTTACCACTCTGTTTGTTGTTGGAGGCAACGTGGAGAAGCTCATATGTGAACCTCTGGCCAACCGACAGCTGTTCAAGGTACAGGAGGCAGAAATCTCCCTTCAGGAATCCTGAGTTTCTTCCATATCTGTTTTCTTATGTTATCTGAACAGAATAGTGATGCACAGTGGACTAAATTATTGCAGATGGAACTCCCTCCGTTAATTCACATTTGTGTTTGTGCAGATTATCGATACGCCATTCCTGGTTCATCCTGAAAAAAGGAATTTTCTTCCTGGGATGCTCTTCCAGAATCCAAACATTGACTTGACCCTGGGCAGCATGTACAGGTGCAGAAAACACTCCTTTCTTTCATTTGACTGCAATCTTGAAGAAACATGCCTGAGCTCCAAAGTTCAAAGATTTGCAAGGAAACACTCAGAAATTGTTGAGATTAATCTCAGAAATGTTCTACAGTAGAAAAGACTTGGAAAAATTGGAAGTTTCAAGTTATACATTTTCAACTTTTCAAACACAGAACATTATTAGAAGTCAAAAGTTTTTTACTCTCAAAATTTTACTTCTGAAAATCAAAAATATCCTGATGTTTTATAGAAATTTCTGAGATTAGTGTCAAAATTTCAGATTTTTTTCTAGGAAAATGTTACTAGTCCTTTTCTTTTTTTCTATCTACAACGGCCCTAAAACACAACTATAAATTTCTTCTCAATAACTAGTCTGATTTTCTTCCAACAAGTCCTGGATTGTTTCATGTAAATCATAAATGTGTAAGTTTTCTGTATGAAACCTTTTTTTCTAATATCTCTGGAAATCTTCAAAATCGCTTCTGAAAGTTTGAAAAATGAAAACGGTGAGGTCCTGTGTGTAATGACAAGATTTGCCCACCAGGGAGTGCTATGAGAACAATGGTCTGTATCACGCTCTGCAGCTGGAGAACATCTTCAACATCAACTCGTTCCTAAACAGGACTGTGGTGAGTGTCGGCGTATCACAGTATGTGGGCCTGTGGTGGGGCAGAGTGGTAATGATCTGTGTCTGCTTCACAACAGTACAACAGAGATCTGGCCAAAGTGTTTGAAGGTGTCCAGGTGGACCTGAGGGACATCATGCTGCTGGACCAGGCTGGCAGAGACAACCTCATGAACTTTGCGAACTCAGGAGTTGGAGAAATCGACTATCCGGCTTACCTGGCTGAAGTGAGCTATGTGTTAAAAACTATATTAGAAATACTGTCTAATTTTTCCTTATATCTCACCGTCAGGTGAAAAACAGCATTTTTTATAACTGTCATCATACTTATGGCTAAATTTAATTGCATTCTTGCTACTTATTGACAAAGTTAGGAGGATAAAATAGACGCTTAGCTCTGTTAATAATAAATGTATCTGACCCTTATTAAAATCAACAGCTGTGGTAGTTTGCAAACGATGTCAAACGATGCCCTTAGAGAGGCAACTGCTGTTGACAATGAATCCAGGAAAGGTTGTAAGGCCAAAACGTCCTTCCAAATTTGAGTTTGAGTCCTGCAAAATAAATGAGACTAGCTGGCAATCTGGAATGATTATACTGGGAATGACAACTTTTAAACAATATGTATATAAATATTTATTGGTTGAGACTTTCAATATGTCATGACTGTACGGTATGAGACAGCCGTGCTGCTCCTCCATCCTCATTACCTCCTGATTGCCCCCTCCTTCTCCTGTTATGAATGCTAATGCTAGTTAGCATGGCCACCAATGGCAGTGGATAAACAGTTTTTCTGTATCGGTGAGTTGTTTCTCCACCATTTGCATGTAGCATTTAGCAGATGTTCACAACGTTGATTGACAGCACTAAGCCCCTCCCTCTGGCTCTGATTGGCTGTTTTTGGTCAGGAGCTGTGAATTTCGTCAGGCAATAGCACCGCAGGGAGGAGGTGGAGGAGATTGATCTTTTCTCAGATTATCTGTCTCATATTACACTGTCATATTATCATCACTGATCATATTACATGACTATGTCATGATGTCACTATGTCATAAAGACATAGTCAGAAAGACATAGTGACAGTTTTACCAAATATGTAAAAAAAATCAAATAAAATTTGTTGAAGTCATTAATGAAAGGATAAAACTGTTTTCAGGTGAATAAGGGAGTCACTGTTGTCGATCTGCTGTCTTTCTGCTCTGATCTGGAGGATCAAGCCGACCAGCTGGTGAGTCTTGATCTCACAGCTGGTGACCCTGACACCAGCAACAACACTGCTCTCATGCAACAAACTAATCTCTGTAGATCTGTAGACACATGGACGGAGAAACGATTACTTCATTCATTTTTGAATGATCCCAAATGATTTGTTGATGGTGTTTTTAAAGCCCCGTGGCGCTTTGGAGAACGCTCTGAAGGGACACGCCAGCAGCATCAGAAGCATCCACAGGGAGCAGGTGGTGCCCATGGAGCAAGCCATGGTAAGGTTGTTGCTAGGTAACCAAAGAGTGATTGAGTTAGTTGATGCCACAAACCTTGCTTAGCTCGCTGTGAGAAGTTGAGCAGCTAAAGTCTTTCCTCTGCCTACATCCTCCACAATGCTGTGCGGTTCTGGCGGTTCAGTGAATCTATATATTCTGTCAGATGTATTATCTATTTCTATTGATCACAATATATATTGTTACTTATTTATTATCCACCACTACGTCCAATACATTGCAGTCACTTCACATTGCAGTCACTTCACATTGCAAACACCTCTAAGTTTCTTCTAACTTCTTCTTGCCTCCCTCTCTATTCCCGTGGTAACAGAAATATGTCCGGGCGCGGGTAAGCTGCTGCATGGTGCCTTCTGTCTGTGCTTGCTGTAACATCGTGGCTCATGTGTTCCTGTGACAGTAGCAACATGTTTATAATTGTGTTGTTGTCCCTTTACTTGTATGCAGTGTCCATGCCTTGTTAGTTATATATTGTTTATTGACACGTTTCACCAGGGATGCACTGATCCACTCTTTTTGCGTCCGATACCGATATCTGAGGTTCAGTATCGGCCAATACTGATTCAATCTAAAAAAAAAATGGTGCTGAATTAACTTGAAATGTTTCTTATTTTTAAAAACCACACACATAAATGTACATAATTACTAATTTATTTGAAAGCTTTGCATTGGAACAGCACATTTAAATACACCAATAGCTTCATAAAATAAATGATAAAGAAACTGAAACTGACAAAAATAATAGGTTGATTACCTTAGTCAAACATGGAAAAGGTAAACTGCAACAATCATTCTGTCAAATGTTCAGAAAGGGCAATTAGGGACTCTAAATGTAATGGAAAATATACAATAATAATAATTTTACAGTACCCAGACCTATACAAAACTGTTTGTTTTTGTGTCTTGTTGTGCAGAGCACCCTGAGCCAGGGCATCAAGCTGCTGCAGAAGATGTCCAACGACCTGCCTGTGAGTAAAACTGCCCAAATAAAACCCTCTTCAGCTGGAAATCAGTTGCTTTTGTTTATATGAACTGATTCTTCTTTGTGTCTCAGATGAAAGTCACGAACATCCTGAGCGCCATCGACGCAGCAGAATATCTCATCACTCAAAATGCCTCGCATGTGGTGAAACAGGTACAAGCCTAAGCAAAACCGTGGAAGTAGAAACCTGCTTTGCCAGGCTGACTGAGGTCTACACTCTGATTTTTCATTTGTGCCATTTCTTCTATTTCATTTTTATACACTTTAAACTCCCTTTTCTCCTGTTTTTTTTAATAATTTATAAGCTATGAATATTCTTATCTTTTATAACTTGTTTAGCAACCTGCTCTTTCTTTATTCAGCAACATGCAGCAACCTTCACACCCTTTGTCCCGTTACACAAACATACTTTATGTTGGTCTGTCACAATAACGAATTTTGCTGGACAATAAATTGTACCAATAATTATTACAATATAATGTTAATATTGTTATTTTGGGACAATTGAAAATAAGTTTGTCCTCCCAAAGATCAATAAGCTTTAATTTTGAAAAGAAGGCCAAACACTGGAACTGGAGAATATTTCAAATATTCAAAATAAGACATGACAATCAAAAGCAATATACAAAACAGACCTAAAAACTACTTTCTGCAATGGAAGTAAAAAGAGATTATGATGGGTCTGTAAGCAAAATTGCCCTTCAAAAAATATTCATCAGAAATAAAATGATTGAGCTCATTTAATTATCATTTGACAATTGATTTATTGTTGATTGCACACCAGTTTTCCTCAAATTCATTGCAAAAGAATATTTTTTGTCTCCTAGTGCTAATATTGCAACGTATTTTTTTATTGGTATGTTGCTAATAAATAACAGCTGTCTAGCGGTGAAACCTCCGTCTGATCGCGACGCTCTCCTCTCTACAGGAGACGAAGGCCTTCGTTCACAGCCTGGTGGGATACTTCAAGCAGTACACTGACTGGGTTAAAAACTCTGTGAGTGTTTTTCTACTCTTTTCTCTGGTTTATTTTCACTTTTCAATTGATTGAGTTAGGACAGCAAAGCAGCACAAAGGCCCAGTGTTAGCACTAAGCTGGCCTGGCTATCTAGACAGTGTGCCAATCCTAATGGACTTCCTGGAGTTGGTTTGCTTGAACAAGATGTTCTGGTGTTGGCAAATAACAGCTAGTCTATTGACTTCCATCTGTTGATCTAAGTTGGTTTCAGCAGCAACAGACCTCCCTATCCCCCCCACCCACCACTCTGGGACTAAACTGTGCTCGTATTGTGTGTCCTTGTCCCCTGCAGCTATCTGCAGAGGTAGCCCAGTGTAAACCCATCAGCAACATGGTGGACAGCATGGAGATAGTGGGTTGCAGCTTCATCATTGACTCAGTGGTAAGATGTCACTGTGGGTGTTTCTGTGTGTTTGCAGGAAGTCAGGCTGCCAGCAGTAGAGATGTCAGTGGCTCGTTCAGAGCAGCTGTGTGTTTTGGGAGCAGGCTGTGTCGGGACAGGAAGCTCACACTGTCCTCTGTTTTCACTCTGGCCTGTTTTAGCTTTATGTTTACAGCACTTATTAACTTAACATCATGCATAAGTTTGATTTAGTTCATGAAAAAAAATACTAAAAGGATCCATTTTTTGCAGTGGATGAATGATGCATTTGTTGATTGTTTATACACAAGCATATCTCTAGCAGTGTAACAATCTACCTCTGTCGCTTATTCCTGTCTGTGTGCTTTTAGTTTCTCACATATAGCTGACCTCAGAGGGTTTAGAGTTAGTTATTAAAAGTCTGGATAGAATAAAAATAAAAAATAATAATTGAAGAAAAACATTTGAATGAGCTCATGTTTTATTGCACATTAAGAAATATTTCCTTTTAACAAAATCACCAGGGTTACCATCAATGGCACCCCCAAGCAATTTTTGTATCACGGATCTAACAGAATTTTTTTAAATTCAGTTTGTTTTAAACATGCACTAAACATGCTGACTTGTAGCTTTTTGTAAGCTAGCTTTGTAGCATGTCTTACTAGCCTCAACAAGCTAGTAAGACATTAGCTTCAGGAAGCTAGTAAGACATGCATTTAAAAAAAATTGTTTTGTAAGTGAGAGCTGGTCTTAAACTCTTTTATGGATAGATGGATGGATGGATGGATGGATGGATGGATGGATGGATGGATGGATGGATGGATGGATGGATGGATGGATGGATGGATGGATGGATGGATGGATGGATGGATGGATGGATGGATGGATGGATGGATGGATGGATGTGCCGTATACACTGAGATACAAAATGATCTAAGCAAGTTGAACTTCCTCAGAACATTTACTTGTTTCCTGTCAGTCACTTCATCCAGTCTCTCCATGTATTCACCTGGTGGATTTGTTTTCCAGAACACGTTCTGGATGGGTTTAGGAGCCTGCTGCATCCTGCTCATTCCCAGCATCGTCTTTTCCGTCAAACTGGCCAAATACTACAGACGGATGGACACAGAGGACGTCTTCGAAGAGTGAGTCCTAGAAAAGACTTTTGGTTTTTGCGCCTTCATCCATAGAGGAAAAATAATTTAATTCCTGCTATCAGAGATTCTGGGTGTTTTCTGGCTGAGTTCAAATCAAAACTAACCCGACATATTTTCTGTCTCCCTCCGTCGTTCTTCTTCTTCTTCTTGGACTGCTGATTCTCCTCTTGTTCGATCCTGGTGTTTCCTCTAGATACTCTTATCCGTGGCTTCTCACTCTTTAATGTCGCTCAGCTTTTCAACCTTTCATCCTCACCGTTTGGATATTTTGGACCTTTCGTACTTTTCCGTGAACTGATTCCCTCAGGATCAACTCACTCTCTTTCCCTTCAGGAAGGTGTTCCCTCTTGCCTTCACCCCCTCTTCATCACATGTTGTAGTAGGGCTAAAACAGGTAATGGTGGCAAACAGGTGTGTGATATCAGTGGAAAGGTATGAGCAGTGCTGTGAATCAAACTTCGCTCGTCTTCTGCATGCGGCGGAGGGAGTTCCATCTGCAAATCAAAAAGAGTTTAATAAATTACGTTTTTTATTTATGTATAAAGACTTCCGTGTGTGTGTGTGTGTTTAGCGCTCCCTATAATGACACACTGACTTGGTTCCCTCGGGCCTCGGCTCCACCAAGTGAATGGTGACCTGCAGGATGTGTGTTCCCTGTTAGAGGTATTTATGACCTTCGTCTGACCATCACTAACTCCACTGACTGTCCATCAAACCATCCTCCTCGGTTCGGCTTCGTCCTGCTGCCCAGATCCATCTTCCATCATCATCTTCACCTTACTTCTTCTTCTCACCCTCTTGATCTTTTCTTTTCTTCAAATTTGAAGTAAAAGCCGAAGGAAGACAAAGTTTCCATCTGATCCTGTCGTAGAAATGAGTCATGAGTCTCAAAGTTGTAAATTAGCTGTTTTATGATGATAATACTTAATGTTCCTTTCACTTCTTACCACTTTGTTAAGTTTCCTACCATTTCTTTTTCTTTTTTGGTCACCATGAGTCACAGCAAGGACTTTATGTGCTTCTCTTTAGTGTTTTACAAAACTCTGCATAAACTTTTAAGTGAATCACAGAATGAGTCTGAAACCGACCCGACTCCGAACTCTACATCAGGCTAAGGATTAATTCTCCATCTTCCCAAAGAGCCGTCACAGATCAAACAAAGGAGCGAATTTGTCTTTATTCCCGAAGGATTATATATTTTCATCATACAGAAAAAAAACAAGAGTTAAGAAGCGTTTATATTGAATTGAATAAAGAATTATAGGAGTGAGGAAATGTTTCTTTATTCCTATTAGAAAACATATTAAAGCTCTTATCACTCTTTCAAAGCTCTAAGGAAATTGAATTTACTGCATAGTTTCGGGTTCTAACTAGAGCAGGGAGTTGACTTTTCCAACATTTGGAAAAGTGAAAATAGGTTGAAGCTGAGGATTTCTTATGTGCTCCACCTGGTTTCATTTTATTTCCTTCCTTCCTCCACAGTGGACAGGAGAACTGGAACTGATCAGTCCTGTGAAGGTGAGCGCTCACTTCTTAAACTCCCCTCTTCTAAACACTGATGTACACCGTCATAGAAGAGCCACTCTAGATAGAAAAAAGGAGTATATTAAGAAGTACTCCACCAAGAACCTCTAAAGTTTTGGGAATAATCTCAATAATCTGGAAAAACACAAGGAAGTTGCTCAGTTTCATAAGAGCAAAATGACTTTCTTTTGAAAATCAAAGTTTGGAACTTTGATTTTGGAATCAAAGTTGCAAAATTGAACTTTTTTCTTTTAAACATTTTTGTTTTTTCTAAAAAAAAATTTTTTTTAAATCTGAGATACGTATCAAAATTTCAGATTTTTCTAAGCAAATTGTCAACTTTCCAAATTCAGAAATTTCCAATTTTCTCTTAAAGTTAAATCTCTAAATTTTAGTCTTTTCTACCAAATTTTCATTTTTAAAACTCAGTTTTTCTTCTAGGAAATTTCTGAGCCTAATTTGTTGGCAAATCTTTACTCCATTTTTGTTGTCTATCTACAAAGCCTCCAATATTCCTTGATATTGATAACCATCTAACCCACGGCTCCTTTCCATCCTTTCCTCAGGATCCCTGGGATTTTTACAGCTTTTAGATCATCTGAAACTTCAGCGGAACAAAAAAAGGGAATAAATCCAACAATCAGGCAGAGTGTGGCGGGGCGTCGATCCCCCAGCGCTCCCCCAGCGCTCCCCCAGCGCTCCCCCAGCGCTCCCCCAGCGCTCCCCCAGCGCTCCTTCAGCTCCTCTGAGGGCCGTCGTCTACAAACACATGAATTCCTCTCTCGGTGGCTCCAGTAGCCTTTTACCTTCTCATGTTGTAGAAATCTCAGTTCCTGCATCAGAACAGAGAATTAAGCCGCAGCTACATCAGTTTTACCAACCGAAGTCATCATTTTATACACTTTCAAAACTTTTGAAAGTTTTATATATTTTTTTTGTTAATCTTTGTTTTATATAATATTAGCCATGTTTTTTTTTTGTAGATTTATGGGGGTTTTTCTCTCTGTGGATATTTGTATCATAGCTTAAATTATTTGGGATGATTGATTGCGTACATCTTTAGGGGAAAGTATAAAAGTCAGGGCAATATGTTTTGCTACATAATTAAACCCATTAGTGGAGAACTAACAACATAAAAGATATGCTCCTTCAAAAAATAGAAAACGAGCTTAATAATGCTTAATGTGACGTGTTTCTGATCACCAGAGCTTTACTTTGTCTTCGAATCATCATGAATGTCTGCAGAAAACTCTGGTCCATCCAACCTGACAGAAAGCCTAAATGTTAACCACCTGCTTTGTTAGTAAAAGTTATATTTTAGTTTGTAGTATAACATTTTAATTGAGATTACATCTTACATTTGAGATTATACAAAGGGTATTTTTGGATGGATCAAATATTCATTGAAGTTTTTTAACATTTATAGATATATTTTCTCTTCACAAACAACCAGGAAACAAAGGGGATTCCCAAAATGTTGAACTATGCCTTTAAATAAGTTAATTGGCAGCTCCAGTTTATCCCATAAGTGAGAAAAGCTGCTGTTGTTAACGTATTCTGCTTTTTAGCATGATATTATGTAAGTACTTTTGGATGGCGAATACGCAAAGGCAGCGTAGCCCATAGTAGTCCATTGCAGCAATGGACTACTATGAAAACATAGTAGTCATGACAACAGAAGTCTAAGGACCAAAGAGAAATTTTTTGGAGTTTCTCCAGAAGTAGCAAATCTGTGAATAAAAACTTGAGTCCAACTTGAGTCTTTTGTTTTGTGTTTCTTCCTTTTCACTTTTTAATATGTGGACCAGAAATTGTTGCATCTGTTCTGAAGGTCAGATATTGAATATTCTTAACTCTAAAAAAAAAACTACAAAATTCACACCCCAAAGAGTGTTATGTAAAATTGACTTTTTTTTTTTAGCTATACATCATGTTATAATGTTATTCCCTCCTCAAAAACATATCTGGAGTTTTGCTTTGATTCTTTTATCCATGTTTGAGAAATCCTTTAATCTCCATGGCAACCATTGAGCTGTGCAAAACACCTGGGTGGATCTAACATCTCAGAGCTGCACTTTCTGTGCTTCTGCCTCCCAGAGGAGCCCTCTGGCATGATGCCCCCAACTCAGCTCCTTCAGACTAGCCAGCAGCAATTTGCAAACACATCTACTGAGCTCATTATATGAGCTATTTCTCAAAGAAACGCTGGTAAATTGTTGTTAAAGGGTTTATGGAGGAGCCATGTTGTGATGACTTCCTGAAGGCAGAGTTTCAGAAAGAGCCTGAGTTTTTAAAGGGGCAGAGGCCCAATTTCAAGGTGTTAAAGTATGAAGTAAAATTTCTTTTAAGTCATATTTTTATTACAACTGAAGGTAACATGATTGTTCTATAAAATGGCACTATGTGGCTGGAAAACATATAATACTGTCACTTTAAAAGAAGTGGCGGTCACATTGAGGTTGCTGTTGGGGTCTGTGTAGACATAGGACAGCAAAGCTGCAGTCAACTTAATAGCTTTATGCAGACTGAAAGTAAAAAAGTTAATTTCAGATGAAAAGGGGATTTCTAAGTGAACAGAACCAATAAAAGTAAGTTGTCATCACCAGCCCAAATTAATTAAGTAAGCTGAGTGTAAATAAGCCCCCAACATCAACCAAGAGCAAATGCTCTTTTCAGTGCGTAACCACATGTAAAGGGGCCAGCAAAGGTGGTCAGGATCTGCATCTTCAAAGACTAATTACCAACCCGTCCCTAGAAGCCAAATTAAACAAGTCGCCTCCCAGAGGAAACTTTATGGTCAGAATCGTGTCTGGTGACGTAAAAATCCCCAGATGGAAGTTCTGCTGGAGACCCGCGTTGGACTATTCTACGACTCTCTGAGAGAATCATCACTGTACAAATTGAAAGAGAGTTTAAAGTCTAATAAATGAAAGCTGGTGGTCTCCACAGCCCATAGGCATATTTACCTTGTTAGCAGTTTCACACTGATGCTTTGTCAGTCAACTTCTAATTGTAAGAACATGACAAAACATGATAGAAACTAACCATACATGTTGTCAGCCATACATCAGCTGTTGACTGAATCCACAATGCAGTTTTATGATTTCATTTATGAGCAGAATAAAATGTCATTCAAACCAAATGAGGAAAAATAATTTGCACAGTCCTTGAATCTCGTGAATTAGCTGGAAGGACAAGCTCTGTTTTACCAACCACAAGCAGATCTCATTACAGCTCGGCTTAGAAAAATCTATGGATTACTTTAATAGAACCTGTCTGATGAAATGAAGCAGGCTAAAGCAACATGTCATGCTTGAGCTAAAGAAGCTTGAAATTTAAGAAACACCATTTGAAAGGTTTTGGGATTCCAATAAAATACAGTTAGAGACAATATAAAACAGAACAAAGTTGTACCTCCTGAGAAATAGAGGTCCTACAAAAATGATGCTGAGTGCATTATTTTGATTGACCATATAACTGTGGTGTTTGACATTTCTAAAATAAATTCCCTTAATAGAAAGATGGCAGTTTCAGAAAAACTTTCCTTTGTCGTTAAAAGGTTTTGCCGCTTGAATGAGTTTTTTTTGTCTTATCAAAACGAGTTTGTCTCGCAAAACTGCAATAGAGATACTTTTCTTGCATCACATGATCCACAACCAGATGTTGCCACTGACACAAACCATGAAGAAGAAGACAGGAAGAAGTTGGTGGATGATGATTTTTTTATTGATCCGTCACACTGGTGTGATTTTAATTGACTTTCTTATTTAATGGAAACACAACAATTACCAAATATTATTTGGTTTTTTTTTTTTACATCAGTAAAATATTATCAAAGTTTTGAAGACATTTCTAACAGAAACACATTTATTGACTCCAGGAAGTAAAAAAGGGCCCAACGACACATGAAGCACTGCTAAGCCCCTCTTGCTTCTGTTACACAGAAAGAATGAGACCAGGCGAGAACTGGTGAGAGTATTAAGTATTTGCCAGCAAACATCTGGATAAATTTCATGATTTTTGGGAGTCTTTTATTAGTTTTTCCTTTTGTACCTTTTAAACCAATAATTTCAGAATTTAAACATCAAACATGGCGGCGTGGTGATGTGGGGTTGTTTCATTGCTTCAGCGCCTGTAACTTGCCACAACTGATAGAACAAGAACTTCTGCTGTCCTGCAGAAAACATGAAGAAGATGAAAAAGTGTTGTCGCTATGGGTTTCACAACCAGCACTTGCTTTTTTACACACACAAAAAATAAAATTATTAGAATACTCTCTTTTGTAGATGCTCAAGTTAATCTGGTCTCATATTAAAATGATTTGACAATCTGAAAAAAAAAAGGAACGGAAGAAATATGTAAGGAGGCAAATATTCTTTCAGGATTGCAGCCGAAGATTCCTGCTGCTTTCCTTCTCATCAATGGTCAATAGTCCTCCTGTTCCCCAACATCTGGCCTCATGTGTGAGCCTCTCTTATGCCTCTGACTTTTCATCAGCTTCTCTTGTTTCTCCTGTGGTTTCCGTGCCCTCTTCCATTTCCAGCCGCCTCGTTGATCTTTTTTAAAACGTCCCACATGTAGCTTAGCAAGCGGAGGAGGAGTTTACGTCTGAATCATGAATAAAGCCATCTGTCAAGCTCGCAAAGTTTGCATTTGCATGCCTTAGGAGCAAACGCAGCAGTGCCCTGCAGCAGTCAAGAGCCAAGCTTTGCCATGAGGACCAGGATGAAACTCATGATGTTGCTGCTGCTTTTGGTGGCAGCTGTTTGCGGATCCAGTGCCCAAAGCAACGACAGCGGCAACGACAGCAAACAGCCACAGCAGCAGTCCAGCGTCTGGGACGACACCATCAGATTCATCACCAAGACAAAGGACTCATGCACCATGGGGATGTCCACAGCGGGAAACTTTACCCGTCTGCGTGTCTCCTGCAGATCCCCGAGCCAGCCCGCAGGGCGCTCCTACTACTGCGACTTCCAGGGCCAACCGAACCAATGTGGAGCCTACAACAAGAACCCTCGGCACTACTTCATCCAGATGATGTGGGAGATGAGGAAGCTCAAGAACGCCTGCCAGGGAGCCAAAATTTACCGCCCTCATATGTGCAGGAAGTACTCTGATGAGGCTCAGATGACCTTCATGACCTCCTGGCCCAAAGCTCCAAAGTCTCCAAAGCCCGGCCAGGAGCAATGCAAACCAGCAGTGCCAGCAGTGCAGAACCAACCCTCTGCTACCCAAAAACCCACAAAACCACAGTCTCAGCCAGCTAAACCTCTGCCAGGCAAAGGCTCCCCTGGCAAGAGAAGCACCCCCAAACCGGCAAAGACCACTCCCCGTCCCACCGAGGAGCCGGCGTCCAGGGCGTCCCGCCTCGCCACGGAGCACTGCTGGAAGAGCTTCCATGGCCTCTGCAGCTTTGTCATCGGATGGTTCCAAAACTGAGACGCAACTCAGGTGGGTGAAGGAAAAGTTAAGATGAAGGGGAAGACAGTGGTGGACAAACTGCTCAGCTCTAGTGTTTGAGTAAAAGCATGGATACTTATGATCAAATCTTACTCAACTAGTTGTTCAGCCAAAAGTTTACTCAAGTTATTTTCTGAGTGCTAATCCAGAGCCTTATATATTGATATGTAGAACTGCATTGTTACAAAAAGTTACATTACCTGTAAAAACTTAGCATAAAAATACAGCTTTTTAACTCTAAAAAACTCTAAAAAAGAATTTTAAAATACGAGACTTTTTGTCTCCCCACAATTGAGATTGTATTTTTTTGTGTTTATTGACAGAATCTGTGCGGTTAAGTTATTTTAACCTTGTTTGCATAGCCATAGTTTGTTTTAGCATTACGAACATCAAACCTGCATATTTCCATGGTTTCTGGTTTCTCTCACCGTCTCCATTGCTGAGATCTGTTTGAATAAAAGCGGGAGCTCAGCGGAGGATGACTGATTCTGAAGTGACTGAGCGGCGACTCTGATTGGGTCTTCTTGTAAGGAGCGTAGCGTGTAGCCAATTGCATTTCAGTAAAGAAAAACACCAGCAGCGTACAAAGCTACGCTGAGCCAAAAGGAACAACCAGCTTTCTCAAAATGTAGAGGAGTGTGAAAGTGTAGGCTTGCCAAAAATGAATACTCAAGTAAATCAAAGATATTCGAAAAATGTCCCTATCTACAGTCCACCACTGAGTTTAACACCATACTGCTGTTTTTCTTTAACTCTTATGAGCACAAAATCTCATTTTAAGGACCATCTTTGCCCTTTTTTTCAGATTGGATTGCTAACCTGACAACAGTCTCCTGTCTTTGAACTCTCTTCTCTTCACGAAATCATCTGAAAATGGGTCATCAATAAATGAAAGCATGTTTTTCTTTAAATATGGAAAGAAACACAATGAGCCAAAGAGAGAAGCTCGCCTCGGCATATTTCTGTTGCTAACGTTATCCCAGATGTCATGTAAATGTTTCAGCAGCATGTAATTCTGAGCAAAGAATAAATGGAAGAGTGGCGACCTCTCGTCTCCCGTGTGGCTCTGTTGCTCCTGCTGCATGCGCTCATACTCTCAAAGACGTCTTTGTGTCCATCGCCGCGCACTATAACAACATGGCCGCTGCCGGCCGGCTGCTGGGCTCGAGGAAATTGTTAGCAGCGCAGACACAATCAGTCACTGAAGGTGTCTGAGCAGAGCCAGGCACTCCTCTGTGAGAGCTGATGAACTGAGTCCATAAGAGCCGCCTTGCATGAACAGAGGAGACCTGTGTGTAGGCTCCAGAGGTCACACAAACACACACAGATACACCCCCCCACACACACACACATGTGTGCATGGCTATCTTTGTCGGGACTTTCCATTGACTTCCATTCATTTCTACAACCTAAATTTTACCCCTATCCTAACCCTAACCCTAGCCAAAACTCAATTCACACCCTAGTCCTAAATCTAACCCCAGATCCAAAGACAAGGAGCAGTGTGTCCCCACAATGTAGTATGTGTCAGGAAAATGGTCCCCACAAGGTATTACAAACAAATGCATGCACACACACCCATGCACACACGCACACGCACATGTTTGTATTCCTACCCATGTTCCGACTTTTTAGTGACTTCCATTGATTTTTCGCTAGCCATAACTAGTGTATTTCTAACCATAACCAAAACTTAATCCACATTATGCCTCTAACGCAGCATGCCACTGACACCATATGGAGGGCTTTATTGCCTTTCTGTCTTTCTTTTGATGGCCTTGTGTGTGGATAGTGTCTTACAGCAGCTGTTTAGTAGAAAGACTTGAACACACTTGCAATGTGAGAAGTATCAACAGGTGACATTATATACTTTTTCACAAAGGTGGCAAATTATTTTTACTGTGACTAATGCAGGAGATCACACAGCCTTTGTTTACACATTTCATTGTTTCGTCTTATCTACAGGTTTTACCATAGCAACACGCGATAAGGGTCAGAGTCCACTTTTATTTGTGAGGAAGTCAGAGGTCCAGCTGGTTACAATGTGTTCTTTAATGATAATAATAAAGATAATACTTTATTGTTCCCCTAATCTCGATCATTGTTGGGTCATGACCTCTCTGCTCAGAGATCAGCTGTCAAAGGGAGCTACTTTGTCTTCTTCTTTTGTTTAGTTTGAGTGTTGCCCCCTCCTGTTTCTGTTCAGCCACCTACCACTGCTCAGAGGATTTTATTCACCTGAATTCATTTTACTAGTTTAGACAATACTAAACTAGTAAAACTAAAACCCAAGCAGAGAAAACTAACTAAACTAAAAGTAGCTCAGTTTTTCATTGAGTTCTCAGACCAAATGTTGCTGTTGGAGCTGGGATGATCTAATCGAAAGAAATATTCAGATTCAAACAATGAATTTATTGAATTTCTGCATAAATTTACTGTATTGTGTTTAAAGTTAAGTCGGACAGCGAAGTTTGTCTCATTATAAACCAGAATGAAATTTCAGTTGATGTTTTGTTTCGTTTTATTATTTTCTTTTTTTTTTTTTTAGGAGTTTCTGATGCTGATTTTTGCTTTATTGACTTTAGCAGTTTGTGCTACATTGTGGTGGCCGTCCCTTCATTATTAACATCAGCAACAAATTTATTTGTATCTGTTTGACCATTGATTGATGAAACTATATGAATAAAATATTTCATGGTTGTGAAATGTCTGACTAAGAGTTAATTGAAATTCACAGAAGCCGTTTGTGTAAACTGCTCTGTGGGAACAGAGCAGTTTACAGCAGGAGTGCAGTAAATCAGGCCTGAGTGCAGTGAGTGAAACTCAACATAACTTTCTAGAAAATGTGATTGATGATATGAGTTAACAAGGGAAGGTGTAATGAGGAAATGGTGGTTACTTTTACACAAAGGGCCAAGTGGGATTGGAAGGATTTTTTCCCCCCTTAAGTGAAATAGTCATTTGAAAACTGCATTTTATTTATTTTCTTCTTTTGACTGAAATTGAAATTTGGATAATCATACGAAGCACTGAAGTGTGCCAAAAATAAAAAATCAGAAACTGAGAGAATCTGTTAGGGAGCAAGTCTTCAGATCAAAGTTGTATTTTAAATATGAACTTAAGAAACAAAACAGTATTTGTAATTTATTACTTTTAATCATAGCTTCAATAAGAATTAACATTTTTTTGTGAAATCTAGAAAAAAGAAAGAAAATGATAAATAAGATAAATTGAAAAAAAATCAAAATGCAACGAAAAACAAAAGGATTATATAATTAAAACAATTTGATGAAAACACAGCAAAGCTGCTGAAAAATGATTAAACTCACACTAAAAATAAGATTTTAGTTTGTTCTAAAATGTTCCGAAACACCAATTCAAATGTGTGGGATTTATTTTTTAGTTTATAGATATTGGTTATGTCAATCGGCCTATCTGAGAATACATGAGGACTCTGCAGGAGTTGTAACTTCGGTCACTACAGTAACAGCTGCATTTCTTTAATTAGCTGAAGCATAGCAGGAGAAATTGCCTTTAGAACTGTTCAATTGAATTTTAGAGCATTTTAAGACACATTTTTGATAAAATTATCAGGCTATAAATAACAGTTGCTACATCAACTGTTTCACTGTTGTGAAACAGTTGATGTGTCTGTTGTGAAACAAATCAGTTTTCAATTACAAAGTATATTGAAATAATTGCTGTCTCCTTCTACTGTACATGTGTGCAGCACAAATGACAAAGCAGCAACAAACAATCTATGTTTGTTTTTATCTGCATGGCAAAATAAATAATTATATTCAAATCAAATAACTTTTTACAGTAAGTTAATGAAAAATACAATAAATACAAGGAATTTAATTCTGATCATTTTTATTCTCAAATTACTATAGTAGTCATGGAAACAATGTTTTTGTTGTTGTTGTTGTTTCCAACAAAGGATTTAGTCAGGATCAATTTAAGCAGTTCAGGTGAATAAACTGAACTGCTACCACTGCCTCCATGGCTGAACAGAAACAGGAGGGGGCAGCACTCAAACTAAACCCACCATCAACAGAACAACAGAAGAACACAAAGTAACTCCCTAAAGACAGCTGATCTCTGAGCAGAGAGGAAGTGACCAAACAGTGAGCGCTTAGCAACAGTGATGGTGAGTAAGAAACACGTTGTAAGCAGCTGGATCTCCAATCACTGACCTCAACAGTAAACCTCTTATTGAACTGTTCATTGTTACAGTTCAGTAAACTCAGCAGAGTCTCCAAAATCATAAAACCCAACTCCAGCGTGCAGCGGCTGAGTGAAGCAGGTCTGGACTGTGTGGAGGAGAGTCATGGCTCCAGAGACGCGGTAGAAAGACAGAAAACCGGCTCTGTGATCCAGGTACACTCCTACTCTGGACGAAACTGGAATTGATATTAGACTTCCAACTTTGTTGTGCCAACATGTGTACCAGTCTGTGCAACAATATAATGACCAACATTTGTCATTGCTTCGAAACTCACATTCTTGTCCTGACCTGCTGATGCTCTTGTATGAAACTGCTACATCAATTCTTCCCCCCTTCCAGTCCAACTCCCAGTAACAACGCCCAGTCAGACTCTCTCTGCTCAGGACCTGACAATAAGTGAATCTGTCTGAATGATCACGATAAATCTGCAATTCCTTTGACAAACTGGCTTTTCTGTTTCCCTTAGCTAATAATATCTGTGTGTTTGCTGTGTTTGGGTCCAGAGTGATTCTTTTTGAATATTTCAAGAAGTCATTTCTGGTCTTAGGTTCTGGTTCTGACAGGAGAACGTCCACGCGGGGGACTGTCAGTGGGACATTCGTCCACATGTCCCTCAGGATGTCCTGTAGTTTGTCTCTGAGCTCTGACACAGCTGCTGTCACATCCTTAAAGTGTCTCAGAGGATGCTGGTTGACGCTGGGTGAGTGTGTAAACGCACTGAGTGCTGGCAGTGAGGGGTAGTTGAGGAGAAACTGGTTGTGATCCTCTGTGTGTGAGAGCTGCTCCAGCTCAGCGTCTTTCCTCTTCAGCTCAGTGATCTCCTGCTCCAGCTTCTCCTGAAGATCTTTCACTCGACTCACTTCAGTTTCCTGCTGGGATCTGATCTGCTGCTTCACCTCAGAGCTTCTTTTCTGGAGGAGACGGATCAGCTCGGTGAAGGTCTTCTCACTGTCCTCCACCGTTTTATCAGCAGAGGCACTGATGACCTCCACTTCCTGTTGAAACACCTTCACGTGTTCCTCTCTGTTCTGGATTTTCTGCTGGATTTGCTCTCGCCTCACCTGGAGCTCCTTCTGCTTCTCAGTCCTTTCCGCTGCAGCTGGCACTGTTTCATGACCTTTATGTTCATCCATAGTGCAGAGGTAGCAGATGGGCTGCTGATCAGTACGACAGAAGATCTTCATCACCTCGTCATGACGACTGCAGACGTGCTGCTGAAGTTCAGAAGAAGCTTGAACAAGTTTATGTTTTTGAAAAGCATCGGATTCATAGTGAGGTTGGAGGTGATCCTCACAGTATGAGGCCAAACAAACCAGACAGGACTTGACAGCTTTCATCTTCCTCCCAGTGCAGACATCGCAGGCCACATCTCCAGGTCCAGCATAACAGTGGTCGGCCGGAGCATGTCGAAGTCCAGTCTTCATCAGGTCCTCCACTAACTCTGCTAACAAAGTGTTTTTCTCGAGGTCAGGCCTGCGATTGAAAGTTTTCCTGCACTGAGGACAGCTGTGGGTTCCCCAATGGTCCTCTCCAGCCCAGTGCTTTTTAATACAGCTCATGCAGTAGCTGTGTCCACAGGATGTAGTCACCGGATCCTTCAGTAGATCCAAACAGATGGGACAGGAGAACCTTTCCCAATACAGCTGAACTCCTGTCTGTGCCATTTCTCCTCGCTGTGTGAATGACTTGCTGAAGTTCACTTCCTCCAAAATGAAACTGAACTCTGCTCTAAATATAACCAGTTGGTGCAGTTAAGGAAGCAGTGAGCTGTTAGACCTGCCTCTAAACTCTGAGATCTGAAGGGGAGGGGAAAAAAGAAATGCAGAAGTCATCACACTGTTGATTCCAGGAATAACTTTGACGTGTCTGTGTACCATGTATTTGATGCACTATTGGGACCATTTTCCTGACACATGTTACATATTGGGGACTCACTGCTGAGAAATGTTGTTTGTCTGTTAGAGGTTAGAGGATGGTTGATGACGAGACATTTGCTAAACCTGCCAAGCAGGTAATACAGGTTTTTCATTCAAATGTTTTGGAGCAGCAACACATCCAAAAATTACAGAACAGCACTCGTACAGGATGTTGGCCTTTGGCTTAAAGGGATAGCGCTGGGCTTGTGGAGTTAAAATTGATATCTTTCATTACATTCTGGTGCCATCTCAATCTTTCACTTTTGTGAACATTTGCTGTAAAAATTACAGGGCAGATTTTTCCCAGTGACACACACACACAGTTGTAATCAGGCTCGATAAACTGTAACAAGACATGGGGAAAGTACAGCATAACCCCACCCCTGACAAAGTTAGGGGAAAAAAAAATCCAGCAAAGTGGGCGGAGTCAAGAGACAATGAGAGGCATGGCCAAGTGTGGTCAGGATGAAAAAAAAAAAAACTACAAATTTTCCACTGATTGCTATATTTAGCCACTTCCCAGACCCTTCATATGGAAAACCAAAACTGACTTAATAAAATACTGAAGCAGTAATAAGATGATCCAATAAATAAACCAATACACTTAAAATGGTAAACGTTCTGGACTTGTACAAGCCTCCTGGACTTTATTGAGTCCAGAAGACTTGAAAGTCATTCATGTACTCATTCACACATAGATGGTGCAGAGCTACGGAATAGTAGCCGCAGCTGCCCTGAGGCTCTTCTGACCACCACCAGCAGGAAAGTAGGTGAAGTGTCTTTCCCAAGGACTCAGCGACAGAGAGGGGACTTAAACTGGCATCAATTAATTTTAAAAAACTTTACATCATCTTTTGTAATTTAATTAACATTCATTTTGGTCAAATTCAGTAACATTTATATTATGGGCTTAAATATATAAGTTGTTAGATTTAAGATGGAAAAAAAATATCATAAAGTTCAATTAAATTATAAAACATGAGGAAAAGTTCTGCTCTTTTAAAATTATTTGGTGCACTTTGTGTATATTGATTTATCTATTGGGCCATTTCTCTATCTCTGCTTTTATTTTGAATTTTGTCAGCTTCAGTCCTCCGTACACCAGCAGGTCTCCAACAGCTTCTTCTCTCATACTGAACCCACAGGCCTCTGATTACAGGGAAAGCAGAAGTATTTACACATTAATGAAATCAGCACATGTTTAGTTGTGTTGATTTAGATCCTCTTTAAAATGTAGCAAACAAATTTAGTGTTTTATTAAAACTGATTATAGTACAGATAAATGTCTTCGTAGTTGTATAATATTAGGGAATGTTAGGGAATAATTGCCTCATTGACTAATTTTCTTGTGGTCTCAGAAATTATTGCAACTATTTTTGGTATTTTTCCAGTCCACTGACAAGATAAATCAAAACTATCAGCTATGATTATCAAATCAAATAAATCCTATCAAATAAAATCCGACGATCTGCTGGCGGCTGAACGATGGAGATGATGGGAGGAAATCGTTGTGTGATGCTGTAATAATAAGTCAGGCTTGTTAAAAATGACCAACGCGTAAAATCCACGCGTGTGCGTGTGTGTGGAGGGGGAGGGGTGCCGGGGTGTGTGTGTGGGTGTGTGTGTGGGGGTGTGTGTGTGTGTGTGATTTGGCACACTGAAGAATCCATTCGGTTCGCGCTCTGCCTTGATCTCCACCAGGCGTGAATTCACACGTCGTGTCAGCCCATGCCAGAGCTATTCATCAGAAATGGTGCCAGGGATCTTGTCAAAGGATTCGCCTGCGAACATGAGAGTGCAGGTGCTGAGTGGTGCTGAGTGGTGGGCGTTCTGCACAACAACGCAAGAAAAACCACGCGCCGGGCCACAGAGGGACACAGCACGGGGATTTACGCACGGCGGCACTCTTCATTCTGGTAAGATTTAGTGTGTGTATATATATATATATATATATATATATATATATATATATATATATATATATATATATATATATATAAATATACACATTTATATATATATTTTCGACACGTAAAAGCGTTAGCAGAGTGGATTAAAAACAAATGTTCCCTCTCAATTAAGTAGTTTTTGGTGTTCATCTTCTAATACCATCTGTACGCAAACATAATTTCATATTAAAAATTGATTTAGCACAGATTATGTTTACATTAAACCTGAAACACAGACAATAAAATGACTGAAACTATTAAAAACACAAATATGGAAAAAGCATGTAATTTGGAACTTGATGGTTTTGAGGTAAATATATGTTAGTTTTTGAGTCAAAACCCATATTATTTTCTATCACGCAAATAAATATTGTCCTTTAAATAAGAAGTGGTGCATCATTATCTGTTTCTCTTTCATTTTCAGGTGGATTTTGTTTTTATTTTTCTGCTGAAAGCAGAGATGTTTCCGATGAGGGCTCTCTTCTCCATTGGGCTGTTTTTGGTTCTCCTGAAGCTCCGACTCCTCCGGGCTTCTGGCGCCAAGCAGCCCGGCGTCGCGCAACAGATCGGCGGAGGGACATTCGTCACCAGCGAAAGGACGCGGTGCGCGTGGCGCGCGGGGGAAGCGGGGGAAGCGGTGAAGGTCTGGGTGAACTGCGAGAGGCAGGGCGGCGTCAACAAGACCAGTTGCGAGTACCTCGGTAGACCTCGGAGCTGTCCGGGTTACAACTCCGACCCCAAAGTCTTCTGGAAACAAGTGGCGCGCGCCTTCAAGAAGATGCGGGATAAAGTGTGCGTGGATGGTCGCGCGCTGGTGAAAGCCGGCATGTGTAAGCGCGCGCCCAAACAAGCGAACCTCAGGTTGGATAAGAACAGCGTGAAAAGAAGCACCGCTGCTCCCACGACGCTGCCGCCGCTGGTGCAGCCCACGAGCGCGACGTGCGTAAAGCGCGCGGATCAGCGAAGAACAGCAGAGGAGTTCTGCAACTCCTGGGCCAGCGTGTGCGCGTTCTTCATGTCCATGCTGCAAAGCGAGGACTGCTAGGGAGCAGGACGGACCTCATTCATTCATTCATTCATTCATTCATTCATTCATTCATTCATTCATTCATTCATTCATCCATTCAAACATTTGTTTTTCAGTGCAGGTCAACTTCAAATGAGTTTTATTTCTTTCCATTCCAAGTCACATTTTCTCTCTATTTGGGGCCTTTCAATAACATCCATGCCTCTCTGCCTTGTAATATATTTTATGAGGACTTTACATGATGCACCAACACAAGTAATAATTGTGAAGTGGAAGGAAATCAGTTAGTTGTTTTTTTACTTGTAAAAATCTGATAAGTTTGGCGTTCACATATATTCATCCCTCCTGAGTTGCAGCTTCAAACCGTGACAGTTGGAAACATTTCTGCTTGTTCCTGTTTGGAAAATAATACACTGGAAAAGACAACATGTGACAAACTTTAAATATATTGTGCCAACTGGTCACAAGTGGCCAAGGCAAGTTTATCCAAGCAAATTTATGAAGTTTATTAAGTTGTCATATTAAACAAATGTACATAAAGTAAATCTGACAAACTTAATAAAATGGCATGTGACAAATTGACACTTTTTGTTTTTAAGTTGGATCTCTATTCTCTTTTCCAATGTGCTTTAATTAGATTTTATTTGGGGAAATGAGAGTAAAATGGTCTGTTTACTAAATGCAAGCCACATGTTTCAGATTCTTATTTGTAAAAAAATAATGTAAGTCTTCTACTTTGTAGTTTTGCCATATTGTGTTGGTCAAATACAAGAAATCCAAATAAAATCCTGTGATGCTGTGAATATAACAAGGCAAAATGTCAAAAAAGGTTAAAAGGTAAAAATTGTTTAGCAAGGTATTGTAAAATATTATTAAATTTCAGCTGGTGTGATCTTTTACAGTGAATGTTAAATAATTTAATGCTGTTTCAATTGGTAATTTTTAATAAACTTCTTAAAATGGCGTTGTTTTCTGGATGGAATATTACTCTGAACTGGACCTGTAGAGTAAAATGATATTTAAGTGTTCAGCAGGTCTGAGCAAAGGACAGACCTTTTCTCCTCTTCTTAATCCTTCTGACTGTTAGTGCCATATTTGTTTGTCTCTTTGTTTAACCATTTTACCCTTTTCTATAAAGAAATATATAGAGAAATTAAACAGTCAGTCACAAGAACTGGTTTAAAAATCAAGGAGAATATTTCAGGATGATTTACAACTTGAAAAAGATGTCAAAAGTTGTGTTTTGACATCTTTTGATATCAACATATCAAAATCTATCTCTTCAGTCAGCTGAAATATGACAACGATATGGTATTTGTTCAGACAAATTCATTTTGACTAAAAAATACTTCATTGATCTCAGAGGAAAATTCAATGCTGTTGTATCTCATTCATTCAAATTCTTCACAGAGTTCTTGTAGATAGTGATGGCTGTGGGCAGGAAAAATGTCCTGTAGCAGTCTGAATTACAACGAATTTGAAAAAGCTTCTGATCAAAGACACACCAATTTTCTATGAATGTCTCATATAGAGAATAGTCAGTCTGTCTGTATTTTTCTTGATTTTATGAAGAATCTTTCCTGTAGGCATGCTTGCTTGCTTACTCGCTTCAGACTAGTCAGCAACAATTAACAAACACCTGCTAGAAATGTGCATCAACTGAGCTCATTATAGGAGCTACTTTTCAGTGAAACGCTGGTACAAACATTGTTGAAGGGTTAATAGTGGATCCATGTTGTGATGATTTCCTGAAGGTGGAGTTTCAGAATAGCAGAAGTTTTTAAAGAGACAAAGGCCCAATTTCAAAGCATTAAATTACAAAGTTTCTTTTAGGTCATATTTGATAAAAACAGAGTTTTGATAACCGGGTGTAACATGGTTGTGCTATAAAATGGAACTATGTTCCTGGAAATCATCATAGTGGCCCTTGAAATATTTAAACAGATAAAAATTCGCTTAACTCTTTGTTTTTACTAGGAAAAAAACTGGATTCAAAGGTTTTCATTCTGTTTTGTTCACATTTTACTAAATCATTTTACCTCATTCCTATCAAGCAGCCTAAACCTCTTCAGACCCACATCCTGCCACAGAACAATTCCCTGAACATTATCGTTGACAAACCGGATTACAAAAGGGGCTTCTTTGTGCCGACGTGTCTGTCTGCAGCAGTAAGTGTAGATAAAACTTTATCTCTGAACAAGTGCAGTCCCAGATGTGGACATTAAAGCCTTCCTGTTTGCTCTTGACCCCCATGACCTCTGACCTGCCCTCAGTGGGGGTCTTGCTCCTTCCTAATGACTTTGGCAGCACAGGATGGTGTTTCAGCGCCTGCACGCAGTCAGCCAGGAAGTAGTTAGAGGTCAGAGGTCGATAGGGCAGAAGGAAGCAGAGCTAATGTGCGTCTGTCCACCTGTGTGAGTGTTTCTTTGTGTTTTAGCAAATAAACAGGGACGGCACACTGGTATGAAGTTATTTTCAGGTTGGTTTTTCACACTTTGGATCTTCAGCACACAAACATCAACTCCAGTAGGTTTGTAACACTGACGGTGATCTCCAGCACTGCAGGTTTCCTGAAGTCTGAAAAAAATCAAAAGCTTTGCCATCATGTTAAACTGATTCTAGAGACAATTCACAATTAGATTATTTAGAAGAAAAATATCAGCCAGATTTTCTGATGTCTAAAGCTGGTAGTGGCCAGTTGTTCTCCAGGCTTTCTTGGATTTTTAAAGGGGAGGTATTATGTGAAATAAACTCTTTTTTTACTTTACTTCATCTGATAATGTTATTCCCTCCCTCAAAAACATTTGTCGAGTGTTGATTTGATTCTTCCATACAAGTTTGAGGAATCCTTTAATCTCCCCTGGCACCACCATCACCCCAAACCTTTCAGTCCTTTCTCAAGATGTTCTGAATACCACACAGACAGACAGACTTTTTCCTCAGGCTTTTCACTCTCACCACAAGTTCTAAAGGGATTTTTGACATGTTCAGTTCCCTCCAGTGCGATGTAAAGCTTCTGCATGCACACACAATGGCAGCCTTGTCAACATAGATATACTCAAAAGCTCCCAGGAGAGAAGAGCCTGAAGGAACGTGATTATCGTCAATAATCATCGTCTCATCAGAGTGATGTTCAGGAATGAGGCCTTCTGTCTTTCATGTCTTATCTTGTTTCTTTTTCTTAGATGATGTTCAGGCTGCTGCCGATGGCCAACCAGCTGTAGACGCATCACCAAAAACATCTGAAAGAAATAATATTCTGAGTTTTTATCCATCACAAAGCCAGGCATAATGGGGCTGCATCCTGTTTTCATTCATGCATTATCACCCAATGAAAAGGAAAAAACTGTCAAAAAGAGCCTTCCTGGTAGATCACCTTAGACAGATGTTTTCATCCTATTCTATTTTATTTAAAACTGTGACGTTAAACCGTTTAATGTTTCTAAGAACCAGAACACAAAAGCTGAAAAGCCATGTTGGGGTTTTGCTGAAACTTCTGACAACACCCCATTGAATCGCTTCAGTTCTCCCGGCAGTGCTACCACAGCGCTTTCACATCTGCACAAAGATATTTTTGTCTCATTCTTCACGGTATGAGGGGTTTCTGCACCTCCACCATGAGCTTTGGCAGGGATCCTGTCATGGTGTTGGGTTTTTAGGGTTTAGGGTTTGTTTCTGTGTTTGAAATGTTAATATTTCCATGTTTCCTGCGTGTTGGTTCAAGTGACGAGTGACTTCACTACGCCTCTGTCTGCATTTCCAACCGCCACGACGCATCCTGACAGATCTGGAGCGACAATCATTAGGACTCCAACAAGATGCCGCTCAAGGGAGTTTCAGTACAAACATGTCACGCCACCTGGGCAAACGCTCTGTTCACACAACCCAGAGTAAGTCACTGGAAGGAAGCATATTTGTTTCATTATATGGTGCTAAACTGCTTGGGTGCAAATAGGCCACTGAGTCTGACATTTATAAACATTTGTTTTTACTCCATTTTATGGAAATTGTACTTTTCTCTTTCTTCACCAAGTAGTCTGACACTGAACTATTTGACTTTTATTTCCTGATAATCAGTTTTCTGATAATAGATAACTGTTATCAGTTATCTGTCTGATAATAGATAACTATTATCAGAAAATTGTAATAGTTTTCTTATAACTATTATATCAGAAAACTAGTGGATTTTGATCATTTTGATCTAAATTACTACCTAATTACTACCTTGCTAATAATTACATTTGGCACCTATTGATAGTGACAAATGCACTATCAACTCGTGTATTTGCTAGTGAATTTGTGTGGGTCAAGCCAACACAACATACATTCTAATTTGGATTATCAAGCCTTTTTCAAAACTATTCAAACTCATTCATTCTACAGAGAAAATTATTTTTCACAAGTAAAAAAAAAACAAAGTAGAACAACAGTCCGTTGTCCCAGAAGTGAACTTCCCAGAAAGTTCAAAAGGTGGAAAGAAAATAAAGATGTTCATTCAGGACTCCACATTCCTCCTTAAATATTAAATGTTAGAGTTCCTGTCGGAACAGTCAGATTAACTCTGAACAACTTTAGCTTGCTCAAGCTTCTTATCCTTAAAAAGATTTTTGTCTGCCGAAATATGTTATTTATATTAGCAGCAGTTTTCTCAAAAGGAGTAAATTAGACGACGCTCTGTGTTCTGTTAGTCTGCTTTTGCTTAACTGTCTCAGACCACCAAATACATTTTAATATCAGACAAAATTGATACAAAATGCAGCTATCAGATGACTGTATCATTCATGAAGGGAAACAAGTCATCCAGCTCCACATTGTTTGACTCTTATTTTGTATCATGTTTATGATGTTTTCCAAAAAAATGCTTTGCTACACCAGATATAACGAGACACACGCCTCCCTCTAACTTCTGTTCCAGTAACCCTTTCCAGACTGGTAGATTTCCGGGACTTTATTGCTTAGTTTGGACTATTTTGTCTCTATAAATAACATGGAGAAGCAGCATTCAGCTTCTATGCACTTCATATCTGGAACAAACTTCCAGAACACGAAGTAACAATAGCACTTGACAAAATGTAATGTCTGATATTGGTTTTCACAGCTGTTGACTGTATGCTGTGTTTGTGCTGATTTTTTGTTGCTTGTTTTCACAATGTAAATCACTTTGAACTGCCATGTCGCTGAAATCTACAGAAAATAATCTTGTCTGGTTAAATCTGAATGTTTTTACTTCATACTAAGTCAGAAGCTGCAATGGCTATAAAAAAAAATAAAATAAAGGTGCATCAGAACAAAACTGTGCTCTCCACTGTCTGACCTACAAAGCTGCATGAATGTCCAGCCATCCAGGCCCACACAGACACACACTGTGGGAGGAGCTGGGGGGTTTTGTCTTCCTGTGGCTCCAAGTGGTCCGACCTCACAACCTACTGTGTGGACCACCTTATTGGCTCTCTGTTTCCGTGGTAACAATCAGGAGCAAATCTGTCCATGCAAAGAATAACAGAGAGTGGTGGGGCGGTGAAACAAAACCTCTCCTTTCATTCCAGAGACACAGAGAGAGAGACAGAAAAACAGGGAAGAGGAGGATTCCTCAGAGCTCAGCTGCTGGAAACAATTTGGCTCCACGGGTCCAACAGGTCAAAGTTCAGGAGTCATGAAAGTGATTTGGTTTCTATTTATTGGTGAAAAATAAATGTGGAAGAAGGAACCTTCAACCCATCATTTTCATGATCTTTTGCCAAAATCTTTGATGGTTTTTAAATTAAGATTTCAATTAATAAAATGAGAATAAATTACTAAAATAACATTATGATTTCATTTAAATTGGTTCAAATGTCTTTCGGTTATGTTCACCCTAATGAGTTTGAGTGTTTTTTACCTTAGCTAAAAAAAAGTCATATGTTTAATCCAAAATTTTACATTAAAATTAAACAAATAAATGAAAAAAAATAATACTAAAACTTAGAATAAGCTCTGGCTCAGTCAGTGGAAGTGAAAAATAAGAAAAGAGGGATGATTTAGGATTTTAAATTTGAATTGATGAGTCATGGTTTGGTTGAGAAGTTCAGCATGAAAATCTAAGAAGAAAATTTGTTGGCAAAACACATCTGTCGTTTCTGTTCCAGTTTCTAACTTCAACCATTTTTTATATTCACAGGGACCATCGGATGGTCTTAAAGGGGAGGCGTTGTGGATTTTCCAGGGAGTATACCATTTTATTGTATAACTAAACAAGTGGATGCTGAAATGCTGCACGTCACATATGACTTAAAAGAAATTTGAAGTCATATTCTAACGCCTGGAAATTGGGTCTCTGTCTCTTTAAAAACTCCTGCTCTTTTTGAAGCTCCACCTTCAGGAAGTCATCACTACATGGCTTCTCTATTAACCCTTTAACAACGTTTCTACCAGCATTGCACAAAGAAGCGGTTCTTACAATGAGCACCTGTTCCACCAGGTGTTTGCTAATTGCTGATGATGGAACTGATGTAGACAGGGCGGGCTGCTCCTAGAAGCTGTAGGTGGTGCTAAGTCCATGCATGTGTTGAATGGTTGCCACTGAAGATAAAAGGATTTCTCAAACATGCATAAAAGAATTAAAGCAACACTCCAGGTATGTTTTTGATGAGGAAATATCATCATAACATGATGGAAAGTTTTAAAAAGTCAATTTTACGTAATACTGCCCTTTTAAAGAACATGCTGTTTTTTTTCCCTGCCTGATGTTCCGAAGATCTGCAGAAAAATGACTAATGCATCATTTGACCCATCTCCAAGCTTTGGCTGAGGCTCAATATTTCACACTGTTTATGTTGAAGACCTGCAGCAGAAATTCTGCTAAGCTGAAGAAAAAAAAATCTGCTTCACATTGTTACAAATAACAGAACACAAGAGGAAGTGAAACACACCCAACTGTTTTGCTCCATTAATCAGCTCCAACCTGATGAGTGGAATTAGCGTCAGATCTCCACAATGAGGCGCTGGGATTGTATCTAAATTGCTCTGTCACCCTCTCCCGGCCTTAAATGGTACTACACGTGTAATAGAACTCAATACGACTGAAAAAAAAAATCAATCAACTCAGTTGATCTTTATTCAGTGGAACATTTAATGTTGCATCTTGGTTCTGACATACAAAGTGCAAAGGTAAGGTAAAAATCTGGTCCTTCGATTTTGTAAATGAATAATATTAGTAGAAAAGGCTGCATTGACGTGGACAAAATGTTAGCTACCTTCCAAAGACTATATTTGGTTCCATAAGACCTGATGGATATGCTCTCTCACTCAAAACAATACAAGTCTATCTGAGGAGGATCTCCGGGTTCCTGCTGGTGGAGTTACGCATCGTCTCCGCCGCAGAGCAACAGCAGAGCCTTCCTGTAGTCGCCACTGGTGTCTCCCTGCCATAAACAGAAAGAATTATGGAGCCTTTTGGGATTTCCTACATGTTTTTTGTGGGGCATTGAGTCATTTGTTACATGTACGTACCTTGATCATTGAATGCAGAGAGCAGGCAAACATCTTCCTGAACTCGGCTCGGATGTCTAGCAAGTCGACTTCACTGCGGCTCACCATCACTCTAATGAGAGTGTTGTCGTCTGTCCCTGCTCCCTGAAAGACACACATACACACATTATGCTGCTGATTCCCTGCAGCATCCATGAGCCTTGCATTCAAGTCATCTATCTATTGACAGACGATTCCAAACCAAATGTACATAGTTCCCACATGATCCCACACTTCCTGCATCCGGGTTTCCTGCCGCCATTTTGATAGGCGGGAGCAGCTTCCCACTTCAAGAACAGTGTTGGTTGGATGTTGTTGGGTTCAAGAGTGTAAAAACAAATGTGATAAAACAGTAAAGAGACGTTTTCATCAGTCCAGTGAAGCAGAGCAAACTTTGTTACTATAAATTGAGAGTTGAGTGTGGCTGGCTGATATCCTCGGGAAACAAACATATCGTCTAATTCTGACTCTGATCACTTTATTAGCAGCAAGGATGTTTTCAAATGTTTCCAAACATAACCAACACTGTTACATTTCACAAAGTAGGAAATGCAAATATAAAATGTAGAGGTGCAAATATAAATTTCTTCTTGTTGCAACAGCTGCACTTGATCAAAAAAAGTTACATTCAGAATCACTGCTGAACTTCAGGACATGCATTCTCTGTTTATGTGACCATATTTATAATCACATAATGTTAAAAAACAGAACTTTCTCATATTTTCCTACCAACTGTTTATTATGCGTTACACTCAGCAGATAGTAGAGAAGGAGGCACTTTCTTGTTAATAATCTGATTATTAATGCACCTTTTGCCATTTCTGGTGCTTAAATCTACAATGTGTAGAGTAGAAAAATATTTTTTAGAGACCTGGATCAACTTTATGCACTTTAAATGCAACCACACATGCAGTCAATTCTCGTTGTCACAGCCGATCACGTTGTCGTCCTCCTCATTGTACGACTCTCAGCAAACACAAATGACTTGTTGACCGTCGCTAGTTACTGAACTGGTTCAGCAGAAAAAGCCTTAAAAACTCATTTAACCCTCAGTAACGATGCTCCTACGTGACGCTGTTCACTGGTTGCCTACTAAGATGGCGCATTTCTGCAGTAATGGATTTTCAGCCTGGTCTTATGGGAACTTTGTATAAATATAAATCCAAAAAATGCATAGTAAAAACAGTGTCTTACTTTCATGGCGTAGTAAAGAGTCTCTGCAAAGTAAGCTGGAACACTCCTGGCACACTTCACTTAAAAACAAAAAAACAAACATAGAGATTTAGAAGAAAAACAGAGTTTAGCTGAAACGCTAACAGAAGGTGCCTAGATTGAGGTTGGGTTAGTTTTCCTACCCACTGCCAGGAGCAGCTCCCTCAAGCCTCCAGATGTTTCCCTCTGAATACTCTCCTCCATCTCATATCCAGACATCTTCATGTAGGCATCAAACACTGAAACACAGCTCCAGATTTCAGTTCGACTGAAGAAGGTCAGCGGTCAACCTTAAAGATGTTTGATCCACTGGTTTAAAAGCAACTTTTAACGTGTTTATTTTGCTTGTGTTTGTCTCAAAAAATAGAAAAGCACTTGATCCATCAACGTCATCAGAGACAGCTAACATGAGAAAACAAACCTTTCCTCAGGTGCTGGGCGCTCCGGTTTCCCAGGATGGTAACGAACGATTGCTCATCGGTCCCGTACTTCTCCTCTCCTGCTTTAAACAGAGCCTGCAAGCAGGAACAAAAGCATCGCAGACAGACTCTGTCATTTCATTTAAAAAGTTAATTTATGGGGGAGAACATTTTGAAATGAATGTCCTGAAATTTATCAAACAGTTCAGCGGCCTTTAATAAAGCCTTGAGGATTGCTGTTTCGATAAGTCATGCAAAGCATGAGCTAATCTGCATAATCTATTCCTCTGTTTCAGTCAGCAGGTAATGCATATCATACGTTTTATCTCAGGGATCAGGTTCAGTTCCTGCTTTATTTACATTACAGGAAGTACAACATTTCCTTTCATTACTATGCCAATGACATCCAAACGTTGTCCTCTTTTAACCCCGCAAAGTTTTTACAAAAACATGTTTTTTCTGCCATCATCAGTGGCTGTGCTAACTAGCCTTAGCATAAGCGGCAGGCTATGCTATGGTGAACCAGGTGTAGCATAGCCAAGAGCAGGCGGGAGGAAGTGAGCATGAGCATGATTGACAGCACTAAGACCCTCTTCGTGGCTCTGATTGGTTGTTTCTGCTGTTACTACTAGAAAAGCACTACATAAATTAAATTCATTCACCAGCATTAGAATATGACCTCTGACCCTTGCTCTATGCGACCTCATACTGCTAGGTATTATTTATTAGCATCATACAAAAACTTATTTCCTTATAGTATCTGACGAATGAAGTACAGTTACTTTAAATTACGACCATGGCACAGTTGTCTGTCTGAACATTTGTGGTTTCAGTTCCAGATGCTGATGTGGCCTTTAGCAAATCAGTCAACCCAAGCTGCTAGATGAATTATATAGAAATAGTATTTTAAATTGTTGTTTTCCTGACGGATGGTTGGTGGGTTCTGTCGGTTACAAACCAAGCAGAACTGGTCGGGTATGAAATGGCAAAGTGGTGAAACGATTATCTCCTGTATGTGGTGCCCCTTTGTTTCTGTTCAGGAAGTTGTTTTTTTCATTTAAGTTGCATTTACATTAACTGATTTGTCAGACCAAATGCTGGCATTTCCCCCATCAGAGTTTTCATGCCGTCTCTTGTTTTATCAAATTTAGTTTAGAAGTTTTTTCCCCCGTTTGCTTTTAAATGTACAGTAAAAAGAAAATTGCTCTCATACAGTTCTGAATCAATACACTGTGTGTGATATGATGCAATCTGTTGGTTTGGTTTTGTTGTGATTATTTTATTACACAAAAAGAAAGACCTATTTGGTTTTTTTGATAAGAGTGATCATGTTAAAAATTTGTCTTATAGAATCGATGCACGGATATTAACAAAATGTTTTTCCTGTCTTTCAAAGTCAAGATTTCTTTTGTTTCCCTAATAAAATTAGATTTAAATCAATTTAGAGACTCTGGGTTACATTTCTGGATTGTACTTATGTTGCAGTAAAAAAAATAAGAAAGAGAGAGAGAGTGAGGTGAACAGATCAAACTGTCGCTGAATCGCAAAGTCATACAAAGTCAAAGAAACAACACAACATGGCAGTTAACTGCATTCATTCAGGAGAGCTGATCAGAAGATTGTGCATGATGCTGCACCATCATCACAGAGAATACAGACTCACCTGAGCATCAGCCTCGATGTTTCCCTCCTGGATTCCGGTCTGCCTGTTCGCCTGGAAGGAGATTTAAAGAATAACGTAAAAACAGAAGAGAAGAGAAAAACCAGAGAAGAGGAGCTACTCAGACTGACCTGAAGCAGAATCACCAGGAGTCTCTTGAAGTGGCCTGATGTGTCCCCACATACATCCTTCTCTAAGTCGTCGTCATATTCTGAGGGAAACACAAGCACACTGTGTGTCAAACACTTTGATTTGTTTCCAACCCAGGAGCTTCTTCTGTTCACCAGAGGCTAAAGAACGTCTCCTATCCAGAACGTAGGCAGAATGAACACGTTGAGCTGAAATGTTTTACTGACCAAGAACAGAAACCGTCAGCACCGACAACTACTTGTTAACCAGTCGCAACATCACGACCAATCACTCTCTTGATGATGGTGGCAGCAAGAGAGGAAATGTGTCATACAAATGTCACAAGCTGCTAAAATAAATGTGCTTAACAGAAACACGGTGATATGATTAAAAAAACGGTAACACTTCATTTGAAGGGGTGTGCATAAGGCTGACACGACACTGTCAAACACCATATAACATCCGTTATGAACATGAAGGAGTCTTCATGAATGTTTATGACTTGGCAAGTGTCATTCTGTAAATAATTACACTTTAAAGGCAAAGTTGCACTAAAAGTTGGTTAAAATTAAAAAATTTGGTAAATAATGACACTTTTAATGCTAAGTTCCATTAAAGCTTACATTAAAAGCCCATTAAAAGTGTCAACTTTGCATTAAAAGTGTCTAGTTACTAAATGATACTTCAGTACAACATTCATAAAGACTCCTTCATGCTCATAACAGATGTTATGTCACACTTTATTTGAAGTGTCATGACACTGACATGACACTTCAAATAAAAAAAAGCTTTAGCACTCCAACACGGTGGTGGCACAAGGGTAAAGTGCACATACAGAGGCCTTAGTCTAAAACAAATACTCAAGAACTCAGAACTAATCCAGCATTTATTACATTAGATCCCTATTCATGTAATGAAACTGCACTGACTCTGTGCTCTGGGTCTGAAATACCAAACCAGTTCTTAAGACTGGAGCCACATGCTCAATCTAGTACTGGAAGTGCTTTGGTGGGGAAAAAAAATCCTAATAGCTGTTTATGATGAACAGTTTCTGATCCAAATTATAGTGTGGCGATCTCAAAGAGCTCTGTCAGGTGATCAACAGAGAATCTGTGGAAGCCTCACCTTGACTGTAAGCAGCGACTATGTCCTTCACCTGCTGAGCTGTTCTAGAGGAAAGTATCTCCACCAGAACCTTTTCATCTGTTCCTGCCCCCTACGAGTCAAAAGAGGGAAATGTAAAAAGTAAACAAGAAACAGACATTCAATTGAAAGCTTTAAGTCAGCTTCATGTCTGATACCTTAATGGCATTTCGAAGGCATGTGACGTCATAGGTAAGAGGCGGAGTCATAAGAGCCACGATCAGCGTCTCAAATTTACCGCCCAGCTCTCCCTTCAGGTCATCCACCAGATCCTGACATCATGAAGAACATATTAAAGTTACCGCATCACAATACAGCGCTCTCAAAGATGTGTCAGATGTGTCTCTGTTTGAGCAAATGAGGGATAAGCAGCGTCACGCAGAGGGTGATTGACAGCGCAAACACCCTGATTAGTTGTTTCTAGTTAGCACTGAGAGAAGGCACACTTCGATTTTTTTTCAAAGATACCGTTACCGTACAGTAACAGTTTCAACAAATTTGTGAAAAAATTGTTTTTATAAAAGTTGCATATATTTAAAAGTAAACTTCTGTCAACAATGAATTCAGAAAACACAAACTTGAAGGTCATTTAACAACGTTTTTAACATGTAATGACCGAAATTCAGGACAACAAACACAAAAGTGTTTAGGGTCAGAGTTTATGTCAGGTTCCTTCTTCATGAGAGGTGAAAGGTCGAGCTCTAGGGGAAGCACCCGCTGTTTCACATGCACTCTGACCTTTCCAAACAGAGTCTTGTAAGCCGCCTTGATCTCCTGCCGTTGGGCGTTGCTGCGAGCAGTCAGCAGCTGCAGGATGGCATCCTCGTCGGTCCCTACGGCAACAAACACCATGGTTACCCAGGTGAGCCGTGATGGCGACTCTCACATGACACCCATGTTATGTAACCACAATAACAAGCCCGCTCCACTTAGGAGGATTCTTGGTTGGATCAGTCTAACCCACACAAACACGACTGAGCGTCACAGTCAGCAGGTCTGTTTGCGCCCACAGAGGAGTTTCATGTTACCCTCAGCTGCTCACGTGTTCATGACTCACTGCTGGCTGAGTGGGTGGAGACCACTGCTTACTACAACAGGGCAGATGGAGGAGGGCCCTCCCTAAAACATTCATTGCTCTGCTGCAGATATGACCACAGGATGAAGATCTTACCCAATCCTTTCATGGCTTTTTGCAGAACCTCAGCATCTGCACTGGCATTGAAGTTAGCGCTGGCTTTAACAGTTCCTCTGCTGGCCTGAATCAAGGAAATTATGGAAAAATTACATATACTGTGTATATTCTTAATTCATTCAGCAGATTTCCATTAGGTCAACTTACACCTTTTTACACCTTTAAGTTGATCAGGAAAGAGAATCGCATATTCGTTACCACTAAACAATGGAATAGAACAGGCTTATGCTGCAGTGACTTTGTACATCAATAGCATTGCTAAAAATACATTGAAAAGGCTACTTTTCATCTGCTTGTGTAAATAAAGTCAATTCAGCACCGTTTCCTGTATTGGATTGATGTTTTATACCTGAGATATCGGAATGGGAAGTTCTGATATTTGAACTTCTCATTCCGAAGTTCACGGAATGGGAAGCTTTATGAACATTCCTAACCCTAAGATTTGGATTAGGAATAGGTTGGTGCATTCCTAACTCAAACAACAATAGAAATTTTAATATATAAAAAAGATTTACTAAATACAATAACTGAAAAATTTAATATTTTTTCCCTTTGGTAATATATTTTTCATAGTTCCACCATATAGTTAAAATATTCAAATATCGGGACATATTTTTTGATGGCAAACCAGAAAAAACGAAAAGCATTAAGACTTGTGTACTTGTATAAAGTTATGTATTTGTTCTGTTATGAAAGCAGACATCCTTGTAATATTTTAATACAATTTTTTATTTTTATTCAACACATAAACAAATGAGCAAAACATCCTTAACAAATCCCTCAAACAGAACCAAACTCAGCAACCTAACCATGTCTGCACTGCAGGTTGGCATTCAAAACAATCTGACCCCTCAGCCCAGATGGGTTGATGCTGTTCCTCCTCTCAGTCAATATTTGCTTTGTTTTCGAGAAGACTCTCGGTATTAGACAAGCCAATCAAAACAAAGTTCTGCTGTGAGGAGGGCGGAGCCACTGAGAGTGAGAGATGAGCAGTAAATGGAAAAATAAAGTGGGAGCCGGCTCTTCTGATTCACTACAAACCATCTGCTCTTATAATTGATGCTTTTGCACATGACCCATCACTGTCCTTTACATGGTACATTTAAAAACTACTGCGAGCTTTTATGTATCTTTATGCATTTAGTGCAAGCTGCTTTTTGAATTTAGTTTAGAGATAAATCAAAGCACAGGAGCATGAAGATAAAAAAAACTGCAATTCAGTTTGGTTATTAGTCAATTGACCTGGATGTAGTAGAAATTTTGAAAGTAGTAGACTAATGAGAACTAAAACAATAATGTAATAAAGGTCAACCTTATAATCAATTTACAGTTAAACAATGTTGTTCCCACATCAGATCAGACTGCAGCACATCTGCATTGCATCAGTCAAGTGTTTGGGTTTTTTTTCTAGGAGAAGAGAGATGATGGTTGGAGAGGAAAACCACTGGAATGCTTCTGGAATTCTGATCCTGAACACATTGAAGGCGGGTGGGGGGGAATTACTGCCGGAGCTAACAGGGAGAGGGAGAACTGTGTCAGTTTCAGCAGGCAGGAAAGCCAACATGTCAACAGGATTCTTTCTCTCCATCAACACCCTCAGCATCACCAGCTAATTAAGTCTGGTAGCTCAGCTCTCTGTTCGGACAAACAGCTGATTGGGAAGGTGATTCAACGTTTCCTCTGGAATGTGTGGGATTTATCTACTGAGCGAGTTCAGACATGGGGGCAGTCTGAGCCTCCTGATGTAAACACAAGCTGCTAAATCATAGGCAGCATCTGTGCCTTCTATTTATGCATGCCAATATGACAGGGAGAACCTCATGATGTCATAAAATACGTTTTAAATATGAGCAGCTTGGATGTGATGAGACTTGCCCTCCAACAACTTGTGTCAGCGCTTTCATCCTGGAAACCATACGCAACTCTGACTAAAAAATGAAAAATTATTGGGATGTTTTTGCACTTAAATTTATTTTTTTTTATGTTTTTTACATATTTGTTAAAACTATGTCATAATACATATATATAATATGAGACAAATAATCTGTGAAAAGATCAAGCTCCTCTGCCTCCTCCCTGTGCTGCGGTTGCCATCTGAACAAATCCACCTTTCCCTGTCAGAAGCAACCAATCAGAGCCAGGAGAAGGGTCTTAGTGATGTCAATCATCCTCATATCCTCGCTGCTACATGTCATAATGGTGATTACCACTTTACCACAGGAAACCCATTTATCTGCCATCATTGACGGCTGTGGTAACTAGTCTTAGGAGTCTCACGCATGGGCTTGATTGACAGCGCTAAGACCCGTCTCCGGGCTCTGGTTGGTTGTTTCTACGCAGCACTGGGCAAAGGGAGAGGAGCTCAATTTATTCACAGATTATCTGTCTCCAATACTGTCATGTCACAGAGAAAGTTTCAACAAATATGTAGGAAAAAAAAGTTTTTGAGAAAAGTTACATATAGAGAGGAGCTTTAAAGTATTATATTAACACAGGATGTTGTTTTAGAAAGTTGGTTCATAAGAGCTGACTGTGTTTAGTCAGCTATTTAAATGTTGAAAGTAAGTCCGTCTGTTAGGAATAAAAATTAAACTTGAAAGTGCAACGATTTAAATAATGAAAAACATCTTTGATTTAAACTATTTCACAATGATATATTCTCTTTCTTCACCTGCATATGCAGCATTTAAAAGGTTCAACTTTAGTCTCATTTGACAGAATCTGAAAGCTAAAAGCCCAGTTGGTATCCACAAACTCCACACATTTGAGTTTGTGGTGGTAGGACAGCAACTCTTTCCTGCGTCTCTTCCAAACAACCAGTCGCCATAGAAATCACTCCTGAAGGTTGCTATGGTGACCTGAGAAGATGCCCCTCTTTGCTGCAGTCCTCCAACAACAAGCAAAACTCTTTTAAGTTCTGTTTATATCTGGCTGTGTGTATGAAACTATTTTTTCACAGTGTTTTCTTTTTGTCATTTCCTCACTTTTGGATTTCAGTGCACATCTGTCCTGCTTATATTACATGAACAGTTTTCGTCCTTTTAAATTCTTGACCATGTCAGATTTACACCCAGAGAAACAGAAAGTGGTGTATTGCTAAATAAAGTTTTGCAAACACACAGAGCAACTTAAACAGGTGGAGTGGAAATTAAAGCACACAAAAGAATGACTTTGTATCAATTTTGTAGTTTGAGGTTGATTTTTCCTCCACTAAGTAAATGTACTTAAAGTTTTCATCATCTTACAATGTTCCATGTGAAACTGTGACATTGTTTTTTTTCTGCAGTTACTTGAAACATGAAATATATATATATATATATCATATAAGTGTCAAAGCTTTGAAAACCCCCCGCCACCCCTTGGATTATTAAATCTGCTTTAATTTGGCTGTTTTATTGGAACGTTGATACAAACTCCACCCTGGTGAGGAGAAGCATGGCTGATCTGCCTTTAAGAGAAGGAGGGGAGGTTGAAATGAGCGCATTAATGAGCAGAGAGAGATCCAGGGACCCACCCAGTGGAAACAGAGCCCACAGTGAGTCATACACCAAACTTCCCCAATCCAAAGCTGTCTGTGCTGCCACGCCAACATGCCCTTCAGTACACATCAAGTCTGATGAAACTTGAAAGATTTGAAACATTAATGTGATTAAAAATATCCATTCAAACTCAACGCAGTTGCAAGAAGCCAATAAAAGACCTACTCAACATCTTTCCTCATTCAGAAAAGCTGAAATCACTGCCACATGATTTAGTTTAAAACACAATAATTAAGGTAGAGACAGCTGATGGAGTGGTCTAACGTTATAAAGTCTGGTAAATAACATCTGACTGCAAACAGAGAAGAAAGCTAAAGATCGTATAATAAGGAGTTGGTGGGCGTGGCCACAAGTTCAGACGGATTAAAAACCGAGGTGTCACATATTTGCATAAATAACGGATTTAATTCTTTACTTCCATAAGTTTTATTACATATTCCTCGCATTCCTTTTTGACATTAGTCATAGCTTTAATGAAAAAACTTACCATTTTGAAGATGTTTGGAGGTTTTTCGAGAGGATCTGCAGAGAAACAGGAACGTTAATCTACCCCAGGACAAACTTTGGACTCAGGATACATTAATAATAGATTCGATCAGCGTTGACCGAGTTTCCTGCTCTGTTTCCTGCTTCCTGCTCTGTCTGCTGCTAACCTGACAGAACCAGATGTCTGTTTTTTCCTTATTCTTCTCTTTAATCTTTACAGGTAGTTTTCCTATCCCTGTCTCACTGCAGATGCGCAGAAAGTTTTCCTAAAGTTGCTCCAGCTGAGCCGGATCTGATCGGGGTCTGAACCGGATCTGAGCGGGACTTACCACTGAGCTGTGGCGGTCAGGAGAAGCACCGAGCGCAGCCTGCAGAGAGGAGAGAAGGACTGGAGGAGGAAACCCACTAACATAAACTCTGTAGTGCACCGACCACACCCCGATGCGTCCCATGACGCCACGTAGCTTCTTCTACAAGCATTCTGGGAAATGTGGTTGTCATGGAACCATCATTTCATATTTTAAAGTTTTTTGAAGCTCATTTAAAGTTTTTTCTTTTCTTTCTGTCCAGTTAAGTGCTTCACAAACATATTCATATTCCTTTGAATTTTCTCATATACTCTCCCATTGCCAAGCTTCAGGGAATACCTGCATTAATACTGAACATATTCACACCCAGCTGGGCTTTATTGAACCTTTAGTTGACCTCTTTACAGACCAATGAGTGCACTGGGTTGCTTGTTAGTAAGTTTGAGAGTAAACGGAGCTGAGGAGAAGGGAACAAAAGTATGCCAAATTTTTCAGATTATTACTTGTGCAAAATTTTGCAAACCATTTATCATTTCCCCAACATTTCACCATTGTGCACTTCTTTTGTGCTGGTCTGACATAAAAAAATCCAAAGAAAATGCAAAATGATTTGTAACATGAATATTTGGGTGAGGTACTTGCATGCATAGGTTTATCCCTTGAGATTAGAAGTAATGTTAGAGTCTAGAAGTCTGAGAAAATAAAACATAAATATATTATAACTCATTTGATTTCGAGTTTTACATTATTTTGCATGTTTCGCAAAGACAACTCCAGAGCTGCCTTCAATACGGGACGAAATGCATGAAGACATCTTCCTGTTAAAGCTGCAGTGAAGGTTGTTTCGTCAGAAAAAAAATCAGGTGGAAAAAAAAACATAATTTTGTTTCTAAAACCTAATTAGGTTTGGTAGGACTGCCCTTCAATTAGCCAGGAGATGTTGTCCCTCATCACCTGATAACTATTAGGTTATTTCATGTAAAGCTGCAAAAGTCTCCACCTAAAAACACAAAAAAGAATATTCAAAATCCCACATTCACCTACATTTCGAGTATCTTCTATGACTCCTGGGCTACATATGTTGTTTTTTGAGTTTAAACAAGGGTTCCATATTGCAGGAAACTAAAACCAGAGCTTCATAGGTTGCCACTTATGGCAGGATGTGGTTTGATAAAACCAGACATACAGCAGACCTGACACCTTTAAATATCTTTAAGTCTTTAAATATTCATTAGTGTTAAATATCATAAGAGGACTCTGCTAACAGACAGAAAACATTCACATTATTACATCGAGGGCATTGCTGCAGTTTCAATATGATGTTAAGCTCAAAACTAAATTGTGTTTAGGTGTTATTATGAGGAAACAAAACCAGACTCTTGTCAATGAAGAATATCGCCATGGAAACAAGCTATGCTGATTGGCATTGTTAAGGGAAATACTGTGGAGCCTTGTGGACTGGTATGCTGAACATCCTCCTCCCACTGATATGTCACCATTTAGACAGAAAGACTTCCAGACAGGCGCATGCCTGAAGAGTGCGTGTTCAATGCTGTTCAATATATTTTATATGAATTTACTGTGATTGTCCAACTCAGAATATTGGATGGCAAACATAGTTTTCATTATGTTTTTGCAATTAAAAATGTGAAAAATGTCTGTTAATATCTGTTTTTAAATCTTATCACACATTCTTAATAGGATTTAGGTCTGGACTTTGACTGGGCCCTAGCAAAACATGAACACACTTTGATCTAACCAGTAGTTTTCCAAGGCACAGTAGATCATATGTAGTAATGACGATTCAAATATTAGCATATAGTCACCGTACAGAGAAGTGTTAAGGAAATAAATAAGTCTTACCTAAGGTGAAACACTGAGTCAATCAAGAGCAAATCAAAATGGATTTTGATTATTATTTTATTAAGAAATGAAGCAAAGAATATGAGCAATGAGCAGAGAAGAAGTGAACCAATGTCAGACGATTCACCAGGCAGCAGCTAATCTCACGATGTGAGCAACCTGGACATTTATTGCTTGATTCATGGATCAAACACTTGTTCTGAATTTTACCATGAAGCTGCTTGTTAGAGAACAGCGAGTTCTGCAAAACGTACCAAAACACTGAGCAGTTGGACATGTGCATTCAAAGTTTAGAGCAGGTCACGTTTATCTGGAAAGGTCATAGTGCATTTTAGATATACTCTGAAATTTCACCGGGTGTATCACTAAGTTTTGGTGAGTAGTTTAGATCTTTTTTGGGGGTGTCTATGGTTTGTTTGTTGGTCATGTATGCTAGAGAGTACAGAAAAGCCATAGACTGCTCAATATAGTTGTCATCTGACACAAAACTATTTACAGACAAAATAAACATATACTCTCCCTAGATTAGGGAGAGTATATAGAAATTGTTAAAATACAGGTAAGTATCAAACAAATTACAATAATGAACATTCTGGGGTGAGCACTATGTTCTCATTAGGCAATAAACGAAGAACTACAAATTAAGAGTTCAAACCGAAAAAAATGCTGTTGTTTCAGGTAAGGTCATTGTTCAAACTTGATTCATACTTACAGCGCCATCTAGCGGACAGAGTTGCGAACGAGCCAAAGCGAGAAAAGTAGCTGACTCATTTAAAGAAGATGCAGACAATCGATAGTCAACAAAAAAATACGTAGTTCAGAGATTTCTTGCGTTGTTACTTTCTGAAATCGCTTTGACCTAAAGTGTCTTTTTCTAATTATGTCTCAAATGGTCTGGTCGTTTTGGTTTCATTCTTTTATTAAGAGAATTTTTGTCGTTTTTCAAGAAGGTCAGTGGTTGGTACTGGGTTGAACCCATATATTAAAGCCTGTGTCTGAATAATGCCCACATCAGAAACAACTTATTAAAATGAATAATGTAATATGCTAAATTAAAAAATAAATAATATTAAATTAGATTTTTCTAATTTTTCTCAGAACCCAATGAGTGGAAATTTATATGTGATTTTCATTGTAAGTATATAGCAAATAAATACATACATAAAACGCACTGAAAATGAATCTGCACATATATATAAAGTAATACATTATGCATATAAATTTGCATTTCTATATAATTATTTTATTGCCTTACTGTTAATGTTTAATCTATATTTTAAGGCTCTTTGATTGATTGATTCCAGCTGAATTAATTTGAAATTACCGCCATTCCCCTCCTTCCTCCTTCTTGAACCTTCTTCTACGTCGTATCTCTTATAACAGAAGCAGATATAAAACTTTTTATTTTTTTTTAAAGCTTTTTTTACAAACCGACAATATGCAACCACGGACAGTAAAATACTCGAATTGAATTCGTTAAGCAGACGAGAAGTTCGGCTCTGACATGAACCCAGAAGCGATCAATACGTCACACCTTTGTTTCCAGAAATGGATTCAACCACTGTGTTCCGGGGGAGACAGAGGTGGCATCTTTCTTTCATCTAATTATTTTCCACAACAGTGAAGCTTGGTTTTTGGGTGTTATTTTGTTTAGAAGAATAGTAAACAAAGCTAGCTCTTTGCATTTAACTGTATTTTAATTATAAATGCGCACACCAACGGTTATTCTCTCCGAAAGTCCCTCCCACGTCTGCTGGCGAATGGTTTGATCCGGGCTATAAAATGCGGGTGCGCCTCTAGATCTAGCTGACAGGTCTGAAATCAGAGCAAGTTTTCCAGCCTAACGGTTTATCTGCTGAGTCACTGCCAAGCCTTCTGAAGATGGAGTGGACTGCGATGGAAATTAACCCCGAGGTGGGGAAAACGGCTACCCCACTAATAGTTTAACTGTTCTGCAACAAGAGCCCTGAATTTTAATGTTTTGTTTACATTTTATTTTAGATGCTGAACAAGGTGGGTAAACGTTAGAATCAATAATGGCGACAGTTGGTAACGGTTAAATCCAACCGTCAGGTAAGTTTCACAGCAACTCGTAAGTCGGGACAGTTAAATAGTAAACAGAATACCGACAGGTTTATGATAGAGGAATATAAAGTTGACTTATTATTGTTGAGTGTTAAATTATTGTAAGCGACAAGCGGTAGAAGCGTGTATGTATGTGTGTGAGAGCTATTAAAGGGCGACAGCATCCTTCCTGTCTAGGCTGCAGGGTGTGGTCTGGACCCCGACCTAGCATCTTCCAGTAGCCTCTGTCGACATATCCCACTCATTTATTTCCAGGTGTGAAGCTGTTCGCTCCTAATGAACGTCCTTTACGCGTTTCAGATTATGAGCAAGCTCGGTGTGAGTGGACGCTGGCGTTTCGTGGACATTTTGGGTCTGGAGGGTGAGCAGCTAACCGCCGTCCCGAAGCCATCCTGTGCCCTGATGCTGCTCTTCCCCCTGACGCAACAGGTAATTCATGGGGTTCTGATCCGGGGGCTGTTTGGGTGGGACGGCTGGGCAGGCAGGGAGAGAGGGGGTAAGAATCTGAAGACTGGGTTTGACATGCTGGGCAGGAAGTGAATCAGCAGATGTCTTGTCCAGATTGATCTGTAGGATATCACCTGATCTCTGATCAGATGAGCATGCAAAAAATCTAATGCATCATCGCAAACACATCAGATATTCCATTTTGTCAAATGTTAAAATTAACAAACCTAAAGAATTTTGGTACAAAGAATTTTCAGTTAACTGAAAGATGAGTCCCTGAACAGTATGTGTTCTGAGTAATGTTTCTGCTCATTTTGTGTGAATTGCACTGCTATGACGGCTAATTTCAGCTTCACTCTGGATGTCCAGCAGATTGGATTCCTTGTCAAACTCATGTCAGACTTTATATGAAGACTTTATAAAACTTAACCCTGGTTGTTTCTCTGCGAAGCCCCGGTTGGACCATTCACATTATTTTTCAGAAGTGTTTTAGATTGCTTTCAACTTCACAACAAATATATGGATAAGCAAGCAACCCTTTCTAAAGCTGCAGTATAAAAGTTGACAAATGTTTAAACCCTTAAAAAAGGAAGCTCCATTTTCCTGAGTTAAAAGCATGGGTTTGTTTTCAGATGGGTCTAAAGCATGAACTAACAGGTAGTGTCGGAGCTCCTGGTTACTTTTTGTAACTATTGTGAAAATAAATTTTAAGCCTTCAACTAGTTTTGGTTTTTTAAGCAGTGTAGCCTGGACTTGTATTATGAATATTTGTGGGAAATTTGCCTGTCATTTGTTTCCTCCAGAAATGGTTAAACCTTCAGATTTCTCTTGATAAACTGCTTCTTCAAACGTGAAATGCCTCCCAGAACGGACGGCCTCGTTTTCATTCAGTGAAACTATGAACAATCATTACCAGCTGTTGTGTGAAGTAGAGTTGGCTGCAGATGAAATTGAACCAATTCTGTATCTGTGCATGACAGCATGAGGAGTTCAGGATCCAGCAGGCGAACAAGATTTCAGGAGGCTCTGACGTCTACTTCCTGAAGCAGGTCGCCTCTAATTCCTGTGGCACAATCGCCCTGGTGCACGCCATCGCCAACAATAAAGCCAAAATGACTTTTGGTGAGTGCAGCAATAAAAACTTTTTCATATTTTGTAATGGTTAATCTTTTTTTTTTCTGGTTGGGTTAAAGTAAAACTAGTGTAACTTGAAGTGTTTGGTGCTTGAAATGATAAACTTTTTCCCAGGTCCGGTTTGTATTTAAACAATACTTCAACCCTGTAACAACCAAAGTTGTAATATTGCAACAACTCCATTTCAAGCAGATAAATGTGACTTTTCTCCTGGATTTTACACAAGCATGAAGCTTGAACCTTTTTAAATTTTGAAATGCTATTTAATAGGAAATATGTTTCCCTCCCCAGTGTTGCAAAATACCGAGAGCTTGAAAAACCTTGTCCAAGCAGGATCTGATGGTACTAGAATAATCAAAGAAAAAAAAAAAGTGAAATGATTTACTTTTTTTTGGGTGGTCACTAAAACATCTAGAATATGTGTACATGTCATTTTTGTGCAAAATGTAATTTTTTCTTCATAACTTCACAAAAACAGTTCTAAATTGGTGGTTCCCCAGTTTATTATAATTATTTACTTGTGACCCCACCGGGCTAAACGTTTTTATAAATCAGTGATGGAGACAGATTAAGCGAGGCTTGTAGTTGACAAATTGATCTGGGCTTTGGGGGTGAGTATCAGTTGTGCTGCACCAGCCTTTTGATCTTGCAATACCATTTCTAAATGTCTGATCCTGCATCTCCAAATTTTTGCATCATAAATTTGTATTTATTTTAGTTAACTGTGGTGGACTGCCCTCCCATCAGGCTTACAGTGTTTCCTGGGGGAAACCCTCATATCATATTTTAATCTCCAAAATATTCCTACAAACCTGTCCATTGCTGAACTTCTCATTTGTCTTCTGTTTGGGTCTTCCAGGCTTAGTCAATTGTAGACTTGTGAAATATTCACATTGGAGAAACAGACATTCACCTGTCTTGGAGCAGATTTAATATAATGTAGTGATGACTGACTCTGGTTCAGCCAACCACTTTGCTGACTTGACAAATGTGGTGTTTAGAGAACGGTTCAGTCCTGAAGGCCTTTCTCGATGAGACGGCTGGCATGTCTCCGGATGAGCGTTCCAAACATCTGGAGGGAAACAAGGTAATGTATAGACTGAAGAGAAATGCTTTATAACCTGTTCATTTTTCAATAAATGGAACAACTTTTTTTTTTTTTTTAATGAACCCAAAATTGATCCAAAGCAAACTGTCAGTCTTGCATTATTAGCTACCAGTTTTCTTGCTGCCACTTGGGGGTGCTATAGGCTGAATTATCAACACTGACACGACCTGTCAAATCTCTTCTAGGCGATCTGTGAGGCTCACAATGAGGTTGCAAGAGAGGGGCAATGTCGGGTAAGATGAATTTATTAACTGTGGCTACAGTTTGATGGGTATGAGTCGTACCTTTAAATCAGAAACATTTACCCTTATGCAAATTAACACTAGTATTAGGAGTTCTCAGATAAATACTGTCAACACACTTATTTTTTTTTCTAATGCAGCCAGAAGGTGAACAAGTAAACTTCCACTTTATTGCCTTTGTGAATGTGAATGGACAACTCTATGAATTTGGTAAGCATGTGAACAGATTACCGTAATCATGTTTTTGACATTGATTCGTAACGGAGTGATCTCTGTGTCAAAGATGGGAAGATGAACGGACCAGTGAGCCATGGAGCAACCAAAGATGAGACCTTTGTCACTGTAAGCTAAAAAAAAAAACTTGCCTTTTGTGTAAATTGTACTCAATTGGTGGAAAACTGGTTCATGAGCTGTGTATGAAAAGCATTCAAAAGATCCTTATTGTAAGATTTTTCATTTTATCCTAGTGATATCAAAGAGGGAAAAATAATCATTTTTGCACTTTGAAATGTTAGAATCCACCTTGGGTTTTTTTTTGTCTGCAGGATGCAGCCAAAGTGTGCCGCAGCTTCATGGAACGAGAGAAAGACGAAGTCCGCTTCTCAGCTGTGGCTCTCTGTCAGTCTTAAATGATCATGTGACCGACTCAAACAAATTGTAAGCGACATTGTTCTACAGCATTTACATCGCAAACTGTTAAAGAGATGACCCACAGAGGCCTGTGCTCCTACATCTGGAGGCACTATGCACTAGAATACATTTCATCCTCTCAACTGTAGCGTGTTTAGCATTAGCACAAAACTCCTAACTTTATTTTGCCAGTGGTCCCAGCTTATTGGAAAGGATTCACAAATGCCACTGATCTTTTGAAACATCACATGTGCATGCCATTAAGTTTTCTATGTTCATCTGTCAACCTTCAACTGCTTAAACACCTTTTGTGCCAACAAGATTGAAACTGTGGAAACTACTTCCTGTTCTGCATGCCTTTAGTTGTCATGGTTTACAAGGACTGGGCATTAACAACTCAGCTCTGTTAGTTTCACAGTATGTTGTAATACTTGAGTCGTTTAGGCCACAATTTCAGGAAATCTGTCTTTTCCCCTCCCATGTTTTTGAATGGACTTTGTTTAAATAGTTAGAATCAACAAGAAGCATTAGATAATTTCAGATTTTCCACACATCCCATTAAAGTGATGACTGTCTAGTTAAAGTGCTCTTGGAGACTGGGTTGATGTGCTGTTTTAAGGTAACTGCTTCAACTTTTTCAATTGTTTACCTTTATGCACTTTTCAAATGGTTTGCTGCTGTTCAGCTGTGGCTATTTAATAAAATGGAATATAAAGTTGCATGTGTCTGTCTGTATCAGGACCGTGTATCATCACTCTGGACGCTGTAGTCCAAAGGCTGCAATGACTGCAGATATTTTTTTCCCCTCATTAAAAACTCATAAGATGAGCAGGATGTGACTCTCTCTGTGCCTTAATGAATAATCCAGATTATTTCAAACCATTTAAATTATGGAACTACCCTTAAATCTGGATTTGCCAAATGGTGACTTTAACCTGCTTGTCCTACAATATTTGGGTATGTTTCAAATAGAAGGACAGTATTATGAAATTGGCACAAAAGCCAATTTCAGTATTGGCATTTGATACTGAAAAAATCAGTACTGATTTTTTGGCATTTGATTTATTTCAGTATCAAATGCCAAATTTACTCTAGGTAAAGAAATTCATACCTAGAGTTTCTTTCATGCCTATTTAAGAAGTCATTTAATCTCCCATGACAACCATCTGTGCAAAACATCTGTGTGTAAACTACACCCAGAAACCTAAAGCGATCAAGTAATTTTTATTTTCTATTTTTATCCAAGGCTGCAACATTAAATTGACATCAGGATTTATTTGCATTCAAAAACAGACTCTTGCCAGGTATTTTTGGACCTCAAATGGCCACATTTGAGGGCAAAGACTTCTGTCTAGTAGAGCAGCCCTCCCCCACTCAGTTCCTTCAGACTAGCCAGCAGCAATTGGCAAACGCTTGGTGGAACTGCACTTTTGCAGAACTCATAAAAACTACTTGGTGAAACGCTGGTAAAAATGTTAAGTGGTGTGATGGCTTCATGCAAATGAAAATGTCTTGGATGGAAGCCATAGATAAATTACAGTCAAATTTCTTAAAGCATATTTGAAATATTCATTTTTACAACTGAAGGTGCCACAGTAACTTGTGCTAAAAAAAATACTATATGGCTGGAAAACACAATACTCTGTTCCTGCTTTAAAACTTTTTGGTATTGGGTGCTTTGGTGGCGCAGGGGTTTAGCACACCCACATACAGAGGCCTTAGTCCTTGATGCGGCCGTCCCAGGTTCCAATCCCGGCCTGGCGACCTTTGCCGCATGTCTTCCCCCTCTCTCATTCCTATCCACTAACTATTAAATAAAGGCCACTAGAGCCAATAAAACCTCTAAAAAAACCCAAAACTTTTTGGTATTTTACCATCAGAGGAAACATGATGTAATTCAAAAAATCAAGACCTTTCATAAAACCTACCAAGGCCTGGGTTTCTTTACTTTGGGCTTGTTATAGAATTTGGCTCCTATCTTACATTAAGTGGCTAAATTAAGACATGAATGACACCAGCTGATGTCTTAAAGGCACAGACCAGCAGAGAGAACCTCAACACCAAATTAGAGAAAATGTTGACACTCTTGTATAAAGCTTGTATACAGTGATTTCACAACTTTTTTTATTTTTTTCCTCCCACTGGCAAATTAAGAATTGACCCATTTGATACCCTCTGATGTTGTGGTTTTGTTTTTTTTAAGTTTTTTCTTTTTTTTTTACATCTAAAATATTTTGTTTGAGCTACACTGTGAAACTCTTGGTTTTGAAAGTTTTGAGGGCTTCATTGGAAGAAGGAGCTTTTTTGCCTTAATCAACAAGGTCCTGAAACCTGATGAGTCTTTCTACATGTTCTGCCCCCCTACATCCCCCCCACAGTCTACAAAGTATGCATATGAATTTGCCAAATTAATTTTCTGCAATTGTTCTCAAACCCCTTAAAACTTTCCACACTTTGTCACATTAAATACATACACTTTATTTATTTAAAGCACAGTTTAAAGCTGCAGTAGGTAATTTATAAAATAGTTTTTTTACATGCTTCTTGAAATTGTCATGTGACAATATAATATAAGATGGATAATCTGTGAAAAAAATGTAGCTCCACAAACACGAGGATGATTGACATCACTTACACCCTGCTCCTGCCTCTGATTGGTTGTTTTTGACTGAGCAGTGCATTTCTCCAGATGGCAGTAAGATCACAGGGAGTAGGTGGAGGAGATAGATTTTTTCAGATTATCTGTCTTAACAAATATGTTTAACAAAATAATAAAATAAAATAAAACATTTATTTTGTTGTTTGTTTCTTGTTTTTTTTTAATGACTATTAAAAGTAAATGAAACACACCAAGCAGCCGCCACTAGATGAACTATCTGAACTGTAATATAGCGGGACATCTTCTGCAGCGGCCCTCCATCCCGCCCCTCTCTCTCCCCTCTGCCTTTCCTGCCTCTCTCGACCCCATCCCCCCCACAGAGATTCCTGCCTGCGCGTTCACGCCTCCTCCTGACGCGCGGCGGCGGCAGCAGCAGAGAGCAGCAGAGAGGAGTCAGCCTCCCACGGCAAGGAGCCGATATTTTTAGCGCCTGGTTCGTATTGCAGCGTCGCCAGAAGCGTCTTCTTCTTCTTCTGCATCATCTTGTTTCTGAGGGCGACGCAGTTGGAGCGCGAGGGGGGCTACGTGACTTCATAGACTGCGCGTGGAACGTGGAGGACGCCGGGGGAGAAAACGAGAGAGACTTCACAACATCAGCGAATTCCCAGCGCCCCCCGCCCCATTGATGGCCGGTCCGGAGCCGAGCCATCCCGAGCCAGCCTGCCTGGAGGCGCAGAAATGGATCGAGGTGAGTCAAAGGGAGCCTCCAACCGCACACTTGGTTGAAACGGGCCACACCGCGGTATAAATAAAGACACGGCAGCCGTCGGGTCGTCACCTGTTGGGGGGGCTGCGCAGTGTCGGGTTACGGTTCGGGACAGCAAAGTTTCAGCCGTCGCTAGGCTGTCAGTTGAGCCTAGCAACGGAGCTAGCACCGCGTCCACTTCCACGCTTCTAGCAAGCAAGCAGCCAGGCTGAAAACACTGAGCTCCAACGCGCCATTTATCAGCTTTTATCTGGTAACGCTGCCGTCGGCCAGGCGGTGAAACGCCCCCCTCGACCCTCTTTGCCAGGGAAGAGGGGATATCGGTTGCCATGGCTAAGAAACCGGGCTGCCTACCAGCATCTGATCGCACCGGATGAGATTATCATTTATGCTTTGCTGCATCCCATCATCATCATCATCATCATCATCCTCATCTGCCTCCCTCCATAAGCCTCTGTAGAGCAGAATTCTGACCTATTTTTACTCCATCATTGCTCTGTCCTGTACAGTCTGAGGCATTAAAGCCCCGAGGCTGCAGCAAGACGGCTTTCATCTGGATATTGAGGTGTTCATGTTCATATTCTGCTCCCAGTTCAGTTCAGGCTCTGAGATGCTTCACTTCCAATTAAACACCTCCTGGACAACAACTTAACACACCTTAAATAGTTTATTATTTAGGCTTAAAATATCTAGTCACCAGGCAAATTTATTGACACTCGTGTGTGTTTTAGCATGTCTGACCTTGCAAGGCCAATTTTTCCAACAAAAACTACAGTGTGAGGACGGCTGCCCCTTATGGGAGCTTAAGAAAAAGTGCTATTTTTGAAGTTGTGGGTCTAAGGTGTGAACTGAGTTTAGATTAGGCTTAGGGTGAAGCGTGTATTGGTAACAGTTAGGTTTAGGTTAAGGGTGAGGGTTTAAGCTATGGACATGATTAAAAAAATGAATGAAAGTCAATGAAAAAAGTCCATGTCAAGACAGAAAGACATACTCTGTGCATAATAAGGAAGACATGGACAAGTTTCTCAAAGTCTTTAGTACAGAAGCTAGATTTTACCTTTGTTGCAAGGTACAGATGAAAAAAAAAATCTTAACTTCACAACAGAATTAATCTGTTAATCCAATTTCAAACAACTGTCAAAATGACACCAAGGTTCCTAACAGAAAAGTGATTAAAAAAAACTTGAGTTTTATTTAGATTCAAGTGAATGAAATTTTGGTCCATCCATAATTTAACAGACAACTTGTTAAAGACTGTAGGGAATCATCCTTATCCTTTCATCTCTTTATGGGCATGTAGATTTGTACATCATCTGTGGAGCATTGAAAAGAAATGTTACATTTCCTAAAAATGAGTCCAAGGGGCATCAAGTCCAACATAAACAAAATGGAACCTAAGATCGACCCCTGAGGGACTCTATATTTTTGGGGTGATGCCACAGAAGAACAATGATGGAGATGAACAGATAACTTCTTTTTTTCAGATATAGCGAGAACCAATTTTTACATGAAATTAGTTGTACAAGTAAAACAGCATGCCTTCAGTCTTGTGCCTGAGTATTTTAAAAACATAAATGATTATATTTATATAATCTTTTAACACTTTCATTTCTCTTAATCTTGATGATTTTCCATTTTCAAAAGATACTTTTAAACAAATGAGACTTATCTGGCTACTCAAATAAAGATTTCACCACTAGTGGCCTTTATTAACTATCACCTGGCAGAAAGTTTGTGGAGAGAGAAGGTGGGGAAAGCAGAAAAGGTCTCAGGGTCTGAAATTGAACCCAGAATTGCATATGTGGCGCTCACTCTACCGCTGCACCATGCAGGAGACGTATATTCTAATTTGTTGAACATGACTGCACACCGTCCCAGTATTTCAGAAACTGCGACTCCTGGAACTCTAGAGAATATCAAGAGAAACAAGTGAAGAGATTACTGTTGAAAAGCTCCGTCTCCATCCAAGGGACTATGGTTTAGACCCAGTCGTTTTTGGCAAACTCCCCGTATTTACATTAGCGATGGTAGGATAGAACAACCTTTTTTCAGTCTCTCTTTCAAACAACCAGATGGCAGTTGGATAGCATCTAATGGTTGTTATGGAAAACCATTGATCCCCCCCCCCTGCTCCTCTGTTGTTTTCTCTAGCAGCTTTGGAGATTTCTTTACCTCACTCACCGTCGTTCTCACAGTATGAGGTGGCAAAATAACAACCATTTCATCACTGCATGTCACAGCTGGTTCTCTCTGTACCAGGCTTTTATACAGTGGAGGGAGATTTAAACTGACACTTGACAGTTAGTGTTTTAAAATGATGAACAAAATGACAATTTGCAAACCCATGAAGCTCCTGACCCCTCTGCTCAGGAGTGTGCTCAACTGAGAGATGTTTTTACAAAGTGTCTGCTGGCTGTTCCTATTATTTTCTTTTGTATTATGTTACCACTAATAGTTGATACTGTGCCATGCTTAGTAACGAAGACGTTACATGAATAGACAGCACTGACATTATGTTTGGTTTGGAAGATTGGCCCAATATTTTCCAATATTAGAGGGAATATGAAATATTACATAATACAGCCTTAGACTGCAAGTTTTTTGCTTTTTGAAAAGCCAAGGAAGAAAGTAGTTTTTAGGACTCTGTCACTGATGATGATGTGCTGGATGTACAGTATGTGTCTTCTGAAATGTCAGGAAGTTGATACTTTTAAAGGGGCAGTTTTATGTATTTTTCAGGCACATAATGCAATTTTATAGCACAATCAAGTAACAATTTTACTTGCAGTTGTTATGAAAATACTATCATTCATGACTCTAAAATAATTTTAATTCTTGATTTAGCGTCTTTAAATTGGGCCTGTGTTGCTTTAAAACTTTTTGTTCTTTCTGAAACTGCCTTCAGGAATTCGTCACATCTTTCCTCTATTAACCCTTTAATAACACTTTTACCAGCGTTTCACTGAGAAGTAGCTTGTATAATTTAATGTAGTTCCTCCAGGTGTTTGCTAATTGCTGCTGGCTAGTCTGAAGGAGCTGGCTGGGGGAGGTGTAAGGAAGGGCTGCTCTGTGAGGTGGAAGCTTGGAAACTGCAGCGCTGAGGAGGAGCTTCGTCCTCGAAGGTAGTGCTAGATCCACGCAAACGTTTTGCACAGCTGAATGGTTGCCGTGGGAGTATACAGGATTTGTCAAACATGCATGAAAGAACAAAAGCAACAATTCAGGTATGTTTTTGATGAAGGAATAACATTACAAATGTATGTAAAGCTCAAAAAAGTCGATTTTACATAAAACTGCCTCTTTAAACATCCAGCTATTTTTCATGTTTTGTTATTTTTTATGGGGATGTCTAAAACTTGCATTAATAATCACCTGGGGACAGTTGGTGACCCGCAGTATTAAACAGATTTCGACTCCCATCGGTGGTGTGAACTGTCCCCTCTGGGTTAATACTGGCCTCCTAAGTCTTAATCCCCCCTTCTGTGTTTTTGATTTGTCGTCTTCCTGTCCCCTAATTCTCCGCTTATTTTGACTCTGACTCTATTTCTAGGGATGTATTTATACTCGCCCACCGGTGGGGATGATTTAGAGTTGACCAAGCTGCCCTGCAAAGTGCCAGTGTGCCGTTTCTGTGAAGTATGCAAAGTGTATGCGCGCACACACACACACAAACGCATACCAGTCAGCATTGAGCCTCGGACACACCCTGGTTGGATGACACTTGTCACTATGGGAACATAACACAGACAGGCGCTCAGGTGCTTCCAGGCTCCAGTGAAGCAGATGAATGAGCTAACTGTATATAGACCACAAAAGATATTAAACGGTCAATAAGATGACTAAAATGTTCAAAGGTGCTTTAGAACCAGTGACAGGCTGGTTGATTTTCTGCAGATTCAGCAGTTAACCTCTGCTGGTATTGGACCTGCAGCATGTTGCAAATGCTTCGGTCAAGCACATTGAGAATAAACACAGGAATGTGTGTGTGTGTGTCTGACTTAGCCTGTGTGTGTGCCAAATGTCATAGCTGTCCTGGAAGGATTAACTCCAGCAGCTCCAGACAGCCAGCTGTTTCTGCAGGGCGGAGGAGGAGTGCGAGAGCTGAGTGAAAGAATGTGAAGCAACAGCGGCGAAGACGTCTGCTCTGTTTCATTGTTTTTTGGATAGTTAGACTCAGTCGTCAAAAAGGTCAAGTTTGGCAAAGATGCAGTAACACCCAGTCATCTCAGGTCATAGAGTAGTTCTGACCAGATATCTGTAATCTGGGGGGCAAAGCTGTAATAAAAGTATCTGCTGTTGAGGTTGGCTGTAAGTCCGGAGCGGGAAAGCGCTTCTGCAGCGGCGCTCCGACACGGTGGATTGGTTTTCTCTACAAATCAAACAGTTTCCATCTGTACTTGCTTGTAAATCTTGTTTTAAAACACATTTTTACTCCCTGGCCCGGGTGTTCGGTGGAACTATTGATTTTGTAATAAAACAGAAGCGTCCGCGTAGGAACAGAAATGGCTCACAATCTGCCGTCGTTTAGGGTAATAAAGTTAACAACACTGACTGTGAACACGTACAGTTTCTCCGTGTTCACAGTGATCTTCTCGGAGGGTGCAGGCAGCCTGGTTGGCAGGGCAAGGGCTATCTCGTGGTAGCATGCATCTCCACATCCAAATTTAATTATTTGTTTATTTGCATCTTTTAATGTATTTCTAATATTGTATAAAAGTGGTTCAACTGAAAATCTCCAGATTCTTTATCCGATTAATCAATGAATTGTCAGAATAATCAATAAAATAACCAATTAGTAAAATAATTGTTAGTTACAGTCCTTATCTAATCGCACTCCCCTGCTCTGTAGGTCTGTAAATACATACTCCTCATCAGTGCTGTTAGGAGGGACTAAATGACAGACATTGTTTCTACTTTAATATGTCTGTGTGTCCATTTTGAAGTGAAATAATTCCTGATTAACAGACTTGGTCACTCACGCGTCCTTAACTTGAGTCCACAACAAACATGAAACTTCATACAGTCACCATGCTGTCAGTGCTTCCTGTCTCCTCCATAAGCTAAAGATGAATTAGACCTCTGAAATCCATTTAAATAGGTCACCGCTTATTTGTATTTATGTGACATTTACAGTGCTCTAAAAGCCATGGGGACATTCGGTGGATATGCAGCCACCACTAATTTAACATCCGTCTCTGTAGTAAAAGGAGATGGGAAACCTCCATTGAGCACACACACACACACCCCCACACACCCCGTTTGGACAAATGGACACACATGTTGTAAAAATAAAGCAGCTGTGATTGAGGTTTGCTGAGCTGAATTCAGGGGGTGTGTTAACCTCCCATATCACCTGTCATTGCATCTGATTTCATTCACTCACATATATTATTCTGCGTACTGTGGTAGCCAAGCAACAACATTTCGCTGCCAAAGTCACCGTTGTGTGTGATAATAAAGTAAGTCTAAAACAAACTCAATAATTACTATTCAAATGATTTTTTCTGTTTTTTTAATTTTTATTTAATTGTATTTTTTCTTTCTTGTTTTCTTTGGGGTTTTTTTTTTTTTTTTTACCAAAAACTGGATTATAAAAGTCTTCGGTCTGGTGCTTTGGTCTCAACGAGGCCCTTTTATGAAGGACCATTTTGCTTGTAGAACCTTCAGTGTCCATTTGATTTGTTTTGGTTGTTACGTTTATTTGGAATATTTAAACTTATCTTCTAGTTCCAGTGTTACATGTTTGTTAAAAAGGACAGCTTATTGATCTTTTACAATGTGTTCTTGCATTATTGTGTCAGTGCCACCATATTACTTGAAAATGGTCTGGAAACAACAATATTATTGTTTATCACAATAACTTCTGGGACAATATATCGTCCAGCAAAATTTGCTACAGTGGCTCATGCTGCCTCCAGGCCTGCCTGGTAGCTGCTGCTACTGCCATTCACTATGTGTCTGCACAGAGCAGAGCACCACGCAGACAGAGGCGGCTCAAGTTACCATTACTGGCTTTAAAATACCCCTAAACCCTTTGTTTGGATTTTCATAGCAAAAGTAACAAAATATGCTCTGCTTTTACATTTAGACATTTTCTTTAAGTCTCTGCAGCAGCTTTTCCTCTTGGATTTTTCTTTGGGTTTCACCGCACACAACCAGCACCTCCACGGTCTGTAGCCCATGCTACCTACACAAAACACTAGAAAGCGTTCCCATTTAAGAAAAAAGCTCACCGTCTTCTGGAGGTAAATTATGCATGATCAGGCTTTAAATGTTTCATAGACCCCTGTTTCACAGAATTCCTGAAACATTGGAAAAAATGTCAGGAGTGATGGAACTTTTCTAGAATTAACTGATTTGTGTTTTTTTTCCCCATCAGTAAATTTCTGGATTTTGTTTGTATGATGAGTTTTCCAGATTTTGGTGTACATGACATGGTCCCAAACAACGGTAGACATTCAGACTTTGTGTAATGAAGACAAAAAAGGAGGCGATGCCAGAGGCAAACATCTGGTCATCCCTTATGTAAGCAGAACAATGCTGTGTTTCTCTCATTACAGATGGTAAAATGTGTTTTTCCTTTAACACTTCTGATATATCGGCAGATGTTCGGCAAGGATGTAAAATAAATCAAAACGTGGGCCAAATTTCAGAAAGCAAACGTTTCAGAGCATCCAAACTCTCTTTTGAGAATCTGAGAACAAGATTCCTTACTTTCACTCTCAGGTGTTCAATTTCTCTATCACAAAACTTAAATGCCTCTTGCTCAAGCGTATTCAGCCCCTTATTGAATCCTGCTGCTTGTGCTCAAACCTCATCTGACTGTGACTGAAACCTGGGCTCAGTTCACTCTGCTCAGTTCTCTTTAGAGTTCAAAATACTTTACATCATAAAATGTCACCAATTGTGAAAGAAAGCTATAAACATCACATTTTGTCAAATGCCTTCATCAGAATTTAAATCCCACCACTAAAATCTGATCATCACCAATTGAGAAACAAGCAACAAACGTTACATTCTGTCAAAAGACACCATCATGTAGAAAGAAGGCTGATCTAACTAGGATTACTAAAGGAAGATGGGCCTGGATGCAGACATAAAGGAGCTAAACCTAAGGCAACCAGATGAGAGAAGCTAGAAATGCTAAAGTGGGGGTGAAGTCAGAAGGACTAACGAAGAAATACCTTAACTGGAACCACTAAAGAAATGAATACATGGACTCAGATATGTAAGAGTAATTCCTTACATAGAAAACAAAGGGTGATGATATAAACCTAACTAGAAACACTACAGATAGACTGAAAGAAGGAAAGTAATCAGATAATTCTAACCACAATAAATAACCTCCAATGACCATTAAGGGTTCACCTAAAGAAAACTAGAGATGAAAAGCAAAACCCAACCCAAAAATGGTTGAGTTTTCACTGAGAAATTAGTTCTCTAATTCTAGAAATGTTCTTCAGGTGACTCTGAAGGTTCAGATCTGAGTCCATCACTACACCCAGATTTCAGGCCTCATCACTAGTTTTTAGTTGTAATAACTGAAGCAGTGGGCTGACTCTAGTCTAATGTCTGAGCTTTAAGGCTGGAAATGTTCTTCAGGTCGACTGTTAGTCAGAGCTAACGCTGGCAGTACAGCAGATTAGCAGTGGTGTTAAAATCACTCTGTCGTTGCCAGGCAGAACTGCCTCTCTATTCCAAGAAGAAACTGTGAAAACTCGCTCTCTAGTTTAGGTTTGTGTCTTTATTGAGGATATTAAACTAGGAAGTGCAGAACTCAGAAGACATTTCCTGAAGAGCCATTAAGTCTGAGCACTGAACCAAAGCAAATATTGAGTGTGAGAGAGAGAAGTACAATATCCACAGCACTTTGGTGCAGTTTTAAACCTGTTTTTAAAAGTGCTACGCAAATAAATTTGACATTTGGCATATCTGGGAGAGAAAAGTATGGATTTCAGCTCATAAACTGAAGATGAATGCTCCATATTTTTTAAAGAAAAATCCCCCCATACAATCATGCATTCTTATTAATTGGCTTATAATCAAAATAAATAAACCAACTGCTAAAAATCCATATGAGTCGACCGCTGTCGTTAATGAACTGTGATCAGCAAAAGTCACAGTTTGGGTGCAAACCGTAATCTGAGCTAATCTGGATTAGACTTCTAAACCCCATCAGTCAAGCCTCTCTCGTTTTCCTCTTAATCTTCGGCCGCAGGTTACACAACAGCCATGGAGATCTCTCTCCTCCTCTCTGTTTCCCTGCGTGAGTATGTGGGCTGGTGATTTGGCAGAATAGCGCCGTTAGCTCACTGACTCTCCTGCTGCACAGCAATGAATCCCAGCTCAAGTCCAGGTTGGGGGATAGAGGCTATGTGTGGTGGCATTTCAGAGAGAATGAAATGAGGACATGAAGCAGTGTTTCTCTGACCTGGAATCGCTTCAATTTGTCTCCAGTGATGCAAAATGTCGAGAGGGGGGAAGGGCCAATGGGGAAGCAGCAGGTTCCTCTGTAAGTCACTCACAGTGTATGAATCCAAGGCAAATGAGATTAAATTGCCGAATTTATATCAGATCTACAGAGAACTAATAATGTTTTGTGTTTTCATCTGACCCACATATGGACCCATATATGAAAAAAATCAGCTGCCTTGCATAAATATTTGCATCTCTTGACCCTTTTACAAACTTAAATGTATGCGTTGGGATTATAGGTGATACATCAACACCAAGGGGTGCATGAAGCAGAATGTCTAGAAGATGTGGTTTTCCATTTCTTACTGTGAAAAGTCAATAAACAGAGTCCACCTGTGTGGACTTTAATCTCAGCCTAAATGTGGGTGTTCTGTGAAGACCTCAGAATGTTGGTGGGAAACGTTGGAGGAAATGAAGATCAAGAAAATCGAGAAGCAAAGCAGAAAAGTCAGGGAGGAAGTTGTGGACTTCAGTCCGTCATCTGAAAATGAAAAGAGCCCGGCAGAACGGCAAAACTAGCAGGATTCAGCCGTCTATGTAAACTCGCCGGATGGTCAATGAGAGCATCAGTCAGAGAACAGCTAACAAGCAGATTAAAATAAGTTAAAGGGGCAGTATGATGTAACATTGACTTTTTTGAGCTAAACATCATGTTATAAAGTCTTTCCCTCATCAAAGACATACCTAGAGTGTATGTATGCATGTATTCATGCAGATTTGAAAATCTGGCAATCTCCATGGCAACCGTTCAGCTGCACAGCCATGCGTTCAGCTCAGAGGATGATTAAACTCCTCTGAGCTGCAGTTTCCAAACTTACTTATTACAGAGCAGCTCTCCCCCTCAGGTCCCTTCAGACTAGCCAACAGCAAGTAGCAAACACCTGGTGGAACTGCACAACTGCTGACCTCATTACGTTTTTATCAGTGAAACACTGGTAAAAGCTTTGTTAAAGGTTAGAGAAGCCATGTTGTGATGACTTTTTGAAGGGAGAGTTTCAGAAAGAGCAGGATCTACTTAAAGAGACAGAGGCCCAATTTTGAGACGTAAAATTATGAAGTCAGAGTTCTTTTAAGTCATATATACAACGTTTTTATGACAACTGAAGGTAACAGAGTTATTTGGTTGCGTGATTAAAATGATTCTACGTGGCTGGAAAACATAATACTGCCCCTTTAAGATTAGAAAACAACATGCCAAACGTTGACTACCTTACAGTGCTCTGTTCACCTGGCGGGTCAGACAGGATCAGACAAGCAGGCAAAAGGCCCATGGTAACTCTTGAGGAGATGCAGAGAGCCACTGCTCAGGTGGGAGAATCTGTCGCCAGGACAACGCTTTCTTTTGCAGTTTAGAATGAAGCCTGTATAGAAGAGCGACAATAAAAGAAAATGTGCAGTTCTGGGACGGAGTTCAGTGAAATTATTGAACAATCTATTGGACATCGGACATCTGTCAATATAAGTATTATTATTATTATTATTATTGATTTATTGTCCAGCTTCACGCCTCCATAAAGACTGAGTGGAGATCTAATGTTTGTCCTGTCAACAGATTATTCCACAAACTTTGAAAGTCTTTTTTTCAAGTTAAACTTGTACAAACACGTGTGGGCTTTGATGTTTTCCTGTCTGCTGCGTGAACAAATGTCTCCTTTGCTTCCGCCCCATGTCCGTCTTCCTGTCCTCCCTCTGCAGGCTGCAACAGGGAAGAGCTTTGGAGACAAAGACTTCCGCAGCGCGCTAGAGAACGGCATCCTGTTATGCGAGTAAGACTCCTGACATCACTCTCTGCTTTGTGACGCCTGATGTAGCAGAAACTCCCACGGACTGAGACTCGGTAACTCTCTGCTCCTGCCCCTCCTCCACAGGCTGCTGAGTGCAATCAAACCCGGACTGGTGAAGAAGATCAACAGACTGCCCACCCCCATCGCCGGGCTGGTAAGAGGACGCCTCTGCAGCGTGATGTTGAGCCCAGTACAGCAGCCTCCTGATTGGTGCTAACTGCCTGTGGTCCCCTGCTGCTCCTTCTAGGACAACCTGTCCGTCTTCCTCCGGGGCTGTGAGGAGCTGGGCTTGAAGGGCTCCCAGCTGTTTGACCCGGGAGACTTGCAGGATACTTCCATACGCGCTAATCTCAAGTACATATCCAACTTTCTGTGATTTTCTTTTTAAACGCTTGTATCATAAATTGCACCATGTATGACATACTTCATGTTTTCAGGGACTCTGACTGCAGTCGCAAACTAAAAAATGTAAGTCCTTGTTTCCAGTTTCTTCTCCCCCACTCCGACCTCTCACACTCACTCCCCTCTCACTTCTATATATGAAGGAAATGTTGCATGTCTGCCTGTCAGGTGCTGAACACGGTTTTCTGGCTTGGAAAAGCTGCCAGTGGATGTCCTTCCTACAGCGGTCCTAATCTGAACCTGAAGGAGTTTGAAGGGCTTCTGGCTCAAATGAAGCTGGTGAGTCAGCCAGTCTGAAAACACCTGGAAGAGTCTGGAATACCACAACATGGAACAACCTGTCTGTTTCTGGATGATATTCACTGCATTAGTTTTTTTACAACGTTCAATCGTGTTTTTTCACTTCCAATACCAATGCAGGTGTTTTTCTGTATCCTCCTGTTTGAAGGAGGATTCAGGAGAACAGAGCTGAATTGACTTAAATGTTTCTGTCTCTTAAATCACAAACATAAAGTTACTTGATAACTCTGCACCAGAACAGCACACTTAAATACACCAACAGGTTCACAAGCTTTGACCACCTTGTAGAAACAACACAAATTTACTTTGTTCCGTCAGTTCAATTAGGATTCGAAGAACCGATGTAAAATAAATAATAAAGAAACTGAAACTGATGAGGTCCAGTGGCATCTGAGAGAACATAACAGAAGGATACAAATATTGAATAAAATTAACAATGTAACATATTAGCTACTATAGTTATAATAGTTATGTTGTTATCTTTGTTATTTTGACTTTGACACATTCACAGACATATAGATTTTGATTAAAAACCCTGTAATTTAGTTGAGTAAAAAGCACAGCAACCTTATTTGACTCAGCTGGCCGGCAGTGCACAGTAATGTTTGGCAGAGGGGTTGTGCTGCATGACTAAACATTTTTCCAGCAGGAAGGATGCACAAACCTTCACATTTAAGGATTTTTTTAAGTGGACGATTTTAAAACTTTGGTGCTTCTGTCAACATGTGTGCATTTGTAGTTCAGGCTATTTTTAAAATTACAACAAATTTGGGTTCAGTGAAAGGAACATTTTTCTGTTGAGCGGTGCCCTGTGTCAAGAGCTGTGGTATTAGTCCAGTTTTATTGTCGAGGTTGGGACAGCTTTTGTTGTCCGTTGATGTTTCTCTGTCTCTGCAGGAAAGCGATGATGGCGGCGACAGCTCTCAGAAGCGCAGCGTTCGAGACAGCGGCTACGACTGCTGGGACTCGGAGAGGAGCGAGTCTCTCTCTCCGCCGCAACACACTCGGGACAACTCTCTTGACAGGTCAGACGTCAGCCATCTTGTCAACACAAAAGCTGCATTTGCATTTAGATCAATGTAACATAACTATGTTATTTTTTTTTAAGTTAAATATTTTATATACTTTGGGAATTTTTTTCTGCTTTTCCTTCTACAGCCTGGATTCCTTTGGGTCGCGCTCGCAGCACAGCCCCTCTCCTGATGTTGTGAATCGAGGCAACGGCGATGGTTGGTGTCATGTTTTCTTTTGCAGAACCAAGAAAAAAAACCTGACAAATAATCAAAGAGAAATAAATAAACATACAAGAGTAAGATAAACTGCTATGACAACAACTGTACTAATAATAATGAATTAAATAAGTCAACTTGAACTTGAACTTAAACCACAAGGGGAAAAAAAGTACAAATACAACATATAATGAAACCCCAAACAGCCCAATATTATACCCAATATTATACTAGCTGGTTTTCATCTGGGACGTTTTTTCCTGTTAGAATCACTAACAGGTTTCTTGATGCTGTTTGCTGTCTAGTTTCAAGCTTTTTTTATGTTTTAAGCACACTCCAGAGAACAGGAGAAACTGTCTTCCACAGCTCTGGAGACAAAGTCCAGGAATGCAGAGCTATTCCTGTAAACACTAAACTGTTTACCCATAAATACATGGACTGCTGTCCAATTTTAGGTTTACCCTTGGCATAAGGTGACTACTAAGGCTAAAGGCAGACAACTGCTGGGCACCACAGTGTGTGTGGGGGTGTAGGGTTGTGTGTGTGTGTATGTGTACTAATTTAGGTTGCCCACTTAGGACTTCTGCTATATTCAGAAGTCCGTCTGCAGACCGATACAAAGTCCAGTCCACGTGTGGCGGGTCCCGGTTTTAGGCTTTGTGGTTCTGATTAGATGTGTGTGTGGTGATTTGAGTTTTTCTGGCAACCATCATGGCAACCATTTAAGCTGAGCAAAATGCTGGGTGGACCTACTTCCACCCAAAGACGCAGAGTAGGGGAGTCCCGTGTGACTTCCCTACTCAGCTCCTTCAGACTAGCCAGCAGCAATTAGCAAACACTTGGTTGAACTGAGCATCTGCTGAGTTCAATATAGGAGCGACTTCTCAGTTCAACGCTGGTAAAAATGGTGCTAAAGGGTTAGTAGAGCAGAGATGTTGTGATGACTTTCTGAAGGTGGAGTTTTAGAAAGAGCAGGAACTTCTTAAAGAGACAGAGGCCTAATTTCAAGATACTGAAGTCAAATTTTTTAAAGTCAGGAGATCCTCTCTCTTCTGCCCCTCGCTGCTGCCTCCCCGGTCCAGTCTGCTCTCATTCTTAAAGTCCACATGTTTATTTCTCGTTATGGAAGAAACGTTTGTACTCAGTTTCTTGTCCATCTCTGACACGCAGCACAACTGCAGAGTGGTTTAAGTATTTCTGCAGATGGACTGCAGAGGACTCTGATTCATGGTGACATTCTGAGGTGTGCAGAGTGAGAAGCAGTGGGGAGAGAGCAGCACAGGACCAGCTGACTAGAAAAAGTTTCCTGATCAGTTTTACGCATAAGTTATTAGTGCTGCCAACTGAACAAAAAATGTAATCAGATTAGTCACATTGTGGAGCTGGGATTAATCATGATTGATCACTATTCTTAGCTGTCTAAGTTTGAAATGTAGAAATGGAAGTTGTTTAAGAAAATGTCTTATTGTCTCAAACAAAACATGTCCAAGGACTTTGTTTTTCAAGGATTCCATATTCTGGAAGGTTTAAATCTGTTGCTGAGCTCGTCAGGTTGACTCTCCTTGTATTCTCAGCTCCGCATTGAACCGTGTCACACACTGCTGACATAGGTAACCCACTGAGGGCTTTTAGGTCAAAATACAATGGTAAATTAGGGCCATTGTAGACAGAAAAAGCATAAAAGAGGGGGAGTAAATTTCTGCCAGAAAACAGAAATTTTGAGATTAAAATATTAAAACTCCTTTAAAAAACATGGAAATTTCTGAGGTACAAAAGTCAAGTTTTCAAGATTTGAAACTCAGAAGTTTTCTAGCTTTTTTATTTCTTCAAAATGTATAAGATTAATCTCTCATTTTTGTTCCCTAGCATATTTTCAACTTTTCGAATTCAGAAAATTCCTTCTTTTTTTGTAGAAAATGTCTGAGATGAATCTAAACATTTGAGTTTTTTGGGCAAGATGTACTACTCCTCATTTTTTTCTATCTACAGTGGCCCTAACACAAAAAAATATATGATGCAGTTAATCCTCTTAAGGTAATATTAACTTTTTAGACTGATCGCATGCATTGACGGCTATTATACTCGTTAGTTGTTTCCAGTGGTTAGCAGAATGTTTCATGAATAATTGATGCCTTCCTGACATTGTGCCCTGATCCCCAGGACGCGGCAGCGACTCGGAGGCTGACGCTCCCAGCAGGAAACCCGACGTACGGAAAGATGACATGTTGGCCAGAAGAACGGCCAGCAGCGACTCCAGATGCCCGGTTCCCTTCAACCAGTTTCTTCCAAACCGAGCCAACGCCAGCTGCTACATCCCGACCCCGCGACGAAAACAACACCCGGAGGAAGGAGAGCAACGGAGGTAATGACCGAGAAAACAATCTGAGCTATTTCAGAAAAAAGCAAATGCTTTTCTGTGGAGGGCAAAAAAAAAAAAGGACCCCACAAGTCTGAGGTCTTCAACCCCTAATCTGTCCCCTGCCATCACACTCCATTCCTCAGTCACCTTCAAACCATTCCAGAACAAACCAAGCAAACCAGATTTCAGCAGAAACCCCCCAAAACAGTGACTTGGGCACCTGAAAGCCAGGCCGAAAAACTGAAGCAGGGAGAGGACTTGGAGGTGTTGGAGCAGAGGAGGCTGGAGAAGCTGAAGAAGGCAGGAATTAAGGTTCTTCCTGCTGCCGTTCGCTACAGCAGGTCAGGGCGGACGGGCATGAGGCGCGGCCGCTGCGCTTGGTTTTCCTCACTAATTAGTTGTGGTGACAGAGCTTGGCTTACGCTGATGTTGTGGCTTGTGGAGCTTCGTCACGATGAGGTTTGTGTCTCGCAGTGGACGAGTTGTGGATTTGATGTTTCTAGTGCTGCTAGAGAAGGTGGTTTGGTGTTGAGTTAAATGCTTCCTGTTCTGGTTGATTCCTGATTTTGTGAAGAGAAATTAACCAACAGGACTGTCCCCAGTAACCTGCATGCTCCTGCTGCTGATTGATTCATGGTACCGGAGGTGTGTTTTGCTCTCTGAAAGTGTCCACCGTCCCCTCTTCGACCCTCAGCACCGCGATAACGGAGGAAAGAGAAGCGAGGTCACCGTCTCCAAACATCATTCTTCGCTCTGAAAATGAATTTTTGAGCTCCCACAGTCCGGCTTGTGATTCCTCCTCCGATGGGGAGCAGGATGTGGAGACGAGGAAGGTTCCTGATGTCCACAGAGACGACTTGGCGTCCCGACGAGTCCACCGGAGCCCAGGTAACTCCAGGGTCCATCAGTTCGTCCCGTCTCCGGCCTGCACCACCAGAGACAGAGAGCGCTGGGAGGACATCAGGCGAGCCTCACAGCAGACCCTGCAGCAGACGGAGATCAGGTCAGCTAGGGTCTCATGATTCCATTTTCTCCAAATCAATAATAAATTTCTCCTTTTTCCGCTAGTTAACAACATCGATGTACATTACTGGATTGGATAGCCACTATTAGCCACAATTGCAAGTGACGTGCACCCGCAGGCAACATTACTATGCATTGAGTAATGTCAACAAAACCAGACGGGTCAAGGAATCGGCCACAAAAATGGTTGCAGCGCCATTTTTCTCATCTGATTTCTGTAAAATACGCTTTAATATGTAAAAATGTATTCACCCTTTATAGATAAATCTATAAACAATTTATTTTCTGTCAAGATGTAAGGAAGGACTAAGCGGATTTCTGTTTATATTGGTTAATAATTAAATTTTAAATAATTGCGGCTGTTTTAAAACCATGGCTCCTGTGCTTTATGAAATATTTCATCCTACTTAGTGATTGTAATGGCTGTTGCCACGTTCAACAAACAAACAAAGTTCTTGGTCCAGTTTTTTGTTGTTTATTGAATTTTTGGGAATTACAACGGCTGCAGCCCCACAGCAATGGAAAATAATACAGATAAACAGGCGTAAAGCATCTTTAAACCACCTGCATGCTGTCTTCTCTGTCTCTATAGCTGCGTTTCCATCAAAATGTGTCCAGAACTTTGTCTATATTCTGCTAACGTCAAAAAAACACAATTTCGCAACTGTGGTGTTTCCATTAAATAAGAAGTTAAACTAAAATCACACATGAACGTAGTTATGGATTCAACACGTTTAAATGACACCAACTTTTTCTGTGTCATGTGTTATTTTAAACTCAGAAATTCAGCTCATCAGTCCAGCGGATCAAAACTCCGCCAGAAATCCTCAGTATCTGCGAAAACAGGCGAGCATCGCTTCTTATCGCAAACCAACCACTTCACGCCTTTCTGCTGTGAGAGCTCTGGTGGAGCCGGCTGCAGATTGTCTGAAAAAAACAAAAGCAAACCAGGATCCTCCTAGCACTTCCTGTCATCCACTTTGTTATTTCTGCCAGTAGTAACATTCTGCTGTTGATCACATGACTTGTGTGATGTGAAAAAAATGTTTCCATTGAAGTTCTGCAAAATACATTTATTTTGATACTGTTGAAAAAAAACTTTTGATCAAAAAACTTGTTTTTTATTTTCAAAATCGGCATGTTTATTTTGCATATTTTGGTAATTTCAAGCTGAACAGTTTTGTGGCCTATGTCAGCTTTAATCTACACTTAGACCCATTGTCATGGCAACCAACTGACAACAGCTCCACTAGCTGACAGGGGAGAGATTACGGTACGTTCAAGTGTACGTTCAGGAACAGACACCAAAAAAACACGAAAATATTTCCCACACAAAAAGTACATCAAACCACAAAACATTGAGCACATTACAATTGTATGTTTTCAGGCTTGATGTTTACATTGCAATTATTAATAAGGGAACGCTGGTTGATTATTCAATTTAAATGCCTCTTCTCCCTATGATCTGTCAGATAGTAGGTATGTTGGTAACCTCATTTTTTTTGTTAACTGAACCAAAACCACACCAAACAGCACAGCACAGGTACATATTAGGCTTATTATATCTGGACCTTAAAGTCAAGCTAGCAGAACTAGATATTTAAAACCTTTTCCTGATCTATAAAATGGGATTCCCTTGTACTTTATCTAGTTGGCAAAGTGTTGACAATTAAAAGGAGAACATTGCTTGCCCTTTTCAGATTCTTTGCTTCATTGTTTTATTTTCCCCGATCACTGATATTCCTGACTCAATGCATAGTAATGGCGCACGTGTGGCACATAAGTTACGTAATGTCCAGTCCAGTAACATATATAGGTGGTTGGCATATGCGTAACTCTGATGGATAACGTTTTCCCGCTTATCGCCTCTGGCTATGGATTTTACAGCAAGGAAGCGGTCTGTGACATCATAACCCATAAAGACAACCCCTCTGTAAAGGAAGAGGAGGATGAAGAAGAAGAGGGAAAAGATAAGACGATGCCAAATAAGCAGAGAGATGACCTGGCTCGTAGGCGGGGCCAAAGCAGGCCCCTCCCTCAGAGGGACGGACCAATGGGCTTTGTTTCCTCCTCCATGAGTCCGTCTGATGTACAGAAGTGGGAGAGGCTCAGGATGACTGAACCAAGGTGCCAAACACACTGCCTGTATGAGAGTAGTTCAGTGCTGTATGTCAGGGATGTACTGTCAGGTGAAAAAGTTAGGACACCCCACTAAAAAAATTTTAGTGGGGTTTAGTTTTTCAAAAGAAATGTTCACACACACGTCAAAATGTAGTCCTTTTTTTTGTGATTGTCTCAGTTAAAGAAAGTGATTAATCACAGATAACCATTGTAAAATGTATTATGTTTTTACTCACCAGACTCATGATACCACTTCATGTGTTTGATAAGAAGTAAAGTAGGACACCCTGCCTCCCTTATATATAGTCTTACTCCTTGTTGGACACTTCTAGTAGCCTTCCACCATCTCTAACATCAGCCTGAGGAAATTCCGACCCACTCCTCACTTCAGCTGGGAGATGTTTGAACGGTTTCTCAACGAGTTCAAGATGTGGACTTGGAGTCGTCCAGGACTTTTCAGAAAGTCCTATCTGGACGTCCTGGTATGAGTCGGTTTTCTGTTCTGAAACCTGCTGAGATTCATGGCGGGTCGTATGATGATGAGCTGTCCAGGTCCAGCCAAACCGTGACACTTTGACTTCCATGCTTTTTTTCCTGGAGTGCTCTGTTGGGTTCATACTCAATATTTCCTCTGCTTTAGTATCTAAGTAATTCAGGTTTAGCCTCCTCTGCCCTAAGAGCATTATTCCAGAAGACTTGACAGTAGCTGCTGCAGATCTTATGACAATGTTTGAAGGTCTACTTTTAGCATATAATTTTAACTTTACAGAGAGTTTTTAAAGTGATCTTAAATATGCTGTAGAGTGTTCTTTTTTCACATGACTGTATGTCTTTGTGTGAGTATGTGTGTGTGGGGGTGTAGGGGTGTGTGTGTGTGTGTGTTAAATTACCTTTAAAATAGCTAATGCTTCAGTAAATGAATGCAAAGTGAAAGCTGTAATAGTGTTACACTTAATATTTTTAAACAACCTCTTGATTATGAGTTAAGAGCATCTGTTAGCTACATCCAGATACAGATTCTCCACATTTAGTCAAACCTTAAAATGAATCAGTCTTTTATTGCTGAACTTTAATACCTTACTGAACAGTTTTAGAAAAATCCAACCGATAATTTGTGTCAACTTTTTTCATTGGTTTGCTGTTTTTTACTTTTATTGTAAGTTAGGTGTGCACTCATCTTTCTGAATGATGAAATGGCAGCAAGACAATAGCTACCCACCTAACAATAAAAAACTAAGTTTAAAACCAAGGAAACTGTGGGGGGTGGGAGAGGGAGGCTTTATGATGACTCAAATTCATCTTCCCACCACGCACAGAGAGGAGGCGGTGAGGGAGGGACACATCTCAAAGAACAGCAGCAAAAACCGGCATGCTGGGAGGCAAGGTTTCCATAACAACCATCACATGGAAGTAGAAAACAGTTTCTGTTACCATCTACCATCACAAATGTAAACATGTAGAGTAATTTCTACAAGAAGGGCAAAAGCTCGCTTGATCTTGATTTTCAGTATGAATACAGACTAGAATATTTGGTCAGGTGAGACGGAGGGCGTTTTCACACCTTTAGTTTGTTTCTTCCAGTTGATGAATTGCAATTTTTTCCGGTTTCTTTTTCCCCTCAGAGAAAACCCCTATCAAACCAACATTGCGATGCATTGTACATGTGTTCGTCTGTGTCATTATCAATCAGCAGAACTGATTAATCCCTAGATAACCACTGCAGTGTCTTGTTCACACCCCAACATGTAGTTAGTAATTATTAAAGAAACACATTCAGAAGTTTTAACTTTCTAAACACATTTTATTTGTCATTGGAGCTTTTCACTTCTCTATAGTCTTGTCCAACTGGCATTAAAAGGAGCAGGGAATTGGCTGGCGTGTGTGCGTGTTTGTGTGTGTGCGTGACAGAGAGAGAGCTGCTCTGGCCTTGTTTCTGTCTCAGTGCTGATCTCATTGCGACATGAGGAACAGGATAAAGGGTGTTTTGTGCTCCGGCCGAGCAGCAGTGAGGAGGAAAATGCAGCTACCTACTTGTGGAAGAGAGAGAAATGCAAAGTGTGCTCGAGTGTGTGCTGAAGTGATCCAAACAGAAACCCCACGCTCTGTCCTCCTCCGTTCACCCACCACTTCCCGTCTAACTAAACATTTCAACCTCATCAAGCTTTTGTCTTCAAAGTCTGATTTTCTTTTCCATGATTTCTCCTCCTCCCTATCCCCGTCTGCTTCCTGTGCCTCTGTGTATGTGTGTGTATGCGTGTGTTTCCTTCTCTTAACTTGTGAGACCGCATCTACAGTGAGGATAGGCCAGCCCCCGTGTGTCAGGCTTGTCTGCAGAGAACTTACGGAATCAGCGGATCAGCAAAGGCTGGACGAGGTCATGGCAGGGTTGTGACCTTTGGGGGTCTGACTGAGGTCGAGCAGCCGACAGAGGCAGTCACGGCGGGAGGAGGGGAGGAGCCGGAGTCGCTTAGACGACTCCAGTCCAAAGCAACGGTAGCCATGACTACCGTTGACCTGGTCTCCCGGCTTTCAGAGGGGGATCACAGGTACGGACGAGGCCAAACACGAGACGAGGCCCAAACCCAGAGCAGCCTGCATCGTTCTGAGCAGCACTGGCCCCTTTCTGTTGCTTTACACATGCAGTAGTTAGTCAGGAGACTGCTTTTTGCTCTCATTGCCTGGTATTTCAGGGTCCTAATGGCAAATTTCCCTTCACTACCTCATGTAGTTTGAAAACACTTCTGAATTGCTGTGCGTTGCAGTGATTTGCTTGTAGTTTCAGTAGGAAACAAAGCTGTACGAACGCATGCAGAACTACAAGAAGAATCAGGCCTCTGATGGGTCTTAATTAAAGCTGCAGTATGCAACTTTTATAAAATATGTATATATATTTTTGCCTGTTTGTTAAAATTATCACTATGTCGTGACAGGGTATGAGAAAGATAATATGAAAAAACTCAAGCTCCTCTGCCTTCTCCCATGTGATTGAAACAACCAATCAGAGCCAGGAGGCGGGTCTTAGCGCTGTCAATCATGTCCAAGTGCACACTCACCCCCTTCCTATGCCCACCTTCCTCTATGCTACAATGGAGATTCCTCCCATGCCTGATGGGGAGAAGCCATGCTAGTTAGCATAGCATGGCTGACTAGCATTAGTGAGTGCTAAGGCTAATTAGCCTGGCCAATGATGATGTTAGGCAACCGGTTTTTCCTGTAACAGTAAATTGTTTCTCCACCATTAGCACATTTTGCAGCACATTCACCAGATTGATTCACGAGTTATAAACAACTTCAATTGGTTGTTTATAGGTGGAGTCAGATGTTTTCTTGAGACTACGATAGCAGCACAGGGAGATCAATCTTTTTACAAGTTATCTGTCTCATGTAGTGATGTTTTTCTATAAAAGTTACATACTGCAGCTTTAAAATGATGCAACAGTTTTAAATTTTAAATTCAATAATTTAACTCAATATGTTCCTCTTAAAGTATCTTTACAAATAGTGCAGGTGTAATCAACAAAATGCAGTGTTTAAAAGGGGCTTTAGGCTTTGTACTGAACTGTCTAGCCTGTTTATGTTTGCTTCTCTGAGAAACCTCAAAAGCCTTCGAGGAACATCTCATTTTTCTACTGAAACTGCACAATGAAAACTTACTCTAAAATTATACACAGGTAAACTTCCTTCACTGTTACATATATAACATTTACACTAAGGCATCTGAGGAGAACTGGTTGCACTGGACTTTATTCAGGGGCATTAGGAGAATCAAATGCATGGTACACATTTTTGATCTTAAGAAAGTCTCAAAAAATAATGACATCCATGTATCTTTTTGCTTCCATTTAACAATTGTGCAAAACTAAATCCCCCCCAAAAAATACATTGAAAGATGTGATTGTAAATGTTCAGGGGCTGTCAAAACTTTAGCGAGGCTTCAGTGCTTCATTTATCTGCTGCTCGGGGGCTGGCATCCTGCGGGTTTTTGGGTGCGTTTACGCGAGACCGCTGGAGTTGAGTCGGCTGTGGTTATCATGCCAGGCCATTATATGGCGCTGTGATTTTAGCATGTCGTCTAACACGGATGCGCTTTTGACCCTGAGCTTCCACCGCATTCTAAAAATTAACCCTTTGTCGTCACCCATTTAACATATATATTTCCTGTCAGAAAATATTTGACTGTGAACAGGTTAAGTAGCACAACACTGCACAATACTAATATACTATCCGCCATTCTTTTTTTTGGTCTGCTTGTTCATGCCTAGAATAAAACTTGTTGCCTACGTCTGCGCATGTGCGCTTTCACACTGGTGCAGTACAAGTTCACACTTCTGCGGGACGTGTTACAGAAAAGTTTTACTGTCAAAAAAGAAGTCATATTCTGCGACCGTCTATATTTTCATAATAGTTGTCATATTATTGGTCAAATGTTAGTTTTTCTCAACTTTTCATTTTAGTTTTTATTCTTTGTTGGGATTTTTCTTTATTTTACCTGCACTCTCATTACCGCAAAACTTAAGTTTTATTTTTTGTTTTTTGGCGTAGTATAGTGTTAAAATGCTACAGTGCCTTGTATGATCACAATACGGTGGTGGTCACAGAATGTGGTGTAACACCATGTAAGAAACTCCAAGTCGTGTAAACAAGCCGCTGAATAGCAACAATAGATGTTACCTTACTTAACCATCTTAATTATCTCCCAGACTCCTACCAAGCGTGGCAGGTGCGTGCATGGATATTTCCATAAGGAATATGTTAATTATTAACCTCAAACATCATTTTAATCCCTATCGGAGTTACAGTGAGCTCTAGGAGATGTGTCATTTCTTGGACTTGTTTAGTTTTTTTCCACTTTTATGTAGTTTTTCATAATTTGGAGAAGCAGAACATAGTATTATTTATTATGATTATTATTTATTCTGCTTCCTGCTCTCCTCTTAACCTGTTTCGTTGCGTGTTATGCGAATCATTGCGACAGTTTGTGGGTCAGTCACCCATCTCTGCTGCTGTATGCTGTAGTGTTGTCATGGATGGATGTGCAGCCTCCTCTCCCCCTGTGGATCGCCGACCCTGGACCGCCGAACCCGCCCCTACAGCCGCCGAGATAGATGCTCGTTTTGCTGTGTACGAGCAGAGAGCACAGGCAGAAGACGAAGAGGAGGAAGAGGAGCGGATCCCTGACCTTCAAAAGGACGACATGATGGCCAGGAGGACAGGTGCTTTCCTAAAACAAACAGCTGGCTCAGCAGATTTCAGGCGTTTCCTACCTCCGCCCGGGTCTGGGTGGAGCAGCCGAGGGGATGTTGCCGCTGATGCTGTGCCTCCTAGCAACAAGGAAGTGCTCATCGGCACCAGGTGGGCTGAAACCGGGTGTTTGCCATGCTTAACAGGGTGCTGAAGCCGCTAACCAGAATGGTGTTGCCTGCTTCTTCATCGTTGGTGTTTTAGTAACTTCAATTCAGACTATTCTGCTTTAGAGTGGCCAGCCAGCGGCCCAGAATCCCAGAAGAAACGCCTCACCGCCAACTGAAGCCTGTAGTGATCAGAGCAGCGAGCCAAACTGAAGGCGAGCCCGATGAGTCCGATAGAGACAAGAACATCCCTGATCTGAACAGAGACGACATGGTGGCTCGGAGGAGCGGGACGTTCCAGAAAGCGGCCGACTTCAGAGGAAATCAGGGCTTCAATCAGTTCCTGCCGGTCCCTGGGTCGGTCAGACGCAACACCAGTTCAGAGACTGCAGCAAAGCAGTCAGGCAACACATCCAAAGTCAGAACAGACATGGACGGAGGAAGGTATTTCCTGAGACGGAATGAAGACACGGCCGGTGTGTGTCTAACTTGCTGCAGTTAAAACTAGAATACCTGATAGAGCAGGTGTGGTGTGTTGAAGGGAAACATCAGAAGGTTTCCTGGTGATTTCTGAATGAACTGACTGGTTCTGGTTTGCTGGAGGAGTGCTTGATAACTGAAATCTGATCAGCTGGATTAATGAAAATTATGAGCTCTTTTCAGTTCTAACATAGTTCTGCTCTTCAGATGTTGGATTACTAACTCTGGCGTTGGGTGGCATGACTCTGGCTGCTGGGTTCAGCTCAGTTTGAAACTGTTTGGGTTTGATTGTTTCAAAACTGAATCAAAATGAAACCGCTGCTGTTCCTAAAGGATAAGTTCACTCTGCTCAAAATACAGTTTAACACGTCTGTGATTATCTGATTGGGTATTTGTATGAATTTTAAAAAATCAATTCTTACATCAAGATAATCCAAACATGCTAATATTCAGTTCAGTAAAAACTTAATTTAACTATATTCAATTTGGCAATTTCAGTGGAAATTCCATCCAAATCATAGTATAAAACAGTGAAGACGATGAGTATGGAAGATGATTATGGCCACCAAAAATGTAAAGAATTCCGACTTTTTTCCGAATTTTTAATTTTTTTCTTTCTGAATTCTAACCATAATTTAAGAATTCTGACTTTTCCCAAATTTTTGTTTTCAGCAGATTAAAGTCAGGGTTTTGAGATGAAACTCAGCATTATGTGAAAAGTCTGATTATTTTTTTCAGTGGCCCTAATCCTCCTCCTTACATTTGACTGTTACAACGGGTTGAATTTTTGCTCCTGATTCTGTTGAATCATTGCCTTTGAAGCAATCTCTTCTCCACAGCGTGCACATGGTGATAGTAGAAAGAAACCACTTCTTTTTCATTTGATTAGATTTGAATGAACTTTTGTTCTTTTATTAAAACAGTGTAATTGTTGACAGGGTAAAGTTGAATTTATTATTTGTTATTTTAATTAACATCTCATTTTCAAATTGAACCAATCTCCTATCGTTTTCATTGCTGCATTTTAATCAGGATCAAACTAATGTTTTCACTTGCTGAAAGCACAGAATGGTCCAGGAGACGAAACGGATCAGGAGACGATTTGAAATCAGAGTGAACTTATCCTACAAGGCAATCAGCTGGCAGATTTTGTGGTAACAGTTCAGTTCAGTGTCGATGCGTTTCCCGTTAAACCTGGTTCTGTCATTGGATCGTTGTTTCAGCAGCGTTGTTGCCATGGCAGCGGAACTTGAAGCTCCGCCTTTCAAAGCCCCGTCCAGCCCGATGTGTCCTGGGCTGGCGGGGAGGCAGGTCCCTGACGCAGCTGTTATCGATACGATCGAACCACCCTCTTCCTCCTCTTCTTCCTCCTCACTCATTCGTCATCCCAGCCCTCCCTCCACTCACACCTGGAGGGTGGAGGAGCAGGTGAAGGTGGGGAGAGAGGAGGAGAAAAGCGAGGATGGGAAGATGAGGCGGGAAAAGAAACCATGCTGGCTGGAGGATGAGCTTCCTCCAATGATGTGAGAGTAATGTTTGATTTTCATCTTTTTTCTGATTTGACCAACAGGACAGTAGCACTGACATCACAGCTGCTGACTCTCTGCTAGGCTCATCATGTCTTCATATCAATGATAGAAACAATTGAACTTTGTTTCATTTTGAGGCGTGCCTTCCTGTTATCCTCAAACTCTCCCCTCTGCTGCTGTTATAGGGTGAGCCGACGAGTTGCTTTTCTCTTAGACAACGAGTAAGTTTCACCGACTCGCTCTCACTGACGTCCTGCATGGTGACATATATGTGGCCTGCATGTCAACGTGTTTGTTCAAAACTGCAAAGATTCTGTTTGCAACACCCAAACGGGAACCATGTTCACGCCTGTTCACATCTCACTGTGCATTTCTACTGCTGGGCCACAACGTTTGATTCGTTTATTCACTGCAAAAACACAAGATTTTAAGTAGTTTTGGTCTAGTTTCTTGTGCAAATTTCTTCATACACTTGAAATAAAACAAAACTAATGTGCAAGGAACTTTTCAGCAAGATCTAGAAGCTTGTCTTAAGTCAGTAATTCCTTATATTATAAGTGAAATAATGTGCCAATGGAAAAAACATTATGTGATTTCAATTTGCACAATTTTACGGTCAATGGAAATGCAGCCAGAGACGGCTGAAAGACAGACGGATGGATTGCACTGGTCAACAGCCAAAAAAAATCTGGGGTTTTTCAACTGTTTTAGGGTCATTGTGATGAGCTGAATCAACTTTCTGAAATATGGAGCAATGTGAGCATCAAAATGAATGACTTGTTCTCACTTATGGATTGGTTTCCTGAGAATCTGGGATCAATGAGTGATGAGCAGGAGGACAGACTCCATCAGGACAGAAAAGAGATGGAGAATTTTACACAATGGAGATGAAATGTTCAATTATCAGTGTTTATTATTCCATTTACAGAAATCCAAGTTTGTAACATTTAATTAATGCGCTCTGTTAGAAAACAATTTCCTCCTAAAACTATTTTTAGATGAGAAATATTAACAGAAATGAACTAATAATGTCACAAAAATGTCATCGATTCAGTCAGAAGATTGGATTTATCTAAATGACTCTAGAATAAAAACCAGACCTGATTGAGGAAAAATAGATGGCAATTTTGGATTCAGCAGTACAAAATAATCCCAATTTAGTTGAAAAAACATAGACAACTTTCAAAAAATATTTTTTTGTAACTCAGTGTTATACATTTATAAACCAGAATCTGATTCTGATTATTAGGTTGAAATCAGTAACTTCCTTCAAATGTGTCCTGCTGTTTTTTTTTTTGTTTTTTGTTTTTGTTTTATTTGCCAGTCATTTCTGTTGTTCACTACAATTTTTTGTTTTGCCTGCTGCTTTTCAAGTATGGACTGCGTATTGTTTATCATTGCACGCTGCACATCGCTCCAAACTGTGTGCAACACAAGAAAAACCGACACGTAATTTTTTCAGACCAAATCCTTACAGTGTTTTTTTTCCCCGTTCCCAGGAGTGTCAGTATGGGAGACATGGCCAACGAGGATGAGGCGGGACACTTCCCTTTGATGAGCCCGTCGCGATACGAACGCATGCACCAGCAGTACAACGCTTTCGTGGAGGAGGAGGACCAGTGGCAAGATGTGAGGCTCTTCTTGTCCTGAGACGGCGTGCATCAGGTAGCATTCAGCAGACTGAAACTGACGGACGCTGTGAACGTTTGTCTCAGGACCTGGCCCGCTGGAAGAACCGCCGCCGCAGCGCGTCACAGGAGCTGATCAAAAAGGAGGAGGAGAGGAAGAGGATGGAGAAAAGGATGAAGGGGAACGGAGTGGACGGCAATAAGAGGAAGAGCATTAAGACTTATAAGGAGATCGTGGAGGAGAAGTAAGTGTAAGACAGTTTCACCTGAAACATGAGAGCAGCACATTTACAGCCAGAGTTGGGTAGCAACTAGTTACATTGATGAGTTGTCCATTACATTTTTTAAGCTTCACTTCATGTTCTAATCTTATCCCCACATCAAAAACATTGCTGGAGTGTTGCCTTGATTCATTCTTGTATATTTGAGAAATTCTTTCATCTCCATGGTAATGATTCAATTGTGCAAAACGCCTGTGTGGTTAGAGCACCACCTTCGAGGACGAAGCTCAACTTCAGAGCTGCAGTTTCCAAGCAATTCTCCCTTATTGCTCCCTCATTCAGCTCCTTCAGACTAGCCAGCAGCAATTAGCATTCATGTGGTGGAACTGCGCATCTGCTGAGTTCATTATAAGAGCTACTTCTGAGAGCAACGCTGGTAAAAACCTTGTTAAAGGGTTAATAGAGGACCCATGTTGTGATGACTTCCTGAAGGCGGAGTTTCAGAAAGAGCAGGAGTTTCTTAAAGAGACAGAGACCTAGTTTCAAGGCATTAATTTACAAAGTCAAAAACTTTGTAAGCCATATCTTATATATATCACATTTATATAACAACTGAAGAAGCAGGAACTTGATTGTGCTATAAAATTTCAGTACGTGCCTGAAAAACACATAATACTGCCCCTTTAAATTGTCTTGGTTCCTGTTTTTCAGAGAACGCAGGGAAGCTGAGCTGTGTGAAGCATACAGACAGGCAGCGACTCCAGAGGAGGCAGCTTTGGTTTTGCAGCGCTACGCCCTCCGCTTCACCATCAGCGATGCAACACTGGACAGCCTGAAGCTGCCCAGAAGCACCAACAAACCCAACCAGTTTCAGAACCAGACGGAGCAGGAGCACAGCCAGACGTCAGGCGCCGATGACTCAGAGAGGCTGGAGCAACCAAACCAGCCGGACACAGACGGTCTCACCGAACAGGAATGCTGTGGACAGACGGAGAACAGCTATGAAAAACATCAGTCTGGTGTGAACCCCAGCAGCTCTTCTTCTGCACCAGATGCCCTCCAACTCAAAGACACAAACTCATACAGTGACGAGCTCCAGTCGGAACAGCTTCCCGAGGCCCCCGCCCACCTGACAGACCCTCCTGATGAGCATAAGAATCAGCCAGACCCAGGAGCCCCTCAGAACTCCACTGAACCTGCAGCTTCACCTCAACCCAAACACAAACTTGCCTCCCTTCCATCTGCACCCTCCAGACCCCTCCCCCTGCTGGCGGCCAAGCCCTACTGCCCGCCCAGGTGTTCTCCTCCTGAACACAAACATGTGGAGGTCCAACAGGTAGAGGCGCTGCATTTCTGTCATCTCATCCTGTGGATCTCAGGACTGTGAAAATATGCTTTTGACATAAAAATGAGACGCTAGAAAATTACTTTAATACCTTAAATGCATTAATTTAAGTGTGACAATGATTCTGCACAATTCAACAGAAAAGCAAACACATTGGTTAGGAAAACGATTTCAGCGTCGTTGGAGTTTGATTGGAGAGTTTGACAAGAAGCTAACGACAAAGAGGGATTTTATTTTTCACCAAGTCCCGCCAAGCATACAGAGGACAGTTCTGACTCAGAGGACAGTCCTGACTCGGAACCAAGTCTTGACTTGGAGTTTGGTCCTGACTGAGAGGACGGTCTTGACTCAGCAGACGTTCCTGACTCCGAGGTAGAAGACGGTTGTGTCTCAGAGGCAGATCCTGACTCCAATGACGCTCCTGACTCAGAGGACGGTCCAGGCTCAGAGGCAGGTCCTGACTCTGAGTTTGGTCCTGACTCAGAGGCAAGGCTTGACTATGAGTACGGTCCTCTCTCAGAGGCTGGGCGAGGCTCAATGTTTGGTCCACTCTTCAGACTGGTATTTGGACCACCTCCCCTTCCAACTGGAGGCGGTCAAAAAGACCAGATCTCGGTATATTCACCAGGCTTTCAGCAGCAAGTTTTGTCTCTGTCTGTAAGGCGCGTAGTGCGCACTCTCTTATAGATAGCTTCCTTTCATCAGGAGTTTGATAAAACCTGTTGTTTCTGTTAACAGTTTGATCTCCACAGCAGGCATGTGTCCAAAACGATATCATCGATGCTTACATGTGGATAGTCTTCAGGTCCTGACTTGGAGGCGTAATGGCCGTAATTGTGTAGTGTTTCTTTAAGGTACTCGAGTATCGCTAGTGATGTCACAGGCATGCGCCACTGGGTCAAGCCTGGTGAGTTTTGAATACATTAAAGGCCCCAAGCAGCGAAGTGACGGAAAAATAATAAGAAATCCAGTGATTACAATAGGCCTTGGCCAGCGCTCTGGCTAATCTAATCATTAATTATCAATATAAACTGATATGAAACGCTTATGCGGTGTTACGTTTTTCAGTCATATCATCCGGTTCTAGTTCACAGACATCATTTTGTTCCGAATAGCTTGTTTTCTTAACAGCTAACAAAATTAGCTGCTTATTTAAAAGTCTGCATCAAAGATGTACTGTGTAAATGCTAACTGCTGTTCTGTTTCCTGTCAGCTGGACGGGTCGATGCGGCTGAATGGAGAGACGGCTGGGAACTTGGCTTCCCTTCCGGATCCGCTGCAGGAAAACCCAGCCGTTTCCTCCCAGCACACGCAGGATCCGGATCTCCCAGAGGACAGCGCAGAGCAGCCGGAACCTCCACTGACTGAAAGACCAGCCCCTACAGGCTCCGCCATCAGCTCCCTGATCGCAGGCCGAAACTGCATCATCACCACCACCATCGTGACAGAACTAACAAAGACCCACGTGGAGCCGCTCCACCCGGACATCCAGGATGACGCCCAGGTAGTTTAAAAATCACTCTTTCTCCACAGTTTTACAGTTTAAGGCGGATTGTCGAATGTGTTTTAATAAGTTGGCAGCAGAAACAAAGCTGCAACATAATTTATTGTCAAAGTTAGCATTATTGTGGTCAGCGGTTGATTTGACAGCGATAAAACCAATGAATGACTTTGTGTTGTTCTTGACGGCCAGAGAGTTATATCTCATCTCATCATATTCTGAGTACAGCGACCAAGGACGAGAACATGATTTGGTCAGACGTAACCAAGACTGAAAACAAACACTACAGATGACCCCTGAACTTACCCACAACCACAGAGTGACTAAGTGCAGCCCGATCCCAGATCAAGCCTTTATATCTGTATCGGTCCTGGTATTGAAAAAAATTCTAGATGGGGTATCGATGACAATGTGTCCGATCAATAAGGGCAGATCTGTTCAGTCTTATTCTATACTTAGAGCTCTGAGTGACGCCGTGCTTTATTATTTAGTCTTATATTATATATAGAGTTGCTAATTGTTCTTTCTGAATCCTTTGGAGGAAGGTTTGCTGCAGTCAACATTTTGTTTTTGTCAGTTTCAGTTTTCGTTATTTATTTTTACATTGGCTCTTCTATTCTTAACTGCATTGACTGAGCAAATTGAAGTTGTTTTTATATGTTTGATAAAGCTTGTGAAGCTGCCGGTGTATTTAAATGTGATGCACTAGAGAAGAGTTATCAAATAAATTAGTAATTCGGTGCAGTCATGCCTGCGTTTAAAAAAGAAAAGATTGGATCAGTTTCAGCTTGTGCTAGCAAGAAAAACAAGGTTAAATGTTTCTGCAAGGCACTGAAAACCTCTGAGCTGGTTTAATATGCAGTTCAGTCAAAATGAACAAAACGTTTCAATTCCATGATGTAAGGAAAGAAAAACAGAAGGAATACCGAGGAGGCGGAATACTTTCCAGCCTCCTGTAGACTCAGCTGCTTCCTCCACCTCTTAGTTAGCCTCTAGCTTCAGTATGCTAACATGTCAGAAACTGTGTAGTAGAGAACATAGAGCTGTTATTATATCACTTTAATTGCTTCCCTGGGAGGGTTTGTCATGTAAAGCAGGTGTCTGGTTTCTACTTGGATATTTTAATAGACATTTACATGAACAGAAAACGGAGACCTCAACAAGAGCAGCACATTGAACAGGCCACCACAATGGTCAGGAAGTGTTTTGGAATGACAGTGTGTCAGGGCTATTGAAGACAGGGGGGAAAAGGAGGACTACATTTCTGCCAAAACACTCAGACATGTTTAGATTAATACCAAAAATGTTTCAGAAAAAAAAAACCAGGGACATTTGAGTTTCAAAAGTTGAAAAACTTTGAACTTTTGAGATTATTCTCAGAAATATTCTACTGAAAAATGTGGGACAAACTGAAAAATTTCCTTGTTTTTTTCTGGAAAATGTTTGAGATTATTCTTGAAATTTCTGATTTTTTTGATGGAAATTTACTCTTTTTTTTCCATGTACAATTGCTCTAATACGCTGTCATAGTTTTAATCTTTCACTGTTTTTGCTTCACTTTCTGACAGAGGCAGAAATGTGGAGGCAGGAGTCTTGGCTTTAATAGCGTATATATTTAAATGTAACCCTCAGGATGGAGCCACTGAGACGCCAGGAGAGAAGGGGAATCCTCAGCCTGCTCAGTCACCCAGCAGTTTACCAGAATACTCCCCCACTGTCTCTGGTAAATCTGCTCTTCTCTGAAAACTTCGGAGTGTTTCCTCCAGCAGTCAGGATGTTTAACGTGTCCGTCTTTCCACAGAGGGGCTGGAGGAGAGCAGCGTGACTGTAAGTATCTCTCCGTTTTCAGCTCCGTCTCTTCCTTTCTGTTTCTCCTCCATCCTTAGATTTGACCCCATCTTGACCTTTCGTCTCCAGTGGTCGCTGTAGTCAGACTTGTGTCCTCACCTTTCCTCTCTTTCTGTCTCTTTTGCTTCGTATACATGTGTTTTTCTTTGTGTTGGTGTGCTTGTTGGTCGGGTCTGGTCAGATTGAGACCCCCATGTTGAACTTGGCTAAACGTGTTAATCACTGGGTCTGGGACCCCAATGAGGAGCGTAAGCGCTTGGAAAGCTGGCAGCAGGAGCAGGAGCGCCTCCTACAGGTACTGCAGCGTGAGGTCGTATATCTGGAGAGAAACGATGTTCTGGAAGGATCTGACAAAACTCAGATTGGACGTTTAGTGGAGCTTTTTTCTAGGGTGCAGTGATTGTAATTTTCGACTTTTGGACACCTTCTGAGTTTTAAAACCTAAATATTTTAGAATTTTGAAACTCGGAAAGTTCTAGGTCATTTACAGGAAGTTCTAAGCTCTAAAACGTAGAAATTTTTAGAAAAAAATTTCTACATTTTTTTCTTGCAATTTTTCAACTTTTGGGGTTCAAAGATTTACAATATTTTTTCTAAAAAAATTTTGGTTTTTGGTGGAAATGTACTCCTGTTTTTTTCTATCGGTAGTGGCTTTAATACATCATCGTACTCTCTCTCTCTTTCTCTCTATATATATATATAAAACAAATTTCTATTTTTGTCTGTCTTTAATTTTCCCATGCGCTCCACATGAACTGCAGCCATCGCTACTTTGTCATTGAATCGTTTGGGTAATTTCTTCTGGACTTATTTTTTTCTCTTTTTTAGTGATATATATCCTGTTACATATTGTCTGAGGTTAGAGGCTACAGTTGCACAAACATTAGCCGTTAGCACCTCTAGCTTCTCTCTACAACTCTATAACTTTGTGTCATCCTGGTCCAGACTCATGGAGCAACTTTTATTATCATTGGCTGTTTATCTTGTCTGTGTATTGAAGATCCCTTTCATATCGCCACCTTCTTAAAATAATGGTCATGTCATTTTTTTTTTTTTTCTTTATTTTTGCCTAAAACATCTTTGGAAAGAAGTGAAGATTTTTGTTTTTTTGCAAAAGCCACTTTTGATAAAAAAATAACGTATGTAATTATTTTAGGAATAGTTCTTGTAGTCCATAAGTGAGCCAGTGTCAGATGAGAGATTTTTGGGCCTTGTAAGAGAAAACCAGTTGAATCTTTTCAGTTCCGTTCTTATTTTAAAAAATGCCTCGATATTGCTTGTTGCTTGTTGGATCATTACTGCATCCTAGAAAACAGCTGCTTATATGATGGAAAGCTTAAACTTACTGTGACGTTCATGTCCAGGATAAGTGGACCAGATGTATGTCTGTGTGTTACATTTCTGTATGTGAGTGAGTGTTCGCCTTAGGTGATTAGCATTGAACATAAACTGTGCCCATCATCAGGAACAATACCAGAAAGAACAAGAGAAGCTGAAGAAAGAGTGGGAGAAGGCCCAGCTGGAGGTGGAGGAGGAGGAGAGGAAGCACAATGAAGAGGTGGGAACACATAGACGGAGACGCTGGAAGCAAAAATCATTTTCTTCTTGGTCGGTTTATCCTAGATTTTCCTCTTTCTGTTCTCCATCCGTGTTATTCTTCCAGGAAAGACGAATTTTAGAAGAGACCATGGCCCCTCTCAGCCCCTCGGCCTTAGTGCAGAGGCAGCCGGAGCGCGCGGCCGCGATGCCTTTTTCTGCCGAGGAAAACAACAGAGCCGCAGTCAGAGGAAACGTGTCTCTGCAGCAGAACGGACAGAAAATCCACACAGGAAGTGAGGATCAGCACGCGTCGAAGCTTCATTTTTTCCAGGGTGAGAATAAAAGCACACATGCTCAGAACTACGTCCATGTTTGTGTGAACCGCAGTGAATGGGAGACGTTACGATGTGCATTTCTGCTAGATTCTGGATGTGACGAGCAGCTCCCACAGAAACAGGAAATGTGGAAGACGGCATCTCTGGACCGCAGCCCTCCGGCCAACCAGATGCAAAACGTTAAAAGGTGAATGGAAACACAATAAATCCAGATTTTAATAGTATCTACCTCAAGTCACGGTAAAAACTAAGTGCACCCTCTCTGAGTTTATTACAGTATTCCTACATATGAGAATATAATCATCTTTACCCGTTTCTAAAATAATTAACATGTAACCTTTTGGTGAACAATGTAAATTGTTCACCAAATATGGCTCCACGGCTGTTGCCATGGAGCCATACTTAGAAATCTATGTAAAAAAAACATGAGTTCAGACCATGAGTTAATATCTTGCAGAGCCATCTTCAGCAGCAATAACTCTTACTATTATGTTACTCGTTAATGCATTATTTTCATTTAGTATCCTTAAAAGTAGAGCAGATGTCCTGAAATCTTTAAAGACGATCAACAAAATACACTCGGGTCTAAACGTGCAGAAAACTCAAGAAGCTTGTATTTGTTACTGAGCTTGGTGGTTCGCAGTCATTAAAGACTGAATGTGACAAAACTTCCTGCTTTCCAAATGTAATTCAGATCAGGATCTCACGATGCTGTAGCAGGTAACCAGGACGTCTCCCCTTCAGCACCTCAGCCTCCGTCTCCCAGCAGGTAAATAATGGCCGCACACCGAAACGCAAAGACGTCCAGGCGTCCGCCGATCACGCCCGCCGATTTCTCCCTGCGTTTGTTTCAGGTGTGTCAGTGGGAAGCGACTTTGCTCAGGCTGCTCCAAACCGCTGGGAAGAGGAGCTGCTATGATCATTGACACTCTGGGCCTGTTTTTCCACATGCAGTGTTTTAAGGTCCGTTTCCTACAACTGTTCTCTGCAGGTTTAAGTAGACAGGGGTAGGGATGGAGAGTGTGATTGGATTAGGCCTAGATTTGCTCCTAAAAACCACATTTTGAAGAGCTTTGAAAGCCTTTACCCTTTACCACAACAGAAGCAGTCTAGACGCTTTGCTTCTAGGACTGAAATGGGATTTAGCCTCGCAGGAAAAATGTTTGACCTGCTCATCCAAGACTCCTGGAATAATAAAAAATAAAAAATATTTAATTTTTCCAGTGTGGCGTATGCAAAGGGCAACTTGGTGATGCTACAGCAGGGACCGACGTCAGGATTCGGAACGGACTGCTGAGCTGTTATGAGTGCTACATCGCATCTCGAGGTGGGAAAACATTCACATTGATCCAAGAAACATACACACACACACCCAAACCTTGTTTCTGCACTTTGACTTTTGCTCTCGGAGGAAAAAAATCACTTTGAAAATTTATTGGCGCTATTATAAAGTATAATAAAATTCAACAGCTGTATATGTGCTTGATAAGACTTCGCACAGCCTTCATCATTTGACTAAATCGCACTATGAGAGAAGAATCATTTAAAATGTGTGCTTAGATCATAGAAGACAAACAATTTAACTTAAAATTAATAAACGCTCTCATTTGACAGCCTGCTTATAAGTTTGGTAACAAAGGTGTCTTCTCTGAAAATCGAATAGAAGGTGAAATGTACAAGGCTGAAAATGTTTGCTTCAACAGCAGGTGGATTATAAACTTGTTTGTTTCTCCTTCGAGTTTTGAAAAGAAATAGATTTCTACTTTCAGATTTTTTGGCGAACTTCTCCTTGAGAGTTTTTTTTTTTTTTTAAGTTTTAGTGTCATATTAGTGAAACAGCACCTTTAATCAAATATTTTTGAATTGTCAATAGCGCCCTCTAGAGGCACAACTAGAAAAACATAATGTCATGTTTTTTCAATCCATTCAGATTTGAAATGTACATCCTCTTGCTGCAGACAACACTACAGAAACAGAACTTCTGCGTTTTTTTGCAGGCAGAGGTCAGCCCACTCCTCTATAAGAACCACCTGATTAACTGGAACTACAACACTGGAGCCGCTGACGGGATGAACTCCAGTTCTGCAACCATGAGTCTGGCTGTTCGGGAAAAGCCTGGAACCTCTGGAATATTCTGTTTCTACTCTGAATTGCACAAACGACAGACTCTTTTTGCGTTGTTTTACTTTTAAACTGGACTGAACCTCTTGACAACGTACTTTGATGTACTTCTTAACTGCACACATGTAAACGCCTGTTCTTAATGTGACTGGCATTCACGTATTCATGGGAGGAAAAAAAACACATTTAGGGTTTTGTACATCTATGCCTGAACTTTCCTTAGTTTCGCGCTAAACCCTTAAGCTGAACATTAAATGTTGACCCTTAAGTCCTCCTTTCGGACTGATGCGGCTCCATTATTTCCAAATGTGATGCAAGGTGATTCAAATTGAATAACCTAAAGTAGCTTGATGATTATAATGCCTTATTCCTAACTTTTAACACATATTTTTGGTTTGTGTTTACAGTTTTGCATGATGAAAACATATATAAGTTATTGTGGTGTTTTCTCGGAAGGACAGTGAGCTTTTAGTTTTATTTGGACACCATTCTAATCATTTTAATGTTTAGCCATCCTTTTTAACTTACAGAAACTGTTCTTCAAATTTCATTTTACAAAAAAAATGACATTTTTATGTTATTATGCATGTTATTAAGGATTAATTACTCAAAGTATTTTCCTGTTTTTGATGTTTTAGCTTTACTTTCTTCTCGGACTGCATCTGAATCAGTGCCTTATGTAATGAATGCAATGGTGAGGTGTTGTACACTCAGTTTGACCTTTGGGTCTCGGCACAATGTGTGTGAGTGGGTGCATGCCTGATGTAAAACTGTTGTGTGTGTGATTTGATTCGAAGTACAGCTACATACCAGCAAATAATGTCTGAAGAACCACTACTTCCCCAAATAACCTACTCTTTACTTAGTGACATGAAGTTCATTATTTTCTGGCGAATCAGAATGTCCTGATATCTCTTGTATTTTGTCTAAGCGTTGCCTCTCTACAGATTAATTCTCTCCTCTGTCTCAGCTTGGTGTAAACGCCTCACAGCCATGTTAGCCCTCAGTGGAACAAAGCTCTGATTGTCTTTTATAACAGGTGTATGTTTATCAATAAAACAGTTTAATCCGGTGTGTTTTTGTCTGCTTTCCTTCATGTTTATTTGACCTAAAGTGGCGACTTTACAGCAGTTTTTGTAGAGAAGTGAAAAAGGCTAATATTAATGCAGTAAAATAAGTTTTCACTTCCTGTCTTGGCTTTCACATCCTCTGACAGTGTTGTAATTAATTGGGATAATTGGGATTGTATATATCAGAGCCTCACCTGTCATCAAGGAAAAATAACATGTAATGATAAAATAATTTATATTGCTATATTCACCATGTACTATAAAGTATTTTTCATTTAGCTTAACCAATTTTGCTTATTTTTTTCCTCAAAAGAAGAAAGTAGAATTGGCGGTGCATGGATTTCGTTTATAAGTAAAGGTAAGACGGCAACAACATGTTCTTATTTAGTTTTTTAATGAGTGTTTTGTGGGTTACAGTTTGAGTGTCTAAAGACTGTAACCCACAAAGTAAAGTTGAAGCGATAGCTAGTCTACCATAGCAATCATTTATTAATAAAACATTAAGCCTAAAACATACTACTGCAGCAGACTGAATATTTTGTTCTGTGTGGAAAATTCCTGAATGTTTTTTTGATATTAAATCCTAAAACATGAAATGACATTGTTGTCAGTTGTTATGGCAACGAGTCTGCCTGGCGCTTTGCCGATACAGAGCGAGAAAGTGGTTTCGGTTTTTCCCTTTGCTGTGGAGAATAGCATGAAATTAATACCCATATTTCTAAGTTTCAGTGAGTTAACGCGGCTATGGATGACATGTAAAAGAATAGTCTTTTTGCCCCCCAGCGCGAAATTTCTGTTTTTGAGTCATGTGCCTCCACTCCTTACCTGTGGGTGGCGGTAATGCTTTACCCACCGCACATAAAAATCAGGAAGAAGTATGTTGTTACGCTTACAGATGTGTGTTTTTTGTCTGTTTTGTGATCTTTAACACACTCTAAGTTCATGGAGTCAGCGAAACCTGCTCTTTACGGAGTAAGTAACCTGCCGATTTACGGTCAGTGGTTGCCATGATAACGACTAGCTGTAGCAAGATAGCCTTGGAGCTCGTTAGCTAGTTCGACCTGCCATTTGTAAACACCAGGGTGAATTTGTAGGCTCGCTGAATCAGTAAGTTCTCTTTAACTCTTTATGTTTTCAGGACGAACAGTCTGGAAGAACCTACAAAGTTCTAACAACCCGCTTTCTTTGTCGTTTATCTGTCATTTCCGGGTCAATTTTAAGGCTAATGTAGAGTTTCAATTTTGGCAGTGCCTGTAATCAGATTCTGCAATATCAGTTTGAATAAGTTCAGTCTTAATCAGACACATACTGATACGTTTCCCTTTAATTATAATGATTATAGCGTTCAACTGACAAAAACCTCAAATTCAGTTTCACAAAAGTGTTCAAATCAGAAATGTCAGCCGACTGGAAAGATTGTTAGTTTGCAGGATATGGACTTAATACGAGAGTTTGGCTCCTTGAGCATTAATGAATGCCAGCTATAGTAAAACGTGAGCTGTGCGCAGAGCCAGAAGTCAAGGTTGATCAAAGTAACTTTGTGAAATCAGGATCCCAGAGTCTGGAAGTTTGTACATTCTGGGGATGGTTAGGAGGCCATGTCATTGTCTCAGTCAGAAGTGCCCACAATGACCATGGTTTCAGTGTTTGATTGGCCACGTCACTCACCAGGCCTCGATCTATAGGTCTGAAGATAAAGAGGAAGATCAGAGACACCAGAGCCAACAATGCAGACAGCCTGAAGGCCGTCGTTAAAGGGGCGGTATTATTTATTTTGTACGCTCAAAGTGCAATTCTGTAGCACAATCGAGTGACTGTTAGTTCCAATTGTTATAAAAAGGCTGCATATATCAAACATGACTGAAATTCAATTGTGACTTTGCAATTTAGCACGTTGAAATTGCACTTGTGGCTTTTTAAGAAACTCCTGCTCTTTGTGACATTCCACCTTCAGTACATCGTCCCAGCACACATTTCATAATTCATTTTATTTGTTATTTATGTTGTTTCATTTATTTATTTAGGATATTTAAAATGTCTTCCCCTTCCAGTGTTTAATGTTCATTAGAATTGAAAGTATATTGATTTTTCAGAGGGTGTATTTGCGTTTGTTGTTCCATTAGCACTACATAACTTGAAAATGGTTTCAAAATAACAATATTATCGATTATTGCAATAACTAATAGGCCTATTTATCGTCCAGCAAAATGTGTTATGGTGGCAGGCCAATTGGTCGTGTGGTGCAGCGGTGGAGCGGCCACCAAATATACGTAGGCCATGAGTCTTGAATGCAGCCGTCCAGGGATCGATTCCCAACCTTGTGACCTTTACTGCATAACTTCTTCCTTCAATCTCTGCCCATTTCCTGTCTGCATGCTGAAAAATAAGGGCCACAACTGCCCCTTCCAAAGAACCGTTAAAAAGGAAGAAAAAATGTAATTTTCTTGACCATGATGGCATCCTCCTCCAGCAGGCGGGCTCGTCAGCAGACATGACGCAGAGCACAGAGGAGGACTCTCTGCTGGACGGACCGCTGATCTCCGCCGATGCTCTCCAGTCTGCCATGAGGAGAGAGTTTCAGTCTGTGCCGACAACCTGTCCTGCTGGTTTCCTGTCTCTAATGCACGTATGTCAGGCCCACATTTATTACCTTTCTGTTATTACAGTTCGTGTTTCACAATGCCGTTACAAACATTCCTCGACTTAAACCAATTTCTGCGTCTGTTCTCTTTGTGTCCTCAGATCGTGTACGTGGTGCTGTCGGTGTGCGTGGGCGTGCTCTGCGTGCTGAAGTTTGGCCAGGAGGAGGTGTGCTTGCGTATTTTGGGCAGCGTGCGGGGCGACAGCGCCATCGTGTTCGGGAAGGTGTTCCTGTGGGTGCTGATGCTGCTGCTCACCGTCTGGATGCATCACCACCACAGCCGCGTCCGCAGCCGCGGATACCTGAGCTTCTACAGGCAGACACAGAGGCTCAAGCAGCTGCCGCTCGTCATACATTCAACAGGTGGGGCGGCGCACAGCTCTCTGCAGCTGCGCCTTCATTACAGATGAGAGCAAGTCTTTGTCTATGATATGCTGATGTGGAAAAACCACAAATGTGCTATCGCAGTGACTCCATTAAATAAGAAATTGAATTGAAATTACACTTGAATAAGCTTGTCCATAAAATAAATCATTAAAATCATGACAGCGAGAGATGTCAAACTGGTAAATAAGATATATTCATTTCTTAGCCGTGGCACTAGCAGTCATCGGCTATCAGCCAATCAGAGGAGACGTCTACTGTACATCTTTTTCTATACAGTTGCAAAACCACCTCAGCCAAGCGCAAAAACCTTTTATCAAGTTTGAGTTGTTGAAATTTGCATGTTTGCATTGAGAGAGAGTTTATTTTAGAAATTTTAAGTTGCACCCTTTTATGACTAATGGAAACACAGATGCTGCTTTCACACTAATTAAGACGTTTTACTTTTTTTTCCTTTTTTTTTCACAATACAACCACAAATTTCACTGGAATTTTTCTTTTTTGCTATTTTATGTCATATAGATCAACACAATGTTACATAAAATTGGGAAGTGTAATAAAAATGAGGCAAGATGTAAAAATAATTAATTAATTAATTAAATCTAAACTTGCACTATATCCATCCATCCATTTTCTTACGCCCTTATCCCACTGGGGTCTGCAGGGGGGCTGGTGCCTACCTCCAGCTGTCACCGGGCGAGATGCAGGGTCACTCAACTTGCACCGTATATGAATATTTCTAATTTTCTGCAAAGGGTAAATGTCTCCACAAGATGGCAGTAAAGCGCTTCTGTTTCTCTGTGTGCCAGGTAATGCTCTGCTGCTGCTGCTCCTGGCTCTGGGGTTACCGCAGACCATCCACTCCTCTGTGATGCTCAGCATTCTGGGTGTTGAAGTTCTGGTGGCCGTGCCATGCCTCCTGTTCTACACAGGTAATCACTGCTCACCTGATGCTTAATGGAGATCACAGGAATCTGATGTTAAGATTGAAACTCAGCTTTTTGGCAAGAAGACAAACTTTGGTGAAGACTGCAAATTTACCAATTAGAAAATGATATGCTGAAGGTTTTCACATCTGAAGCAGGACATGAGAGATGTATCCGTCCATTGACTTTGTGGCTGTGGACAAAGATCCACTCTAAAGCTGGTTAGATTAACAGCTCAGCTGTATCTACCCACACAGTGTCTTTTCTTCTGGCTCTCCTTCATATAATCAAACATGTGGTACTCATGTACAGCAACATTAGTTTATAATCGTGATTCATCAGAAATAATAACTGCATAGAAAGATAATCATAAAAATGCTCAAGTATATTTAGTGTCATTTGTAGGGTGAAGAGTGAGGAGTTGTTTCCATCGACCATATAGTTTGATATTTAGAAAATAAATTCATTTAGTGGAAACAGCAATTCCCATGATAGGTTTTGGCACTAGGACGAAATATTGGTTTTTTTTCTTTTGTTAATCCATATCAAACTTGGTTTATTTTGCAAAATTGCAATGGAAACACTTTTTTCCCGTCACGTGAGTCTCTGGCACAAACCACGAAGAAGACAACAGGAAGATGACGCAGCATTTCTATCATTGACTTATCATGTGTACAAACTTATTCACATGTGATTTTAATTGCGTTTCTTATTTAATTGAAAAACCACACATGCAAAATGTTGTCTTTTCAATCTGGAAACATTAGTTCACAGCAGACAATGATTAGATTCTGGAAAAATGCTGCTTGGGTTCTTCTTACGTCTGTATATGAAGTTTACACCATAAGGGTGTCTCTGTTCCTGTTATTTTTGTTAATTGATCTAAGATTAGCTAAAACTAAGGCATTTGTCTGCATTGTGCATGTGGCAGGCGTCTCCTTGTTGTTCTTGAGGTCACATGTAAAAAGACCAACACAGGAAAATGATCAGCTCCCTTTACAGAGACACACCTCACAGATTACATTATCCCCAATCTCACACACACACACACACACACTTCCCCCACTCTATCTGAGCGTGTTTGCATCACAATACCTACCCTGCCTTTCTAAGACCCAGCAGCATGACAATCAGCCTTTCAGCTCCAGGTCCATCCTTTGCTGATTCTTTGCTTCTGGCACAAACAGCCAGCAAAGTTTTCAGGATTATTCTCAAACCAGTCCGACCCATTCAGCCGCCTGTCCTGTTTTTGTCTCCACTAGAAATCTAAAGCGAGTTAGTTACGTTTAGTTAGCATCACTGCGGTAAGATCTCTAAAGTACAGAGATCTTACCCAGTACTTTAGTTCAGTTTCTAGTGGAAATATCTTAGTACACTTGATGTAAGACAAAACTAATTTACAATTAACTTTTCAGCAAGATATAGGAGCTCGTTTTAAGTCAGTAGCTCCTTCATATTGATGAAAAATACTAATTCCATTGTCAGAATATTTCACTCAGAACGTGACATTTCTCCCATGTTGTAAGTGGAACATCCTCAGCAAATCAGAACAGGCAGAATTACAGCACTTATAATGACAAACATTTACAGAAAAGTTTACAGAAACTTTTCTATAAGAAAAGAAAAAAAATGTCTTTGTTTATTGTTCATCTAGAAGTTAGATTTATTTTAGTTTTTTTTTAAGTTTGCATTAAAACCTTCAGAGGACGTTGGTGTCCCTAAGCCTGCTGGCAGACGGCTTCTAGCTGTTTTATCTGTTGGTTCAGCCTCTGCAGCAGAGGACATGGAGCTGCTGGCCCCGCCCACCATTCACACACACTCCCCCAGCATTTAAAAGAGAAAGGCAGAGAGCTCTGCTATGACTCATCAGCATTTTAAAATAGTTTTCTTAAAAAAGGGAATTTTATTGCCGCTGTTCGTCGTTCACTAGTTGATTCACGAGATCGACTCAGTTACAAGAATCATACCTGGTGTTTTTAAAAGCTTCCTAAAACGACTGAACATGTTCCAAGCCTTAAAAAAGGTGGCAACACTGGAGTCACAGTGGTGGTCCAACAACCAGGTCCAGACATTTTTCTACTTGATGGCCGATGAGAAACAACAGAACCTTGCTATTTAGGCCGTCTCGTCATGACGACCGAACCCACATTGAGGTGGTTGTGATGGTAGAAGACCTGAGTCAGGTAGAACAGAGTACCAACGGAAAAAACTGGTGCTAGTCGTACTAGTTAATGTACGACTAGCAGCCATGTTTGATTGATCGGAGCTCTGTGGGATGTTTAAAGCTGCAGTATGTAACTTTTACAAAAACCTGTTTTCTCCATATTGGTTAAAATTGTCACCGTCTTATGACAGTTTAATATGAGACTGATGATCTGTGAAAACATCCTTCACCTTCTCCCTGTGCTACTTTTACTGTCTGAAGAAATGAACCGCCCGTGATCAAAAACAACCAATCAGGGCCAGGAGGAGGGGCTTAGCGCTGTTAATCAACCTTCTGTACGGGTTGCTAAAAGTGCTAATGGTGGCAACTTACCATTACAGAAAATCTGTCATAATCGGTGACTAGGATAACTAGGCTTATCATTTGCGGGTAAAGTTTGAGCAGCGCGTACACGAGGGCGATTGATGGCTTTAAAACCTTCCTTCAAGTTCTGATTGGTAATTTCTGAGCGGCTTATTTGTTCAGATGATGGCAGAACCACAGGGAAAGGCAGAGAAGCTCAATTTTTATTTTATTTGATTTTTTTTTTATTCACAGATTATAGTGAAAGTATACAATATAGTGAAAGTATAATATGCAAAAAATAAGAAATACATTTTTATATAAGTTACATACTACTGATCTTTGTTCGTAATATTCTCTGAGGCCTTCCTGGAGCAGCTGTATTCATATGGAGATGAAATGTCATGCAGCCATTTGCAGTTTAATGAAATGGCTGCACTGTGCACTGTGTGTAATTTCAATTAACATCACAATTCCATGTACCTGTTGAAAAGCCACTAAAATGTGTATGTTGGAGGCTCTCAAGAGATTCTCCTGTTAATTTAATGTAAGGTTAAATGAACATTGCTCGATGTGAACCTTATCATCGTTTTGACAATTATAAGGTTGATCATCATTAGAACGAGCCCAGATTTTCAGGGGGCGATTCACCTTTCAGCTTTTCTTTTGGCCATTTTAATGGAGAAACTTGTGCTGAAGATGATGGCTCAGAGGATGATGCTAACGAAGAGCCTGGGCTGATAGGAAATCCATTAAAGGTTCGTTTGGACGCTGAAGGGCTCAGATGCTGGGAGGAGATACCGGCGGGCCATGGAGGGAAGATAAGAGGCACGAGGATTTAATGTAGCCAAAAGGGAGCATTGCCACCCCCCACAACCCACCCAGGTATTGTCCCTGTGTTTACTGGGCAGCTGATCCAGTCTGGTGTTCCTCTGGGTTGTGTTGGGGTGTGTGCGGGTGTTTGTGTTTGTGTTTAACAATCACATTCCAACTGAGACCAGGCCGGTCCAGCATGGTTAAACCATGCATCGCTTCCTGGTAGCTCACGCTGACGCCAGAAGACGGAGAGTCGGGGTGACACCAGTGGAGTGGCTCCTAGATGGACGCCTGCAGCTATGGAGTCCACACAGGAAGGGCTCCTTCAGCGGCTCTTTGAAGTGCGTGCTCATTGTTTGAGCTCCTCTGTATGTTTCTGCCTCTCATTTGAACGTGAATGCACTCTGCTCTATAGAGCTGCATGCACATCAAAGCCTTCAAAGGCCTCCATTTAGAACCCATCTCTCTGTTCTGCCAGAGTTAATGTGAACCCTGCAGGGCGCATGGCACCAGCAAGGATGCTGATACCTGCAGCATAGAGCTGATATGTATAGCATATCCACTGAAGGTAACATAACTACTTGATTGTGCTATAAATGACTCTGTGTGGCTGGAAAATGCATAATACTGCCCCTTTAAAGGATTTCACAAACATGCATGAAAGAATCAAAGCAACACTCCAGGTATGTTTGTGATGAGGGGATAACATAATATAAATCTCCAAAAAGTTCATTTTACATCACATTGCTCCTTTAACGTTGTAGTTATAGTCAACCTGTTGTTGATCTTTTATATCTGCAGGTTTTCTAAGGTTTTTCCTTTGGGCTTCGTGTTTTTCTCTCATGCAGTGTTCAGTCGATGCGTTTGTCCTTGACAGCATGTTGCACAGAGAGCTTTTAAAAAATGAGAACGGAATCAGGAAAACAAGTAAAGACTTTAGACAGTTTAGAGTCTGAACTGATTTCATATCCACAGAGGCTGAGAGAGAAAACCACGTCTGAACGTCCAGCGTGTGAAACCTGGAAGCAGACGACCACACCGGGCTTCTCTCTGTAACTAAACCCACACGTCTCCTCCATCATAAAGCTCCTGTGATTCCTAGTTGGTGCCGCCCAGCAGCACTGGAAATACTCCGACTCCTTTGTCTCCTGTTTAAACTCGTGTGGTGCTGTTAGCTGTTAGCACTTCTGCAGCTTCACTGTTATCCCCTGGAAATGTGCACTTCCAGGTGGTTGATGGATGAGAGCAGTCTGAGTGCATCCAACCACGTGAGAGTCTCTGACAGGAAGGTGTGAAATGTGCCACCTCCTCCACACCGTCTGCTACAGCGAGCCGTCTGTCACTCTGCGTTCGCCTTTCTGGGTTTAAATCCACTCTGACAGTGTTTATTTTGTAGACAGGCTGCATTGTTGGTCTACTAAAGGCATTAATGTAGAAATGAAAGCTGTGAAAAACACGCAGTTTTTAAATAATCAGCTGTATGGATTTTGGAGGCGAGGCATTGAAGCGTCTCAGTTTCATAAACACAGGACTGAAGCTAGGCGGTGTAAAGTTTAGCTGCCATAATAATTGAAACAGTTGTGAGGTTTATTATGAGTCACTAGTTGCATTTCTGTCACAAAGGCGCACAAAACATTGTCGATATTCTGCTCATGTAATATAAAAAAACCCACATGTTCACAATTTAAATTGTATGCTAATAAAGTTTGTTCACATAGTTAGTCATTTAAAAACATTCTGCACCTTCGTCCTCCGGTCATTTCCTGTCATCTTCTTCTTCATGGTTTTCGCCAGTGGCAACATCCGGTTCTGGATCATGTGACTTGTGCGATGCGAAAAAAATGTTTCCATTGCAGTTTTGCATGATGAGCCAAATTCTATTGAATAACAAAAAAAAAAAAAACATCCTTTGTTTTTATCGAAAAATGAGTTTTTTTCAAAATTGCTATTTACATTAAGCAAATGTATTTTCAAGCTGCCAAATAGTCAATGGAAACACAGCTACTGAGGCGGATTAACTCTGATTTACAGTAACATCAGCGGCTGAACATGTCAGCGGTTTCTGTTGAGATGATTTCCACACCAGATGTCCCAACCCAGTTAACACACACACACACACACACCTACAGTGTGTTATGAATGAAACTGCACAGAGAACGCGCTTGCTGAGGTGAATTATACCCTTTGTAGAAAGCCTTATTTCAGCCTAATAAGACACAACTAACTGAAAAGTAACTCCTTTTTATCCACATGTAGGAGTTGGTTTTCAGTCAGTATTTCCTGAATTTCGATGAAAAGGTTCAAGTTCCACTGGCAAATCATTTCACTTACATCAAGACATTTCTCCCATTTTACAAGTGAAATAATCTGCCAGTGGAGCTTGTACTTTTTCATCAATATTAAGGAATTATTGGCTTTAACAAGCTCCTATAGCTTGTTGAGAAGTTTCTTTATTTTGAATATTTAAAATGTCTTCCAGTTCCAGTATGAAATGTTCATCAGAATTGAAAGTTTATTGATCTTTGAGAATGTGTGCTTGCATTCTCACTCCACTATCACCAAATAACAACAATGTTGGGACAGCTAATCACTCAGTGAAGTTGTCTGTGGTGACATTCCTGCTGGCAGGAGTCAGGAATGTTCTCTAAGCACGGACGGGTTCCAGCTGGCGTCTCGACTTTCTTTACATTTTGTCTCTTCTTCGTGTGTTTTCTGGCTCATCTTTCTCTGTTACACATCATTTATGAGATCCTTTTGTATTTTGATTATTGAAGTGTTCTGGGACTTTAATGCCAACTCCATTATCCATCCTTCCTCGCTCCATGAAAAAATGCTACTTCTCAGCATTTTTTCTGTCGCTAATATACTTACCTACTGCACCTTCATTTACCCCCCTCACACACACACATACACATACACACACAGATTTAGGACCTCGTTATGCAGGAATGTGGAGTATTTCTTTAGATTGTGTGGATGCTCTGAAGCTGAACTGCTCAGGTAAAGATAAGGCTCTGTTTCCTTTGGCTAATCACACTGGAGTCTCATCCCGCCTGCCTTCCTCGCATCATCCACAGCTCTTCATCATCTTATCTCGGTTCCCAGCAACGCCGTCGTCTGTTTGTGCTGCGGTCGTTCCCACACCTCGCCGCGCGCCACGCCCCGAGTGTTAAGGCGGACGCTCAGGGCGTCGGAATTAGAGGGTTGGAAGCGAAGGATGACGACTCCCGAGTGTAAAATGTGACGGGTCATGTGAGACTGGAAGAAGACCAGATGGAAAAACAGCAGAGACAAACGGGAGGCGCTTCACACCCAGCTGGAAGCCTCTCGTTAGCCGCCTTTCCATCACGAATGTGCGCAAATCTTTGTCTAGGTTCCGCTAACGTCAAAAGAAATGCAGTTGCGTAGTTTCTATTAAATAATAAATCATTAAAATTAAAATCACAAGGGAATAAGTTATTAAGAAACTCCTTCTACCACTTCCTGTCTTTGTCTTTTCCCTAGTAGCGTCATCTGACTGTTGATCACATGATTCATGATGCATAAAAAAACAGTTTCCATTGCACTTTTGTGAAATACACAGATTTTGATAAAGCCACAAAAAAAATGCCTCATCTTATGGCAAGAACTTTTTAACAGAAAACATGACATTTTTTCTAATTTGGCATTTAATCTAATTTTCTATTATAATTCAAATTTTCTCAATTCTGTTGTCAATGGAAGCACAGCTATTAATGTTCTTCATTTGCTCAGATTAGAACCTGAAGCCTCTAATTGTGTCGGGGTGTGTGTGCGTGTGCATGTGTGTGTGTTTTCTAGCCAGGGTAATGCAGTTCAACAGACGGCGAGCTGCACCAGACGTGAGCCAAGAGGAGCATTCACACACCTACAGCGTCACAAGCCTGCCGACCGAGACTGGCTTCAGGTACACCACACACGCACGCATGCGCACACACACACACGTGTAACAGCTGTGTGTACAGAAAAAAAAGTGGTGTTTTTTTCCCAGCCTTAAGACTGGCTCACAGATCAACTGAAGGATGATGACGGTGGAACAGCTGGTCAGAAAAATGAGTAGAAAAGCAGCTGCAGTCCAAAGAAAAGAAAGAAACTAACTGAATTTCTGCATGTCCTGTCTGTGTCTCAGAGGCTCGTCCGGTCTGGAGGAGGTGGTGGAGAAGCAGGCCGACCTCATAGAGTACCTGAAACAGCACAACACGTTACTGAGCAAGAGGCTGCTCAACCTCACCGCTCAGCACTGAGCACAGCGAGCTGATGAAAGCCTCCAGCTCTCAGGACGAGGATGGCTTCACCGCTCTGAGAGATCTGAAGGAGTAAAGTGGAGCAAACACACCTGTTCACACACACTGAGCCGGCCGGCTCCACCGTCGAGGCCTCCGCACCTGAGATGGACTGATAACGGAGGAGAAGGAGAAGGAGGAGGGGTAAAGGGAGGAGACGGAGTCGTGGGTCACAGATCTGAGGTGACGGAGGTTTTTATTTCTGTGCTGCAAGCTTCACTGACCTCTGACCTCCAGTCTGTTCCTCTGAAAGCAACAGAGCAATAGGAGCATCTGCACAAAGGACAGAGAGGTTATCATCTACCTGGGTTAACATGTACTGTTTTTTTCGATCGCATTACTTTTCTTACATGTTTTGTCGTTAATTCTGTGAATCAATAAAATCTTTAAGTTTTCTTACTTCCTTTCGTCTCAACCTGAACTTTAGATCAACTGCAGCAGCAGTAGTGGGAACTATTGCCTCAAATGTTCAGTTTATAGCCATGGTAACATGGAGGCCGTCACTATCTGCGTCTCCATTGAAACGGGCAACTTATAATGGGCACATTTGTCACATTTTTCATTTAATCTCTTTAAAAATGCAAATAAATATTTACATTTCTTTTTTAAGTAAGAAAAAAAAACATCTGATTTCCTAAAATGCAATAGCAGCATGCCTTCTTGATTATTTCTAACAAAAGATGCACCTACTAAAAAAATTCTTACAGCATAAAATTTTTTTATTTCGTTGTTTTTTTTGCAGAATTTAAATCTTTTGAGGCTAAAAATAATCCACTGAAGGAGTTCCAGGTCAAATATTTTCACATATTTATTTTTTATCTGAAATGTAAAATGTATCTTATGTTGTTTTTTTTCAGTTTTGGCTTAATTACTGCTCTGAATATTTCAGCAACTGGCCTTTTTTTTTAGTTTGTTTACTCCGGTCAACGATTATTTCAAAAATCAATTCATGACGATTAATCCAACTGATTCAGCCGTATTTTAACCCAGATCTCAGGCGGGACAATCTGTCCACAGGTCAGCTATGAATCCTGCTCTCCACCAAGCCAGCTGTAACAGGAAAACAGGTGGTGGTGGCAGCATCATGCTGTGGGGATGCTCGTCTTCAGCAGTGACGGAGGTTCAACTTCCAGCAGACATAAACCCACAGCCAGAACTGCAATGGAACTGTCTGCATCAGAGCTTATTAGCGTTTCGGCCAATTGAGAATTTGTGGAAAAACTAGAAAATTGATCTTCCCAGATGTTCACCATTTAACCTGACTTGAGTTTCTGATATTTTTTTTGTTTTGAAGGAAGAATGGCCAAAGTAAAAATGATACAACGGCACTTTTTGTTTTTGTTTTTTATTAAAAAGGTGAAAAAGTTTATCAGTCAACAGCTAAAGTGCACACATAGATGCATACATTCTAAACAGATTGTTCAGTCTCTTTGGTCTGCAACGTTTCTGCTAAACGCTGAACATTCCTCGTGATAAATCTTCTCTCTCCTGGTTATGAAACGTGACTCCAGGATGGAGCTCCAAGTCTCTGAAGTCACATCTGTGAGCGCTGCGCTGCTGTCAGCTTTTATGGTTTAAACTCTGTCCTGAATGAACAGTTTTTCATCTTTAAGTCTCCAGGAGAGCCTGACTTTGAAGTTCTCCCTTTTGTATCATGGCCATCTCGTGAGTGGCGTTTCGCGGTTTCCTCTCCTCCACCTCCTGCGTCCGTCTGTCTGGACTGATCCATCTGCGCAGCCCAGGATCACATCCATCCTCCTCGCTCCTCTGAAGAGTCTCCTCTGCCTGCGACGGAAAAACACTTTCTTTAAAGTCCTGCTGAGACGACTTCAGAGTAAAGGAGCAGGAATCGCCTCTCTGGCATTAAAGCATTCCTCTTCATCATTAGCTGGATTTATGCCTCCACCTTTTCCTCCACGCTCCCTTGTTCTGCGTGAACCCACTGCTGCTAATCACAGCCGTCCTGCTAGCGGTCTGGCCTGTAACACAGCTTTGTTCCATCTACCATGCAGCTTCACCGCAAAAACACAAAGTCTTACCAAGTATTTTCAGTTCTAGTTCAACTTTCTTAGCATCTTTGAAATAGGACAAAACTGACTTGCAAGTAAATTTTCAGCGAGATATAAGAGCTGGTTTCAAGTCAGTTTTCTTAATATAAATGAAAAAGCATTTGTTCCTTTGGCAAATTATTTCACATGCAATATAAATGAATCTGACAAAGGAACAAATAGTTTTTTCATCAATATTAAGACAATACTGACTTAAACTCAGCTCATATTTATTGCTGAAAAGTTACTTGGGAGTTAGTTTGGCCTGGCTCACCTCAAGGGAACGGGACTCTGGAGTGAAGAGGCATGCAGCGCCTGTGTGGACAGTGGTGTCTGTGGTATTTTCTCCTCAGGTTCAGGAAATCTGAAACAGACAAGATTTTATTTAAAATACACCGATGCACGTGACATGGACGTTAGCAGATAGTTTAATCCTGCAAATAATCTGGAGGCTGTCCAGTTGGGTTCCATGATTTTATACTCCACTGGTGTTTTTTGGACACAAGGAAATGTTCTTTTAAAATACACTATAAATATTATATATATTTTAACCCTCCTGCAGTCTTAGCACAGAACTCAGCTCTTCTTTCGCCTGGTTATGAAAATGTATTTGAGAAATATACATTTCTATAAACAGCACAATATGCTGTTCTATATGTAGCATATTTATAGAAGCGTTTTCCCCACGCTTCCTTAGTGCTATAGTGGATTCCATCAGACCGTTAGTTCCCAAAACCACACACAAATAAAAAAAAAACTTGCAAATGTGCACGCTTGGTCAGGTCAACCCCATCTGACTGCGCACAGAATAAAAAGCTTGTAGGGCCACAGTGGACCCTGTCTCTTAGCAGGGTTAAATGAACGCCATTTTGAACTCCCTAAAAGTCATCCCTAAAATCAATCCATCCACCATCCATCCATCCATCCATCCATCCATCCATCCATCCATCCATTTTCTTACACCGTAGTCCCTATTGGGCTCAGAGGCGGGGGTCACCCTGGACAAGTAGCTATAAATTCAGTAAAATAAAACTTACTTTTTTTTTTTTTGCATCAACACAAAAGAATTAATGGAACAATTTCTTTAAAATTGTCCAGGGATACCTCTCTTATTTCCTGTGGTCAGGTTATAAATGTAACTACGCCATAAACTTGATCCCTGGTGAACACTTGCAACTGTTTTACTGCGTGGAGTCATTCAGGAGCAGCTGGGCAGAGCGGGACAGAAAGAGACCTAACACGTCCCTAATAAATCCTCTCTGGTCCCGTGGTTCAGGGGCTGCTGGAGGCCGAGCCCAGGAAGGAGGGCCACTGCTGGATGACTTTATGACCCCCACCTCCACCTCCAGCAGCTGCCTCCCTGCAGAAGAAGCGCCTGAAGCCCGGCCTCCACACCTGGTTCTGCTGCAGAATGACGCGTTAACACCGTGATTAACAAAAGCCCGCCGCAGCGCAGCAGCGCCGCAGGGGGCAGAGCGGGTCGCCCTCTTGGCTGCTATGCTATTCGCCGGCGGCCATCCCCACCCTTCCTCCATCATCATCATCATCATCATCATCATCATCATCACATGAACCCCGACCACCACCTCACCTCCTAAACTGCGCAACCCAGCTGGTGGTCTTGAAATTTACCGCAGAAACAAATTCATTCATAAATTCATTCTTGCGGTGTTGATGGTATATTTCGTTTTTTGTGCGTTCGCAAAAACCAAAAATAGTTCAGCGAACCCTTAAACCTGTAGAACATATGGGAGCATCTGAGATGAATTAACACTCCCAGAAACGGTCTTCATTTTGCGCTCTTTTCAAAAATAAATAAGTAAAGATTTAAAGATGTCACTGATAGCGAACTATTAAAAAAAAAAAAAAAAAAAGAAGTTACAGAGCAGACTGACCTGGTGTGGAACAGAATTTAAACTCATTTGGTTCCGACCAAAACAGACCAAAAACAGCGCCGAAAGAACTGCAGTAACTGAACGGCCAAGTCCATGCTAACTTTAGCCGCTAGCAGAAAGAACATGAAACGTCTGTCGGTATGTTTTATTAATTACCTGTTCAGAAACGTTATTATTATTATTATTATTATTATTGTTGTTGTTGTTGTTGTTGTTGTTGTTATTATTATTAGTTATTCTAAAAAAATATAGCTAGGTATTAGCTTGGTATTTTTCACTGGTTAGTGTCTATAAGCTTCAAACTGCTATTTCAGTTGCTATTGTTAGCAGTTAGTGGTCAATGTGTGTTTTCAACATTTTGTTTAGCTTTTGTTTTGTAATGTTTAGCTAAAGGCACAAATTGTATCTGTTTTTGGCAGGAGGTATTAATGATTTGTTTTCTCAAATCAGTTTTTACGTTTACATCATTCTCAAATTTGACATCTTAAAATCTTAAAACTGAATCTAAACTAAGCTGTTTGCTTTTGAGGGTTTAGCAACGTGATTGAGTAAATATTACAGTGAGGCAGGTAGTTTAGGGTTAGGTTTAAGGGTGGGGTCAGGGGTCAGTGCGTAGAGTCTCTTACCTGGTCTGACTGAAAACACGGGAGCTACCAACGCTGTGAGCAGCAGCAACAAGTACAGCAAGTTGAAAACCTTCATGGCTGAGCTGCTGCTTTGAAAATTTTCCAAAAGTTTGGAAACTGGTTCTGGTACTGGATGGAATGACGACGCTCTGTCTTTTTGCCCTCCCCCAACCTGTTTCTAGTCCAGCAAACAGAGAGAAACCATCAACCACGAGCCTCGTCCTTCCTAGAACTTGTCAGCAGCTCCCAGTAGGATCTCTGGGTCCAGCCAGTGTGAGGTTGTCTCAAAGTGACCAAGGTAGCATCTCCCCCCTTCTGTTTTATACAGCCCTTCAGAGGGAGGAGTGCACCCTTACAACACCCCCTCCTCTCTCTCTCTACTTTTGACTCACACACTCCCTCTCCAGCACACACACTCAGGCGGTGGCGCTGCACATATTGACCCCACATGTAGAGAGTAATTCCAGTGCCAGGAAGCCCCCCCGCCCCCGTTCCCTCGGTCCACACAGGCTGCTACTGCATTTTGCATCTTGACTGATTGATTTGTTCAAGGAGAGCGGAAGAGGCAGGCAGAGTGGATTTATCACCGCCACCATTTGAGAGGCTGGAGCTGAGAGTAGCAGGTTCTTCGTGAACCAGATCCCTGTGGTCGTCCCCTACCCCCGCATTAATGAGGAACCACATCTGGGGTTGGGTGTTGCTCTTTGACCGGGATAGGGTGCGGGGGGCAGTTAGAGGGGGCTGTTGGCCTTTTGCATCCAGCGTTTAGGAGTCTGACTGAATGAAACTCAGAGATCTTTTGCACAAGCCAATTAGCCGACGAAGACTTAATGTCTGTCTGGGATGCCGTCTGATGTCTCCGACTGTCTGCTGGCTGGACACTGAAACAGAATTGTCTTTGTTGTCACTATTGCAAAAAGGACTTTGGTACTTCTTAATGGCAGCATGATAAATTACATTATATGAATACATACAAAATACAATTCAAAACTCAGTAGTTGCACATAGTTAATAGTTCCAATTTTCTGCCATTTCCAAACAATATGATTCCATAAAGCTGCAGCATGTAACTTTTATAAAAAATAACTTTATTACATATTTGTGGAAACTGTCACTATACCGTGACAGCTTGGTATGAAACAGATAATCGGTTCAAATGTTGAGCTCCTTGGCCTTCTCCTATGCTAATTAGAAACAACCAATCACAGCCAGGAGGCGGGTCTTGGCGCTGTCAGTCACTGTCTCATGTGGTGCTGCTCGTTCTATCTCCCTTGCTTTCTGCTACACTGCAATTAGCATAGCCTGTTATAAATAGTTAAGCTAGTTAGCATAGCCGCTGATGACGGCGGATAGAGATTTTCTTATGGTGAGTTGTTTCTCAAACATTATCCCATTGAGTGTGCTTAAATATGTTATCAATCAAATCAATGCCATTTTTATCTGTTTACTGCCAAATGATATCAATCAGTCTCCCTAATTTACTGAGAATTATGTATTATCATGCAAAAATCAACAAATCCCCTCACATTTTTGCACAAACAATTGGGAGCTTATTGCAGATTTTTCTCGAAAATTGTCAAAAACCTTCTTACTTGTACTAAACAGCTGCTTCAGCCTTCATTGATGCCAGATTACAGTCCACGATCCATACAGCGAGTAATAAAAAGTCTCATTTACTGTCATGAATAAGCGCAAGAATTGCAATTATTTCCAAATTAGCACCACAAACACAAAATCCTGGAGGGACTGAAAAAAGATGGTCAATAATATTGTTACATTTTAAGAATTCATTGATATTTTAATAGCACAATCAGCTCTTTAAGAGCATTTTGCGTTGTGGTATTTTTTAGAATAAATCCCAAACAAAGCATTGCTACGGGTTGCAGCATTTGAACCGTTTTGGTCGTCTTTAACTCTGCCGTCAGTGTGGGACTCATTATAGTGTCTCTGTGGACTCAGACTCCCCTTTCAGCAGCCAGCTAATGAATTAACACATTAAGATGAAATGTCGGCCATTACATGTGAATGAGGATTAGAAAAGCAGCAGGACACTAATGGACCACATGGCTCATAACAGAAAGAAACTTTGAACAAGTGAGTGGACCGTCGACTCTCCTGACCATCGAAACACAGACTGTTCTTTCTTCAAATAGTTCTTCCCGCGTCTAAAGACTGCTGTCCTCTTCATAGTGTCCCCTTTTATGGCTTTATGATGTTTGCAAAAATGCATCCTGGACCATCTTGGTTTGGGTCAGACAAACACCCAGGTACACACACACTCACACTGCTGCAAACACTGGGCTGAAGTATGTAGCGTGTTTCTTTGGCCAGCTTTCTTTGCATATCAGCTGCCATTGTCTTTTAAAGAACTTTTATTTTCCCCCAACCTGAATATGCTAAGTCGGCCTCAATTGTCATTCAGAGCCACCCGGTATCCGCTGCCCCTCTGCCAGAGCTCCTCTTCACCGAGTCCCGCTCAGCTCATGCCCGTCTGCGCTTCAAAACAGAAACGAGACAATTGTATCGAATTCCCCCACCAGGTTTTCTGTGTGAGCGATTAAAGCAGGTTGTAATATTTGCTCTTCATGGAGATTATACGTCTTTACGAGGATTAGCCAAACACTCCGCGAGAGGGAGGGTAACCTTTCATTAAACTCTGCTGGGAGTTTGGTACAACGGCCATCATTTCTGCAGAGGAACCTGAGGTCCGTGGGATGTAGCTTTTGGGTCACTTGGGTTATTTTCTAGACCTTTGATGAAACCAGATAGGGAAACATCCAGATCTGTCCAAAAATGACCTCAGCTAAACGGTGAGAGCCTCAAATTAAGCAACAAAAACCCATAAAGACAAATCCCAAAAGCTAGCAGAAGAAAACAGCTTCCTAAACATCCTTAGTGCTAAAAAATGTCTGTCTATCAGAACTTAATTAAAAAGTTCAAAGTTGAAAGAATCAACTCTAAGTTGAAAGAATCAACTCTAGACCCCCATAAAGTTAAAATTTCAGCAATAAAAAATTGGAAGATGAATAAAAAGCTGTTGATATTTCCATGTTTTATGGGTTGATACTCGTTAACCATTAGCTTGATTCTCTAATCAGAACTTTTTTTTAATGTTTATTTAACCACAGGTTGTTCAGAAAGACGTCCTTTTGAAGGTAAGATGCTGACTCCTGATCGTTAATCTACAGAACTGTTTAAAAAGAAATCAGAAAACTTTGTTGAAGTGTTGTAAAAATACTACAGTTTTCAATCTGGTCAAAGTTCCTCAAACTTAGACTAGTCGAAGATAGTTCAGTACAACAGTTTGATGACCTTCATCCATTTCCTTATTTCTACCATAGTTCAGAGAGCTAAACAAAAAAGTTCTTATGTGGAACATCAACAGTTGGTTATTGAGAAGCAAATCTTAAAGACATTGCTCAAATATTCTTTCCAGCACTCAGATTTGATCTGTCTGAAATGTTTGAATTTCCTCATTTTCTTCTTCTTCGGCGGTCTTAGCAGCGCCTAAAAGAGGATGTAACACAGGAAGGAGTTTGACGTGCAGCAGCTCTGTGTGGTGTGAACATTACAGCAGTCGTGGCCTCCATCGAAGCTGTGATCTTTACGACTGCATTCAAACTTCACTTCACGCTTCCTCTGCCATCGTCTTGACCAGGATCCTCTGATAAGGAGCTTCCTCTCTGATAAAACAAGTTTCGAATAAACTCCAACAAACATCGCAATACATTTATATAGAGCTTTGCAAAAGAATATCTGCACCTCTTGAACTTTTGTTTTACACTTTGTCACATCATCCGTAGTCTTTAAAGAGGCAGTCTCGTTTGTTTTCCAGTCACATAGTGGCATTTTATAGCATAATTAAGTTACCATGTTTCCTCCAGTTGTTATAAAAATGCTCTATATATCAAATATGACTTAAAAGAAATTTGACTTAATTCATTTAATGCCTGGAAATTGGGCCTCCTGTCTCTTTAAAATCTCCTGCTCTTTGTGAAACTCCGCCATCAGGAAGTCATCACAGCATCTCTCCTGTATTAACCCTTTAACAATGTCTTTACCAGCGTTTCACTGAGAAGTAGCTCCTATAATAAGCTCATTATTCATAGTTCCAGCCGGTGTTTGCCAATTATTAATGGCTAGTCTGAAGGAGCTGAGTCGGGGAGTCTAAAGCTCGGAAAACTGCAGCTCTGTGGAACTTTGTTCTCGGAGATGGGGCTAGGCCCACCCAGGCATTTTGCGCAGCTGAATGGTTGCCATGGGAGATGATTAAAGGATTTCTCAAACACGGTTGAAATAATCAAAGCAACACTCCAGGCATGTATTTTTTTACGATAGAATACCATTCAAATACAATAAAATCCTCAAAAGAGCCTATTTTACATAACACTGAACCTTTTAAAACTCTGTTATTTAACAGGACGCTTGCTTCATAGAGATGACACAAGATCACAAGTTACTCATTATAATATTTCTTCATAGCTGCTGTCATTACTGAAGCATTTTATTTACACAGAAAATGACCAAATGGCCCAGAGCAGTGGCTCTGCTGGTGTAATTACTGTGTGAGATGAAATGTGCCATGATGTCTGAATGCTTTGGGAGTCATCCTTCTGTCCATGCGGTCAAGTGTTGATTGTGATCTGGTGGGTCTGCTTGTTGTGCATCGTTAGAGTGATAGCAGCTCCTGTTGTCATGCCACAAGGTCGTCACTGTTAATGAGGCTCTGCAGTCAGCCGCAGCTTAATTACTTTTAAAAGCCTTTATCTCTAATTGCCCAGTGCTCAATGAACCTTCATATGCACGGACCATGGCAAGCTCCCAATACACACTAACTAGTTGGACTGGTAGTTTGGACTGAAGCAGAGGTTCTTCTCCCTGCGGTTTCTAAACAACAGGAAGATCTTCCATCTGATTATGTCCGTCTCTGTGGCAGAGCCTCTCCTCTAGATGGCTGGAGTGATGGAAAGCTCACAGGTCAAAGGGCAAACTTGACAGGGAGCAATGTCCAAGCACCCGCCCACACGGACTCACTTATTTAGTTTAACCGTCGCTCAGGCGTTTGACATCTCTGGATGTACCAATTCAGTTTCTGGATCTCGTTAGCCGTTCACATTGACATATTCACCTTCCACCCAATAAAACCTTTATCTCATCTACAAACCACCCACAATCCTGATCAGAGGAGCCAGACTTTATGAACAATAGAATAGAATTTTTACCTTCTCAAAATTAATACAGTTACATTTTGTTTGCATCTGCTGTCTTTATTGGTCGTCATTCACTTTGATTAGGCTCCATCAATAACTGTTCTTCTGTGTTGCGGCCATTTGTGTTCCTTCAGCCTCGCATTGTCCATTGGGCCACTAGTCTGAAGGAGCTGAGTGGGTGAGGCAGAAACTTGGAAACTGCAACTCCACGGAGGCGTTGCTAGGTCCACGCAGACGCTTTGCACAGCTGAATGGTTGCCACGGGAGATTAAAGGACTTCTCAAACATCCATGAGCGAGTCAGGGCAACACTCCAGGTATGTTTTTGATTAGAGAATAACATTTTCATTTGAGATTTTCATGATGTAAATCTCCAAAAAGTCGATTTTACATGACTCTGCCCCTTTAATGAGGGAGTTTATAGTTCATTGGGCAAAGGCAAATTGCTAACTTTAACACAAAAATACAGAGAAGCAGGAAGTCTGATCTCCAGTCCCAGTTCAGCTCCAGCTGATCCCAGCTTTAAGTCTTCTGTCCAGCCTGGTTGGTGATCTCTCTCTGCTTTTTCTTCACTAGTTGTTTTAACTTCTTGTTTTCATATGCATCATCTTCTGAAAGAGCGGAATCATAACTTGCATTAGACAGGTTTACATTTGTTGTGGTGGTTTTAATCGATGCTTACCTGCTGGGCCTTCCTCTTTCTGGATGCAGACCGAAGCCAGACTGAAGAGGGAGAAGATGACGAAGGCTAAGATGATGAAGGTGAGCTCAAAGCCAGAGAATGGCACTTCCATCTACACAGCTGCCTAAACAGCATGAGGTGAAAACAAGCTCACAATAAGATGCAGAATTAATAATAATAATAATAATAATAATAATAATAATATTCACAGAATGTCTCTGTATTGATCAGAGAACCAGGAAGACTTTACTGCTTTTACGGGGCGGTGTTATGTATTCATCAGACATATGGTGCTATTTTATAGCACAATGAACTAACTGTTAAAAGAAAATTGGATTAAATGATTGCCTGTGAATTGGGCCTCTGTCTCTTTACAAACTCCTGCTCTTTCTGAAACTCCACTTTCAAGACAAGAAGACATCACAACATGGATCCTCTATTAATCCTTTGAGAATGTTTTTAACAGCGTTGTACTGAGATGTAGCTCCTGAAATGAGATCAGCAGATGTACAGTTCTACCAGGTGTTTGCTAATTGCTGCTGGCTAGTCTGAAGGAGCTAAGTGAGTCTCGGGGGAGAGCTGCTCTGACGCTTGGGAACTGCAACTCTGAGGAGGAGATGGGTCTGGAAGGCGGAGCTAGGTCCAACCAGGTGTTTTGAGTGGTTGCCATGGGAGATTAAAGGATTTCTCAAACATGCATGGAAGAACCAAGGCAATGCTCCAGGTATGGTTTTGATGTGGGAATAATATAACATGATATAATGCTAAAAAGATTTTACAGAATATCTCTTTAAATCAGGTTGATTGAGTTATTTTATCTGGACTCTAATAGAGCTGCAGCTGTGCTTGTGATATGATAGAAGCAGACATGAAGTGATGATGGCAGTTAATCTTTATGTTTTTATCATGTATTGACCTTTGAACTGCCATGGTGCTAAAATGTTCTATACTAAAAAGCTTGACTTGAAAATTACATTTTGTAATAAAGCAGATATTTATTTGTTTATTTTTACAAAGATGCTTTTCACATTAATTTGTAAAAACAATATGAACTTTGAGAAAAAGGTTTTGGTTAAAAATTTGTAGATCACTGTGCATGACATGGGGCTTTTTCGAACTGCAGTGCTCACTTTTCTCCACCAGAGGGCCTGAAAGAATTCTCTGAGGTTCATCGAGGACTAATTTCAGAAATGCTGTGTATTATGCACACTGACAGGAATAATCATTCCTGGTTTGAAAAGTGATGGGTATTTTTGAACCTTCATAAAAGAACCACAGACAAACGTAATAAGTTTTATGGCCACACTTTTGCAACAGGAGAATGCATCAATTTTGCAAAAGGAGAAAGCATTTTGCAAGGAGGATCCTTCGATCCTCTTCACAAAGCGTTTCTGAATCATCTCAGCTTGGGCAAGCCTTTTTATTTAGGAAAAGGGAGATTGTGAAAAAAGAGAAACAAAGCAATCTTGGTCTGCACACAGGTCATCTAGCTCAAAAGGAGGAGCAGGAGTAATCAGCTCCTGGAACACAGACACCCGGCGCCTAAAGGGCCCCACAAGGTTAAATGCAAATCACATCAATATTGATTAATGCTAATTAAGGAAATGTATATAAACATAAAAATCCCTAACAAAAAGCAAGATTTTAAAACTTCTCTTGCTGATTAAAACCTTCATCTATCCATAAATATTTCAGCAGCGTATTTACATCTAATTACTTCAGCAGTATCATTTTAATGTAGTAAAGTTAGACAGAGTTCAGAAACAGAACAATGTTGTGATGTTAGAGATGAGCCAGAACTGAAGGAATAATCTGCTTTAATAAAAGGGAAACACATTTTGTATCAACTTTTAGCAAACGTTACTCCACTAAGTGATACATTTCAAGATCAGAATTTCTTGGCAGCCTCACCCTTCCGTTCAGCTTCTCAGCCTGTAGTGAACCAAGCCTTAATGTTGACCAAGTGACATGCTTCAAACAGTTAAGTAAAAGCCAAAGTCAACTTAAAGCAAAAGTAGGACACTGGAACTGTACCTGTTGCATAAATATTTGATCCCTGAACTCACTCAAACTCTTAGGTATAATCAGGTTAAAGCCTGTTTGCAAACAGGTTCGGCTCTTTCATATCCGACATCACACCTCCACAACAATTTGACAGCAAACAGGTCCGACCAGCACACCTTTTCACTTCAGACATGAATTTGTTTTATAACCTCTGAAAGCCGAGGATATACTGTATCCACTTTTCTCACAAATAAATAAGAATTGTTAATTTGTTGTTATTGGACTTACCGATGCGAGAGACACACGGGCTGTTTTCCAGGTTCAAAGTTCACAGAGGAATCTCCCGGTGGTGTCTCTGGACATCCTACACAACAGGCGATGCTGTTGTGAGCCACTTTGTTGGAGCAACAATTTGGCCACTCCTTTGTGCCTGATCCTGGAAACAAGTTAGGCTGGCACTGCAAACAAAGCACACACACCTACACACACACACACACACACACGCGCGCGTCCACAGGTCGGCCTGTAGGCCCGCTTTTATGAACTGATAAGGATTCCCGGCCACACACCAGGAACAGGCTGACTTTTTCTCACAAGCTGAGCATCAGCAGCTGACTCACACTGACATCTTCTGGCTTTGGGTTCTCTCAGTAGTTTCTGCAAAGATAAAAAAAAAATGCCTTCTTGAGCTTGTTTGCTCTCCTTTAAAAATAAAAAAAATTACAATTAAAAATGAACTTGTAAACAATAATTAAGAAAAAGTAAAACCATATTTTATTTCACAGTAAATTTAAGGATCTTAACATAAAAACTAATGTATACCCTTTTTAAAATAGTTTAATTAAATGTTATTTTGGATTTGGGTTTCAAACAATGTAAGGAAATATTCATATTCACAGTTCTATTGTTTGTGAGTGCAGTCAAAAAATTAATGCTGCAATTGTTTCCTGTCATTTATTTCATGCTGCACCTTTAAATAAGACATGGGTAGAAAAAAATGTTTTATTGCCCTCACAGCAATAAATTTGCATTTATTCATTGCAATAAATGTGAATAGACACACATTTATTGGGCACCGGCAGCAGCACCGGTGCCAGCAGGTGTGTGAAGCTTTCAGAATACAACTGAATTCAGCTCAGTTGTATTCTGTACAGCTGCAGCATTGAGACACAGTGTTGTGACCGTAATGTATTCTAACCTTTTCACTACGACGGCGTATTAGGCCACAGACAGAAAAAAACAGAATTTCTGCCAAAACCTCAACAATTTTCTATCCATCCATTCTCCTATACCTTTGTCCCTTACTGGGGTCAGGAGGGTTGCTGGTGCCTATCTCCTGCTATCGTTTCGGGCGAGAGGCGGGGTTACCCTGGACAGGTGGCAGGGCAACACAAAGACAGACAGGACAAACAAACATGCACACACACACTCACACCTAGGGACAATTTAGAGAGGCCAATTAACCTGACAGTCATGTTTTTGGACTGTGGGTACCCGGAGAGAACCCACGCATGCACAGGGAGAACATACAAACTCCATGCAGAAAGACCCCGGGCCGGGAATCGAACCCAGAACCTTCTTGCTGAAAGGCAACAGCTCTACCAGCTGCGCCACTGATAATAGCCACTTTTACTTACTAGAATAATTTTTTTTTCTTCCACAGTTTAATATACCAGCAGCAAAGCAACAGGCAAATTAAAACATGCAGACAAATATAACAAAACAAACTTTAAGCACTGATCAGGCTATTTTATATGAACTTCTGGCAATTTATTTATGCCTGATGCTGAATAAAATTTAAGAACAAAATATATCCATAAAAAACATTGACAAAGTTTCAGGCATTTCCTTCCAAAATCCATTTAAATTCTGAATGATTTGCTGATTTTTTTTCAGCATTTTAGTTTTCTACAAACTAAAATGCTAACTAAAACTTTCAGTCCTAGACAGATGAGTTCAAAATTAATATTCATACCCCCGGACGTTTTAGGTTTAAAGTTACCTTTTTGTTAAGTAATATAAATGTAAAGTAAAATAACCTCAAAATTCATCACCAAAAATAAATGAAATAAATTCCTGAGGAAACATAGTGGGCCGTTATGAGAAGGGCTTTTATTTATTTAAACAAAATGGAAATTATGACACATTAAATTTTTTTATTTTCAATATTGCTGCTGTACATTGCTCTATTTTTTTAAACTTGCTTATCTTATTTCCTACATTAAAAAAAAATTAAAAAAAATAAATTCTTGATTGAATTTAGATTAAATCTAAATTTGCCAGGGGTATGGATATTTTGTGGGGATTTTGGAAAAAAAGAAAAGAAATACTCAACAGGTGTGTGTGTGTGTGTGTGTGTTTCCCTGTAGCCTCACCTTCAGGATGCGGACATTCCTCGCTGATCATCCCAGCGAGTGTGAAGAGCGCAAAAACCAGGATGGAGAACATGATGGTCCACACTTCGAGTTGGGTGAACAGGGAGGCCATGGAGCCGGAGTCGCCTCCTCCCTGGCTGTGTGTTCACAGTCACAACACTGAAATCAGCAGCGCTGCACAAAGGTGAGGTCCCACCACCACATTAATCAGAGTTAAACACTTGCCTGCTGTGTCACGGGGGAGAATCAGCCGATCATACTCTCTACCTTTTGTTCCTCTTCCTCCCCTCCTCTCTCTGACGCTGCAGAAGAGCAGCTTCTGCAGCTCTTCACAGCAGGAGCTGTGAAGAGCTGACTGACATCAAAAGGTGTCAAGTTAAGTAGCATCGTATTAACCCTAATTATTTATGGGGACTTGTGACTCACTGGCAATGTGTCAAAACGGACGATTGAACTCGAAGCTAAGTTCTCACTGAATGCTGGGAGTTTTGAGGATCCTGAAGCAAAAGTAAAACCAGTTTTTTATTTTTGTTCTTTTAAAGTTAAAGGTTCTGATATCTGTCCTGTTGCTCTGGAAGCTGCTGCTGATGTGCTCAGAGGACTTGCACGTTTGTGTGATCGGTGACCACAGGCTTTGACGGGTTTGCTTTTCTAGCTTTAAACCACAGTGAGTCCACCCAGACTTCTCTTTTTGTCTTCCTGGGGTTTAGTAATTTTGCATCTCTCGGCACATCGACATGTGTCTGCATGCAAGCACTGTAGGACGGCTTTTGACCTGCAATCACTCAGACAGAAAAAAGGTGGCAAAACTGAAGAGAGTCACTAATGTTGAGGATACACACGCACAGAAAACCAGTTAAAATAAAAAATAAAAAAGATGCTTAGCACTTTATTACCAGCAGCCTGTCACAATTACAATTTATTCTGTAAAACAAAAGTAAAACAACGAGAGATGGAAAATTAGAGTTTTAGCACAAATGAGATGATAAAAAAAACTGTAAGTTGAAACTTTGATTTTTTAATTTCGTATGTTTTAAAGTCATGAGTTTCAGATGCTGTTTTACACCCTGTGATTATTATTATTATTATTATCATGTATTTTTAGTAAGACATCATAATACATTTGAAAGAAAAGAACATAAACTGAGAAATAAACTGAAAAAAGACAAAGAAAAACTCTGCAAGACTTGCTTTAGGAGTAGAGTACTCATAATTAAAACCTCTTTGAGATAAAATAAAGTCTGACTGAATGTTGGTGAAATGATTTAACTCAGGAAATCAGATGCACAAAGTGGTTTTTAATCTGAATTTGCAGATTTTAATGACTTGAGTCATTAAAATCACGACTTGAGCCTTGACTTGAAAAAATGCTCAAAGACTCGGACTTGACTTTGATTTTCACACCATTAACTTGGGACTTGACTCGACTTGAAGCTGTTTACTTGAAAAGACTTGATATTTTACTTGAAGTCTTAAAATATAAAACACATTATTTATAAAGTGGCCCCATTGATTCATTTCACTCATTTCGTATCAAAGTATTACCATTGGAACAATTTATATGACTAAACCACAAGAAGATCCTTTATCTGAATATCCTAACCGTTTAAATGAAAAGCTGTAGATGTATTCAGCACTAATCCTTTTATTAGAATATCCTAGCTGTTAAAAATATTTTAAATACAGAGGCGTTTATCAGAATAAAACAGGATCAGACAGGGGAAACAGGTTTTTATTGGAATTAAATTAAACAAATCCAGATCACCGCAACTCTTTTTTGCGCATTAATACGTTGATGACAGAGTTTATTAAATGTAGCGCAGCCGCATTGTGTCACTGAACTGCAAAGGTCACTGAAATGATATATGATTAATATTAGACCACTATTAGACAGCTTCAATCCCACGTAGTATCGCTACCAACATGTATTTAGCAAGGTTTAATAATAAAGAGTGTCATTAAACTAAAATATTTTAACGTATAAGGACAAAAAAGCCACAAAACAACGTACTTTGTCCTGATTTACTGCCAAATAATAACTTGTAACGACATTGCAGACGGCAAACTAAACTAAAATCATGAAGCAATGCAGTAGCTTAATAAAAGCCAGGTATAAAATACATTAAATCAAGCTTACCGTAATCTGCATGAAATAAAACACACGAAACGAAACTTCCACAGGTAGGACCTATTTAAAAGAAATCTACTGAGTAAGCAGGATGTAACGTAGCATCGACGTGCGCATGCGCATTACCACAAGGTACGATGGATTTTCGGGTAGCACAGATCTTCAGAACACCTGTGGATAGTGAGCGGGGTCTGGATCAGAAAGCAGGTTATGGACCTGAAGTCAGGGAACAGAGTTTCTCTCTGTCCCATTATAATGATGAACTGGGTCCAGATCCATCAGGGATGGATGGTGGATTCATAAGGGAAACTACAGTTTTGCTCCTGCATTAGTATTTTCCCATAAATATTCCCTCCCGCTCCCCCACAGACAGGTATGGGTGTATTTGAAGACATCTATGTTGGGAAATGATATTGACAATAAATAGACTGTTTACTGCAATCAGTGCATTAAGTCTACTGTTGTTTCAGTTATAAATCTTTAAATGGTGGCGTGATGGTCGTTGAAATACCATCTCCAAGTGGAATAATTTTCAAGTGGTATAATTTTGCCAACAAAACAAATCAAAATCCAGTAATTTGCTATCCTTCAGAAATTGTTGAAAAAGTAAAAATATTTACAATTGTAGGGATCCTGAACGTAACGCTGTGGGAAGTTCTGAGTGTTTCTGGGTGGTAATGCAGCTCATTATTTTGTGTCTTGATTAGTGATTCTGGCAAACTTGATTCACGCAACATGTTTTAATCAATACTGAGATGAGAAATTGGCTGTAGATTTAAATCCACTTGGACTGACATATTTATTTTACCATCACACCCAAATTCAAAACCACTGTGCTTTATTTGCAATGAGTGCATTGTGTGTTTGATTTTAAAAAGAACACATCGTCTATTATTTACATTTAGCTTAATTGGAACATTGTTTAAAAAAACTTGACAAAAAAATGACTCGAAAGGACTTGAAATTCCAAGCTCCTGACTTGAGACTTGACTCGACTTTTGCCTGTCTTGACTTGAGACTTGACTTGACTTGAGGACAAAGACTTGAGATTTGCAACACAGTGACTTGGTCACACCTCTGTGAAGTATGACTTATAAGAAATTTGACTTAATGATCTAAAACCTTGAAATTGGTACTCCATTTCTTTAAAGTCTTTCTGAAACTCCTCCGTTAGCCCTATAACAACAGTTTATAAGCTTTGCACTGAGAAGTAGCTCTTATAATGAGCTCAGCAGCAGATGCACAGTTCCAGCAGGTGCTAGTTGCCACTGGCTAGTCTGAGTGGGAGGGCTGCTCTGTGATGGGGAAGCTTTAAAAGCTGCAGTTCGGAGGAGGAGCTTTGTCCTTGGAGGCGGAGCCAGGCATTTTGCACAGCTGAACAGTTGCCATGGAGATTAAGGTGATTTCTCAAGCATGCATCAAAGAATCAAACCAAGACCCCAGATATGTTTTTGTTTTGATCATTATAATATGACGTAAAGCTCAGTCAATTTTACATGATACTTGCCCTTTTAAACAATTAAATCTTAATTCACTGTCAGACATTAGAGCAGTTTCAGGTCAAAAACTTAACAGTTCTCACCATAATAAAAATAAAACATTCATTTTACCAGCGGGTTCTAACTGAAGTTGGAGACTTTTCTTCAGAACCAGTAACATTTGTAAGAGGCAAACTGAGAAAATGTTTACGTCTGTTTATTTTTGGGACAGTGTATGCCTCCTAACCCTGGGACCGCTGCTGTGTCAGCCACCCCTCTAACCCTCCCACGTTCCTATTATGTCAGTCAAATCCTCATGACCTGAAGCAGTCACAAAACAGGATCCACCCTTCATCATCCTTCGTCATCCTTACACACTTCAGCAGCACTCTCTGATTGGGTTCACTTTTTACTTTGTGTCCAGTTGGATGTTCCTGTATTCCTCTCTCTAACCTGGAGGAAGGAGGAGGTGTTTAATGTCTGTCAGCATATTGCTGCACCGCAGGGAGTCTGAGCAGAGTGTGTGTGTGTGAGACTGCTGTCCATGTGAACAAGTTTTGTAAGCTTATTAGCTCCACCGCTGGTCAGAGGAGCAGATTGGGGTTAGTCTAAGCCTTAATCCTCGTGACCCTTATGCCTATTATACAGGAAGCACGACAGGGTCCTTAGCCCCGCCTCCTCCTCACGACCGCAGAGTGCTCACAGTCGCGCGTGTCACAACAACACACGCCGTCCCTGCTGTCTTGTTTACCACTTTACTGGAAGTGGAGGCGGTTGTGGAGGAAGGGGAGCGAACGCTGCGCACTGCTGAGTAGTTCCCCAGTCGCCATGATGACCTCACACCCCACCATCCTTAGAACTGTCTTCTTGTTGCCTCGGTGACCCGGTCCCGTTTTGTCTCCATCCCTCCGATGATCCGGATTGTGCCAATAAGGGAGCGCAATCCGGCAGCCGGCGTCTGGTTTTCTCCAAACAGCAGCCTCCGGTTCAGGAGCGGGGAGGCGATCCATGATGGGAATGCTGGGAATGCTTGGAACACTGCGGGAGTAGCACCGGAGCGTTGCCTGGAAACAGCAGCATGCCAGTACAGCAGATAACTGTGGTCCCGGCGAGAGAGACGGCCGGCAACGGAAAGAGTGCCTCTCGCTCCAAAGACAAGAATGAGGTGAGATCGTGACCCGCAGCAGAACTCGCAGAAACAGTTCAACTCCACTCACGTTTCAGTGGTCTGGATTTCCTGGTGGCAGGAAACGAAAGCACGTTCAGTATGTTTTTTTTTATTATTTTGCTTCGGTATCAGCTGACTACTACTGTCTCTCCTGGTTGTATGATGGAGATGCATGGAAACCTTCACAGTCTTAAGATGTCACAAACTCAAAACTCTGCTTGAAGAAACCTCATGTCATTAAAAATGCATGAACTACAAAGTGATTTCGTGTGGCAGCGCAGCGGAAACCTCAGGTCTCAGAGTTCCAGGAACGTTTGTGTTCTAAGCGCTCTGCTGATGGCGCTCCTGATACAAATTAACCACATCACAGTGTGTATCTAGTTTAGAGTGCAGAGTGGATCGCTGAGTTTTCACTCTGCAGCTTCGATATCAGATGTCACAGCGCAGAAGTAAGCTACGTCTGACCATTGGATAGCCATCCATCCATTTTCCTACACCCTTGTCCCTTACTGGGGTTGGGAGGGTTGCTGGTGCCTATCTCCAGCTATCGTTTCGGGCGAGAGGCGGGGTCACCCTGGACAGGTCGCCAGTCTGTCGCAGGGCAACACAGAGACAGACAGGACAAACAAACATGCACACATACTCTCACCTAGGGACAATTTAGAGAGGCCAATTAACCTGACAGTCATATTTTTTGGACTGTGGGAGGAAGCCGGAGTACCTGGAGAGGACCCACACATGCCCAGGGAGAACATGCAAACTCCATGCAGACAGACCGGGGCCGGGAATCGAACCCAGAACCTTCTTGCTGCAAGGCAACAGCTCTACCAGCTGCGCCACTGGGCAGCATCCATTGGATAGCAAAACTGCTAAAGAATATTTAGGGCTTTCATAACGGTTGATGCAAATCTCAACCTACTTCTGTGTTCAAGCAGGCCAAAGAGATTAAAATGTATTTTTAAACGGGCTAAGACAATTCAAAGACAACAATAGACTAAAAATAACTTCCTGTCCTGGTTCCCAGGTTTTAGCTCTCGCTTTCCCTCCAACAGCAGGCGGGTGATCCTAGTGGTTGCCAATTTAGAGTTAGAAAAAGTGGACCAATGACATCACCAGCTGAGTTCTTGCTTAAGTTTGTCCGTTTTGCTTAAGCTGCTACCATGTCGTTTCTTGTTGTGCTTTAGCAAAAATACATTTTACAAGAAAATCAAAAATGAAACATTTTGTTCACATTTTGGTTAATTACATATTCTGGTTGCCTTGTCAGACTCTATAAGGTTTCCATATACATTAGAAATGTTAAAGGTCTCACCCATGCATGTCCTGATTTTAATGTTGATAGTGTTTTCATTTTTTCAGCTCACACACTGTTATTTATGCAAATATCTCCAGTTGCAATGTTAAAAGCCGTAAAGCCACCGTGTTATTTATATTTTATCTATATATATTACACTACATGTTACATTTTAGGACTTATGGTTCTTTCTGCTAAAACCTGCAGTATGTAACTTTAATTTTTTTTAAAGATTTTTTTTTTACATATTTGTTCAAATTATTATTATTTCATGGCATTGAGAAAAGATCCAGCTCCTTTGCTTTCTCTCAGTGCTCCCAGTACTAAATGGAGAAGTACGCCACTCTGACCAATCAGAGCCAGGAGGAGGGTTTTAGCGCTGTCAGTCACTCCTGTGCAAAAAGCTAGTGACTCGCACTAGCTTTTTGCTAAGCTATAACTGGTTCACCACAACATAGCCTGCCACCAATGTTAAGGCAAGTTAGCATGGCCACCAATGTCGGCGGATAAACAGCGGCAAGTTGTTTCTCCACCATTAGCACACTGAGCAGCGTACAGGAGGATGATTGGCAGCACTAAGATCCGCCCCCTAGCTCTGATTGGTTGTATTTGACCGGAGTGGTTCATTTCTTCATATGGCAATAGTGGCTTACAGAACAGGTGGGGATCAATTTTTGTTGTTTGTTTTTTCAATTATCTGTCTCATACCATTCTGTCACGACATGGTGACAGTTTAAATGAATACAGAAAAAAAAATGGTTTTGTAAAAGTTACAAACTGCAACTTTAAACTCTAAAGATCTGCTCCTGTTAAAGAGGCAGCAGAGATCTTCTGCTAAGGATTCTCCTTTTTCCAAACATTTAGCATTCCTTAAAGCTAAAGCTCATTAAAACACACGCTGCACAACGGTGCTTCCTGGGTGTCTAAATGCGGCTGGAGGTGGAACCAGAATTTATCCGCCGGGCCACGCCACAGCACCTAATCCCCCTCAGCACCGACCAGCACATGTCCACACACAGACTGTGTAAAGTCCTCTCTGTGCCTCACACTCAGGTGTTCAGAGGAGCAGAGACTCAGGTAAGAGGAACACATTTGGTCTCAAATGTTTATTCTTCTGCAGTTCTGTTTTTCAATGGGTTTTTCAAACAAGATGTGGTGGTGAGGTTGTTTTGTTTTTTTACATGAATTTATAAAAATTAATGTATCATAGAATTTGTAATTTGTGACATTCTTCTGTTTTATTTTTTATTTGTTCTGTAGTGGTCACCTGCTGGTGTTTACTTTCATTGTGCATCCATACTGCCGGAAGCTTTGAGTACTGTAGGTATCTGTTGACAACCAGAAATGTCTAGAGTAAGCTAACCCTGTCACAATATTTAATGAATCAATGCTTCGCATTATAAATTTATTTCCATTTACATGAGCTATCGTTTTTCTCTTTTCTCTTTTTCTACTAAAAAGTGGATGACAAAAGTTTTCAGTCTGATGCTTCGGTTTCAACAAGCCCTTATGTTTTGGAAGGACAGTTTTGTTTACATAGACTTCATAATTCAATTTATTTGTTGTCTCTGTTATTTTGTTTGTTTTGGATATTTAAGATGTCTCCCAGTTCCAGTGATAAATGTCCATTAGAATTTAAAGTTTACTGATCTTTGAGAATGTGTTCTTGCATTATTATCTCCATTATCATTGTATTACTTGAAAATGGTCTCCAAACAACAAAATAATTTCTATCACAATAGCTTCTGGCTATCGTTCAGCAAAATGAGTTATAGTGATGGGCTTAGAGTAGGTGAGCAGAAGGGTTTTATGAGCTTTTATGTAGAAAATGTGGATATTTATCTTTATGTTACTTCTTGGATTAACTTTTATTTTGAAAAACATTGGCTATGACAAAGAAACTTTGGACACTTACAGAAATTAGGGGTAAAAAAATCCCCCCCACTTGATGTTGATGACAGCTTCCCAGACGTGTCTCTGATCTGCAGGAGTTACAACTTCACTGATTTTCATTTAAATCTGAACATAAGTTATTCCCTCCATGGTTAGACTAATTATAATATTTTTCAAACTATTTTATTCACCTTAAACACAAAAGTGGAAAAAATACTCACTAAATTTGGTAGTTTTTAAGTGAATATTACACAATGTTCTAACATTTTGATGTTGCGCTTTTTATAAACTAATAAAAGTTTACCAAGACATTACCCAGTTATTCATTTGTGCTGTCCACTCAGGCAACCAGTAACTGCATCTCATATGTTAAAATGCATCACTTTTTCTTTCATGCAGAGAATCCCACTCAGATATACAATCTCTTTAGCGAGGCGGCTACAGCTGATGGAAATGTTTTCCAAACAGCTGAAGTTGCATTTCTGATAAGCAAAAAGTGCATTTTTTTTCTTTGAGTCAGCTAGTAAACAGTCCCAGCAACAGATGGGAGAGGGGCAGTTGGGTCTTTACATCTGGAGAACCTTCAGTCTCTGCGGTGCTTCTGGAACTTGCGGTGTGATATCTACAGGTCTGATAGCACAAGCAACAGTGTGAAACCACTGTTACTATGTCACTGAAAAGATGAGAACTTTAGCATGTGTGTGTGCAGTTTTTTGTTTTAAATTTCATTAATTACGTGTGAATTTTGTAGGTCTGTTTGACTTTCCCAAAACCGTTGCATTTCGCTTGGATTTATTGGTGAGAGGGTTCCTGTTTGGTCACACCACACAACAAACAACAGTTCTAAAATAGTAATAATAATAATAAAAACAAATAAAATAATAATAACAAAGGGCCATTTCACAACCTATCTGGCATTTAAACGACTTTAAACCAAACTGGTTCTGGTTTAGATGTCAAAGTAAAACCTTTTTTGTTTTAACAGATAATCTGTATGTAGTGCAGAATAATTGTCCTATAAGGTGCAGATTACGAAGCAGATCTTTATCATGACACTCAGAGGCCGCTCCAGTCTTGTGCTGTTGCAAAACTTTCTAGAACTTGCGGATGATAATTCTGACTAATGAGCAAGCATCTTAATACTTTTGTGTCCAAAATATAGCAGAGCTGCAAAAAAAGAAAAGCATATTACATTTGGAAAAGGAAGCTTGCAACACTTTGCAACACTTCTCTCTCACAGCGAGTGAGTTTTTCTTCTTTTTACTGCGTCAAAGTTCTTCTCAGTGTTTTGGTCGCAGCTTTTCTTCTGGATGGGAAGAACAGTTTTGATTCAATTTGTGACTGATAAAATACAAATGATTTATAATTGGTATCGGTAAAGCTTGTGACGTGTGTTATTGTATTAGTGGGTTGGTTGTGCAGAAGGAGATGGATGCGAGTCTTCTGTCAGTAAACCACAGCAGCAATTCATACTTTCGTCTTTGAAAGCATTGAAAATTTCCACCAACGTGGAACCGAACTGGAAAGTTAGAAACTGAAAGTTTCAGGGCAAACAGGTGAACTTCTCTTCTGACTCATCAGGGGAAAGTGATCTCTCCCTGATGAAGCAATAGAAGTGCAAACCTCTGACACATGGAGGTGTTGGTTGACAGTAATGCTCGCTCTCACTCCTAACAGGCAACTGGTTTGTAGGCGGCTGGCTACCAGAAAATCCCTTGATCAGCTTAGAACACGTCGACGGAGTCTGTCCTGTTTGTTTCCACGATTTTCGCTGATTGATATATGTTACTGTAGAAACCCACAGGCAACTTTCAAAGCAGTGTTGTGCAATTAGTTTTTTCTCTCTGATTTAATGGATCAAAGTTGTAAAAAATTATCATAAACCGTAGATAAGTTTGTGTTCTAGAAAAGTGCTTGCCTAAAAAACTGCAACTTTTATTCTGTTGCTTTTGAAGCAATCTGGGTTTTTTAGTTTTTTAGTTTTTTCGACTATAGATATACATTTTTTTCTGCTTCAAAAGGCTCAACAACAATAATGATTTTAAATGATATCGTCAGGATCTTGTTGGTTTTCATTCTGTAGAAAAACCTCAAGCTGATTATACTAAATTTAAATAGACGGGGACGGGGACAAACATTTAGACATGTAATTATTCATTTCCTGTGAAAAGATCTCCATCTCCACCCTGTGCTGTATTGTTGTCTGATGAAATGGCCATGAAATAATTAGACAGGAGGAGGGACTTGGCGCTGTCAATCAGGCTTGTGTACGCTGCTAAATGTGCTAATGGTGGAGATACAACTCACCGTTACAGGAAAACAGTTTCTGTCACTGCTGGCCATGCTAAATAGCTTCAACATTCATGGCAGACTGCTGAGGGGAAGAAGTCGGTATAGCAGAGAACAAGGAAAAGGGAGGCATGATTGGCAGCACTAAAACCCGCCTCCGAGCTCTGATTGGCTGCTTATAGTTGACACTGGGGGCGCTGGGAAAAGGCAGAGGTCCTGTTTTTTTCTCTCTTTTTCAGATTATCTGTCTGGACATGGTGGTTAATATGTAAACACACATGTTTTATAAAAGTTAAATTCTCCAGATTTAAATGTTTCACATCATTAACTCAAATTTTATTTCAGACACAAATGACCTGAACAAATCCAGAAAGCATTTTCCAGTGATGTCACTGATTAACTAGACTCTACACAGTCATCCACCTCACTTCATTGTGCTCTCTGATTGGCTGTTCACATTCTCCACACAAACTCTGTGATTTCTGTTCAGCTAATCTGCTCTGGGAGTTAATGATGACAAAATAACAGTACAAAACGTTTCTTTACATTCATGTTTTATATAAATGTATTTTGCAGTAAGTGGAGCTGAAAAATTATTTTTGAATCATCCTTTGGCTTCAGGTGAGTTTAATAAATGATATTAGGGCTTAAATATGTTTTTGAACCCGTTAAAAACCAGACTATGGATATGTTTAAAAACCAAACAAGTGACAGAGGATGTCTTGACTTCTCTCCGTGGCTGAGTGCTATAAATATGTTCTTCTGATCCAGCACGGAGCAGACCCAGTCTGTTAAAGTAATCGCCTAAATCCTGGACCGTTAACTCCTGCAGTGAGGAGCTGAGGCCACGGTTGATCAGGCGATGGTGTAGTTCAAGGTCTGAGCGATCGCTGTTCTGGGTAAACTTCCTTAAGTTGCCTTTAAATAGCAACCCCCTGATGAACAGCGTGGGGCCCCTGGAGCTGGACAAACGGCTAATAGGATTTGTGGCTTTAGCGCGGATCACGGTGAAATTGTGAGGACATGTGACCTCTGACGTTGGATTTTAAAACTGTAAATACAGCAGGATCAGGCAACACCGCAGAAACAGGAGGTGTGAAAAGGCGGTCAGATTGAACATTAGATCTTTTTTTGTTTTTTTTAACCACTTATTCATTTTTGGGAGCAATTACTAAAAGAGGATCATCTTTGCAAGTTCACACGTTTTGAATTCATTTTTCTGATCAAACTAGTTTTAACGGTTAAAGTTGGTTTTGGTCATAAAATCAACTGGAGTTATGTCTTCTGGTTTGTCAGAAATTAAGATTTTTACAGACATGAAGCTGAGCGGTCCGCTCCGCACCATTTTTTCTGATGGTTTTCTCGTTGTCGAGTTATCCTTCAAATGAATGGCACAACGGTGAATGAAACCACATTTAACACACACGATTCATCTTTTGCTGATTAGTGTGTGTCCAACGTAACTCTACGAGACTTTGCGCTATCTGAAAAATTCCAGATGTCTGAAAGGGGAGACGTTGCGCTTCTCAGCCAATGTTGGGTTATTACGGTAATTTGACTCCCGCCGTTGCAGTTAGCATGTGTTACTTCAGTTTAATTCGATGAAACGATCTTTTTAAAAGGTTGTTTTAGATTGTAGACAGTAAATTGAAAAGTTTGTGTTGTTGTGTAGAAATTGGCAAATATATTTACTCACAGGAAATTTAAAGAACTGCGTACAATTAAAATAAGCAAAAAAAAAAAACTTGAGACAATGGGAAATGAGCTCGCTGTATGGAGAAAAACCATCTCTAAAAAAACTTATGTTGAAAAAAAACATTTGGGAAATAAACTCATTACGTCGAGAGAATGAGTAATTAACATAAACAACCGGAAAATAGTATTTCCCGGCTTCCGTAGAAAACATCACTGATTCTCTGGGTAGTTTGGAATGGATGGTAATTGTTTCCGTTCTGGAACTGCATGAGTCGAGCTCCGTCTGGGCCAGCAACATTATGAGGAACAATATTGTTTCATGTTTCCTAGTGACTCAGAATTACCTTTGCCTTCTTTGCAGGGAAGGAAAGCTGCTGGGCGCTCTGGCAGTCGGTCCAGCAACATTTCCAAGGTAATAAATGTGCAATAATAAAGCCTAATCAGCTAAAGACGTCATAATGTCTACCTGCCTGTGTCAAGGCCTCATCTGACGTCAGCTAATATTCTAGCAGACGATGCTGAATGGCTCTCCGAGGAGACACGTTGTGTTCTTTAATAACTTATTTTTGTATCAAATTCGATAGAAGCTACCAACATGTCACATAAAATCACATAATACAGCTGAAGAACACTGAGTCACGTCTCCCTCCATCCTTTTGTATTTTTCTTCCAGTGAGTCAGACTCTGCTAATCTTTCAAAATGGCAACAGTGAGTCTTTCAGGTTCAGATCTAGTTTTTCCTGTTATTTGGAGACATTTCTGTCTGCTGGAAAGAGGTTTTAGGTTGTAACATTTTCTGCTGCCTAAGACAAAAAGGAGCAGCATGTCATGGTGTCTTACCAAATGAGTGAAAAAGCAGAAATGTGTTAAATACAAGCACAGACTGAGCAAGTCTTAAACTATAGTTCATTCACAGGCTCAGAAGTATGCATACAGGCCCCCACGTACGTAAACAATCCCATACTCATTAGGGGTCGATGCACCGCGACCTCAGGCTTTTTGTTGCCAACAGCAACGCCCTGGCTTTACATGTCACCACTCTTCCTATCAGAATCGGTACCAGCCCTTTAAACTGGCTGGATTCCTGGACTGGACCTGGATTTTAAGCGCAACTCACAAATTTATGATACGTTAAAATTGGAGTCATTTCAGAAGTTCGCTGTTTGTCGGCTTTTATCTGTTTTCATTTAATTTGAAGGCAGTCTTAACTTTTTTTTTATCACTTCATTTCCTTTCTTTGAAACCCTTTCTGGGTCAAAGAACCAGACCCTCAGCATGAGAAGTGACAATGTTGAGCATGCTGAAGATTTCTGTACATGGAAACCAACCAGTTTGGATAAGTGTTCTGATTTCAGATGAGGAGAGCGGTAGTAAATTCATAAAATAATAAAAATAATATATTGATAATATGAATTTAGAACAATGACCCCTGACAGACTGTTGTTGGAAAAGCAAAGCATGAAATAAAAGCATTATTTTTATTCTTATTCCTTTCAGGTCAGCAACACAGCTTCAAGAGCATCAACAACCCCGTCTGCTCAGGACATCTGCAGGTAAGACGGACGGCTCTCTGGTTGCTGCTACTGCAGAGGAAGGAAGGGCTCTGCGTCTGAAAATGCAAAAATAAATGGAGTTATTATATGACATGGAGTCGGGATCGGAAAAGGAAAATAAGAGCTTGTTTTGGTCCTTTTGGGGAAAACAAGAAATGCGAGTGTGTTTGAGTCTTTATGTCCCATCCTCTCCTCGCCTTATAATGATTCATTATCCATATCAGAGATTGTCCTTCTGGTTTTTAGCATGCAAGTTCTACCACTGCTTGATACGTGTAGCGACGGAACAATACGCATCCCGCCAAGGAGCAGCTCAGGATGTTAGCATGTGTTTTCATAAAGTGAATATGGATAGACTGTGACATGTCATCAGCTATCAGAACAGAAGACAAACGTTTCTGCAGGAACTTCAGGTTTTATTTGCAACTAAGAAGGTTGTGGATGGGATGAAGATGTCTTTTTTTTTTACATAAACTGGATTTTCTTGGTTCAGCGGTTTGGTCTGGATGGCCATACCTAAAATAACGTTTTGTTGCATAACGTTTTCTCCCCAAATCAAGATTTTCAGTTGCTAATTTATGCCTGATGCTCATTTTTCTGCTTGAACCTAGAAATAATAAATTAATTAGTTATACTTTTGATGTTATAAGTGAGTAGTACAACTTTTTCTTTTTGTCTGACTTGCACTTGTTGTATCTACAGTTTTTTCGGGGGTGGGGGGATTGCAGCATTATTAATATCTTTTAGCTTTTCCATTTCATTCTGTGTATTTTTGCTGGATTTTATGTGACAGACCAACACAAAGAGGTGTATGGAAACAGGAGGAAAAACGAGTTTTACAAAAACAATGAAAGCTGAAAAACGTGACTTGCATTCAGTTGCATACTATTCAGCAATCACATAAAACATCCGTGTGAGTTTAATTCAACCTCAGTATAAATCTGAACATTATTTGGACAACCAGCCTCAAACTGAGAACTCAAGGCTCCAACTAAACCTGCAGGCAGGGCAAACAGAGCATGTGGCTGAAACTGTTCAGTGCACCGCAAAAAACACGAGATCTTGCCAAGTATTTTGGTTTCTGGTTCAAAGAACTTAGTACACTTGAATTAAGACAAAACTAACTTAAAATTACATTTTCAGCAAGACATAGGAGCTTGTTTAAAGTCAGTAATTCCTTAATATTGGTGAAAAACTGGCAGATTTGTTTAACTTATAACAAGATATTTTTCCCATATTATAAGTGAAATAATCTGCCTGTGGACAATCGATATTAAAAGAAGTTATTGACTTAAAACAAACTCATATTTTGCTGAAAGGTTACTTGTAAGTTAGTTTCGTCTTTATTATGTTACTTTATTGTAATAAACTTATATTTTCCATCCTCTTTTAATGTTTTGTGTTTGTCTGTCACATAAAATCTCAGTAAAATGCATTGAGGTTTGTGGCTGTGATTTGATAAATGAGACAAAATGAAAGGAGCAACAAGTTTTTGAGGCAACATGTTGGGGCAGCAACGCCCCGAACATGTAGGAGGAGAAGCTGCTGGGCTGATGGTCAATCAGTGAATCAAGTGTATTTGTTTAGCACATTTCAGCAACAAGACAGTTCAAAGTGCTTTACATAATCAAAACATCATACAGTAACCACTTGATATCAGTTTAAAAAACATTACATTTTATCAAGTGCCAACATCAGAATCATCTTGTTTCCTTCAGTGATGTCCGCCAGGCTTTTTATTTTTTATTTTTTGCACATTCAATTCATAACTTCTACCCCCATCCTGTTCCGTCTGCTGTTTCCATGTTTGTTCATGTCCATCTTCATCTGTGTGTTTGTGTGCTTAGCTCTGGCCAGCCGACCCGCTTAGATGACATTTCTGAGTCCCGCAAGCCCAACAAGCACAAACCCAATCCCTCTGCCATGACAGTCACCGGCACGGCCCTGAGCTCGTCGGCCCAGGCCCAGAAGAAGAAGAGACGGCACCGCCGCAAGAGGAGCAGCTGCTCCACCTTCGACTGCGTGGACCTGAGCGGCAAGCAGGAGCAGAGCGACCGCAGCCTGAGCTCCGACCGCAGCGAGCTGGGCGAGAAGCGGGAGCGCTCCTTCAGAAACCGCAAGGAGCTTCCTCCCCGCCTCAGGCGCTCCGGCGCTCCGCAGTCCGACTCCTCCACCGAGGACGATGCTTGGCGGGAAGCCCGCAGCTGGAGCAAAGAGAAAGCCAGACGAGCGCGGCGCCGCAGCGTCAGCAGCCGGGAGAGGGACGCCACAGGCGGCGGCGGAGCCGGGCAGGACAAGGGCGAGGCCATGGAGCTGCAGTCGGTGGACTCGGATGAAGAGAAGGAGAACCAGCCGCTGGTAGAGGACAGCGGCGGTCTCAAGAAGCGACACAGCAGCAGGGGCTCGGCGAACAGCCCCACCTCACGGAACCGGAGGTCCCGAAGCAGAGAGGGGGAGAAGAAGAGCTGCCGGTCCCGGAGCTCCAGAGACAGCTCCTCGCTGGCAGAGGACGGCGAGCAGCTCATCACCAAGAGATACCAGGAGAGGGGTTCAGGAGACGGGGACATGTCGGTGCCCATCCCCCAGAACCACTGCGGGGCCGGGGAGGGTCACGGGGGCACAGCTGGACCCGGTTCAGACGACTCTGAGCTGGAGGTCTGCAGGTTAGTGTGTGAACAGGAAGAGACTTAGAGGCAGAATGACACACCAACGGCTGTACAAAAACACTAAGCAGCTGCTTGTTAAAAGTATTCACACCCCCAACATCATCCACCTCTAGTCCTGATGTTCTCATAAAACTGATTTACTTTATTAAAAAAGTAACAGTGACTCTGGAGGAGCTGCAGAGCTCCACAGCTCAAAACCTGCAGACATTTATTCAAACTGTGCTCATATTCATCTACACATCTGAGATTTATTGAAAAAAAAAAAACTAGGCTGCACATCTCCCTGAACATACCACAGCCCCAGTGAAACAAAGCTCCCATCATCATCATGCTGCTGTTCATGGGAGGAGCTGAACAAGGGCAGGTCTGGATAAAACAAAACACAAAAGACTTGAGGCTGGATCAGATGTTCAACCTTCAGCTGGACAATCAGCGAGAGCTAGAGCAGCTTTGACTAAAATGTCCTAGTCAAAGTTCAGAGCTGTGAAAGCCACCTTTGAATAGATACATGAAGAACAACCTGCTGGCGGGCACTTTTCTTGTTATAGGTTTACATTTTAAAGCATGCTTCATTTTCCTTCTATTTCATATTTTTTGTTGGTCTGTCAAAAAAACAAAAACAAAAAACATTTGTCATCAAACACTTCAATCTGTTGCAAGTTGACAAAATGTGAAGCAGTTCAGGGACATGAACACTTTGAAGGGCCTTGTGGTTCCCTCTCATGACGTGAGTGGGTGTGTGTGTGTGTGTGTGTGTAATCTGTGTTTCTGCGCAGGATCTGCCACTGCGAGGGGGACGAGGACTGCCCGCTCATCACGCCCTGCCACTGCACCGGCAGCCTGAGCTACGTCCACCAGGGCTGCCTCAACCAGTGGATCAAGTCGTCCGACACGCGTTGCTGTGAGCTCTGCAAGTTCGACTTCATCATGGAAACCAAACTGAAACCTCTGAGCAAGGTGAGCTCACACACACTCACAGTGAATACCCAAACACTGAGCTGAAGTAAAAGTACAAATAAACGGATAAAAATGTGATTTAGTGCTTTAACTACTGCACTAACGGTTTTTTACTTGAGTAAAAGGAAGCGAGTGCCTGCTGTTAAAGATTCCTGAAGTATTGAAAGTAGTGGTACTTGTTACATGTATGGCCTACACTGCAAAAAACACAAAAATCCTACCAAGTATTTTTGGTCTCGTTCTAGTTTCTAGTGCAAATATCTCAGTAGGCTGTGTATCATAATATCAGAGATGAGCTAAATGAGAAAGAGGAATGATTATTTCTTTGAATGTTTTTATTTAAAACAAAGCAGAACAAATTGTTTGAATCATTTCTACTGACATTTCACCTCTAGCTTGTCATCAACTCCACAGCTACAGAAATACAGTATGTAATAGCAGACAGTATTTTAATTTCCTGATACCAGTTTCAAAACTTAGACCCGGAAGGTTTTTTTTTTGGTTTTTTTTACAGACTAACTCAATGACATACAGTATGACATGAATGTAACACAACACATTGCAGTGGAATAGAAAGATATTTAATGTAAAATGTAATGGAGAAAACCCAGGATTAAAACTACTTAAGTAAAGTACAGATACATGAACAGTTTACATAATTACAGTAATTAAGTATTTGTACTTCACTCCATCACATCACTGACTCTAACACTTTAGTTCTAAGTGGAACCTCTCTCACCGTCTCTCTGTCTGTGTCTCTGTCTGTGTCTCTGTCTGTGCTCCAGTGGGAGAAGCTGCACATGACGAAGAGCGAGAGGAGGAAGATCTTCTGTTCGGTGTTGTTTCACTTCATAGCTATAGTGTGTATGTTGTGGTCTGTCTACATTCTGGTCAAGAGAACGACGGACGAGATCCGACTGGGGAAGAACGGTCAGTACTCCCGTCTGCCATCAGCCTGACACACAGACCGTCAGCAGGACCCTGTGCTGTTTCCCTCACATTCCTCATTAAAAACAAAAACACTACAAAAAAACCACCCAAAAAACCCACTTCTACAAACGTTTGGAGTCATTTCTCTATAGTTTGCTTTGAACCACGGAGAGATCAAACAACTCTGAGATTCAAAGGATGAACTGTTGAACCGTCGGCGTTCTCGGCAAGGAGTCAGTTTCAGTTCAGGTCACTGAACTTTGTCATCAGCAGTCTGAAAGCAAAGAAACGAGTTTCTATTTCTGGACTTGAATTTATGAGAAATAGTAAAGGTTGCATAGTTTGACATTCTGAAGGTCATCAACCAGGTGAAGCTTGTAAAATGTGTCCCACAGATCAAATGAAGGATAATTCATCTCTCTGCTCCTTTATCAGCTGTTCATTTATTCAATTTGTGAAAGATTCAGGTTGTCTACCCCATTTTCTTAAATTAAATCAATTCTGAACTAAAAATAAGTGAAAAAACATCCAAACTTTAAACTCACCATGAGAAAGTCTGGTTCCTTAGAAGCAAATTATAAAGAAAATACGCATTTCCTCTCTTGTGGCAAATCTGGAGATGTTCAGATTTATTTTTTTAGTTTCCGATCTAATCCCGATGTGTGACTTTAAATATTTGCAGACATTGATATTTTTTCCTCCAGAACACTTTTACTTAAACATGCAGCTGTGAAAATGTGATATGGCTCAAAAACAACGTTTTCCTAGAGCAAAAATAATTTTTTTAAAATCAAAAAATGTTTTCATCTCGAAATTGCCGCGTTTCCATTTAGCAAGTTAATTTTCATAATATGACGCTTCATAATGTAGTCCTACATGTCCTCCCTGCCAGCTCTAAAATATCTAAAGCAGGTCAAGCTGTCCACTGACTCGCCGCCCATAAAAAGTCTCAGACTTGTAGCTGACCTAAAGAATGCATATATTAATATACTCAAAACATGTTTATATGCATTTTGACATTTTAGTGCAGTTATTTATATTAAACTTCTAGATTAAAATGAGATTAAAATATGACCAAGTCTTTTTGAGTACATAGGAAAGCGCTATACAAATAAAATATACTGATATGATGACCTTTAACCTTCATTAATGCCAATCATCCTTTTAGGTCGATTTATTTAAATGCTAACAAAAGAGCGCCGTTGCTTTCACAGCTGTGTGTGTGGATTAACATCCTTCTTAATATTTACTTTTCTGCTTCCGTTCTTCATATTTGCTGTACAGTTCAGTGCCAGTTCAGGTTGGAGGAAGTTTAGGATAATTTACTATCATGAGGAAACATCACAGGGTGCCTTTAGTCTTTTGCATGGCTTTAAAGATGTTGTTCGTGAATCATTGCTCATTTTTGTCCTAATTTAGTAAAAATATTGTGATTGTGCTGTTTAGCTCGTAGTGCCAGTAAAAGCTTTGGACACATGTCCATTCTGTAACTATGTAAAACCAGCTTTTTACTGGTACTGAGAAACTCCTGTGGTGGTGCTCCTCCAAACATTATTCTATCCAATCTGGATAAAAGTGTAAAAGATAAGAGAATTTCTTTCTAATGCATCAGCAGTTTAGAAGAGATTTCCTGCAAGTTGTGGAGAATTGCTGTTCTGTAGGAAGAATAAACTCAAATGTCAAGATTCAGACTTTCATAATAATCAGAAAGGCAACACAAAGCTTCCCACTTCCTCACTGACTGAATATAATCACAAACGCTCTCAAGCACCTGACTGCGAGCACGCTGCAGCTTTCAAAGGCTCGGGTGTTAGCTTTATCCTCCTGTCTGTGGAAGAAGTTGAGGATGGGAGGATGGTTTCACTGATGTCAATGGTACATGAGTTTTCCACTAACGTGGTGAAACCTGTAGCCAGTTCTTATAAAGTTCATAACAGCTGGGTTGTTCTCTGAATTCGGTGCATTTTGTGTCCCACATGTTTATCTCAAAGATTTTCATATAATGCAAATCACATTCTTTGAGAAATTCAAGTAATGGAAATATCCATGTGTCTTCGTAATATGAAATGCAAATATATTTTAAAAATCATTTTTTGAAAAATGTTATGGGTTGTTGAAGCATAGAGGTCAGCCAAACGAGCATGTCCCCACTGACCAGTGTTCATTTTTCAATCTATATAAAACAAATAAAAATAGCCAGTAACTGCAAGTTATTTGTACCATCATAACATTTCTAGGTCTACTTTAACCTAAATAAAAGAAATATGAGAAAAATACGAGTTATTTATTAAATTGCACTTTGTCTTCAGCTGATGTCGAAAAAACGCAATTTCACATTTGTGGTGTTTCCATTAAATAGGAAACGCAATTAAAATCACGCGTGAATAGGTTTGCTCTCGCGATAAGTCATTTAAAAACATGCTACGCCATCATCCTCGTACTTCCTGCCGTCTTCTTCTTCGTGATGTTCGCCAGTGGCAGCATCCGGTTGTTGATGTTGTTGATCATGTGAATAAATACGAATAAAGTGTTTCTGTTGCAGTTGTGCCAGATAACCAATTTCAATATAGCCGAAAAACCACCTCATCAAAACGTTTGAAAATATTGCCGTGTTTTCAGTAAGCAAATGTATTTTCAAAATCTCAAATTGTGCAATTAAGTGGTCAATGAAAAAGCAGCTACTGTTGCCAGGGACACTGTCGTTCCAGTCACTTCTAATTAACGGCTTTTCACGTATTCTTCCGGCCGGGTAAGACTGATTAGTTTTATTAAGCACAGCACTGATTATCCTGGAAGAATCTCAGGAAAATTCTATGTTTTGTCTTCCCCGAGTTCCTTTGATGCTCATTATGCTCTCATTATTCAGAGTATTGGTCAATCTAACAAGGCCTGTCAATTTAATCATTTTATGTGCAAAATACAAGCTGCACTTAATCATGATTATCAGCCAGGCATTATTACAGGGCCTTGACAGATGTTAATCTACCGTTAAAAGATTTGGATAGCTGTTTTTGATCATTTGCAGATTAGAGAAAACATGTGATAAAGTCACACCTGTGCAAATATCTGTTCAGAAGGAGATGAGGATTGATGTTGCCACCTGGTGTTTGTTTAAAGGAACTGCACCTGTTTCACAGGACCAGAGCAGATGAGTCCTCCCAACTTCAGCTGAAATGAAATGCTGTAAAGAATCAGGCAGGAAGTGTCATTTAGTTTTATTTTGAGAAACGAAGAATAGTTTGTGGAAACGTTAACTAAAATATTACGTTTTAGATCCACTCTATCGGAGCATTTTCTGAATTTGGCTATCCTTTAGCAGGTTGACGAAAGTAACACCACAGAAGTTCAGTCTGTTTGACTCCATCTTGTTTCTTCATGTTAAAAACAAAAACTAGCCTCTCACTGATTTGTTGTGTTGAAGTGTTTGGTGATGTCATCATATTTTAGATAAATAAAACATAGGTGCAGTGTATTAAGCACAGCTTACATATTTAGAAATGACTTTAAAGCTACAGTATGTAACTTTTATAAAGAAACAAATGGTAAAGCCATCACTGTCACAGTATAATATGAGACAAGATATCATCTGTGAAAAAAATTGAGCTCTTCCACCTTCTCCATGAGCTGCTACTGCTAACCAAAACAATGCAGCATTTCCAACCAAAAACAACCAATCAGAGCCAAGGGGAGGGTCTTATCAGTGTCAGTCATCCTCGTGAAGGTTCCACTAAATCGGTGGCCATGCTAACTAGCTTTAGCATTCACGATGGGTTCTGCTGATGGGGAGAAGCCATATGGCAGCAGAGAGCAAGGGGGTAAAGAGAGCAGCACGTACATACAGTAGGTTTGATTGGCAGCACTAAGACCCACCTCTGGGCTCTGATTAGTTGCTTCTAGTTAGCACTGGGAGAAAGCTGAGGAAATTGATTTTATGTATGTCTCATACCATACTGTCACAAAATATTGACAGTTTCAACAAATATGTAAAAAAATATATATACATATTTTTTAATGAAAGTTACATACTGCAGCTTTCATTCATAGCTTCAGACAAACAGAGAAATTACTCCTGCTCTTGATTGCAGACGAGTTACGGAGAGTTTCTCTTCTCAAGTACTATTCAGCACAGGGTAAGCAGCTCTGCGCACACACACTCGCCCCGTCCTCCAGTGCTCCCCTTGCAGCCCGGCTGACTGCAGGTTGGGGGGTTTTCTGTCTCCACAGGTGTTCTGGAGTGGCCATTCTGGACCAAGCTGATCGTGGTGGCCATCGGCTTCACAGGCGGCCTGATCTTCATGTACATACAGTGCAAAGTCTACCTGCAGCTGTGGCGCCGCCTCAAGGCCTTCAACCGCATCATCACAGTGCAGAACTGCCCTGAGAAGAACCTGCACCACCCTCCTCAGGCCCGGCCCGGCGCCATGTCCAACGGGAAGCACGAAACTGTGGAGGTTCCTGTTGCTCCAGCTCTGGCTCCGACTCAGGCTCATGACATGGACTCGGACTTGTCCGTGGAGGCTGCAGTAGCGCCGGACCCAAACCCCGTCTAACCGCTCCTCCTGCATGCCGGACCATGCTCTGCTCTGTTCAGAGAGGCAGGCAAGAGAGCAAAGCGTGATTCAAGACTCAGGTAGTACTTTCTGCTCAGCTGCAGCGATAACTGGTCTTTGAGATGCAGCAGATGAGTTTAAGTACTGATCCTGTCCGGGACAGCTGGCATGATGTGGAAGGACAAGACGCAAGATAAGAAAAGAGAGACAATAAGATGGGGACTGAAGAGAAATGACGTGGTTTAATGGCTTGTTGATGCCATGTTATTGTATGCACTTTCTAAACCTGCACTGATAGAAACGATGTAGTTGAAAACTCCTGAGGATGGTTCAACCAGAGGTCTCAGTGTGCTTCAAATACGCCTAACAAACTGAAATATAAAGCTTTGCACACCCCACATATACTAACAATATATAACACGATAGATACATGATCAATATCAATGGCTAATGCAACTGGTAGAAAATTCAATGTTGAGAATATTCACTGAACACCTAAGCATTCTGGAAGATGTAGGCAAAGGTTTAGCCGCTCAAGACTGGCAAAGCAAAGTTACTGGCATCATGTGGCCAGGTAACAACCAGACCCTCGTTCTACACTGTTTGCTTCATACAGAGTCTAGAGCCTCCAGGATTGCCTTCTGGAGGCATGGAGTCAGGTGAAGTTTTAAACTTTACCCAAACGCCAGCACAAGTAATGCACTAGCTTCCTAGCTAGGAAACTATGAAAATGAAAATTGTCTTCACTGTAAGCAATTGTCCTCCACTGTAAAGAAAGAAGTGCCGAGCTAAAAGAAGATGGCTGTTAATGGTAATTCAATAGTTGGAAGCGAGACCAAAACAACCTCTGATCGACTTCGTTCACTTCCAACACTGTCATTGCTAAAACAGCAGGTAAATCTAGAAATGTGCAGAAAATCAATGTTCTCGACTTCTCCTTATGTTTCTGATTGGCCTGATAGAAAATCTACTGGAGGAAATTCAGGGTTTAGAAAAAACCCAGACTGAAGGCTGAGGCCAGGCTAGTGGCAACAACTGACTCACTCTCATTGGTTACCTAGCAACAACTTGTTCTGGTTCAGGTGGCTCATTTTTTGCAGTTTTTTATTGTTAAAAATAAAAAACAGCATGGAGAGAAAACTGGATAAAACAGGAACGGTCACGCCACCAGCTTAGCAGGATTTTAGATATATTAAACCAAAAACTAATCAATAATTATCAATAGACTGATATGAAACACTTATATGTTTTTCAGTCATATGGTCGAAATATCCAGCACATTAGTTTATATGCAAATCCTCTCAGCCTTCACCTCAAAACTTCACATTTACACGCTGATCAGATCCCCTAACTGGTTTTGTCTACATTGCAAAAGTATTCATATCCCCGAAAATCCCTTCTGTCAAACTGCCCGAAGGCAGCTGTGGCTATAAGCTAGCTCCTCACCATCAGTGTGTGAAGGGCTCTGGAGAAGTAGAACAGGACATTTACAGATACTTAACATTCTGTCATTACAGCCACAAACTTCCTTCATTTCAACAGGATTTTATTTGATATGCAAACACAAAATACAGTTCTGGGTGCGTTTTAATTTATCTGACACTACTAAATAAAACCCAGAGCTCCACAGAGCGGTTCCACTGAGCGACGTGAAGCACACTGACACCATCAAACACTCCGGGACAATCAGGTCGTCAGACACCAAAGACTTGTACTTATTAAAGCATTTAGTCTTAACTCCAGTATGAATCTAAATATGTGACCTTTGAAAATGTATTAGGGCAGTTTCGTTGTCGTTTGTTTGTGGTTCTTACTCTGCAGGTCAGTGATTTCAATGTCAATATGATTAGAGGTTTCACAGTTGCCATCCGTTGGTGTTTTTTTGTTAGGTTGCAGCCGTGTTTGTCTAAACCTTAAGAAGGGATGAATGTTTAATTTTCACTCATTTTCTACAGGTGTGATTTCCAGTGTCACGGGTCACAGTTCAGGGGTCAGAGCGTATTAATGTCTTCAATCCACAGTCCGTTCATAGCTCTGATTGGAGACGCTGTGGGTTACATGCAAAAACTTTTTAGTTTTTTTTTTTGTCTGTGCAATAAACGATGAATGTAGAACATCCATAAAGTTGCTGTTGTTATTGAATCATGAAACGGAAAAGAGTTGGCTTGGCTGAATCTGAAGGTCTAGCACCATCTTGTGGACAGTCTTGGCAGAGCAGCGTGAACCAGTCAAACTGAGAGTGTTAGTGAGACTCTGGCATCTCCATGTCGTCATCCAGCGCCTCCTCTTCATCATCTTCATCTTCTTTATCATCATCTTCATCATGCTCCACCTCCTCTTTTTCCTCTGTCTCAGCATTTGTGTCCAAAACTTTGCTTGAAACTTTTCGCATTTTTATGTTTGGAAGTTTCTTCAGATCTCCAGTCCAATCTCTGAAGAAAAAAAAAAACATTAATTTTTTTCTATACTTGAAAAACATGTTTGAAAAATGTCTGTATTTTCAACATGTCTTGTACTTTTTATTTTTTTTATTTTAAGCATGTTGTTTCTAGGGACAAGGGTTGTGAATTTTATCAGATGATGTGTGGATTAGGCAAAATTACAAATTAAGGCTTGAATACATACATAAACTTAGGGATAGACAATAAACCAATATATATATATAGTCACACTGCTAGAATATTCAGTGTGTAGAATATTCACGGCAAATCAAAACTGGACTTGGACAGGATCAGTTAGTTCTAATTAGTGTTCCTCAAAATCTGACCTGAATGATTTCAGATGCTTGGTGTTGATGATGTCTGGGATATCTGAAAAACAAACAAAAAAAACAGAGAAAGATGGAATCTGACTGGATCTATCAATGTGCACAGCTGCTTGTGTTTCCAGCGGTGACTCACCCAACCCAGCGCCCTCAAACTGCGCCCGCTCTCGCTCTACGCTCTGTTTGATGGCCGCTTCTCTGGCGCCGTGGAGACGACCTTGACGACCCTTGATCCCGTTCACCAACTCGATCTGCTCGAGCTCCGAGTCGAATCTGTGGAGGTACCTGAACGTTCCAGACAAACATAATCAGTCGTATTAATACAGCCGAGAGACGAGAGGAAAGCAGGACTGATTAACTCAGGCAGTGCTGGTAACTCTGGTCCTGCTGCTCTGATTTAAACATGCAGAGATCATAGAAATCCTTCAAACTTGGACACATTTAAATCATGGAAGGTTCTAGGTCTACAGCTAATGATCCAGATATACCAGTTTTAAAGGTTTAGACAAGAAATCAACACCTATCTCGCAACAGATACATAATATCAGTTAATAACATCTACAATAAGTCGTTGAAGAATTTTGAATTCATGAGTTACAACAATATTAAATTTCTCTTTGGAATCAATTAAGTGTTTTTGATTTGAATTCTGGGAAGAGCCAGCAGAAATGGGTCTGGTACCTTTCAACAACCTCACAGGCGTCTCTCTTGGTGTAATTCGTCTTGTTTGGATCCAGTTGACTCTGAAACCACAGCAGCTTCTCACCTGTGATTTATAACGATCAGAACCATGAGCTCACAAGCCTCTAACGTCACAACAATAATGATTAGTATAGTTGTTTTTTATTAATAATAACACTGTTATTATTTTGTATTATAAATAGAACCACAAACTCGCCTATGCTGCTCAGGCGTGTTGCTTTTTCACTCTTCATCCTGTAACATTAAAGAAACGCCAATTAGCCTAAAGCGGTCCAAACAGCCGAATACACCGCCCGGTTCTGATTCTCATGGACTGACCTCTCCTTCCGCTTCAGCCGGACCTCCTCCCGGTTCAGGTAAGCAGCTTTCCTGCTGAACGGATGGACGACTTTGTCCGCAGCTTTGCTCTTCTGGGCCTTCGGCTGAGGAACAAAGAAACAACCAAAGCAGCCATCAGTTCTCCGTCTTTCTAACCGCGGCTGCCGTCAATGCCCAGCAGACTCACGCTGCCTTACCATCTCGCTCTCTACAGTACGCGCGTGGAGCTTGTGTTGACAACTTCACAGGAAACGGAAATGGTCCTTCATTGAAATACGTCCCGGAGGAAAATTTGCTTGCTGTGATTTTGTTCTTGAGTTCCGGATCACTTAAAGAACCGTATCTTTCGACTCCGAAAAACTCTTAACACAGCACAGCACAACTACAATACAAACCTGGCCAAATTGTTAGTCATCTTCTTCAAAACACATTTCGTTAATTAAACACTAACTCAAAAATAACAGTGGATACGAATAACTTGAAACCACATATTTTTATTTGGGTTTTACAGCAGGGTGGACACACTCTCCCATTTGTATTATTCAGTGTGAGTACAAAGCGTTTATTCATTTTGTCATTATTTTAGGAATTTGGTATATTTTCTTTCCTGTATTTAGTAGGAGATGTCGATAAATTATGTATGACAGAGCTCAAAATAACCATGAAAATAATAAAATGTAATTCAGTTCAATACAATCATACAGACATTAGTTGAACTATTAAGCAGTGCCTCAAGTTTGGGTTACTATTTAAATTAGTTCAAATGTTTCTCTCAAGGGAAGCCTAACGGATTACGTTAGAAGAGCAAATAACGACGGTTGAGAGGAAAAACTTTAACAAAAAAAACCTCCAGCAGAACCAGGACCTGGCTTAGAATGAGCCAGGTCCTGGTTCTGCTGGAGGTTGCCACTGGCTGCCACTGGAGCACTGCCAGTCCTCCAGTGCTTCTTTCAACCTGCTTCTTTCCAGTAGCCATTAGACAGAATTGATGGAGATGGTCGTTTGTTGGGATTAAATTATTTTTCAATGACCAATTAAGATAATTTTCAATGGATTTGAAAATGAATGTTTTGCTTTCATCTCAAAACGGACAGAAAGTGGCGCATCAAAAATATCCAGAAAGTTTTTACTCAGAAGTGGGCGTGGCCTAGTAACCTCGGTTAAACAGTTAAAGTGTTTTCTGTTGGTATAAAACTGTTTTTAGAGCAACAAAATAGTAAAGACAACTCAAAAAGTTAGGAAATTCTACATTACTTTCCTTTTTAAGGCAAATGTCTGGAACCCTGTTGCAGACCTACACCGACTGGTTCTTTGCTTTATGTCGTTTGGGTAATTGTCAGTGTTCAGTAGGGAACATCCCAGCAAATTCACTCCTGGCTCAGATTGTGACACGTCCGGAAATTGGCAAAACAAAAAAGAGCCTGTTGGAAAAACAAAACACGTTCATTTAAACAGAAATGTACATCAATCAAACTCCGACTTGTTCCCAGAGACCAGTTCAGACAAGTCCGACTCCTCAGGCACGCCTGATGGTACAGAGGGAAAACTACGTCAGAGTTATTAAAATAAAACTGGGAAGAAGCAACTTTCTGTAAAATCTTTCGTTCCGGTTTAACAGTCACTGACAGGCCCTGGAGCCTGAGGACAAGGTTCAACTTCGTTTTAGTTCACTAAGAGCACTTGGAAGTTTGTCTAAAAAAAGAACCAACAGCAACTTTAGAATATCAGATCTAATTGAAACCAGATATTTACATATATTTTATAAAAAGATGCAAACACATTTTTTTCTTTCTCACTGTTTGAAGTTAGGTTCTTGTTTTAGTTTAGCAGAAATTGTCAAATTTATTTCTGTTCGCTAAATGTGGCGAGATCATATTTTAGGATTTTTTTTTTACTTTCCTCAAATTCAAAGGTCGACATACATTTGGTCGGTATAACAGATTCCTTCCTCAAGCTTCTCTCAGTAGTTTGTTCGATTGTACTTAACTTACATTTCAATATATAGCCAAAAGTAGTTAAAGTCGATGAGTTTTTCTCCCATTTGCATTATTTTCCGTCCACTGTCAGCTCTTTAATGGAGGCAGGTTTGTTAAATCACTCAACTTTAACAATTATTCCAGCATAAAAAGGCTTTAACTCAAGTGGTGAACTAGTGCTGTGCTGACATGTAACAGAAAACAAGTTAAAAAAAAAAACGTTGCCATTTGCAACCAGCAGTCTGTGACAAATGCAAAGTTTGATCAAATGTCTTCAGCTTTATCTGCCAGCATCTGATACGGCTTAACAGGAGTCACGCTGTGGGCTTGCATGACGTCAGGTGGTTCATTGTGCGTAATATTGACAGTATATTGCTGTCAGAACGTACTGTGTGGGTGAGCGCCCACACACACACACACACACACACACACATGCAAAAGCTTGATGGGTTACAGTAACTATGAGTACAAATCTCCCGTATCATAGCAGTAGCACAAACATAAAAAAAAAGATAAAATACATTTTTCTCCCTCTTCAAAGTCAAAAGGGGAAAAAAACACAGAAAAGATGCAATTATTGTTTTAGACAACAATTAAAAGTTGAGCATTTTTCAACTGTCTTGTGTTACCTCGCTGGCCCGCGTGTTCACATCTATGAGCTCAAAGTTTCACATGAACAATTTACTGCGGTCGCTCAGCTGGCTGAGGATGAGCTGCTGTCGCCTCTTCGCTCAGTTTCCTAGGAAATGAATGGAGAGGGACGTTTCGAAACTAAAACATTTAGATCAAAACGATTTCCTTTGAACCTGCCTGAATATAAAAATGCAGAAAACTGAGAATCTTCAGACACGTTTGGTTTGAGATGATAAAAAAATGTTGAGAATGGGGCTGGTTGTGGGTAGTTGTCCAGGGCATTATCAGAAAGGGACGGGGCACCCAAGCACTAAAAACATTAAACATCTGTCAGTTGTCCTCTGAACAGATTTGATGCTACATGTATTCATGTGTAGTGGAGTAAAGTTTCCCTTAGTTACTGTTGAGTCTTGAGAGAATATATTACCAAAAGAACAACAGATACTTTATTGCATTTTAGTTGGTTGTAGTGAGCAGAAGGCGGGGCTTGTCCAGGCCACCAATCCTATAACTGCATGCATATTTCTATTTTGGCCTCGCGAAGTTAGGCAAAGTGATTAATCATGTTGCTAGTGTGTGATTAATCACAATTACATGTCTCAATAGATTAACACCACTAGTTAAAACACAAACATAATGCAACATTTCACTGTCAAAAATCATCTTGATGGCTCTTATGTCATTTTCTGAGAAACAGAATTTCGTGTTCTAACAGACATGTTGATCAGAATTAACAGAATTAAATGCTTGACCCGGGCTGCACAGTGGCGCAGTTGGTGGAGCTGTTGCCTTGCACCAAGAAGGTTCTGGGTTCGATTCCCGGCCTCGGTCTTTCTGCATGAGTTTGCATGTTCTCCCTGTGCATGCGTTGGTTCTCACAGGGTACTCTGGCTTCCTCCCACAGTCCAAAAACATGACTGTCAGGTTAATTGGTCTCTCTAAATTCTCCCTAGGTGTGAATGTGTGTGTGCATGGTTGTTTGTCCTGTGTGTCTCTGTGTTGCCCTGCGACAGACTGGCGACCTGTCCAGGGTGACCCCGCCTCTCACCCAAAATGTTAGCTGGAGATAGGCACCAGCATCTCTGGACCCCACCTAGGGAAAAAGGGAGCATAGAAAATGGATGGATGGATAGAAATGCCTGACCCTATTGGCAATGGATCTTTTTAACTTATAAATAAATGAACTTGACTGTGATCATCTCATTTATTCAGCCTGGTGCAGCTGTCGGTGTGTGAGCGGCTTGTCTTCCCATAGAGACATTTCTCTCTGCTCATCCGATGTGTTTTCATCTCGTTTCTGGACCACGGCGGAGTCATTTTGGCATCGCCCAGCTCTTGTGAAAACCAAGAGCTGAAAACCAGCCTTCCGAGGAAATTCACCCCGGCTCCTCAATGCCACTTCTTGTGATGCAAAAAGTGAGGCCTGCTCGACTGATAAGACTGGCTGCAGCAGTCGTGTTCAAACACACCCCGTCTCTGTTGCTGTCCTTCCTGGAAGAAAACCATGTGGAGCCTTGTTTTTGAAAGTAGGCCAGCGAACCCAGAGATAATCATAGCGGCATGACCCTCGGATGCGTGGTTGCTAATTCACCGCGCGCCGTTCTTCCTGGACCCTGCAGGAAGGACACATCTGTGAATTGAGAGCCGCCTCGCTGTGGCTTGACAGGAGACACCTGACTTACTGGCATTCACTGAGTGATTTCTGGAAGGAGTTCTTCCTTCCTCAAAGTTAGCTCTCTCTACCCCCCACCACTCCGCCTTCTTGCTGTTGCCGACCTGACCAACAGGAATGTGATCGTTGTGCAGCTCCGGAGCCATCAGACTTGTAGCAACAAGCGCACACTCTGCCTGTTGCATCAGATCTGAGAGCAATCGACGTGAGTCTGTGGGTGTGTTTCGTGTTGCTTTGTTGAAAAAAAAAGGAAAAAAAGACGTTAAGTCAGATCAGGAAGTGTGATGCTGTGACAGGACAGGAGGAAGCAGACTCAGAATGGCAGTTTGTGCCTCTGCTTGATAAGATGACGGGCCCCCAGCTGAAGACCCCGGCTCTGTTCCTGCTGCTGCTGCAGCTCAGCACTCTGACCGGCACAGGTAGGCAGACAAACCGCCGCGTCACAGAAAACAGCTCTGTCATTGTCTGTCTCCACTCCCATGCTGCTTTCCTGTTTTTTTTTTTTTTGCTCTGATCCTCCATGACTTTATTGGCACATGATTTTCCAGTTTTGGCTGAAAAGTCTGAGGAGTCTTCCATCAAAGGGCACAAGGTGTTCCTTCCAGGTTCATCTTCTTTTCATGTAATCTTCTTCATGCCAGAAACTTGTTTCCCTGGAATCTGCTTTCTCTGACCTGAGATAAGCTCACGCCTGACTCCACTTTCCCAAATTTCACAACTCACCGAGCGCTCAGATAATCAGGTGATCAGATTAAACGAAGAAAGCTGAACTCTCTTGGGATTGGCTCCTGTTTGGGAACACCACCTTCATCATGTTTGATGGTGGAATTGGTAACTCTTTTTTTTGGTATTTGTTGCAACTGGTTGTTCAGACGGAAGTCCAGAGTTCCTGTGTGACTCATGTTTGATGGTGTTTTGTTGATCACAGTTTTTCTTTTCAGTTGCTAACGTGCCTAAGTCTAATCTGTAACACTTTCCCGTTGTTGGCACATAGCACTGCAGTCGGTTCTGAGCCCCAAAACCCCAAGAAGTCAGGATCCTCTCTGTTGCTTTCATGACAGCTTGCAAAACCCTTTAAACCCATTATTCCTCCAAGGTCACAGGGGAGTGGCCTAATTGCTTTAGTAAGACCAGAAAGCAGAGCAATACAATAACCTGCTAAAGTCTCTGCTGTGGACTAGGACTAGGACAACTGGCCGCTCTCTGGCAGTTTCCTCCAGATGATGATGGTGGAGGTTTGCATCTTTACATCAAATATGTTCCCAGTGTTTCTGGAATGGATTCGAATGTCTGCAACAACAACTAAAACTTCAGATTTGTCTTTATTGAGATCAAAGGACAAAACTAAAATACAGTTAGGACTCCCTCAGTGGGTTTGAGGTGAATGATGACACCACCCAACAAGTGGTGGTGTCAACAACTATAAACACTAAAAACTAAACTAAACCCATCCACTTTTATCACTTCCTCAACCAATATTGATATCTGAGGTTTAGTATCGGCTGATGCCGAACCGATACAGAAAAGCAGAGCTGAACAGACTTAAACTGTTCAGAGACATAAACGGATTGAATTACACATTTATTTGCTAACTCAGCATCAGAGCAGCACACTTTAATACACAGTCAGTGTGATAAGATTAAAACAGCCAATGTAAAATAAGTAATAAAGAAACTGAAGCTGACAAAAACAACAGGTTAACATGTAGAAATGAACTGCAGCAAATCGTCTTTCAAGTGGCTCAGAAAATGCAGTTAGGAATTTTACATCTAATGTCAAATACATAGTAAAGCATGATGTTGCCCAGAGCACAAAGGATATAGAACTAGACTGAATAGATCTATCGTAATGGACCTGGCACTTTGTTACTGATACCCAGCCTAAATTTTTTTTTTCCAACATTGGGACTGATACAGATATCAATATCGGATCGGTGCATCTCGACACCCGACTGTAACACATAAAGATTTTAAAACGTGTGGAACATCGTCGTTTAGATTGTGATGAACAGTTTACAGTATTTACAGAGAATTTTCTGTCATGAGATGAACAAATTAGGACAATTCTATGAATCCAATTTTTTAGATTAGTGTGTCATAGAAATGTGTGGGTTGCTTCAAAGTGTTGCTAAAAAGAGTTTGTTTGTTTTTGTATTCATGTTAATGTGCTTGAAGTAATGTGAGATGTTTCATCGCAGCATTTTGTGAGGGTGAGGAATCAAGTCAACCAGCCGTCACTAACAGTTCATCAAGTAGTCAGGTTACTACTTCAACTCCTTTAACTGCTGCAGGTAAGACAACATAACATCCAGTCAATAACGCTGATTGAATGCATGCAGACAGATTTTACTGTTAGTCTCACTGTTTAACTGCTTTGTGTATTGTTTCTAAAAAGTGACAATCTTATTTCAAAGAAAAATTTGTTCAGCAAAGATTGCAGTGTTGGGAATCCAGAGCTTTGGAAAGTTTTAACACTTTCCTCGATTGACTGTCTCAAACCGCATTATTTAAAATTGACTAAAAGATCCAACATATTTGTAGAATACAGATCGGAAAGTATGTAACGTTTCTCTGGTACGACTGAAACGGAACCCTGTAGTTATATGAGAATATATTTCATGTTGCTAAATTGAGTCTCTTCCTATTGAATATTTCCATTTATATTGTGATTTATTGACAGAGAGAAACAAACAAAGAGAGAACTGGAGGACCAGTTTGTTTAGATCACTCAGATTTAGGATAAATGCATTCTCAAGGTGCTTCAATAAAGAAACTCTTAACATAATCATATATGTATATAAACTATATATATAAAAACGTTGCATCTTTGATAAATGTTTTTAATAAATAGCAACAATAAAAATGACTTCAAATTCACTTTATTTGGACAGGAATTCTGCTTGTGGTGACAGGAATCTGTCATGCTTCATTAACATGTTTAATGAGTTGATCTCAGCAGTTTTCCTACTAAGACAAAAATATAATTATTGAAATTAAAATGCATCTTTTGAGTTAAAAACATTTTTAAAATCCCAGAATCATGCAGTCCTCTAATTATTGGGGGTTGTCATCATTTGTTTTTTAATGTTCATATTTCCTCCTTTTAGATTTCTGAATGAAAAAACCCGTCAGCTTTTTAAGTTATCCTGAACTAGAAGGAAGTCATTTCAAGTCTTCCCACGTCTGCACTGTTTTCCTAGCCTTCCTGGTGCACAAACACTGCTTAGGGTTAACTGGACATTTAACTTCATGTTTCTTCATTGTCTCCATTTTGCAGGTCTCAAGTTGAAGCTGAGTTTGTTAGTGTTTCATAGCGACACAAACTGATAAAACACATTTCTGTTTATTCTGCCTCTTTCAGTGAGCAATGGCCTCGAAAGTGATCCCACCACAAGCCCACCAGATGGTAAATCTGCAGATCCTTCTTTATTGTAATTAACTGATTGTTTGTGGCTTCCAGTTTTTTTGATTTACTTTGTGCTTTATTTATTTACTGCTGAAGAGACTGACGAATCTGGTTCAGGTGAAACAAGTAAGTCAAGCTATTTTTGTTTACATCATTTAGATCATGTCTGTGGTTCTAGGTAGATGTATGCATAAAACTAACACCGAAGTCAAAATGCTCTTTGCTCTAACCCTGCAGGTACTTCGATAGAAAGTAGTTCAAAAATGTTGCATTTGATAGATTCACCAGGATCAGAGGATTCCCTTCCCATTGTGATTGGTGCGGCTGTGGCGGGCATAATCATTGGTGCCATCATTATTGTTGGCGTTGTCATCTGGCGCAGGCGCAGTAAAAAAGCAGGGAACCAAGGTGAGTCTGCTGCGATGGGGAACCAGAATAAAGAGACTAAACATTTAATCTTTTCTGTCCAGGGTCTAAATGAATGTTCATGTTTTTGAATTCTCAAAGCATTTAAAACATCAGAATCTGAGTTTATTTACCAACATTGTGTGCACAAACAAGGAATTATAAATAATTATAATTATATCATAATATCCTCTTTCTTTATGAATGATCTGAGGTTCAACAATCATTCAAACCTAAAAGTTTCCATGCTGCCGTTAGTCAGTAAACAATAACAAAATCAAATAATAGAAAAATCTGATGGTCCAACAGCTTAGGTTGTCCTACAGCAACAACTATAAACACTAAAAACTAAGCTAAACTAAAACTAAACAATATTCAACTAATAAAGATCAAAAACACTAAAGACTAATTAAAAAAAACTGAATTAGTCATGTTTTTGGACTGTGGGAGGAAGCCGGAGTACCCGGAGAGAACTCACGCATGCACAGGGAGAACATGCAAACTCCATGCAGAAAGACCGGGGCCGGGAATCAAACCCAGAACCTTCTTTGCTGCAAGGCAACAGCTCTACCAGCTGCACCACTGTGCAGCCCACGTTATCGATGAGCATCTGAAAAATTACTGGGTTTATCAATTGCGGTAGCAATTTGGCTCCAGCTCCTCTCCTGGTCATTTCTGAGGATATTTTTTGCACGAAATGTCGAATAAACAGTAATCTTGTTTCAACATGTCATCTCCAATGTCCAGCGGACTCTGGGTTGCGCCGTGTCAACTGTTTGGGATTCCCCTCCGTGTTTTCCCCTCAGGAAACACGGAGGGGAATCTGTGCGTTCTGATTGGCTACCTGTCACATTCAACAAGCTGCCTTCTCACTACCAGTCAGGTTATCACACAGGCTGCGATAATCGGCTAAGGCAATCCAACATGTTGAATATGTCTGAGCGGCCCCGACTAGTTGTAACACACCACACACTACAGGATGATCACTTAAGATTATCGCAAGCGACAATCTTAGACCGCAGACCATTCTAAGATTGTGTTAAGGGCAAAATCGGGGCAAAAAATCATGTAGTGTGAACTGGGCTTAATTGCTTAGGCCTCACAATTGGAAGATTTTTTCTTCACCAACACATTGCACACCTGTTCGTGCACTGCTGCCTCTCACTGGTGGAGATGGTGTATTGCACTACTTAAAACAGCCTTAAATAGTGTTTCAAATGCAAAGTTCATAAGCGCTTTGTAGACATCTTGCTAAAACTTTAGGATCAATTCAATTAAGAAATTTAAGATAAACAAAATGGCAGAGCAATAAAATATTACCACATTAATCTTTTCAAATTATGTAGCTTCATCAGTAATACTTTTATAACAAATTTATGTCAGATCATGATTTCTTGGTTAATGTCAAGTTGTCATAACAAATACATTTTGAATAATGTCAACTTTGTATTAAAAGTGTTGTGATTTACCGAATGACACTTTATGACAGCAGTCATAAATATTCATGAAGACTTACTGCTGTTCATGACAGGTGTTATGTCATGTTTATGACAGTGTCGTGAAAGTCTTATTCATACCATGTCAAATAAAGTGCTACCAAACTCTTCATTAGACTTTGGTCCAGGAGATGTGAACATGAACATGTTTTGATCTGAACCCTTTGCTGCAGCTCTGGCTGGATGTTCAGGACTGATGTTCTCCATTAGAGGACTGTCCTGGTTTTAGCATCTTATGTCTCCCAGTTGACTTTAACAAACTTTTTGGTCTCCAATGAAAAACTCCAGCTCAGCATAATGCAGTCACTGCCGTGTTTCACTGGCATGAATTGTTATCCTCCTGTCTCATAAAAAGAAGTAACATTTTGGTCTCATATCTGAGCTTATGATCAAACTGTACAACATAAATCAAAATAATTATAATTTTTCTAGATTTGTGTCTGCAATTATGTCTTTTTCTTTTTGTTCTGCTAGAAGTGACCTTAACGTTTTGGCCTCTCTTCCAGAGTTTTCAAAAGAAGACCCACATTTAGATGGACCAAGCTCAGAGAAGGTTCCCATGTAAGTTGAATCGTCTGCCAATGTGAAACGCTGTCGGTTATCAGGCAAAAGATCTTTTTCTGTCCACGGTTTTGCAAAAACGTTACCCTGCTGTGTAATTTCCTGTTAATGCAACCTAGCTGGTGTGCGACTCAAAACTTGTGGTCAGAATAAACATCTGAAATGCTTCTCGCAATTCTCTGAGGTTTACTGAAGACAATCTGCGTGTGTGTGTGTGTGTGTATGTCAGGCCAATGTTCGAGGAAGACGTGCCATCTGTGCTGGAGCTGGAAATGGATGAACTAGACCAGTGGATGAAGAAAGAGAGTAGGTTTCTTCTATTTTTGTTACAGTAACAAGAGTCATAAATAAACGAGAGGTTATAGTTTTAAAAGTTTCCTCAAAAATAAATCACCACATTTACTCACCTTACTATTTTTCCATAAAAACCTGGACTGTATGAAGGAAATGTCGATTATTAAAAATAATTTTAGTTTTATTTTTAGCAAGTTGTAAATACGTGGACTCAACATTCTGGGCTTCTTTGGCAGCTCTGTGTGATTAAATAGTTTGTCCAGCAGAGGTCAGTGTTGCTCTGTAAGAAATGATCACAGTTTCCTGAGGGCTCTGCCAGCTTCACCTGTAAAAACTGCGATCGTGTAAAAAAAAAAAACAACAACTTGGAAACGTAGTTAAATATTTAGTTCTTTATTAATAAATGTCTATATATTTTTGTCAATCTGTGATAAAGTGATTGCGTTGCAGGTAAATGGCAAAAAAACGATGTGGTTTTGATCACTAAACTAAAGATATATGATAAGCAAAAATATATTTAAGAAATTCAATATGTATATATTAAAAATATTGTTTTCCAAAAACGGGAGACTATTCTGTCAATCAGTTTTACTTATTTTATTTGTTTAGCTCAGGATTTATTTATTTATTTATTTGCTTACTTCATAATGGTCTTTCATTTTGTGACACTTTTGTTAAGCTACTTTACATATTTTATAGAGTTTTATTTCTGCAACTCCGTTTTTATTTCAGTCTTTTTTTGTTTCATATTCTTATGGGAGGGGGCGAGGTTTTCTCTGTGGGCGGGGCTTCGAGCTTGTGGGTGTAATGTGAGAGAGGGACCACAAGGAGGAGACACAGGAACTCGATGTGTTTTTTCACAGATTATGTATTACATGTAACATTGCAATAGTTGTAACAAACATGTTCAAAAAAACAACATTTTCATAAAAGTTTAATACTTTTATGAAAGTATTAAGTTTCTTTAACTGACGAAACTGGGAAGAAGGCATAAAAATCTGTCCATCCAATCAAAAAAAGAATCTCTAAAAGTCTAAATTGACTTTATCTCTGACTGACAGAGGTAGAAAGCTTAACAAATAGAAGAAAGAGAAATGTTTTCTGAAAATGAACTGAGAATCATTTTAAAAAGCAGAAAAACTTAACAGAAAAACACTAAAATACCCCAAAACCCTGAGAAACTGTTAACCATTGAAAGACAGTCTGACTCCTTGGAGCTGAAGGAATGGGCGATGCTTAGAGACTCCCAATGTATTTACTAATTCAACTAATAGAAACTATGGATAGATATTATGAAAATGCATTTGTAGACATTTTCAAATTCCTTCAGTCCTTGTGGAAAAGTGGTTCATGTAGAACAGCCACAGAGTGAAAAATGATCAGTGAAGCGACAAGCTGCAGCCCCTGAAGCCCTAAATATTGACTATTAGCAGCACTCCCCATGACCCAGTGAATTAGCAAAATGCAGGTTCTGGCACAATGAACCCAGACCGTCACTGTGATGTGTTTGTTGTGATGCACCAGCTGCGTTGGGTCTATCTGTGAACTGTGGACACTTTCGTCATCTCGTGTGTCTGGGAGCACAAACCCACCTGACATCTGCTAGTGTTTACGACAGGCATGCACACTTGGAAGTGTGGTGCAAACTAGCCCTGGAACGGTGCTGCTTTACTGGAAGCGCTGGGAAGTGAGGTCAAGGTCCACTCGGCTGACTGTTGACCAACCTCGTTTATAGGCTGTTTTTTTCCCAGGCTTTTTCTTCCAAAGCTGACTAAAGGTTAGCCGTCTCTTTGTGCACACACAAGGTTATGCAACGGATCTCAAAACAGAAGTATACGTGATGTTGTTGCTGCTGTTGCCGCTCTCGCACAATTCGATGCCATCCTCTGCAGCAGCTGTGCTCTGTTTGTCAAACCTGGGAAATTCCTCTCTCACTCAAGCAAAACTACGAAGGCGTGTTAGGGCCAATGTAGATAGGATAAAACCAAGGAGTAACTCACATTTTTTAACTAATCTTAGAAATATGGGGAAAAAAAACAAGAATTTTCTGAGAAAATGTTGTGACTTTTGAAATTGAGTTTTGAAAGTTTTTTTTTCTAGAAAATTTCTGACTTTTTCTGGCAAATTTTCAACTTTTGAAGCTTGGAAATGTCCTTATTTATTTTTTTAATTTCTGAGATTAATCTAAAAATTTCTGATATTTTGGAGGAAATTCACTCCTCTTTTTTGTGTCTACAATGGCCTTAATATGCAGAGCAAATGCAAACCAGAGTTTCACATTATGGAGCAAAAGAACCAAACTAACTGAGGCTAAACCTGCTTCAAAGGTGTTTTTTTCCCTCCCAAAGCAAGTTAGACATTAGAATTTTCTTCAAAATAAGAAACACTTCAGTCCAACTCTAATCTCATAAACAGACAATCCTAAAAACTAGAGGAAACCATCTCTGTTTCAGTATTTCAAACTGGTTGAGTTTCAACTTGTTCCCTTCACTTGATAGGAACTGCCAGTTGAAGCGTAAATGTGTTGAGCAGGAAGAAAGTTAAGAATTTGTCCACTGCAAAAGTAAAGCAACAAATAAAGAGGCCACAAATTTTATTATTACAGCTGAATAGCGTAATGCTTACATTTTTTTATCCTAATTTTTTTCTTCCAACAACTGCCAGAAGCTGTCCTAGTGGCAGCTTCTAGCAGCTGACGCTATGGGGGCCAAAGCTGCCGTTTGGGGATTGTCGACGCTGTTTTTGAAAAACATGTTTGTAATATTGCCTGTTTGTAAATAATTATTTTTGAAATGATGATGTTATTGGTTATTAAGACTTGTACTACATTCACTAGTATTTACGTGATGGAGTAAATGGCAGTTTTCACACGTTGACACGACTAAGTTGTGTTAACTTCTGGCAGCTGCCACTGGAAGCCCCATTATTAGCTGCCACTGCCACAGACTGAGCTTCCTGTCTCTCCGTCCAAGAGAAAAGTTCATCTAACAATATCCCAAAATTCTATCATAATAACTCCCAACATTCCATCAAACTGATGCGTGGGAGTGATCTGTAGTCAGAGGAAAGTTGTACTTGTCAAAAATTCAAGAATTTCATCAGATATTCAAAATGACCGTGATTCACACTTTAACCATTCCCAAATATTCAATGACCAAATGACCCTCAATGTGAATTACCAGATCAATTTTTATGGATGCTGGTGTTTTTGTTGCTTATTTCAACTCCACATGTCTGTTTTTAACCTGTCAGTCTAGATCTGACTCTTGCTCCTTTTGTTTCTCCATTACAGGTTAGAGGATGACACATCCCAGACCATGCTTTGCTTCCATCTTTCATATTTCAACTCCTTCTTGAGTATTTTTCCTCAATCCGGAGATGCTTATTTGCTATCAGGAGCCTGCAGTGTTACGCTGGACACAATGCAGCGAAGCGTCCATCTCAAAAGAGCTGCACCTCAGAGCTCGGATGGAGCAACACCTCCTGGGCGTCCTTCGGTGGAGATAAACCACTACTAATGATGTCATTACTTACGCTTTGTTTAATGTGTTTCATTCAGGTCCATGCACAGTGTTTCAATGCACATTTCATCTGATCTTTTGCACATAAATCACAGGAAAAAAAAACTCAACCAAATGTGTCCTCAGTGCCTCTAAATTCACACAGTTGGTCTGTGTGTGTTCAGCTTGGCGTGTAATGGGAAAATAACCTTCCCCAGCCCTTCCAGATGACTGCTCACTGCTCCCCCGGTGGCTTTTCCTCTTGCTCAAATGTTACATGACTCCCTCCAGCTGCAGGTTGTAATGATTGTGGGCAGGGATGACGGAGAACATCTGTTTGTTATCGTTTGCAGAACAGCTCTGGATTTACACAGAGATCGCTTTTATTCTAAGTCTCTGAGTCGTCGAAGCAATGAGACTCCGGCTTCCGAGACTTTTGATAAATTATTGGCCACTTCGCCAAAGCGGTCCGCTAAAAAGCGGCTGTTGATCAGATGAGAGATACCAGATGAATATCTTGACTAAATCTTTCTGATCGCCTTCTCACAGATTTTCTTCCCTGTCGGTTTTGCCTGTAAAAGTTGTCGGATGTGAGCGAGTAAACACTGATGCAGATGAGAGTTCTGAAATGAGGACTCTCATTTCAGAACTTGTCACTGTGAACAATGACAAGTGCACTGTGTCATTGTGAACTTGCACTGTAAATATTTCAATGCCAAAATATGTTATGGTGACATTTTTGTAAATATATAATGTGTCGAGTTTTGTTTGGCTTGTGAAGCTCTTCAGTTCCATGATTAAAGTGTCCCAATGAAAAGATGATGTCCGGTGCTGTCTTTCATTCAGACTATTGGTTGAATGGATCTTTAATTATTTAGGGACTCATTACATAAATCCCACAAGTGGTAGTCTGGCTTTAGTTCCACATCTTTTGGCTCGTGCTTTTAGCTCTTTGCCCTCTCAAGATGACCTGCAGTTTGCTAAAGTTCCACAACAAAACTTTCCTATAAGCCCATTGGATAGATTCCTCTGGTTCCATAATGAGCCAAAACGATGGAGGGATGGATGGATGGATGGATGGATGGATGGATGGATGTATGTATGTATGGATGGATGGATGGATGGATGGATGGATGGATGGATGGATGGATGGATGGATGGATGGATGGATGGATGGATGGATGGATGGATGGATGGATGGATGGATGGATGAACAGACAGATTCATTAAATGCTAAGGCTAAAATCCATATTTGGTCCTATTTCAACATTTGGAGCCTTTAAAGCGATCATCATCCCAGTGTTTCTAAACCTTGGGCCTCAGTGTGTGGTCCGGTCCAGTGTTGAAAATCCACTGCTGAGCCTCTGTCTGCTTTCCTCTCTGAGTCTGACCGTCTGATGGCCGTTTGTGCAAAGCTGATTACATTCACACCCAGGGAAGGTCTGAGGGCGCGGGAACAGACAATCCAAAGCAATGAATACAAATGAGAAACGAGGCTCTGGCTGCAAACACACCACAGCAGACCCGACTTACTGCTCACACACACTGACCCCGAATCATTTTCAGTCTGCTTCAATATTCTCCAATTTTATTTGGTGTTTATTGGAAAATCTATGAAATTGTGTTCTATCCTCAAGGTTTTAGTAACCCTAAAAACTAAGATTCTTTTGAATGTTTTTGAAAAAAGGGCCGCTTTGTTTTTTCTTCCAAACATTTGTTATTGCACCAAATCTAATTCCTAAAACTGCTCTCATTCTGGTTTCTGCTTGCAGAAAATAGGACCTTTTACAGAAGAATCCGATTGTGGCCAAACTGGTTCACAAGTAAACAAAACTATAGTTTCTCATTAAACTTCTGATTTTCATCAAACTTTCACTGCACCAGGCGAGAGAAGAAACGTACACAAAAGAGAGAGAAATAAGATGCTTTTCTCCAGAGGATGGACAGAAGAAATCCTATTTCCTCTGTGAATTCTATTTTGTTCATGTTTGTTTCCTTTTTTGACTCAATCAGTGTCTGCCCAGATATTGCTACCAGTTATGTTGTCACTTTATACATTTGCCAGACGCACCAGTGTTCCCTGTTAGTTTGATTTAAGGAGCTACAGTGTTAGCTTGGTCAGCGTTTCAGACGCAAACATGACACACCAGAGAATCTGTGTGTGTTTTTGTCACTGTAGAAGACTTCACTTCACCTCGGTTTTGTTTTGAGGCTGCCTCCGGCTTTAGAGAGATGATTTCCCACAGGATTTGGACAACATCAGACAGATTTGAGTGTGCTTTTAACACCTAGGCGCCGTGTCCCGCATTTGTCTGACAACCATGAGCAAAGCAGGAGAATAAGAAGGGCATCCCTTTCCAGGAAAGTTGAGTCTGTGTAAAATGTAAACACAAGGAATGGGGAACGTTCCCCCTTTAGGTTTTTTCAGCAAATCAGTTTCTAAATCCATTTGGAACAGGCCGCAAATATAATTTTAGGAGTATAACTGACTGACTTCTTCAGCGAACAAAGAGCTAAATGAACCATCGCAAAATACCTGGTTTAAGAGCATTTGGGAACAAAGTGAGGACATCAACAGCCCTCCTTTGTTTCCAGGGTGTGCTTTTCATCTCGCTAACTGCATGCTGGCCTCGGCTGCACACTTCCCAGGATCACATGCTCGCCGTTCGTGATATCTCAGGGTTTCAGACTCTCCCCTGAGGATCCGCGGGCAGGGCATGAAAATTACCGCAATGCCACTAACCAATACTGGCACGCTGGGTTTAACTTAAGCTGTACACTAATCCACAACTGAAGAAGAAAAAGAATGTAAGGAGGCTCAAAATGCTGAAAGGATTAAAGCCTTTTTCAGCGTGCATGAGTTTATGAGTTTGGAAGCATCATGCAAATTGCTCCCTTTCTGGGTTGTTTGTATATGTTTATTCACAATGTTCTGGCAATCTTAATTTGTAATGTAAAAATAAGTACTGGAGGTTTCAGTTTATTGGAACATCTTTCAAGAAACTCAGGAGCCGCCCACTAAAATGAAACTGTGGACTGTGTCCAGTTTGACAGTTTTAATTCATTTACTGACTGTGAGCTCATAGTTGCTCAAAAATTTTGTCACTAATTACCAGAGAGGAAATATTTAGCACAGATGAGACACATTTAGCATGAGATTTATGTCTGAAAAGTAATTCTGTTAAAAAACAATAAATGAACAAAGAAGTGATTTTGTCACACAGAGACCAAAGCACCAAACTAAAGACTTTTATCATACAGTTTTTGGTTGAAAGAGATAAACAACAAATCCTGCCAATGGGAAATATTTAATTTGTTTTAATTTATCATGTGATTAATTGATTTATTGAATATTGTGACAGGCCTATTTAACACATTCAAATGACTCACAACTTTTGATGAACTGTGGGGTGAGGTGAGAGCTCTGGTGGAGCCAGCTGCACATTGTCTGAAAAAAAACGCAAATATGAACCATCATCCTCCTTCTACTTCCTGTCGTCTTATTCGTCATTTTTGTCAGTAGGATGCTACCATGTGACTGAAAAACCACCCCGTCCCAGCGCAAAACTGTACATGGGCAAATGTGAGTTTCTTCAAAACTGGCCCCTTTCCATTAAGGAAATTATTTTTCATGTCATTTCAATTTTTGCAATTTTATGGCTAATGGAGTTAGCATGCCCATGTAGATCAGTGATCCAAGCAAATGCAAGTGCTTAAAATATAAAGATTCTGGACTTCTTATCTGGTTTCTTAAATATTTTTTTTGCCTCTCCTTTAGAGTCATTTATATACTTTCTATTTGCCTTTTTAGTCACCTTCCATTCCAGAACTTTAAGTTGATCTTTAGCAGTAGTAGATTTGCATTAAAGCAGGACATGTGAACCACAGCAAATAGTTTCTGCTTCAATACAGAGGCGACTGTATTGAAGTATTGAAGCAGCGGAGGAGACGAAACTCTCCTCCGCTGCTGTTTGCTCAGAAGGCTGTCTCTGCAGCTGACAGGAAAACAACATCAGAAAACTACCAACAGGTTACTCCCTTCCTCTGAGAGCATCTTTTTTTTTGCCAGCAGGTGTAGAAAGCAGGGTGTCATCCCATCCTCTCTATACGTGAACTCTTCACCCTAAACCGTCAGACCAGAGATTAAATTGCTTCACAGTCAGCACAACAACACCAAAGTGAAGCTTCTTCCCCTTAATTTTTATTATTTGAATTCCAAACTCTCTTCTTGCTCTTTCAGTTTCTTCTTTTTGACACCAGAAACACAACTACATGCTGTAGGAATCTAACAAGATGTCCACTATGCATGAACTGTCAAACTGATGGTCTTGATCCCTGTAACAAGTCTCAGCCAAATGTTTATATTGAAACACTATGTTTTAAGTGAAAGTGAAGTTGAACAAGCAGAAAATGCTTCAGGGCTACATGGAAATACTGACTGAACATTGTAACGGGTAAAACTTTTACAGTCTTATAAACTTAGCCAGATTTTACACGTTTTATGATTATTTTAAATACCTTTGTGTCTTGATGGAGCCAGAGAGTTTTGGTAGGGACAGGATGAATGGGTTTTCTTATAGGACCTTTCATTTTCACAACCTTTCATAAGTAAAGACAACAGCTGGAACTGAAACTATGGCAAAATCCATTTTTTATGTATAGTAAATATTAAAAGTGATCTGCTTTATTACAATATGTGTTTGTTTTAAGATTTGTAAATTTTTTATTTTTACTTTATTTTCTGTTTTACATGCTTACTTCATTTTGAACATTTTAATAAACTGAATTCACACTTTCTTATAATTTTCAAGGTAATGTAGCAAATCTACATGTCAATACAATCAAACTATGCTGCTAAGTGCGACCTACATTCCTAACCAGGTTATATATCTATAGCAATTATATCCTGACATGTATGTCTAGTGATTATTTTCTGTACTTTGCTGCCATTTTATACCCCATATGCACCTTTATTTTAATTTTTATCATGACAATTATTATTAGTATTGTTATTATCGTTCATTTAGATATTATTTCTGATACATTTTTTTTAACATAACATATTTATTCCAGGTTTTGCTGGCTCCATGTAAGAGTTGTGATGCGTTAAACGTATAATAATAGCAATATAATTGTTTTTTATTTTTATAAATATTACTACGTCACATTGCGGCGCAGTGGAGCAAACAAAACTGTGACGTCATCACTTCGCGACAACCACTCTTTCCTGTCGGTAGAGACGAGCAAACCAGGCGCTTGCGGAGGAGCCTGTAAACGGCTAAAAAACACGAGCAACTGACGCGCAGTTTGGTCTCAGCAGTGTGCTTTCCCCCTCGTAACGACCCGAGACCACCATAAGCTGAACTCTACAAGAACCGAGCCAAGGGTTCCGGCAGACCACCCAGTATAAGCGAGCAGCTAACGTTAGCGGTGTTTTTGGCTCATCTAACCGGTCGTGCTAACCCATTAGCGTCGGATAGTCAGGTGCAAGCCGACTGCTGCTGCTGCTGCTGCTGCTGTAGGGAGGGAATCAAGCGTTGGCTTCCAGTGTTGAGCTTCCATGGATACATCGCCCTGGATCTACCCGGCCCGACGGAATTAGCGGAGGCTCCTGCTCTCTCCTTCTTCACATCCACCAGGTAAAAACAGACCAGTACAAGATCACAACTGCTCCGTTCAGCAGTGAACAGAGGGGCCTAGCATCAACTAGCACTAGCTCGGTGGCTATCCGTTAGCATCGCTAACTTAACGCAGTGTTTTGAAAGTGGCGTTAAAGGGCTATGAAAGAACACGGAAAGTCTTGTTTTGGTTTAATTCTCTCGGTCTGACTTGAGTTTTTTTCCTGAACGAAGCTCACTAGCATCCTGAGCATGCTAACTGCGGGGAGTTAATCACAAGAGCGCATTAACTGGATATCTGGAGTGCTACTCATCTTTATTTATTTATCTGTACTCATTTCTCCTTATGCACAGCGTTCACGACGTTAGAGTCGAGTCACTTTATGTCAGTAAAATGCGATTTAAATCCTTAAAAATGTCCAACTGTGGACGCACTAAAAAGAGAAACATACTGGACTAGCTGCATGTGGGAGAGCTAAGGCTGGACTGTAGCCCATGTGTGCTCACGATACCTTCTAAATATAAAGATCTATTTTATTTATTTGTTTAAAGATGATTTCTAAATCGCTGTTATTTCTGCGGCCGACAGAAAACCCTCTCTCCTCTGATGAACATTTGTTGATATCACGAATACTAAAGCTACAAAGTGTTTAAGTAGCCGGTGTCTGAGCCCCTTTAAACACGTAAGATTTAGTTTCAATCGACAAGCATCACTGGAAAAGGCTGTGAAACTGTAATGTTTACATGTGATGTTATATAAGAGTAATTTTGTCAGAAACAGTATTATAAGTATTTAATAAAAGGCATCAAATGCTCAACCTCCAAGTAATGCACTTTGGGACTTTGTAATATAATAAGACTTATTTTTAAAACTTGCATATCAAATTCATTATTATATCTCAGGTAGGATAGATGCGATCAATCTTTGTCAAGTTGTTTGCACATATGGCAGAAGTAACAGAATGGGGATGTCTGAATAAAGATGTCAGCAAAACGTTTTCAAAACAACTAATCATTAATCTAGAAGAGCATTAAGTGACCTTGAAATTCACAGCAAGAACATTTTTATTGGTTTAAAATGAAGCGGAATATGTGGGTTGATTTTTTTTTTGTACCTCCCTTTGGCCTAAAACCTCTGGAAAAGCTGCATAGAAATGTTCTGTATTTGAAAACATTTTGTCGACGTCAGCTTGGAATGTCCAACAAATGGTCTTTGATGAATGTTCCTCCTTTCTCGTGCTTAATTGTCTTGTAATAAGTCTTGTTTTTAGCCAGATTATCATAATATTTTCTTTTACTATTTAAAATGGTGACACTCAATACTCTGCATTCAAACAGCAGCATTTTGCTCTTTAGGAATCAAGTTGTTGGGCTCTGCATGCTGTTTCAGCTCTGCAAGTGTTTGATATTTTTTTGAATGAATAGGAATGTATTTTGTCCTTCTGGCAGACTGAGTGTAACAAAGTGCTGAAATATTCAAGTGAAAATGGATCCATGGCTGGGCTCTTTGTAATATGAATGAAAGGCTGCTAACTGTAGAAAAACAACACACCATGAGCATTGGGAGTATCATTTATTCTAGGTGAAATATGATAGGGAGTTATTTCGCATTTCATTTTGACAGATGTTCTGGTAAAGTAGAAAGTTTTGAACCCGGTGCATTCTTTCTCTCTCTCTCCCTGACTCTCAAAAACAAAGCAGAAAGTTAAGATGATGGAGGTGCAACCAGCCAAAGCTTTTCTTTCCTTTTGTACATCACCGTTTTCAGAAATGATCCTTCTTAACTTGGATGATTTTTTAGCTTGTTATGAAGAAGTACTTTGGCTTTTGTCAATGATACGACTTTCCATACAGAGAACTGTGTTGATAGCAGTTTAGATAATCGGTGCTGGGGATGCACTAATCTGTTATCCAGAGATGGGAATCAGCTGATTTTCTCCTGATAGGCTCTGATTGGCTGATCAAATATTATTTAAAAAAATAGACAAACTCATTAAAGGTCCTAGATTCAAATAAGAATAGATACAAATAAAAAGAAAGAATTTTTATTAGCCTGAGCCGACAGTATTTTCATCATTCTTTGACTCCTGACACAAACACCCCCATTAATCACCCGGTTTGGTCATGGGACACAAATCGATTTCTATCCTACTGTGATCGATATTTCAGAACAAATGTTTTTTTTTTTTGCGATTTGGAATTGATGGCTACAGATTTGATGATAGTCTTGTGAGATTAAATAATTTCTCAAACATGCATGAAAGAATTAAATCAACACTCAATGTATGTTTTTGATGAGGGAATAACATTATCACTTGATGGAAATCAAAAAGTTGATTTTCCATAACACTGCGATGGGCTTTAACAGCATCAAATGAAAAGATAAAGACCTTTTGGATTTGGCGCTCTCATGTTACCCACTGGGACACTGTGGTCGCTTTGCGATGTTGCCAGATGAGTCTGCTGTTAAGAAATAGGCTAGCAGGCAATAACCTCATCAGTTTGTGCCCACAAGAACAACTCGCCATCAGAATATTTCTGACGTCGTGAAAGAGTTGCAGAACTCCTCGGTCGAAGCGTGATGCGTTTTCTAGAAAGCCGTCCTCGTGTTTTCCCCCCTCGTCTCGGCTCGTGGCATTTCGGCTCGGTGATGATTTTGAAAATGTAAAGTGCGAAGATAGGACAATGGTGTCAGAAAAAGAATGGCATATTTTCGGTCCACACGGGGCATGAGGACGATGACATGAGATTTCCTGGCTGATAGCCGTGGCGAGGCCTTGAGAAGTGAGAGACCAGGGCTATCTCAAGAGTTTGTTTGCACAAAGCCTTACATTCCCACACTCCTGACTTGCGCTGTGTTACCCACCCCAGGGCTTTCCTAAGCCCTTTTCTCATGTGGACAGTTGGTTTCCTGCCGTTTGAAGACTGTGTTGATAAATCGTGACGTCAGCTAGTGGCGCTCATGTGGCATTTCTTCTAACGGGTCAAATTTAGCCCCAAAATAGAGAACAGTTCCTAATTGCAGCAACGTGGAGCCTCGTGACTCTGAATATTTATTTCCACTATGCAGTGTAGTCATTGATCGGTTTATTCTGCTGTTTTTTGCTGGTAAAAAGTATTTAAAGTAGGGAAAGGGATGCAAGTTACTAATTAATGAGTTAATCTACAGTTGATTGGTTTTATAGATTGACTACGGATTAATTGATAAATGGCCATTTTCTTAAAAACTTGAGTTTTCTCTTGTATTAAGAAGAAGGCCAATTGTCTTTCCATAGCACAAAGGGCAAAATGTTTTAGAATATATTGAAATAACAAAAAACTTTAATTTGTGTGAGTAGTTTTAAATACTGAATGGTACTGAATGGTAAAATGATGGTTATCTCACATTATTAATCCTCCCTTGGTTAATAAATTTCATGGAGTCCATTTGACTCCACAAGCCTTTTACTCTGTGCATAGTCTGCTGGGTCACACTGACCTTGTGTCTGCTTTTACCAGGCGTTTTTTGCGTGTGTGATTTCGGGAATTGACGGTCTGATGGGACATACTCCCTTCCCTCGTCTCCTCCCTCTTCCTCTGTCTAACCAAGACATTTTCTGTTTTTTCTCCCAAAGCTCAGTCAGATTGGATCACGTTTGTCTTCGACATACTGAATATGATTTTCACAGAAGCCGATATGGTGCAACTCTGTGTCAGCGGTTACAGTGGCAGGACAACCTTACGTTTAGCTTCTACAAACATCCATGCCCTGTCTCACACTCATTCCCACAGCATATTGCTGCCAACGCCAGGTGTTGGGGAGGAAGTGCTGTGATCACGGGGATGTGCAGTGTTAGTTTTCTGGCCAAAGTGTCCAAATTTGATCTGATCAGACCAGAACTCCGACCTCTGTGTTTGCGCTGTCTCCTATCAGAGCTGGGATTTCTTCAAAAAAAAAAAAAAGTATTAAGAATTAGTTATTTTTCGTTTCACTTTGCTGTATGTTAGTCAACCACATAAAATCCAAATTTAGTGCATAAATGTTTGGATGTTTTAGAAAAGTTGTATTTTGTTGTAGGTTCCACCTGTTTGCACCATCAGAGCTGCGGTCCTTTGTTTACATTTCTGTTTGTGGCCTTCGATTATTTGCAATGGAGACAGAAAAGTATATGTCTCATGTTCTAGACTGAAATCCATGTTGGGTTGTCAAGGAAACCCAAGATGATTTTAGGAAAGTCAAAAGCTTGGTCAAAATCTCCCTGAAGCAGTGCAAATTAGTCTCAAGTTAAATGATTTTTCAGCCGGTTTTTATGACGACCATGACAAGAACATTCTAGCTCATTTATTTTTACTCCATTAATCTTACCTGATTCTACATAGGAATAAGAAATGACCCGTGTTTCGGTTTGTCTGACCTGCGTTGCATGTGTGTTTGCAGAAGATCTGTACGATAAATTGAGTTTTAATGATTCACTGAATTTTTAGTTTTTGAAGATTTTGTTTTTGGAAAATCTGGATTTTTTTTTCCACCATTGCACTCTTTGTGCTTCAGAATGATGTCAGCATGCCTAAAGCCTTTTATCTTCTCTGACTAGTGTGCATTAAAGTTGCAGTGAACTAAGATTGTATATTGTAGGAATGCAGAATTCCCAGGACTAGGAATTGCAATTCTCCATAGACTATATATATTTATCTTGCGTCTTGTCACAAGGTCATCAATAAATATCAGTATATTCAAAAATATTAGATATAGTTACTGTATACCGTTAAGTGATGCAAATGATACTTTTTGTTTCAGTAAAAATGGAAATGTTTTTTCAGGAGCAGTATTTGTGTTTGTGGAGCTGTGACTGCTCTGCCATGCATACAGCTACCTATGACTGACTGCATGGATTTTAATAATAATAATAATGCATTTTATTTGTCAGTGCTTTTCACAACACCCAAGGACATTTTACAACATTAAAAACACAAATTAAACAGTAAAATGTAGTTATAAAGACACAAAAAACACAAAATATCACAATCTCTCAATATCATAGTCGTACCCAATGCGATGAAGTTCTAAATCCTTGTTGCCCTACTGGATAAAAACATGCTGATGTCGCTATTTTGTTCTTGTAGACAATCAGAAAACTGTTCTTAAACCTGATTGGCTGGGAAACGGAACATGTCAGATTCCCATGATTGTTTCTAATGTAAATATAAAAAAATGCCTCTCAAAATATTAAGGCAAGAAAAAGATGAGTTGAAAACATTTTTGGACATTGAGGTTTGAAGCTACGGCAATGAGGTGAAGCGAACAGAAAGACACGGTTAGATCTCCAAGGTGTCGGTCGCTTAGCGATAACTAGGGCGCTGACGCCACATGCAAGCTCAGCAGTTTGAAAATGAAAGACCGGACTGCTGCTGCTGCTGGTGGTGAGGTTTGTTTTCTGGTCAGAGAACGTTTTACGACTTCTTCCTTTGGACAAAAGCGGTTTGTCTGAGAAGTCGGGAGTTTTTACATTTGTGGAAGGAAAATCAAAGCATTGAAATGGAGAGGAGGAACTGGAAACGAGTCCCAGACAGGAGAAGCAAAGTCCCGTCTGTTTTAGTGGTGTAATTTAACAGGGAACCGCTCTGATAACCATAAAAGAAGGAGACGGTGTTGGGATTTTACTGGCTTGGCTTTAGTATTGTATGCGGGGCAGTTCAGAGGGCGGAGGAGGAGAGACTGAGAGCGAGGAAAAACCAAATGAAAGGGCTTTTTTTTTCCTCCAGCAGGGATCTCCCATCTCCAGAAACTCCCTTAGAGGGTGTAAGTGATCAGAAGCATCCAGCTGGTTCAGGACAGAAGAGCTTTGCTTCAGTAAAGGTCAGGCTGCAGTTGGTTCTCAGTCTGAAGATGCGATCAAGCCTCTTAGTTAATCACCTGCTACAGTAAATAGAAACGCCACAGAGGAGGGATACAGGAATAAGTTCTAAGCTGTAGGTAATGCTATTAGGTATTTGTTGTTATTGTTCCCAGGTTTTGGATTCGGTAACGTCTTCATCCGAACCAGCTTACCGGATTTATTTCTCACCGTTATTCTTCTAAATTTCTCTGCCTTTTTTAAATCCCCTGTGGATCACTTGGTTCTCCTCTGTTCACTGTAAAAGCACAAAATCTTGCCAAGTATTTGGCAAGATTTTCTACTGCAAATATCAGTATTAAGGTTTCCAGTGCAAATATCTTAGTAGACTTGAAATAGGACAAAACTGACTTGTAAGAAACTTTACAGAAAGATATAGGAGCTTGTAAATAATTCCTTAATATTGATAAAGTACCAGTTTATCAATATTTAATATTAAATATTTAACTTGGAGCATCTTGCAAGTGAAATAATCTGACAGTGGAACTAGAACATGAACATAGAAATGATTGACTTAAAGGGGGAGAATTATGTATTTTCCAGGCGTATAGTATCATTTTATAGCACAAATAACTGTTGACTTCAGTTGTATCTGTGTATCAAAAATGACCTAAAAGAAATTTGACTTCATACTTAATGCCTTAAAATTGGGTCTCTGTCTCTTTAAAGACTCCTGCTCTTTCTGATACTCTGCATCAGGAAGTCATCACAATATGGCTGCTCTATTAAACCTTTAACGACGTTTTTACCAGCGTTTCTTTGAGAAGTACCGTATTTTTCGGACTATAAGCCGGTACTTTTTTCCTACGCTTTGAACCATGTGGCTTATCGCTCGGTGTGGCTTTTCTGTGGATTTTTCTTCAACCACCAGGGGGCTCTGTAGCAGGAAGTGAATCATTTGAAGTCAGAATTGGAAATCAAAGAAGAAAGGGCTAATTTTCATTTAGAACAAGCAAATGCTAGCAGCAGGCACGACGGAGACATTTCTTCAAACTCATATGATGGAGCTTTTAAATTGAAGGCTATTGATCTGGCAGTACAGGAGGGAAACGGAGCAGCTGCACGTCTGCATGAATGAAACCATGGTTCATGATGCCGGAGCGGCATCATGAACCATGAGCATTTTATCAATTTTTTGAAGAAAAATTGATACCAGCGGCTTATAGTATGGTGCGCTCTGTAGTCCGGAAAATATGGTAGATGGCATAAAGAGCTCAGCAGATGCACAGTTCCACAAGATGTTTGCTAATTGCTGCTGGCTAGTCTGAAGGAGCTGAGTATGGGAAGTTGCACTCTGTAAGGCAGCGGAAACGTTGATAATGAAGCTCCGAATTGGAAGTGCTTCTCTAAGATGGAGCTTGGTGCCACCAGGCGATTGGCGCAGCTGAATGGTTGCTATGAGAGATTAAGTAATTTCTCAAACATGCACGAAAGAATCAAGGCATGTTTTTTATGAGGGAATAACATTATAACATGATGTAAAGATCAAAAAAGTTGATATTACATCACACCTCCCCTTTAAAACCAGCTCCTATATCTTGATAAAAAGTTTTTGATAAGTTACTTTTGTTGTTTTTCAAGTCTACTAAGTCCACACTAGAAACTAGACCAAAAATACTCTGTAAGATCTGGTGCTTTTGAAGTGTTGTGTCTCTCTAACATATAAAACTAACCCGGATGTTGGAGCTGCATCCAAATGTCAGTCTGCTGTGAAGTTGTTAATGACCCTCTGCTCTGTATCTGTGAATTCTGTGACATCTATGAAAGATGTTAATAGTTTAGTGCGGGGCATGTATCTAAGCTGTTTTGCAAACAGAGAGGAATCTCCCCGCTCTGACGTGGGCTGTGTTGTTACATGGGGTGACGGTGCAGAGATGACAGGACGCCGACAGTTGGGGACACAGAAAGTCAGACGCAATGCTAGAGAATTATTTCCTCACACTTTGCTGTTGGGTGCAAACCGGTGTTAAAATATGATGGAATGAACAGAGGCGCATGCTACTCTGTTTCTTCCTGTTTGGTTTCCTCGTCCCACAAGGAGTACCATAAGGAGTCTAAAGTACAGCCAGTCACTGCAACTGTGGGACACAAACATCGTTGTGAATTCTTGTTTTTCCTTAAAATAAAAGTGAGTTTTGTTTTTCAAATTGGAGCATTTTTTTTCTCTCTCTTTTAATAGTGGACACCTTCTACACAGCTGAAAATTGTCTGTGAGATAAATGTTGAAAACTTTGACAGGTTAAGAAAGAAGCAAAATATATTTCTACAGACACTGTTTCTTGAGACATTTACAAAACAAGTTCATTTTATTATTCAAATAAAAAGTTTTTATGAGCCCGGAATCATTGGCATGCAGCTTTCACTCCTCTTGGACCAGCACTTAGCGATAGCATGCAGCTAACGGATTGGACTCATCAGGATTTATGGAGAGATATAGTTTAGTATCAATAAAAATAATGGGGGAAATTTGTCCTGTGCTGCCTGATTTTTTTTTTCCACTTAGAAGCATATATACAGGAAAGAGAATTGGTCCGAGCACAGAGCTTTGTGGTACTCCACAAGCAAATCTGCAGCGTGATTAAGATTTATCGTTCAGATAAACCACCACAACCAAAATCTATAAATTAAAATAACACACACAACCGAAAACATAAATAAAATCCATTATGTCTCTGTAAACAAAATGGCCCTTCAAAAAATAGTGACCATCAGAAGGGAGATTATCCAGCTGATTTTTATTTATCATATGATTAATTGCTTATTGCTTATAAAACATACCTAAAATGGCAGCAGTGATGAAAGGAATAACTTGACGGGGTCCAACAGGAGAGAATAGAATATGTGATAAATGCATATCATGAAAAAAAAACCTTTGACCTTTTTGTTGTTTTTAGCTTGATGATTTTTTTTAAGTAAAGATGCCAAACATCTCAGCAGAACTCTTGTCATGGCGTTTTCTCCCCACTTCTCAGTGTTCACTGCTGCTATTTCTTACTAAAAGCATGGAAATGTAAAGTTAAAAAGTAAATGATTTTAATAACACATGCAGCCAGTGAGTTTGGAAACATGCTGTGTCTGCGCACATTTTCCCTGGCTCTGTTTCTCCTGTGTGACACAAACAGTCTTAAAACATACAATTCAAAGTTATGTAGATTAGTTCTGTGGCCCAAATTTCCCTCTGCGTCGATGAATTATTTACCCTCTCTCTAAATTCAAGCAGGCGTGCGGTAAGTCAGCTCTCGTCTAAAATACATCCTGTATAATTTCATCTAGAGTTTAATCGGAAAATCTTTCCATCATGTGGGGAAACCTTGAGAAACTGCTCAGCTTTGAATGAAACGCTAATTTAAATAGAAGCTTTTTGAACGCTTTAGTTTTATTTAAGCTACTTTACACTGGGCATTTATTTAAAGATGGATAGGGGACGCAAGAGGAGGTGAAATGTTTGAATTATTAATGTTGGTGTGGAACAACAAGGAGAATGTGTTGGGTTGGTCGTGGCAGGATATCCTCAGACTTGACCTGCAGGCAGCTGGCAGCCTGTTAAAGTGGCTTTTAAGTCTATTATAGAGGATAATCCTTTCAGTGAGCAGACAGAGCAGATAAACACTCCCTGATTTCACTTGTTCCACTGTCCAGTTGTGTCCCGTCCTTCAATATTTGTCCCATTTTTGTTGCTTTCATACACAGAAGACTGATTGGCCTGGGTTACCCTGAGCCCTAGGTTGTAATCTCATATTATCAATGCCACAAACCTTCTTTATCGCACTGCATTTGCTACTGGAGGTGCAGAAAAACATTGAGTGTATAGAGAATTGCCGTTCCTAGTCACAGGAATCCTGAATCAATTTGAAATGCTCAAAAATTAATTTTAAAACGTGTTTAAGTTGTACTTCTTTGCCGCTGTCACCGTATGTTTTTTGACCAATTTTTAAATATTTTTTTAATTTAAGGAAAGCTGCGTAACCAAGCTAGCCCAATACTGATAAATTAAGTTAGAGAATTCTATGTGCAAATACTTTTTTTAATATAAACTGATGGACTTTGATACCTTATAGAATTTTTTTAATTAATGTTCTATTTGTTTACACTGGGCTCCTAAAGTTAAGTTACCCACATAATAATATTAAACCCTTTTGTCATTCTGCCCTCTAGAACAAGCTGAAACCAAGTGATTAAAGGACAGAGCTAGCAGTGGATTCTGAAGTACACCACCCCGATAAGAGTGCTGGGTGGAGCTCTTTTGGTTTCATGTCACAACTTGATATGCTCTAAACTGCCACTTTATCTCTCCTAAAAGAGAAGTAGCCAGCTGACCGGCAGAGTGCAGCAACAAGTGGGAGGAACAGTGGAAAAGCTGTTCCAAGGAATATTTGTGCAACTCTGCTCTCATAAATGATTCACCAGATTTATTTATTTTTTTAGCTCAGACCTAAACTCATTGATTCACTTTTATGTAGCTTTTTTTTTGCTTTTATTATTTATAATATAAATATATAATAAAATTTAATTAATTTATTTATTTAATGTCTCACCGCTGTTACATGACCAAACCAATACCACATAACGAAGCACAAGTCCCGTAAGAAACTTGTTGAAAAAGCTCCCCATAAACACCAAATGAGGCTAAGCCTGTGTTGCTATAAACCTGGGAATTATGACACTTCAGGATTTATTGAGGGGATTAAAGAGACTCGGAGACGGAAATGCTTGCAGCTCTACGCTAACTTTGACTCTGGAGTCAGCAACTGTTTGCATTGAAGAGATCGGTTTTAAACTTAAACAAAATTCTAATCAAAGAACGAAGCGCTTTGGAGTCCTCTGGACTTGATAAAACAATGTGCACGTGCAGAACATTTACCATTTATTTCAGAGTTTGCCGGTGTGCTGTCTGAGGAAATTGTTGGGAAACTTTTCTCCAAGTTCTTATCAACATTCAGATTAATTTTTTTTCATGGATCCAAAAAATGGCTATGAATGTCACAATAACAAAGTTTGCATTAACAAAGTAATATCTGGGACAATAACTTGTCCCAGATATTGTGAGAAACAATGTTGTTATTATATATATATACACACACACACACACACACACACACACCCCACACACACACACCCCCACTACCACCACGGAAGAACTAAAACATGCCGGATGCCGGCCCTCGAGGACCGACTTTGGGCACCCCTGTTTTAGACAGATAAATTATTATCATTGTGACTAAGTTGAGAAGAACAGGCATGTTTCTTGGCTGCCAGCCGTTGCCCATTGTTCACTTCCTTTCTGTGACGCAGAGGAAGAGCTGACACATGTGTGACTGTGACTCACTGCTACATGCTGCTGCAGGTGTTGTATGGTTATCCTCTGTTAGTGTTTTTACAGTCAAAAGAAGTAACAGCGTTCTCTCTGCCATCTGGGAAGAGACTATGAAGTCCCATCATCCTTATCTAGCTGCTCTGACCTCTCTGAAAAAACGGGAAAACAGCCGGTCCCCTTAATGCCATAACACTTAACTTGTTATGGCATTAAGGGGACCTGCTGTTTTCTCTTGCCCAACCCTAGATAATTAATACAAGTTAGAAGATGTTTCCTTTGAGCCCAAAGACAGCCTGACGTAAATAATTATTTGTAGGGCAGTCAGATGATTTAAATTCTTAATCTGATTAATCTCAGTGTAGCAGTGAATTCATCACAATTAATCTTAAACTGCATTTTGTTAAAGTGAATGACTTCAAAAATTAGTTATAAATTGTTTTTATTTAGAAGACAAAATTAGTTCTCAACAAATATTGTTTGAATTAAAAACCAAAAATAAATCATGCCACTCCATAACTCTTCTAGTTTTTTCACCGTTTATTAAAAATATTATATTATATTTTCAGATATGAATGCTAAATAAGAATCAGTATTTTGATTCTTATTTAATAAAGTTTCCAGGTTTTAGTGATGAGCTGTCACACCCAGATAGTGTTAGTCACTCAGTATCCAGTGATCTCCTGTCACGGTGACATACCCTGCAGTTTTGCTTCCTTAAATGTTTCATAGAGTTCAGGAATTTTAGTCAGTTCTGTGTCTCTTGACTGTGGATTGTAGAATCTCTTGAGATTTTCAGTTTTCAAAATATTGGTGAAGCCCATGTCCTTAACTATGTCAATAGGTCTATAATCCATGGCAATCCATTCTGCAGTTGTTGCAGTGAGCTTGTCAGAGGTAGATTTATTCAATAGTCTGCATTTGCTGATGGTTGTCAGGCACGGACAGGATGAAGTGGAGGCTCCGTCAAATAGATCCTTGGTGTTAAGATGATACTTTAAATTTGAGGTGGTTGGTTGAAATGAAAGTTTCTTTCAGCAGTATGTGTAAATGTCAATACCTTAACAGTCTTCTTGTATTTTATGCCAATTGGCAGACCAATTGATGGTGCATTACCACCACCAACTGGACTAGCGTGTGAATGCCGAGGGTCGGTGACAGGCCTATTTTTTTAATTTGAGCTGCTTTATAGCTACTATATGCAGTTAGTGAGCGTGCTGGAGTTTCTCATGGAGCAAATCAGGCTAAGTTGTATTAAATATTCTGGAGAAATCAAAGAACATGATCCTCATCGTGCTGCCTGCTTCGTCCAGTTGACAGTGTGTTTGTTGAAGCAAGTGTATAATAGCATCATCAACTCCAACTCCACGGCAATACGCAAACTGCAGGGGGTTGTGATGTGTTGGTTTTCTCACAGGGCCAGCAGGAGTCTCACCAGGTCTCACCTGACATCATGATGTGGGATGTCAGGGCAACAGGTCTAAAATCCTTAATGACTATAGACAATGGGCGAGTTTTCTTTGGTACTGCAACCAGGGAGGATGTCTTCCACATCCAGAGTTCCTTCAGGTCTCTGAGCTGATGGCATCTGGACCTGCATCCTTGTTTTGGTTCAGCCTCTCCTGATGCCCCTTCATGTGACGTCTAAAGGTAGACATGTGAAAGGAAAGGCAACGGGAGCAGCATCTCCTGATTTGGTTGAAGACAAACTTGTGAAAGCAGAAGAGTCCATGACTGAGGTGGTGATATTCCTGTTCCTCTGTCGTTTGCTCTCCAGCTCCCTCCGGTACACCTCTCGCTGTCTCTAATTTTGACCTTGAGCTGCTTATGTATAGTCCTCAATAATTCCGTCTCCGTGGACGACACTTTTTCCCTTATTGATTTGTTTCTAAGGTCAACGGCAAGAGATTTGGACAACAGAAATAAACAGAAGACAGATGCCATGCAGCTTCTACAGTAGGAGAGAGAGCGTTTCAGTTAATGGACTGGGAAAGCTGCAACAGCTGTGCTTCCATTACGAATGTGCACAAAACTTTGTCAATATTCCACTAATGTCGACAAAACAATTTCACAATTGCTGTGTTTCTATTAAATAAGAAATGCAATCAAATGTCACACGTGAATAAGTTCAGTCAGTCACGCGATCAGTCATTAAAAATGATGCCGCACCATGATCCTCCAACGACTTTCTGTTGTCTTCTTGGCAACATCTGGTTGTTGATCATGTGACTATTGCGATGTGAAAAATTGTGAAATAAACCAATTTTGATACGGCCCAAAATAAACCTTCATTCTAGCACCAAAACTTTTTGTCGACAAACAAGAGTTTTCCCGAAATTGCTGTGTTTTCATTAAGCGAATTTAATTATATGGTCAATGGAAACACAGCTATTGAGGTTTAGAGTCTCGTTGGGACTCTTCACCAGAGACAAGAACATGATTCCTCTGTTCCACGTACGGAAGAGCCCACCCTGTGCTTCATTGTTAGCTTCCCTGGCAGGATGCAGACCTTTCACACTTCTGACCAAGACAGAGTGGAAGTTATCAGAGACATTATGAACAGACTTTCACTCTGAGGCATCCTGCTTTTATTGGGTCATTTTAAGCCTCGTCCAAGGTGCACCAAATATTAGAACTTTTCTTAAGTTTGTTTTGTCTGTGTGCTTGGTGTTCAGAGTTGTAATACTGGGGCTGTGAGGGGAGTTCTCCTTATAGCCCAGGCGTGTGGTGCAGCTCCTGAATAATTGATTCCAGCCACACATTGGTAATCTAAAGGTAAAGTGATATCGCTCTGCGTTGTCTTCTTCAGGCTGCTGCGGCATTTTTAAAGTGTGAACTGGCACCCGGGTGTCAAAATGTTAACCTTGTCATCTCCTTAAAACTCTCCCGTCTGCTCATGGGGTTCTGTAGAGGAAGGACATCAGATACAATACTTCAATAATTCACAACAGTGTTTTGGGACTTCATTTTCATTTGGCTGCTGCATCCCTGTTTTTTTTTCTCTCTGCTGTTTAAGTCCAGATACAATTTTTTAATATGATAACATTTAATATTCACTCTGATACTTGGTGTTTTTCACAAAGCTTTCTCTTCTTCAAATGTTTGAGCAGCTGCTGTGATCTCACTTCACAATAATTGATGGAAGACGGATTAGGAAATGTAAAGCTAGAGAATGCAATCATCCTAATTTCATTTCATTTGTAGCATTTTCTTCCTTTTCTTAGCCCCTGTTTACACGGAGCCGCTGTTTTGAATTAGAATCACTTTATTGCCTTCACTTCACCAGCACCTTGTGAAATTTTTCTGTAACACCCCCTGCGGAGGTGTGAAGTACTCTGCTGATGTAGAAGTGAACATGCGTAGAGCTGTAGTGTTTGTCCTACGCATGAACGGGTAGACAACAACAAAAATGATGATAGATAGCTTTGTGCTAAACTTGTTGTTTTAATTTCTGATGAGGAATATATTTATTTACATGAGCACTTTGTTGATGGGAGACGGCAATGGGTTTACTGTTTACAATAACCCATGTCGCTAGCTTGGGTTCCATGCTAGCTACATGGAACCCAATGTCACCTGCACCTTGGGTTCTATGCTAGCAACAAATAACAACATTTTAGCATGTTATCATTTCGGCATGATAACATGCTAAAATCACAGCGCCATGTAGTGTCCTGGCATGAACACTACAGCTGACCCACGGCGTTCTCGCAGTGCTGTCGAAACTTTTTCCCAATTAACATCTGAAGATACGGGCAGTTTCCAGTTAACGGTCTTGTGTAAATATAGGCTCAGTTGTATCCGTTTCTTACTGTTTGCATTTTATAGATAAATGTATCTTGCATACATAATGTCGTGTTGCTTTATTCGACGAACGGAAGAAGTCACCGCTGTTGTTTTCTGACAGAGTCCTGTAAACTGCTTTCTGCAGCCGGAGTTGAAAGCGACTGAGATTTAGGTATCCTCTGTGTCATTCCCTAATCAGTCCCACAACTCCCACCCACCCATTCCCTCTAAATAATTCAGCACAGCAGTTTTCCAGCTTCACGGATCTGGTGGCGAAGCGGGACGAGGGAAAAAAAAAACCTGCTGCAGCTGCATGTCAGAAATAAACAGCTCTGAACGTTTCTGTTGGACCTTTATTTATTACAATCAGCTTCATGTGGTTTTGGTTAGTGTGATAAAGGAAATTCTTCTGAAACTATAGTAGATAGAAAATAAATGCTATAAATTATCATTTCAGTTTCTGGTCCAACAAGGCATTACTGCAGAGCATTTCCAGCAGGAAACTTTTTCTGTGGTTCATAAATAAAAGTGACTCTTTCCAGACGAATAAGTGTAAAGCTCACGCTGTGTGCATGAACTTTAAATGCCTTTCAACACTGTGTGTATGTGTGTGTGACAGAGAAACTCAGTTCAGTTTTTATTGTCTTCAGAAGTGTGTGTGTTGTTGGTGCTTTAGGAGTTTCCAAGTGTAGTCTGAGTGTTTGGGAAATGGGTCTCCTTCTCTTAGAGCAGCGTTCTTATGATGGTCTATTAATGTTCTCCTAGTGATTTTATTTTTATTTTAGCCTTATTGCAATGTGGCAGTCTTTTAGCTGTCTGTCAGTGGAGGGTTTTGGCCAGCAGAGTGCAGCACACTCATCATGTTTAACATCCTTTCAGGCTCTGTAATGAAATCTGTCTCATTTGACCTTCACTAAATACATAAAGAGGTCATATTCAGCTTAAAGGGACAGTAACGTCCACTTTTAAATGTCCAGGTTGGATCTTTTGAATTGGGAAATTATTTAAAATCCATTTGATGTGTGTTAAGCATTGAGTACATTCACTATAAATTATGTAATAAAACCATTTTAATCACTCCTCACTAACTTCTTGATGTTTGTTAAACTGAAAATGCTAAATTTTGAGCCGATATTAAAACGCCACATTCCAATCCAGTGTATTTATGAAGCACGTTCAAAAACAGCAAATAGTTCACCAAAGTGCTGTACATCAAATAAAACTACTTGATGAAGTGAAACCAGACAAAAAAAAATGTTTTCGTGTTTCACCAGTTGTTCAGATCAGCTCCCCCCTATTGCTCAAAATCCTTTAACTACCTGAATCATCACAGATCATAGTGGAACCAAGTTGTCATTACAGTATGGGCCTTATTTAAAGATACCATACCGGTATGTACCTTTATCAATGTGTTAATGTTCTGACCCAATGCCTCTAGTGTGTGATGTGCTGGTGCAGCTGGGCTGCTGAAAGCCGCCAGCGTTGCTCCCTCTAGCTCCCTCTAGCTGCAGCTGGTGAGATTTGCGCCTGGTCTTCCTGTGAGACCCAGTCCTGTGCTGCATTGGCTCTCCTGTTTATGGATCAATACTGAAGCAGGGAGCTGACACAGTGAAAAGCAATATTCATAAATAATTAATGAGGCACCCTTTCACCTGGCTTCGTCTTCAAGACCCGAGCAAGAAAAGAACAAAACTCTGAAGATTTCCTCTGCTGTGTTTTGATGACTGATGAAAATATGTCATCAAATATTTATAGACTTATTTCTGAAGTTCAGAGCATTCTGTTTTAAAGGTGTGTTGTAGTGAGATGATGACAGGCAGCTGTTTAAAGGGAAGGTCTGCCTGTGTGGCGTCTTCCATCAGCTTCTATGACAGCATGGAGATTATAATTGCACTTTGAGAGGTTCGCTGTGAGTGCTGCACTCCACCTTTTATATTTGTAGCTTCTACTTGCAGACACACAAAGCATTAATATATATCAAAATAATAAACCAGAACATATCTGTTGTCCACCTGGCAGAAGAATGCTGCTGCTGTAAGACAGTATTTCACCCAGAGAATGAAAACTGATTTTAGGCTCTTCAGCTTCACCATGAAGTTCAGACGTCGTAGATTTATTGGAATTAGTTCAAGTCAACTTTTTAAGGAGCTATAATTAGTTTCTCTTCTAACATCTATTTTGTTAAATTATGAATCAATGTGTGTTTTCATGAGGATTCATTGGTTTTTCCCTCTGAAGCGCTTCCATGGCGGCTTTTACTTGTCAGTTCTTAACTAGGTTTGTTAGTTTAGACAGCCTGCTGTTCAGAGTCAGCAGAGTTTAGAGTTTCTCTGACCTGAAGCTGCGTCATGCCGCCCTGTTAACAGAACAGGCGTCAGCGTCTGTCTGAACTGAAGCAGAATAAAGATAATCTTTTTGAGATGAGGATGTTTTTTATGGTATTTTGTTGAAGGTTGGACAACTTAAGGACCTTTGTCCTTAAAGTTGCTTAGAATAAATTCAGATTATTCCTGCAGCTTCAGTTGAAGAAGCAGTAAAACATCATTTCTCCAGACAGGTGTTGAGTGGGAAGGAATCTTTAAACAAGGTAAACACCACGCTGCTCGTTGAGTTAGCTTTAAAACAATACAAACACGTGCAATCACTGTACATAAAGACTAAATACATAAATATATCATTGTTTGTGGTTTTTCTTTTACTCATATTATTGAACTCCATATGTGAAACCCAAATGTTCCCAAAGTAAACAAGCCCACCAGATCAGTTTTAGCTCACACAGGCCTTTCAGTGTTTTGCCACTTTGACAGTATTTGATTTTTTTTTAATCATCTTAACCTTGATATATTTAAGGTCAAGTTTTATTTGATCTTCCTCCCATAGACCAGTCTGTTTGCGCCATCTCTCATGCTAGCAGGTTCGTCCAGGATCTGTCTGCAGCGTCTACAGCTTCCCTGTTCCTTCAGTCTGATGACGCGGTGCTCCCTCCCTCTGCCCCCCCCTCTCCCCTCTTAATAGTGAAGTGCTGAGGTTATTTCTGGACATCTGGTTCCATCTGTCACTAGTTAGCATCATGCATCCTCTTTTTGCAGCAGGCCAATAAAGACGATTCAAAACATGAGTTATGGAGAGATTAATTTTCATTTAAAACATAAAATAGTCTAGATATGGAAAACAATCAGTATGAGAATATATTCCATGTCCCTTTCTTAGTATTGCATGCATCCGTTTGTTTGATACCAATATCTGAGGTTCAGTACTAACCAATACTGATCTGATGCAAATAAACAGCGCCGAACAGATTTAAAACTTTTCTTCTTTTTTTTTAAACACATACATAAATGGACTGATTTACAAATGTATTTAATAACTCTGCATCAGTACAGAACAGTTATATACACTTCACAAGCTTCATCAAAACAACTTTAATTTGTTCTGCCAGTTCAATTTGGATTAGAACAGCCAATGGAAAATACATAATGAACTGAAACTGACAAAACAACAGGCAAATTTTCTCTGATACCTAACTAGAATTTATTTAATATCAGAACTGATGCAGATATTAGTATCGTATCTGTGTATCTCTAAAAATCATGAAACTTTTGTATCTTGACTCTCAAAATGAACTAAAATTTGACCATTTCCTAATTTTTGAGCAGAAAAGAAATTATTTTTTGTAAAAGAGCTGAAGGAAACTTAATAACTTCCTAGTTGCTTGTGCCATATTCATATACTATTAATAGCCAGCTGTATCTTGTCCTTTAACTGGAAATTTTTCCTCCCCTCATTCCCCCAAACAGTTAATTTGACCCCTGAGAGTAATGTGGGGATTAAAAACATGCATTTATAAAACTCATATTTAGCTGGCATCTGTTGAAAATGCATTTTGATATCTGATATTCTGCCAGGATCAAAGCATGCACGTCGTTAGCCGCTTAATGACTCGGATGGATTTTAATTGCCACATTTCAGAGGATTTATTTTCCCGTCGCCTCTTGGTCTTTCCCATCAGTGATGGACGTTGCTGCGTAATTAGGAATTTCTCAGCATCTCTCTCGTTAAGTTTTCCACACTGCATTCACACAGCGCTGACAGATTATTTGCTGTGTGCCCCCTCTCCCCCCGTCCTCACTGTGGTTTCCTCCCCTGCTTATTGGTCCCTGTAGTGCTCAGAGTGGCTCGGATCTCCTGCTGTATTCTGTCCTTCCTCAATTAGCGGAGCGTCCGGCTCAGATTTCACATGAAGAAAAGCACTTTTTTTATCAGGGAGTTAGAGGACTTGAGTCTTGAGTGGTTTACTGCTGGGGATGGGGGGGCTTTGAGATAGAGAGAGGGTGTGTGTGTGTGTGTGTCAGGGGGTAGTAGCATCCCTTCCTTCACAGCGGTCGCAGGCAGCAGAGGGAGCGGATCGGGAGACTGCAGGGACCGGCAGCAGACTGCAGCCTGGAGAGTCAGTCTGGCTACAGAGGAGGGGGCGTGTTGAGGCTGGAGGAGAGTTTGTAGAGGAGGAGGTGGGCAACAGCAGGAGACATGTGCTGCTTCAGGACCGGAGCCAAGCAGAAGTAGAGCCGAGAAGAAGCAGGACCACCAGAGGCTCTTAGCGACCCACCTATTCTTTTTTTTTACTTTGGATGGACCGTGAGCGCCGCCGTCCGTGCTATGAGCGTCTCTGAGTTGCCACCCGTGGATCAGAACCAGCCGGGTCCCACTCCAGCTCCGAGGAGGTCGCTTGGTGGCGGGAAGCAGGCAGCGGCCGCGTCCCGCAGCCCATCTCTCCCCCCGCCGCCGCGGCTCCCAAAGCCGGCGCGGCCCGGCCCCCCATGAGCGGGTCCATGTGCGGTTGCGGCTGCGGCATCATCTCCTCCCTGATGAAGAGACTGGGCCGCTCGGCGTGCTGCTCGGACCTCCTCTCCTGCAGCCAGACCTCAGAGCAGCTGCAACGCCTGGCCGCCGGCCGCCCGCCTCCACCCAAGGTAACCACCGTCAGCGCCTCGCTGCCAAGCAGCCGGGGCTACGGCTCGGAGCAGGAAGTGGGAGTTTAAAAGGCCAGCATCCTTTTTTTTCCCTCTGCTGTTTTCAGCCTGGAGAGCTGAGCTGTAATTGATTCTTTAATGGAAGCAGGTGATTTAATGGCTGTCTGGCTGCCTTGACAACAGTGGACCTGCTTTCAGTTTGCCCATTTATTTAAATGGATGCCTTCAGTCTGCTTGTGGTTGACCATGATTGCTGCTGCCCCCCCCCCCCTCTTTCACTCCAGCCGAAGACAATCTTTTTCTAATAACAGTATGCTGGATGTTTCTGAGTCGGTCCTGTTGCTGGCGGTGCGTTCGAGGGTCCCCCGTCTTCTTCGCGGCGGGTTGCTCACGGCCAGCAGCCACAGGGATGTTAGTCGTTTTCTGTCTTCCTGGCAGCTTGTGTGTGTTGCATCAGAAGGCCGCTTCTCTGGTTTCCAGGAAAATCCACAAAGGATGCTGATGAGTTGTTGCATGGCAACAACTTAAAGGAAAATAGATGAGTGACGGTTCTGGAGAAGAGCTGTTTATAGACATTAGTGTCACTCAGAAGTGGGTAGAGAACCCAAAAGTTATACTGAAGTAAGAGTAGCACCACTCCAACATATTTTTACACAAATAAAAGTAAAAAGTAGCCGTTCAAGAAATTCCTCAACTAAGCGTAAAAAATAAAATAATAATAATAATAATATTAATAATAATAAAAAACTATCCACGTACTGAGTAAAATTGTCAATGATTAAAAATTACATCATTAGATGGACAAAAATGTAAAGTGAAGTGGACATGTTGCTATTTTAAGGACAAAAGGACAATTATTCACATAAATAACACAAAATAACAAAATCAGGCAAAAGACATTTTTTCCAAATCAGTTTATTTCAGTATGAAACTTCTGAAACTTTAACCAAACTGCAGGTGTGTGTGTGTCTGATGACTTTTTTGGTTGAACCATGTTTGCTTTTCTTTCAGGTGGAGAATCCAGAATTTTTACTCAAGTAAAAGTAAAAAAGTACAGCGTAGTAAAAATACCCCTAAAAGTACATTTTTTCCCCAAAAAAGTTACTCAAGTAAATGTAACTGGGTAAGTGTAACTAGTTGCTGCCCAGCTCTGGACAATAGTGTCACTCAGAGATGGGCAGGAATAAGACCGGCACGACTTTGATATATTTTGTCCTCAGTTAAATGTAAAGAAGTAACTGTCCAAGAAACTAGTCGGATAACAAAAACATGAAGTTATGTCCTATTTCTGATATTTTTAAAGCCTAAAATGAAAAAAATGAGTAACACCATTACAAAATAACAAATTTAGGCAGCACTTCAAATCATTAAAACTATGAAATTAATACAGGCTGTAATGCAAACATAGTGAATGTTAGAACAGGGTGAAGTACTTTAGCTTAACAGTAGAAAAATAAAGCTTGAGCACAAACAAGAAGTCTTACTTCTGCATCTTATGGATTTTTTGTTTTTACTTCATTCAGTGAATTTACTCACAGTAGATAAAGTATCCAGAATTTTACTCAAATAAGAGTAGTGATACCTTATAATACAATTACTCAAGTAAAAGTAAAAAGTATAGTAGTTCTAATGACCATTTCTTTATGCATTCCAATTTGACTAATCTAAATGCGTAATTTTCTTCCAACAATTTTATTTTGTTTTATATAAATTAACTCACAAGTAATGCATAGAACAAAATGTATTTGACGTTAAACAACAAATGGTGTGTTGAATATCAGTCCCTGTTATTCAGTGCAGTAGCCTGCGCTAGCGTGAAGACAGTCCATCCTTTCTTATAATTCAGTGTGTCCGCTCATCCTTAAAAAGTCTTAAATTAATGTCTAAAAATTCAAATGTCTCCAATTAATATAAAAAGATGTAAGTCGGCCTGAGACACGCTAATCACTGGTATGAACATTTGTCCTGGGAGAACTATTCAATCTTGCACTTTGTTTTTTTCCTTTCTGCTGGGCCACAGTTGGATTCGCACAGACATCTCTGTTACTTTCTGTGTGGATTGTGTGCAGCTAACTGCTAACATACTGTGGCTCGCTCGCTTTCTTTTTGTGTTTGTCATGAGTTAGTGCAAACGTATGAGCAGCTGGCTGGACGATGTCGGCTGCTCAGAATTGAGCCAGCAGGATCAGCCAAACCATCACGGATGGTCCTCGTGTTTTTGGTCTTCAATTTCAGTCAGACCGACATTAAAAATCTTAAATTTGACTTGTTGAAACCTGCAGATACCCTGGAGTTGTTGACATTTGTCCATGTTTCCTCAAGTATTTTTTGATCATTTATCTGTTGCTATTAGTTCCAGGTTTGTGAAGCTGCCCTCGCCTTCAACTCACTCCAGATTCTTAATCAGGTTCAGGTTGGGACCTTGAAACCCACTTCAGAATGTTAATATCACCTACAGTGCAGAGACGTGCTTTCAGTCTGAACATGGCAAGGTTATGAGTGAGTCAGCTGTTCAACCACAAGTAGCACTCCACCAAATCAGGAAACCACTTAGTTGCAATATTATTGTTAAAAATTGCCGTGGTGATATTTGCTCTAGCTTTTCTTGCTTCACCCTGACATGACGCCTCCACCTCCCTCCATCAGCTGTACTCAACTCTGGGTCAGTCAGTCCATCTAGCCGGCCTGATGTATAATCAAGATGCACAGAGACAGAATGCCTCGCACGTGAAATGTAAGATCTCGCTAAAGGAAGTCATTTAGCGAGATGACTTCCTCGCTAAAGGAAGTCATCTCCTTTAGCGAGAAGTTCAATTTGTTCAATTGTTATTATTAAATGGGATTAAAATAAGAGGCAAAAAGTGCATACATCAAAACAGTAACAGTTCTTCCAGCAATTATTAGCACTGTGGCTGAAATATGAATATATCTCATTTACGTCCGATTTTATTTAATGTAAACACAGCAATTGCGATTTTTTTGACATTATCAGAATACCGACAGTTTTGCACATGTTAGTAATGGAAACACAGCTACTGACTGCTTTTGCCATCAGCTGATGGGTGTGTGGGTGTGTGTGTGTGTGTGTTTTGCATCCTGTCTGTGTTTGTATGACTGTTGATGAAACCTAGCAGACTCTGTTCTCTTCATCTACCGTGACGCGCTTCTGTATTTCAAACCTCTCGGGCTTTAAAGTCTCTGAAAAAGCACCTTTTGACTCGGCTCGTCTGAGACTGAAGCAGACTCTTTATGCTGCGGTTTTCTTTTGAAACTGTAGTTTCAAGTAAACAAAGTCACACAAGCACAGCTGCAGACAGGTTGTGACTTTAGTTAAGGTTTAGAAACATAATATTGACTGATTATGGCAAAAATCTTTTTTGTATGAAGTCTCGTCTTACTCTAAAACATGTAAGGTTTAAAATGAATTACTCTGATTAATGAAAAGGTCAGTTAATGACTAGTGTTAAAATAAGATTATAGGACATGTCATAATTTTTTCCTGTTTGTAATGTTGATATTTAGGATGGGGGTCACGAGGACTGGGTGATGTGGCTGGAAAAACATATCGCAATACAAGCATTCCATACCAGTCAATGCCAATAATTATTTATTAGATTTTTTTAGTTTTAAATATCTGTAATCCTGCCAACATGTGGCATGACATTTTCTGTTTCATCTGGTTTTCTCTCCACACCTTTGTTTTTTTGCTTTTAAGCAGTTATGAGGAAAAACCTGAAACTGCTGCTGCGCAAGTTACTCAACAAGCAGTTGCTAGGTAACCAAAGAGTGACTGAGTTGGTTCATGATGTAGGGCTGGGCGATGTATCGAGTATACTCGATGCAATATTTTAAATTTACGATAGTTAAAATGGCTGTATCGCAACTATCGAGTATAAATCATTGTTGAAATAATAAGCTTTCGCCCATGCGAGTCTGGTTTATCCGACACCCTACGAACGCATCACTAGTCCCTCCCTCCTCCAAACCTGAACATTTTCTACCAATCACGGTGCGCGGAGAAAACAAACAACATGGTTACAGTGAGAGTTTGAGGAGAGCCGTGAATGAGACGGAAACTGAAGAGGAATCAGATGAACTGGTCTGTTCCGAAGTTCGGAAGAGAAACAGGATCAATAATTTGGCAGTGGTTTGGATTTTATATGGAGGATGTCGAACAAAATGAGGTAATTTGCGAAACATGTTATGAAACTATTTCCACAAAAGGTTGTACCACAAATTTCTCGCTCTCGTGTTGGCTTTACGATACACGCATACTTGTTGCCATAGCAACTGACAACAGCGCACTTTCATGCATCAGGATTCAGCACCGAAAATACTCAAACATTACCCTAACATAGAACAGAACATTCAGTCCATTACAGTTTTATGTTTTTAGGCTTGATGTGTATTTTGCTTTTATTCATAAGTGATCAGTGTGGTAGGGAACTTGCGTGGGTGACATCATGCTGCAAGGGGTCTATAATTTAAAATAACATTGGAGCTCATTTAAGAATATTGTGATATAGATCGTGTATTGTGATATAGCAAAAATATACCATATTAGATTTTCCTCATATCCCCCAGCCCTATCATGACACCAACCTTTCACAGCTCAGCCATTAAATGTTGAGTGACTTGAGTCTTTCTTTTTTCTCCGTACATCCCCCAGAATGCTTTGCAGTTCTGCATTGGAGTTCAGTAAAATTATTTATTAAATTATCAATATGCATTCTATCACATGCATATTGATTGAATGTTTTCAAATGTATTTATTGATACTCTAATTGAACAAACAGTGGAGAAAGATAAATATAATATTGATAATACAGACATTTTTTAAAAACATAATTTATAAGTTATTGTGACAGCGATAAGGATTTGCAGCAAAAATCCTTATCATGGTAAGAAATGAATCACGATAAATGATAAACGACGCAATAAATATCCATATATATAACAGGCTCTGTCTTACTGTAGCAGAGCACTGATCTCTCTGTTAGGATCAAAGCAGCTCGTCGTGCTGGTTTCTGTTTGCCAGTAGATGCTTTCTCTCCTCACAGAAACACAGTGGGTATTTAATCTGTCTGTTTGCGACACTAAAACAACCTAAAGCGCCTTAAGATTCAATAAAAGAACAATTTGTGTCGTTTTTGTAGCTGCTGCGTTATTTGAAGGCCAACTCTGGAATGTGCCTTATTTAGTGATCGATGTCAGACCTTAGTTGTGTTAGCCTGTTTCACAGCATGTTCATCTGTAGCAGCAGCAGCAACGAGGCAGCACAGTTCCAGCTGTGCGAAGGACCGGCTACAGAATCCTGGTCGTTCCAGTAAAAGGCAGAGAAATTTCAGCTATTCATAGTCTTCCTTTTCTAGGCAGTCCCCAGAGACGGGGCCGTGCAATCCGAGCTACGTCTAATGCTTCCCACCATGCAGCAACAGCAGCAGGAGTGGGTCTGTCGGGCAGACAAGCAGAGAGGAGAGGCCTTTCAACGCTACCTGCGAGTCTCCCCTCAAGGTCGAAGCTCTTAGTGTGAACTGGAGACGATAAAGGATGCTAGCATCCTTCAAATATTCATCCATTTTCTGCTGAAGTGGGTTGTGGGTAAACATTAGGTCTTAATTTGTCACAGTCTGGATTGGGTATTGGTTTCTCACCACTGGTTTCCATGCTTATTTAGACTCATAGACACTTTAACAGTTACAGTGAAACTAAATAACTTGATTCCTGTCACAGATAAGCAATGTGTTGAAGCTGAGGATGCAAGTTGTAACTGAGTTAAACTAAAGTTATTGATAAATTAATGATTTATTTATGAGTGGTAATTTTCTTAAAAACTTGCGTTTTCTCTCAGAGGACCATTTATGTTTTTCCTTAACAGAAATGGCTTCTCATAATATGATGAATTAAAAAGAAAACATTGCTTTTTGTCTGCTGTATTAAATACTGACTGAATGACCCACAAATTGTGCTTTTTACAATAATAAACTGTCATAGCTATAAAGTAACAAAAAGGGGACCTCTTAAGTTGCTGAACAGAAAAATGAGAATAAAATATTCTAAGCACTACATCTTTGTCCCCATGAACAAAAAGATATTCTGTTAAAACTTCACTCTGAAGTCCATTAACTCTGATTATTGACATGATTTTTTTCCAAGATGTTAAAATGGTTCCCCTCTGCTTTTCTGTCATATTATCCTCGCGACTGTAGCGTATCGTGAATTCTTGGTTGAGAAGTTAAGCTCTGTCTCGCAGCTCGGTTGATTGAGCGCTACTAACTGAAGTTGGTAACTTAAAGAGCTTGAGTGTTTATATTTCAAAACAAATGGCAAAAAGCGCAGCTATCTTCCCACAATGGACTCTGTTTGGACTGGTTCTTTTTACCCTTTTTCGTCCTGGTATGGCCGCCATATTCGTTTCTGTATCAGCTGGCTAAGAGCAACGAGGAGCGCCATCTCCTGGATGGGGGCCAAACTACAATAATAGACAGTCTAAGGCTAAGTGGACATTATTAATCGATCAAAGTGAACTAATTTTAATCTATTAGACCATTAACCGACAGTTAAATGTAAATTTATGAATTGTTTGCACCCCCAGTTGAAGCTCAGCTTCCACAGACTTGTGTTTTAAAGAAATTCAAATGCAGGATTTCAGTAACTGTAATATTGCAGCAGCCTCAAGGAGAAAAATTTGGAGTGACCTTTGAACCCCACTCTCTCTCTGAACTGTTTATATGGAATCTGTCCAATGTTAACCCACTCTTTGTGTTTCTGTGCGTTTCCTGCAGAATGCCAAGCCCTTCCCCTCCTCAGACAGCCTAGCGAAGGTCCAGGAGGTAGCAAGCTGGCTTTTGGAAATGAACCAGGATCTGCTGTCGGGGGGCAGCAGCAGCAGGCGCAGTCGGGGCCTCGGAGGTCAGGCCGTGCGAGGTAACGCCTCCTCCACCACCCGGGCACCACAGCAGGCGGCCGAGGACGATGAGGACGAACACGTTAACCGAGTGGTGGAGGAAGAGGAGCTGCGGCAGAGGGTGAGGCCTCGGCAGACGCAACCTCATAAATAGGGACGATCACTTTCTCATGAGAATGTTGTCTGTTTTTTTTCTTCTTCTTGTGGTCCCGATCAGCCGGAGGCGTCGCAGGACGACGGCGAGCGGGAGCAGCCGTGGGCGCCTGGTGAGTCCGGAGCCAGCAACGGCCCTCAGGGTGAGGGGGAGGAGGGCCGAGGAGGGCCGCTGAGCGAAGTCACTGGGGACGGCAAGGGAAGGTGGCAGTGGGGGACGGACCAGCAGAGGCAGCTCGAAGGACAGCGCCCCCTGGAGGAGGATGAGGAGGAGGAGAACAACAACAGCAGCAGTCACCAAGAGGAGGAGGACGCAGAGGGGAGGACAGAGGGAGGGGAGGAGCATGGGAGGGAGGAGGGTGAGGAAGAAGAGGAGGAGGAAGAGGAGGATGATGAGGAGATGGACCAAGACAGCGATGAGTTTGAACATTCAGGGGAGAGTGGGAGAGAGGGGAAGAAGAGGGGGGAAGGAGAGGAAGGGCTGCGCTCCCCGTCCCTCAGGAACAGCGTGACCACCCCCAGTAGGAATCAGGAGACGGGATGTCCACACCAAAGTTCTTCCAGCAAGAAGGTAAGCTGCTGCTGCAGGTTCTGCCTCGCTGCTCTGCAGGCCAGAGCACGCCCCCCCTCTGAGCCGAGAGTCCCAGAGTTTATCTTGGCGCCACCTGCAGAAATGCTCAGGTCAGCGCCACAGGCTGCTCTCTGATCAGCTGCGAACCTGGTCAGTCTGAAACAGTGGCAGTAGCCCAGGGCCAAAAATATTTTGGGGATTAAGCACAATTTTTCTTTTCTTCTTTTAGTCAATGCTTGTTTTGCAGGACAATAAATCAGTAAAAATATGTATCGTATCGCAACAGACACATGATCGATATCAGTAGATAATACATCTCATAGAATATTCAATATACAGAATAATCACTGAACTCTGAACCAGAACCGCACAGCATTCTGGGGGCCGTAGGCAGAGGAAGGGCTGTAGCCGATCAAGCTCTCATGGTGAGCTCAGCAAGGTTGGTAGAATCAACAAAGTTTCAGGTTTCACCACCATGGCTCAGAACTGCTTAAAAATAAAAAAACATCAGGACTGAGTGAAAACTGGATAAAACAGGAAAGTGAAGCCACCAGTTTGGCAGGATTTCAGTTACTTAAAACCAAAAATGAAGGAGAAATGATCGACATTGATTGTTATGAAACACTTACAGTGTATTAAATTCTTAGCCATATTGTCCAGCCCTTATTGTACTTTATATAGTGCTTATAGGTTCTTATCTGGTGAGTTGTAATAATATTTAGAGAGTTTTATGAACATAAACAACACTCAAGTATTTGAAAATGATTAGTCATTTTGTGGGGGGAATCACATGTTAATGACCAAGAGCTGAATTAATCCAGCAGTCATCAGTTTAAACCTAACTATTTATAGAACTACCTATTAATATCCTGTAATTTGCATTAGCAAAATTATTTTTCCAAGGACTCTACCCACTAGAGACGTCCTTATAAACCTGGCCCAGCACGGATCTCCAGCTCCATCTAGTGGACTAACGCTGCCTTCTCGCTGCAAGTATTAGGAATCCCTCTGAATGAGAAAAAGAACTAAAATGTCCATTTTGATTGGACATGTGAGGTGTTTGTTAAAGGTGTTTAATTTCCCTGCTGGGGCAGAGCTTAAGGTGGACTGGAGGAGTTTCCAGGACCAGAAGCTCTGACCAGGATCATCCAGGCTGGAACAGACTTTTCTCTGCCAGGATGTCCACACATCCTTAAAAAGTCTTAGTCGTTTGAGAAAAAGTAGGTTGGTGTAAATCACAGGTCCTAAATGTTGTCTTGACAGGACAGTTTAGTTTTATATATTATATGTATTTTTTAATTTATTTACTTTTTAGAGAACGTTTTTTATTAAATCTATATATTTTTTGGTTCTCACGGCATTAACTGTCAGGTAATAGTTTGTTAGATCTTCACTGTGTTCTTTATCTCAAGACAGATTGAGGCAACCATGTCAGTAGCCTCAACTAGTTACCTCTATGTAACTAGCTAGTTTCTAGCTAACGTGGGTCCTGGCTACCTAACCATGCTTGCTAGGTAACTAAATGTTACCTAACTAGAATGGGCAATAGCTACCTAGGTACCCATACTGGCTAGGTAACTAGCTATCATAGGTATGTGGAAATTTATTGCCAGTCGGCTGGACGTGGTCTTAAAATGTACATACTTTAAATTAAAAATGTAAAATTTAGAAAATTGATTTAACAGTAATACTGAACGTGCACCCCCTGCCGAATGCAGGAAAATATCAAAATTTGGGGTGGTGTTATGCTGGTATTTGACACCAGAGGGCGACATTGGTTCCTTAGAATTTTGTTAATTTTATTGACTTTTATTTTTGTTGCTAGATCCATATTATTGGTTTTATTGATAACATAAAAAGCATTGCTTCGTATTGAAACACAGTAATAAATGCAGTTTGCATTGTCCATCTAAAACACATGGCATGGCTGTAGTTAAAGGTTAGGACTTTATTTTCTTGACTTTGAGTACAACTCAAGTGTTTTCTTACCTTCACTTTCCTCTTGAAACTGTGGAGCTTATTTCACTACACTTGCTTCTGGAGGTGAATTTATTGTGTCCTGTAGTGTAAAGCCAATCAATCTTGAGAAATTTCAGTAGCACTGACACGTCTTCTCTGGAATTAGAAACTGGAATGTTAAAAGCAGGACTATGGTCTTAAACTGATTCGTCAAATTTTTTATTCTACTGGCTGGAAGCGTCATCATCTGTCTTCCAGGAGGGTCTTTAGGTAGGCAATGCCTGTCAATCTTAACAGACCTGAACAAATGTTGATTTTTATTCTGTCATAACTAGCTTCTAGCTAGCCTCCTCTCCAGAAGACTAAGCTGGGAACTGGTTAAAACGTGGCCAATCTCTATCAGCAGAATATCTCGTTTCTATCCTCAGTTCAGAACCAAACCAACAGACTGAAATCAAAACCATGTCCAGGATTTCCTTCTGAAAACCTGCTAACCCTGGTTGTGAGTGCGTTAGGAAAGTCATCCAGTTCTGAAGTATTTGTGAATCAAAAAAAAATGACACCAGACTTCACTCTCCCTATACTGATTGTACTGCGACGCCATTGTGCTTCTCTCAAAGAGAGTGTTTAGCTCATCTTTGCTATCACTGTTGCTGGTGATAGTTTATATAATAAATAAACAAACAATGCCTAGCCTGCTCTGTAACCTCTCTATCATCTCATTTCAAACTAAAATGTGAAGGAGATGGTTAAACAACCATGCACAAGAACACAAGTTGTGCACAAGAGTTTGTCAGCATATTTTGGGTTATCAAGTTACAGCAGGGAATAGTGTGAGAGCAGAGCAGAAGAGAGTTTCAGTCTCTGGTTACCTGTGCTGCATACCGACCGTAAAGTACATCACCACCCTACTTCTGCTCCACTTCTCCCCAGTAAACGGCTTCATTTGTTAGTATTTTTTGCCAGTATAGTTCTTGTGTTCAGACTGAATGAGGAAGAAATCATGCTTTCCTTTGTATTTTAGCGTGACGTTCTTCTACAGCTTTAAATAATGGCCGTTCTTGCTCAGGTGCCCGTGTTGCTCAGAATAACCTTGAACAACTGCTATCTGGTGCTGAAAGCCTGACCAGCCTTCCTCAGCACCTTTCCACCTTTCTTCTAACAAACCCCTAACATCTTCTCTCTGGCCGACCCGTGACGTTCAGATGAGGGTTTGTTGTCTGCTGTCTATTTAGGAACTGAACCCAAGTGACATCTAGTGACTCGGGTCTCCAGGTCGAAGGGGTCAGAGTGGTGATAGAACGACCCCAGTGAGGAATCGCCCCGATCACACGTGTGCTGTGTCAGACGAGTCCCGGTGCACATTCCAGCACCCAGGGGTCACGAGAGCTGGGTCTGACTGGGCCCATCCTCTTTTCAGACTCTGACATCAGCTGCTGCGCCTCGCTAAGCTGACACTCTGACCTCACAGAGTACTTTAAAGACTGCCAGGCAGACGGTCGGACGAGGTTCTGATCTGGTCGAAGCTCAACAAGGCCACGTTGAGATATCTGGACGAAACCAAGAGGAGCTGGGAAAGGTTTTAGAGCTTCTTCCGTCTCCTTCTGGGACATGATCCACTAAAAGGCTTGCGTCTTTTTCTGCAATGCTGCGGCATTGCCCCATTCCCCGTTTCTCGTCGTCGGGTGCTCGGGCAAAGATGCCAAATGCTGCCGCTGAGAAGGAGAAGGCTGTACGTGTTCCGCAGGAGAACCAGACCCTGGACCTGCCAGACCCCAAGGACATCGCCTCCAAGTCGTTACCGCCCCAGAAAGTACTCAAGATCTTTAGCATCAACATCATCGCGCAAGGTTTGCCGTTCTGTCGCAAACGGGTGAGTGGCGCCCGTCACCAGAGAGGAATGCCCTTTGGTTTCAGTTTAATCACTGATCCTGAAATATCAGAGATCACTGCAGAGGCCAGAGCTCACTCACAGGCAGATTTAAAATGTCTGCCGAATAACTACACGGTTAATAACTACAGAGATCTGCTGAATAATGCTGAACAACTACAGATGTTTTCAAACTCACTGATTTGCTGAATAATTTCAAAGATCTGAATTTCAAAGATCTGCTAAAACTGAATAACTACATAAATCTGCTGCTGAATTCTATTCAACACAATCTCTGTTCTTAACCACATCTTATCAAAGAATAATTACCTCTTTCACTCACAGGATCACATAAATACTTATCTGACCAAAAATTTTGCTAAATTTGACACAAAACTACCAAAGTATTTTTGATAGGTCACAACTCATAAGTTTAAAATACATAGAAATAAATATAATGTGAACAGCATCCTGATTTCTACCAGGATTATGGTACTGAATGCGGAAGGACATATATTTGTCTTTTTGTCCGTTGTTTCCGTTTCCCATTTACGGTTCGCTCTCCGTAGCTCCGCCCCCAGTAGATGACGACCATGAAGCAGAAAGGACCGGGCCTGAGGGCCTATTTTAGTCTACTTCAACATTCCTGCTGAATTCAGTCAGCTTGATGTTCATCTAGATTAATGCACGGTGATTCATAGAAATACCACGAGACACCCGTCTGATGTAAAATCTGGATGCAATGTGTGCGTCTGCTGCATGTGACGCTGAGAGATATGAAAATATATATTAATTCTACCAATTTGCATATTTCAGAACACTTGACTGCATACTTGATAAAGTCGGTTCAGTTGCCAGACAGCTCTACGGTTAGCAATATTTTTTTTTTTCCATTTGATGTTAAGGTCTCAAATCCTGAACGCGTCAAAGACATCGAGAGTTGCAACTTTACACCTGAGCTGCTGTTTCCATTTTAAGATCTTAGTTTGTTTACTGCTGCTGGAGGACCTCGACATTCCCCCCCCGCCCTGTGTGCTTCATCAGTGAAATAATGTGAGCAGTCTAACTCATTAGTGTAACTCTAGAAATTAATTTGAGGAGGAAACTAACCCCATTTCCTAGTCTTATTCCTTCTTCTTCAAGAACAGACATGTAGGCAATCAATATAACTTTTTAATTTGTCAAATCTTTGAACACAACTGTGGAAAATATCAAGTAAAAAAAGAGCAATCTAATTCTAAAGTATATAGATTAAGTTGCATAAAATCATTTAAAAGCAGTCATAATCATTTCTGTAAGATGTTTGGAGACTTTACGTGTCGTGGTAGATATGGGGCAGAGATGCTTAGACTTACCATAAATGGCAGGAACGTTGTGATAAAGTAGAAAGTTCAGAACAAAACTGAGGTAATCATAGTCGCCATCAATTTCTCACTATTCTCAGCCAAAGTCCTGCTGATAACGGATTACCCTGATGGGTGGTAGCCTCAACACACATGGGTCAAAATTACTTCAAGTCCACACAACAGAGATTCATAGAGAGTAAAAGTTGTTTTCAAGTGTTTGTTTGTATCACTGGCTGCATTTCCATTGATCATGATTGTGCAATTTGACATTTTGAATATAAATTTGCTTAATGGAAACATGCCAGTTTTGGAAAAAAATTGTTTGATTTAAAAAACTTTTTGCGATAAAGTTTTGGTCATCTTGAAATTGGCCTGTTTTGCAAAACTGCAATCGCAACACTTTTTTTTTGTATCAAACGATTTACATGATCAACAACCGGAAATTGCCACTGGCGCAAACCAGGAAGAAGAAGACAGGAAGTAGTTGGAGGATCATTGCGCTGTGTGTTTTTTTTCATGATTTATTGCATGAACAAACTTATTTCATGGAAATGTAGCAATTGCAAAGTAGTTTTTTTTTTTTTACATTAGCGGAATATTGACAATGTTGACAGCTGTAATTACACTACATTTTGTAGTGTAATTACAGCGAATGAGAGGAAAGCATCGATTCTCCATGTCTTAGCCGCCATGCTGCCCTCTGGTCCTCCTGATCCACTTCCTTCTGGTCAACCAGTAAGCGACCCAGTTCATCCTCATGTAACTTACTATTGCATATCAGTTCAGTTAATCATTTCCATTAAGTATGGAGAGAAATCTCACATGTAATTCAGTTTATTCCACACTTATTTTATTTTTGTGTCTTTCCTACTATGCTCTTTCTCCATTTGTTGTACTTCTGATCCCAGAGGAGCCAGTTAGCCCATATGAAACATTCAAACATAACTCACGGTCAAACTTTTCTATTTTAGTCAGCATATAAACAGTGGTTAACGGACAGAGTTTCACTCTGTGAAGACAGAACAGCCATGCAGACTGCTTGTAGTCTCCGACTGGAACCAAACCCTGCCGTTTGACTAGGCGGCCAGTCAAAGTAAGAGTAGTTTGCTGGAGAGCTCACAGTTTGTTTGCTCTGTGCACGTTGTGGGGTAAACTAGGCTGGTCCTGCTCTCCTCTGTGGCCTCTGCTGTGTATGTGGCAGCTGTCAATAAATAGCTTCACAGGGAACTTCCAATGACTCCCTCTGGTGTAATTTAACTAAATCAGCCTGAAATCAAATCTTGAGAACAAATGGCTGATACAAAAACACAGTTTTAATCTTCGTCCTTTCATTTAGTTCTGATGCAAAGTATTTACTTCAGCAGTTGTCCTTTTTCTTTTTATGTACTCGTTTGTCTTTTGGCATTAGAAAGGCAGGAAAAAAACCCATTTCAGTCATTAAACACAAACTCAAAGTAACAGAGTTGCAGCGATTAGCTTAGCATAGCTTCCTGCTATCATGATGGTTTGTTCAATCAGGTCTTCCACTATTGGTATTTACACAACAAAACGTATCCAGAAGTATTTTGTCAGTTTTCAGTTTGGAGAGTCAACATCGGGGTTTCAGAGCCTTCAAAATGCATCTGACACATTAAGCATGACGACCAAACTATGTTAATAAACAGCACAACTGTCATTCAATGCAGCAAACATTGACATTAGGATGGTTTTCACAAGCTTGCATTGAAAATACATTCAACTTTCCAATCAGACTGTCGTCTCTAGTTGTTCTTCACACCTGAAGTCAGCGCAGCGCACAGCAGCCAGACAGGCAGCCGCGCTGCCAGACAGGCAGTGTTGATTTCTTGAAAGAAGTACATTTTAATGTTTCATGTTACTTAAATTTATTTCAAACTCTTATTATGGCAAGTATAAGTTAGCAAATATTGCCTATGTAAGTAAAAGGCTTTGCCTTGTTTCTATGTAAAAAAGTCAAAGAAAAATTTGTTCTGAAGTTTGTGGTGCCTTTAATTTAGCTACAGCTAAATTAAAGACGCCCTACAGTCAGTTACACGTAGCGGAAACCCTGGACATCCTATTGACCCATCAAACAAACAGCTTAAAATTCTGTCCATCATCAAATAGAAACTTATGTATTTGTAAAAACTCTCAAACTTTTGCTCTTATGAACATGGAGCTTCTATATTTATCACATTTAGTTTAGAAATCTCTTATTTTTATGCTTAAACTTTTATTTTAGCTGAACTATAATGTAAAATCCTGGAGCTTTTTTCCAGTGATCTGATTTGAGGTTAGGTCATCTAAAATTTGGATTTTATGATTCAAACCAGCCGTTCATTAAAACAGAGGCCCTCTTCTCCAGAGGGAATTCCCACTATGTCTGAACTTCCGGAAACAGGAATGTGGCTCCAGCTGTTAAAGGAAAATGGCTGCCATGATATAGATCCTTAATGACTGGAGGTTTTAGCTGCGCTGCCACTTTATCACGCCCCTGCTCCCTGAGCTGCAGGCCTGTCGGGTAAGGCAATCTGGACGTGCCCACTGCAGCTATGTCTGCAGCTAGAGCCATCAGCAGAATGCATCTGCCATGTGAGCAGGTGTTGTGGGTGTGCTGGAGCTTTCTTTAGCCGCTTCCTCTCAGTGTCCGGTTCCCTGCAGGAGAGAGTTCAGCAGCTCCAGATCTCCACCTGGATCAGATGGATGGTGATGATAAGGACGCGTTAGACACGTCAAAATCACTCTAGCCACTGTTTTCATTGTTTTCGGCCTATTTGTTTGACGCGTCAGCATCAACATGGTCCTTTTAACGTGCCCTGATTGTTGTTGTTCACTTTATAGGTGTATTTTTGAAAGTTTTGTGTCTTGCTGCTGTCTCTCTGCCTGGCTCAGCGTTTTTAACCTGCAGACGTGTTTATGAAGCAGAGTGGCATGAAGGAGCAGCTGCGTTTACCGTCGGCGCTCTCTGCGGACCTGAGTGTACAGAAACCAAAGCTGGCCTGCGGGCATCCTGCTGCTCCGCAAACAACCAGGCCTTTTAACTAGTTCGGTTTAGTTTACACATAGCCAGACGCATAATGATGAGCATGACGGAGTGAAAAGCTAATTAGTCTTTCCAAGTTTTATTCTTTCTTCCCTGACTTCTGTATGTGATGCAAGGCACTGCAATGCGCTGGAAGGAAGTCTGGATGAAGCTGTGAAGAGTTTAGATCAGACGATGAACTACTTAATGTGAGAAGTTCATATGAACATGTTTCAAACATGCATAGAGTACATGATGGAGATGTCAGCAGTAATTAAAAATAATAAACTAGTGTCGATGTGGAGCATCGTCATCATTGCTGAAAGTTTAAGCTGACTTTAAGCTTCAGAATCTTGCCTTTGCAGATAAAGGACGATTGAAGAGATGACATATTCTGAAACTTTACGAAAAAAAAGGCTGATCTGGAACTCTAGGGATTGAGCTCCTTTCTTAAGCAAGACACATTTTATGTGCTTTAAAGATTTTATTATTTAAAAAAGACTTGTTGATAAAAAGGGTTTTTTTGGCTGTATCAAAATTGCTCTATCTTGCGAAACTGTAATGGAAACACTCTGTATATCACACGAGTCATATGATCAACATGTTGTGAAGAAGACGACAGGAGGAGGATCATTGTGCAGCATGTTTTTTAAAAGACCATTATTGTATAATCTCATTCCCTCATCAAAAACATACCTGGAGTGTTACTTTGATTCTTTCATGGATGTTTGAGAAATCCTTTCATCTCCCATGGCAACCAATCAGCCGTGCAAAATGAGTGGTGGGACTTAGATCCGCCTTCAAAGACGAAGCTTCTCCTTTGAGCTGCAGTTTTCAAGTTTCCGAACTTTCGCCTCATAGTGCAGCATGTTATTCCCCACTCTACTCCTTCAGACTAGCCAGCAGCAATTAGCAAACACCTGGGGGAACTGCACATCTGCTGTGCTCATTATAAGAGCTGGTAAGAGTTGTTAGGGCTCAACAGAGGAACCATGCTATGATGACTTTCAGAAAGAGCAGCAGTTTCTTAAAGAAACAAGAGGCCCAATTTCAAGGTGTTGAATTACAAAGTTATATCTTTTAAGTCATGTTTTATAGAGCATTTCTATAGCAACTGAAGGTAACATAGTTGTGTGACTGAGGTGTAAAATGGCACTGTGTGTCTGGAAAATACATAATTCTGCCATTTTAAAGATTTAGTTCTTTAGCTAATGGTCTGTGGTGGAGCAGCAGCGCGGCGCTGCAGGATGGTGGATTCTTTTGCCCTTGGGCTGCAAATAACCTAGAGCAGAGGCATCTGCCATTGGCTATTCTGAGAAGCTGCTCCATTCCAGGGAAGCGCACGGATCCGGTCGACTGGCGGCCCGGACCCGGGTTCGCCCGAGCAGTTGTGTTTAATCTGCAGGTTGCCAGCAGGAACACAGGCAGCGGTAGAGGAGCAGCCGAGGCGCCAACATCTTCTTGGTTTATTTTCCTCCTCATGTCCTGATTATGCTGATTTCAGCATCAAGCAGCTCATAACGGCCGAGCTGACACTTTTTTTTTGGTTGAACTGAAGTCTGGTTAAAATATGATTTGAGTGAGAGCTGATGGTGCACTGTACCGTCATAGTGTCTTATGGTGCTCTACATGCAGTGAATAGTGGATGTCGTTGTTGCCTCAGCTGCTGCAGGCTGCCTGGAGGCTCTGTCAGCTCCCATGGAGGGAGGAAGAGGCAGCTTCCATCAGTCACAGACCTTAAATATGGTTTTACCTTCAGTTTGAAGCTGAAATTCATTTCACACTAACATTTAAACTAAATAACCTTGACTGGGGTATTGGTGCACTGATTTACTTTTTTTTCACTTCCGGTACCAATATTGATATCTGAAATTAGGCATCACCCAAAACCTATCCGATACAGAAAAACAGCTCTGGGTTGACTTAAAACATTTTTAAAAAACTTTTTAACACAGACATAAATGTACTGAATTACACATTCATTTGCTAATTCTACACCTGAACAGCAATAGCTTCACCAAGCTTGGTCAGACATTTAAAAACAACTTTAATTTGTCCAGTCAGTTCAAATAGGAGTAGAACAGCCAATGTGAAATAATCTGACACTGACAAAAACAATAATAAAACATGTAAAAATAAACAGCAGCAAAAGTTTTTCTTTCAACTGGTTGAACAAAAAGAAAGCATTTGATCAGTCTTACTTTATCAACAATAGTTTATAAAAGGTGCTTTGACCAATATTTTAGAAATAGGATTCATTCAGCATTATTTAAATGGCCAAATTGACCATTTAATGAATAATGGTAAATTAGTTATTTACCAAAAATTTTTTTTTTGAAAAAACAAATTCTTCAAAAAAAAAATTTTTTTTTGGTGAAATTCCTCATAATTATTAATTATCTTAATGTGGATTAAGATAATTAAGAAAGGTGCTGGAGTTGAGGGTAAAAATAATCAGGGATAAGCTGTAGCTTGTTTCCAGCTGTCGGCCACGTTCTCTCTTTATCGGCCTGGTTGGTGCAAACGGTAATTTAGGCTCCGACATCCATGTTTCGCAAGTTCTCATCTTCATAATAACCTTGGCTGTGAAGTAATCTGCCTCCATGTCTGACGGCGGCGGCGTTCAGACCGAAAATATCCGTCTGTCAGAAACGAGGGGCCACGTCGGTACAGGTAGCACCGATGAAATACTATACGCTCCAACAGATGAAGGCTTATCACTTCCCAGCTGCAACACAGAAAGGCTTGGAGAACATTTCACCATGGTTACCGAGGTAAACCGTATTAATAACACTCAGATTTCACCGATGTTTAAAAAAACAACACAAACATTCATAGCAGAAATCTTTAACTCGTTCTCTCCCTGGGCTGTTTCTAGTTTAAATGTCATCTTCATTTAATTTCTATTCACACTATTCTGTGAAGACAATCAATTAGAAATTAAATCATGCTTCCTCGTCTCTATTTCTTATTAAAGAAACGCTTCCTGTATGCGCCTCGGCCAACAGGTGATGCGGCCCTCTGTAGCTCGCCCTCTGCTGGCTCAAACAGGACAAAGGCTTCCTGGCTGACAGAAATGAAAGTCATCTCTTTTCTGCTGACACTGCCAACGTGTTTTATATTACTTTTGAAATTTAGCTCCTGATGTCTTTTTTGGGGGGGATAAAATGTGGGCAGGAAACCCCTCTCCACTACACTGGAACAACATTACAACATTGGATTTGAAAACTTGACAGTTTCATACGTATTTCAAGTACAACTGACATTTAGTAATATGTGATACAAAGGTTAGAATACAAGGTTAGATACAAAGGAAGAACATGTGTAGGGCTGGACGATAAGGATGAAAAACGCATCACACTATAGGGTTTCAAATCAATCGATATCAATAATTATTGATGTGTTTTTTGTTTTAAATATCTGAAATCCTGCCAAGCTTGTGGTCTGACCTCAAGTTTCTTTTTCACTGTTTTCACTTGTGTATTTTTAAGCAGCGGCAAGACCTGAAACTGCTGCTGTGCAAGTTACTCAACAGGTTGTTGCTAGGTAACCAGAGTGAGTGAGTCTTTTCTCTCGTATCAAGAACGCCAACCGTCTTCCCATAACATAAAAGAATACATTTTTCATATGCCGAATATAAAAAAATAAAACACAATTTTAACTTCATTTTGTCAGTTGTATCAAATACTCACTTGATACACAGAAAATGTTTTTTTTTTCACATTGTTAAACTTAGACATGAAGAGATATAATTTACGCCCGCCCTAAAACTCAACCTTGCTTATTAACATCAAATTTTTAAAGCGTAAATTGCTACCTTTTATCCCACAGCGAACTCTGTTTGGACAGTTTCTCTTTCTTGTTTTGGTATGGCCTCGCCACATTTATTTCTGTTTCAACTGTCTCTGCTTAAACACTATCCAGAATAGGGCACCACTATTCTGGATAGTGGCCAAACCAGAGTACTGAAAGAAGGTCTAACTGGATATTAATAATTTAATTGATTGGAACTAATTTTAATTGAACTAACCATTAATCAACAATTAGCTGTAAGTAATTAATTAATAGGCTGCATTCCAAGTTGGAAATAAAAGCCCTGGGCCTTTTTTTAATGGCTGGGATTCAACAATTTTCCTAGAACTGCAGACACAGCATAACTGGCATTTTAGCTAAAGCAGCATCAGCTTTCAGATACTCAAAAGAAATATAAATTTCCTACTTATAAGGAACCAGCAGTGATGCACAGAATTGTTAGGGGTGGGGGTGGTGAGGTCAGGCAGTGTATCCTGGGCAGGTTTTGCTCCAGGTGGTTCTGACCGCAGCGGACCATCTGTCCCGTCTGCAGCAAAGAGGGAAAGCCGTCTGGCTCTGGGTTCCTGCAGAGATGAAGGAATTCTGGAGCGATTCTAGCAGACATTGTTGCCGTAACAAAACATGGCTGAGTCATTCTGGACATCTCCATCGGCAGGCAGAAGAACCTTGATTTGCTCAAATGATAAAAACACTCAATGAAACATGACTCACTGTGTGACTCGTCTAGATGAGTCAGACCAAGAACGGGAGCTGGAGCTGCTTCAGAACAGAAGTTTACAAAAAGTCTTCATGCATTTATATAAAGCTCATTTTAGACTTCTGTGTTTAAGTGATTATAAACAAATGTTAAAGTATTCATAAAAACTGGTGGATAAGAGACAAGTAACCTGAAGGTAGCTTAGTTACTTGACTGTGCTATATGCCTGAAAAAAATATGAACCTGGTCCTTTAAAAACTCCTAAAAGAGATTTCTGATCATCTGTAATTCAGCTTTTAATAAGTCATTTGAATCATACTGTAAAAAAAAACAAACATTAATAACTGAAATCTTTCTCTCATTTTTCTTCCATGTCTCCTTTCCTCTGATTGGACCGGAACATGAAGGTAAGAACCAGTTTATTTTTCTGTAAATGCTCATGCTATTGTTTCCTTTCTCTTTTCTAATCCTTTAATCTGAACCACATTTGTTACAAACACTTTTTCTTCTCAGGTGCAAAAGCTCAAATATTCTGTCACCAATAGGGGGCAGCATGACCTAAAACCTGCCCACTTTTAGAGCCTTTCTGTGTGTCAACCAACCAGGGACCCATACGTTCAGCCTCAGCTTTTTGTGCACCACTTTGTCTGATGTGTGAATCTCGTTGGCTGCGGCTCCGTCCTCCCTCCCTCCCGCTGCTCTTGTTGTTGGTGCTGATTTTAAAATCATTTCCTCTTCTGCTCCTGTTAAAAAAAAAAAAAAAAAAAAAAAGCATCCATCCGCATCTCTCCTAAAGCTAATATGTAAAAGCAGTCCTGGTGTCTGCAGACACACCTGGCTAAGAGCTCACATTGTCCTGGCTGTGATTGTAGCACTCAGCGCCGTATTAGTGGACCAGATCCACTCCTCCATCTCTCACATTAACGCAGCGGTAAGTATGCAACAAAAACAAACAAAAAAAAACAAGGTCAATGCTAACAGGCCTACAGCTTTTGTTAAATACTGAAGCAACAACTTAGCTTAAAAGCATAATAATAAGCAGACGACAAAAAATCAAATGTACATTAAAATAAGTTGTTAAAAGCAAAGTTTTCCTTAAAGATTCGGCTGTTTCATGTGAATACGAAGCATGTTTCTCTCAGGAGGACATTTCTCTTAAAATGGCTTTTAGAGGAAGTTTGATGGATTTATTTCTGAATATTTCTAACAAAATATTCTTTGACAAATAAAGCTAATGTGATTTAGCCATGTTTCTGCTGAGTTGTGGGTAACATGCAGCCCCAGCAGAGACACAAAAGCTAAGCTTATTTGACTGCTTTAATCCTGCAGTCAAATAAGCATGATTAATATTATTATCATTAATATTATTTCAATGTATATATATATTTAGAAGTAACTTTAAAAAAATACCAATATAGTCCATAACTATATTTAAAAAAGAAACTTATAATTTTACCACATGTGCTTTCAAAATGTTTGCATAAGATATGGAAGGAACATCCTTCTTAAGAAGAGTTCCTTTAATTGAGCTCACCTGACAAACTAATCAACCCAGGTCTCTGAAATGAATTCTAGTGATTCAAAGAGCCCTGAGGCGCAGCACCATCTATGAATTTAATCTTTATGACACTTAAATCCAATTTGCATACCAATCTGGAACTCAGTGTAATTAAAACTAACTAAATTAGACAAAAAAAAGCCACAACGAAATAAAACTGAACTATCACGAAAAACCCCAAACTGTCATAACCCTGCATCAGACTGGGGATGATTTCGGTGCTGATCAGCCATCAGAGTGATGAGCTAAACCATTAAAGTCCCGTTTTCGTGCGGTTCATCATGCAGGAGGCTGATACGGCGTCAGCTGATGCATGTCTGTATACTTTTCACTGTGGAGGACAGAGCAGCCTCTCTGACAGCTCTGATCCGCTGTGCGTTCCTGCCGCCGGGCCCAGGATGGAGCAACATCATGTCCACCTGGAGGAGGAAAAGAACCTCGTAAAAGCTTTTCGTATAGATTGTTGTTTTATACATCCAACCGCCTGAACGAGACTCTCAGAGTAGGAATACGCTTTATCTCAACATGGAGGGAAATCATTTTTCTTGCTGAGGGAAAATAACCACAGATGTGTGTGTGTGTGTGTGTGTGTGTAGGAGCAGTACCCTCCAGCGTTCTCTAGAGTGTTATCACCGCTCTATATTCCTCAGCCGTTGAGCAGAAACGTGGCGTTAAGCACAAGACGGTGTTCAATTATTTTCCATCTCTTTTTAAGTGCTTTTTTTTCTACCTTTCTCTTCATTTGCCAGTAGTTCTTAAGAGTGGAACATCCTTCTAAATATGGCAAATAATCATAAGAAATTAGCTTTCTGTACATAAATTTTCATCTGTGCCATTGAAACATTTGGTAAAGAGTAATAAAACCTTCATATGTTGTAATGTACTTCTAACCAAAACAACTGCATAGACATTTTTGTTAAGTTATGGAAACCCAACATGATTAACTAGAGCTATTGCTTCTGGAGATGCAAATTATGATTAATGAGTCGATCTAAAGTTCACTGATCTTATCAATCGACTGAAGTGCGGACATATTTACAAAGTATAACAAAACTCGGTTGCCAAATACAAAAATAAAAGATGAAAAGAGTAAAATATGTGAACCACTAAATCCCCTATGAACAGAGTGATGTTCATACAGAAGTATCTGTGGTTGCTTTGGAAGGAATGTTGAAACGTGACTCCATGAAGTGCTTTAACTCACAACAGAAGCTCACAATCAACTGGACTTATTGGCATCATGTTTTTTCCCCATCATGAAGCAGTTTTTCTGAGTTATCCCCTCCACTTTTCTCTCATTGCATCCTTGTCTTTGTAGTCAGTTTTGGTTGAGAAGTTGTCGCTGCTTCGCCGTGCATCTCGGCTAAATGAGCATTAAGGTGAACCTTGAGGAGCTTGTCACGTGTTTATATTTCTAAACAGAACCGCATCAAATACGTTTTACAATGGACTCTGTGTGGACCGTTTCTCTTTCTCGTTCTGGGATAGCTCCAGCATTTTTGTTTCTGCATCATCTGGGTTCGCTTTAAGATGAGCAGTGACGCACGCCCTCTGCTGGATGACGGCCAAACTGCAACACCAACAGAAATGTCCAAGCGAACGTTATCAGTTAATCGATTGGAACAAATACTGACAGTTTATCCAGTCGGTATTTAATGGTTTTCACAACAATTCAATTCAGTTTATTTATATTGCGCCAATTCATAATAAATGTTTCACTTTACAAAAAGCGTTTCAATTCAATTACACATACATGGATCCTAGTTATCCAACAGTATAACATGATCATTTAATAATTCAAAGTAGATCTAAAAGTTTTAATCTAAATGAACCCAACAGGCTGCGAGTCATAGACTTGCAATAACAATTCTCTCCTTGATGGCAAAGACACATTTCTGGGATATATAAAATCGGTTTATTTCCACACGGACACACACACGCACACACACCCACACACACCCCCTCACCCCCACACACACACACACTTGAACCCAGACCATCTGGATCGTGTGTGTTCTTATTTAGTTATGCTAGCTTGATAGATGACAGAGGAGGGGAGTCCATGGCTACATTAGATTTCCCAGCTTTGTTTCCGGACCAGAACACAACATTCAGAGTCAGGCTCGTTATCTCATTAAGCCCGTCTCTCTAACCAGAGGACATGTGTCCTATCTGGACAGTCAGTCTAGTGTGAATCAGTAGTTGTCTTCCCAGAGAAACAGGTGAAGTGTCATGTTTGAGTTTTTCAACCATACCTTAAACTTTCTCATGTTCACAGGCTATCCAGACTCATCGTACATCCATAACCTGAAAAGACTTTACACATTAGCCGTTTCTAATGTGTATGGACAGACATCTAGTTTTCAAATTCTTTTGACCTCGATGGAACAAATTTATTCTTAGCTACAAAGAATAGAATTCACTGGAAAGTGAATTTGGTTCACTTTCCAGATGTTTGCTATTCTCATTATTAAATAAACAAAAAATAGCATATTTGGAAAATGTTGACAGCAAAGTCAACATTTCAGTAAATGTCTGTGGACAGACTGGGTTTGACTCATTATAAAAGCTTCGTTATAAAAACACAAATACTTTGTGAGTACTTCCATCGGTAGTAATTTTACCCTGTTTTAAAAGTAAAAAGTCTTCATCTGCATCAATCACCTGTGCTAGACAGGCCAAAGTTGTATCCAAGGGCCAGAAATGATCTATGCGCCGCACTTTGGACACCACTGGTCTAGTCAAAGGAACTGTGTGTAGTAAAGTTGCTTGACGACACCAGAAGCCACATAGGTTGACTCTTCACCACCCCAATCTGGTCAGGATCTCACCCACACACACAGAGATGTACACCTCCTCCAAACATCAGCATGCTACTCTGGATAGAGCAAAAAGTGCTGATGTGGTCCAACTGGCCTCTTTAATTTGTGATGAGCAGGGCCAGCAGGGGACCGACCGCCAGAGCCTGATGGCCAGATTGTACTGCTGTTCCACGCCCTCCAGCCCCTCACCCTCTTACAAGCCAGCTGTAGAAGCACCTGCTAAGTCAGCAGCAGCTACAGAGTTCATCTTCCCGTTCTCACACCCGAAAAGAGACACATTTGGAAGCTCAGGCCTGAACTGTGCAGAGGCTCAGGAGTTGTCAGCTTCACCTTTGCTTGGTCTCACTCTAATAATGGTTAACCAATGACCAGTTGTTACGTTACATTGCTAAAAATAGCAGTAGAGTCACCATCTCAACTGGAAGCTGAAACTTAAAGCTAATCTCACATTTTTCTCGATTCACGCAGATTAAACTGTCACATTTTTGTTGCAAGCCAGCAGCTTATTTATATGACACCCATGATATGACCAGAGTCTCAGAGACCGGCACTTTGTGAAGCCAGGTCTCAGAGTGAAACTTTTCTGTAACAGCCCTCACGGAAGTATTTCTCAGGTGTGAATGCACACATGTGCATCACACAGCTGCAGAGTTATTCTAATGAACAGGCAGACAACAACGAAGATGATGGTGTATAGCATTTTACTGCATTGTGCAGCAAATATTGTGTATTGTACTACTTCGCCTGTTCAGTTTAACACAATTCCTGATGAGGAATATATGTTTTACAAAAGCACTTCATTCATGTGATGAGTTTCTCTTTACAAGGGTCAAAAGCACATGTTCGATATCAAGCTAAAATCACAGTGCCATACAGTGGCCTGGCAAGACAACTGCTGCTGTGACTCAAGGAGTCTTGGCTGTTCCGTCTAAACCTGGAACTTTTTCTCTATCAACACCTGAAGAACAAGACATTGGATTTGTTTTCTGCAAATATCATGATTTATTTGTCTCTAAACCAAGACCTCCTCTGTGGAAATCAGATCACAATCTTGTTTATCTCTGCTCTGGAAGATGACTGTTAGGCAGTGGTCCCAGGAAGCTGAAGAAGCCCTACACGGTTGTTATGAAGCAACTGCTTGGATTTCTCTTTGCCAGCCACATGGAGAGGACATCAATGCCATGAATGAGTGACAACACAAATGTCTGTGTGGATAGCATCATCCCCACCAGAACAGCGAGATGCTTCCCTAATAATAAATACTGGATCACCAGTGAGCTAAAAATTGTATTCCCCTTTGGGATCAATAAAGTACTTTTGAATTTTAAATATCACAAGGCGGTGATCTGTGTAGCCGTAGTCTGTTTAAGCAGTAGTGCCAGGAAAGGAAGAAGAAGTAAATCTCGTTTTCAGTCTCGTTCACCTGTGTGTGGTATGAATGGGGCATCCGGGTGAAGGAAGCAGTGAAGCTGTTATGTTACATAGCGACAGGTTTCTGGTTTATTTCCAGCCTCATATTCTGGTCATTGCTCCTAAGAAATGGACTTTGCGGACTTTAATGGCGAGTCTTCTCCTGAGACGAGGCCAGAGGCAGCAGCACACACTGCATGCTGAAGGCCAGCTACAGCGAAGACTGTTGCCTGGCAACAGTTTACAGAGTCTAGCGGGGTCCTTCAAGGCTGCCCACAGCCCTGCCTGCCCTTCGTCATCGTCACATAAAGATTAGGTCTGCAACTTGCCTGGCCTTGAATTATTTATCTGTTATTTTCTGGCAGCCTTCAGTGTTTCAGTCTGCTGGTCGTGCTTCAGGTATCCACATCACCTGCTACTGATCTGAAGTCTGCTGTAGATCAGATCAGACGCCTCTGTCCAGCCGTATGTGGATAAAGGAGTTGGAGGATAGATTCAGTCAGGCTTGTTTGTTCTAAAGACTGCAGTAAAGGGAAATATTCCCTCAGCCCCAATGCGTTTGATGTTGTCTGTTTGTTAGTTCCCTCTCCCTCTGGGCTGTCGCTGCTGCTGCTGCTGATCTGGGGTGCCCGCCTCTGATTATTTGTTTCCTGAATGTCTAATCTGCCAAGTTCATGCCTCTGGCTACACCACTGAGAAGGGCTTCCTTGTTCTGCGTCTGCCTGGCAATCCCAGCGACTGCTGCTGTCCCCGGCCTCTTGTGCACATTACCATACAGCTGTCCCCCAGGACGCAGAGAGGCAGACACCCAGGAGCTTCAGAGGGACGCCGGCCACTCCCTCCGCCCTCCCAGGCTGGAGCTGCGGCAGATGGGCCGTGCAGATTAAACCACCAGGCACATGGCGCCCATTGTGCGTTGCCTATTGTGAAATCGGAAAGGTCACCCGTTGGGGTCAAGGCTGAATTGGTTGCGAAGAGCGCTGCCTCTCATCCACAATCTTGGCTGGTGACGGTTTTGCTAACGTTAGCTTTATGACTGCAGGGAAATATTGAGCGGTGAAAGCCTCAGAGCACAGGTACGGCTCTTTGTTGCAGTGGTGTTGTGAAATATTTTCTTCACTAATCAAACCAGGAAAAAAATTACTCCGGCTAGTCATTTCTGTCCCAAGGTTGCTATACTTGGCTGAAACTGATGAAATAAGAAAACTGAAATTTGTTTTGTTTTTATTTGTAGTAAATAAAAATGGTATTTAATGGGAAAAAACTTTGACCAACTGGAACTGTACCGTGCATTTATGAAACTAACTCAAACATACAGAATTTCTAGATATAATATTCTTTGTTTTTGTTATTATGAATCTGTTAGTTAGCCTTTCAAACTGATGGGAAATGCTAATAAAATATGCCAGCTGTTGGTAAATTACGGTTCTCCATCCTCTTCATTGTGGCACTTACACTAGTCCGCAAAACAGCAATGGCAAATTTGGGAGAAAACCCCAGTCAGTTGTTGAACTTTTTTTTTAATTGTATCTTCTGATGAGTATTCATTACCCAGTGAATCGGTACAGCTATCTACACATAATCACAATGCAATACTTTGACCTTTTTGAATTCTGCACCTAACAGTGTGAAAAAACTAAAGCTACTACAGTAATAAAAACTAAACTGAAACTAAACATTTTTAAGTAATAACCAATAAAAACACACTCTAAAAACTAATCAAAGCAAACTGAATTTGACCAAAAATCACAATGAAATAAAACTAAACTATAATGGAAACACCCAAAGCTATTCTAGCCCTGCTCTGTGCAATACAGGCAAACATCTCCTGGACTACATCTAGTAGTGAGACTCCATTAAAATGTTTAATGGAGTTCATTTCAGGTCCTATTCTATAGGAGATATGTGCCGTGTGAAAGTCTGTAGTGCTAGCATACCCACTCTAACCGCTGTGCCACGCAACAATCACCTTTTCTGCATCATAGTGTGAAGAATTGAAATGCTCCACATTGCATCCCACTTGAACCCAACACCTAAAAGTTAGATTTTTCTGACTTTGGAGTCAGAAAGATGAAGCTAAATGTGTAATATAGACAGAGGTTAGTCACCAAACCCAGCATAGAAATCCAACTACTAGTAGTTGAAGTAATAAACATTGTACTACACTTTTTAAGGTTTATTTCTTTTCCATTAAATCCATAGTGTGTAGTGTCCTTACCAACACGATTTATTGCTGGTTTTCTGACCTGCAAATGGAGCTCTGGTCAGTCGGGTGTGTAATTGTTCCCACATCAGAGTTTAGACATCTAGTGATGAGGCTCCATTAAAATGTTTAATCGAAATTATTTCAGGGTCTGTTGTTAATTTTCTGTTCAAACTGTTGCCTTCTGGCAGACGGTGTAGAGCCGCAACATCCAGAACTTCAAGTTTTTAAAAAAATTCTTCCATTTTTTTCCATTTGCCTATCATTTGAAATAAGTTTTAATTATGTCTTTTAATGCTTTTAATGTCTTACTGGAACCCTTTAGTGGCATTTTAAAATTTTTGTTCTGTTCCAGTGGAGTGACGATAAAGGCTCTCCCTTCTGATTATTTAAAAAGAAACATATTTTAATCAGATTACATGTCAATAAAATAAGCAACACGGAGAAGCCTGAGGTTCAGACGGGTTCTCGACGTGTTGCGTTCAAATTCCAAGTTCTGAATACCTTAAAGGTTAGAAGCCTGAAATCTGTTGAACAGCATGAGCTCAGATGAAAGTTCATGAATGCCCAGCACCAAATGCTGCACCTCATCATATCTAAAGCCCATTAAAAATAAATTTTAGCCACTATGAGGAATGTAATCTCCACTGTCGACACCCACTCATGTTACGGTTTGTCTCCAAAGTCAAGTGTGTCGGAACAAGCAGATGGAAAAGTTGCTGCGGTTCAGGTAACTCATCAAGCTGTGGCTTCTTTGCGGAATGTGAATAGAGGGTTCTCCTCAGATACAGAGGAGACATTGCATCGAAACATGAAAGATGCTGTTAAAGCATCTTTCATGCTTTAACAGCAGGGTTATGGGTTTTCCAGTCACGTAGTGTAATTTTATAGCACAATCAAGTAACTGTTAGCTTCAGTTGTTATAGAAAATGCTCAATATCGTAAATACAACTTAAAAGAAATTTTACTTTGTAATGTAACGCCATGAATTTGGGGCTGTGTCTCTTTAAAACTCAGTGCCTTTCTGAAACGTCACCTTTAGGAAGTCATTACAACATGTCTCCCCAAAAACCCTTTAACAACATTTTTACCAGCGTTGCTCTGAGAACTAGCTCATATAATGAGCTCAGCAGGTGTTTGCTAATTGCTTCTGGCTAGTCTGAAGGACCCAATTGATTGACCCAAAGATTTGAACTTTTTTTCTGATATTTATTTAAACCGTAGAAACTGTTTGGCTTTAACTTTTTAAAACCTTTTGTTTGCATAGGTATAAGCAGCTCATTCTTGATCTGCACGTATCCACTGTTTAAAGAGCACTTTATTCTGCTTTCTAAAAGCTGCATGTTTAATTTATGCTCTGAATAAAACTCAGCAGTCAGTCACTCAGTGGCATATTAATGTAAGACCATACCAGAGGAACTGCTGTGCAGTGCTGGTAGTATGAGTGAGTGTCTGTCCCGCATGTTTCAGTCTTTTGGGAGAAACATTGACAATGTTTCTGCATTATTTAAAGCACAAGACATAAGCAAACAGAAGCAGTAAACAAACAACGCTCCGGCCTCTGGAGGGTTCTCCCACTTCGGCTGGGAGTCAGGAAGCAGGGAAGTGATGTGGGTGTGTGTGTTTTTGGAGGACTCTGAGTTTGTTCAAACTGAAATGAGTTGGAGACGGGAAGGATTGGAGCAAAGCACGCTTTTAATCCGGAGCTTCAGGTGCCTTTTGTTCTAATTAAAACATCTTAACATTGAATTCATCAGTTTCCATTCATCTGTTTGGATCTTTAGGTAACGCCTCTTAAAGTGGTGCGCCAATCCAGTTTTTTCACTTCCGATACCGATACAGTATTGGCCATTACGATCATATACGGAAAAATGGTGCAGAATTGACCTAAACATTTTCTTTTTATTAAAGACAAACATAAATGTACTAAATTACAAATGTATTTGCTGACTCTGCACCAGTACAGCACACTTAAATGTACCAATATTTTGACAACCATGTGAAAACAACTTAACTTTAATTTATTCAGTCAGTGCAAATAGGTGTAGAACAGCCAATACATTTTGCAGTTGTAGTGTTAAGTAAGAAACATTATTACATATTTACATGTATTCTAATTGATTTATTTATCAAACAATGTTCTAAGCTCAGGGAAGTAACTTAAAAAGTTTCTGTCTGTCGTACCTTCTGGTCCAGCAGGGGGCGACGGCACAAAATTGCTTGCATTGTAGGTGTGGGCGATATGGACTATGAAATTTTAGCACAATATTTTTTGATACTATTTTGATAACGATAAAAGGGATGATGAACTATTTCATGTTTTCATGTGATTGCATGGCAGAGCAATCAAAGTGCCACAAACACTACTCTCTCTAAAAAAAAAAAACATTCCCATTTGTAATCTTCATGATGCCATTTATTTAAAAAAAGAGGGATTTATGTCAGTAAACCGCATTTGACCTGCATTTGATCAGTTTTAAACTTACTGATATTTATTGATCCTGTCGTGGAACAAACAATGGAGAAAATAGTAAAAATGTTTCCAACAATATCAATTTTTTGGACGTCAATTAAAATTTATCGAATCAATGTGGAATCAAAACCTTATAAGAAATGTTCACAATCAATGATAAACCATATGATGAATGGCCAACCCTGTTGCTTTTTCAGCAATCCCTCATATTGCAGCAGTGGAGAGGGAAACTTCCCTTGAACAGGAAGAAACCTCCAGCAGAACCAGAACCTGGCTCCCATCTCCCCGATGTAGGATTGTTTTCTCATAAAAATTTAAACTAAATCTTTTTAACAATACATTGTTGCTGGATTGGTGAGCAACTGGAAGTGTGGCTTATTTTGTACACAGAATAACACCAGAAATAGTGAATAATACAAAAGCATTTGGGCTATGGATGCTAAGCCCAACATGCTGTGAGCTCCTGGAAAGCAGATCTGGGTCTAGAGATGGCGGGAACACCTCGCATTGACTAATAAGCTCACTTTGCCTAATCTGGGATGCCGAGTGGAAATTCTGGATGATTAAAGACGTCATTTTGTTTCTGTGTAAATGTTTCTGCCAGCTCTGGCTGAGTTTCATCTGGCTTGTCAGACACTTCTCTGCAATCATCTTTTCTTTTCTTCTAAATGAGAGCAGACTGCTCAAACCCCACCTATTACCAAGCCTGAGAGGGTGAAACGGAGGAGCAAGGAAAACTGTTTGCACCGGCCATATCAGTAGCTAAAATTCACTAGAGATGCAGAAAAAAATCGATTCTATAAAGAATCGTAGTTCCTAGTTCTGGGAATTTTGAGTTGATTCAAAATGCTCAAATATTGATTTTAAAATCTGTTTAAGTTGTACGTCTTTGCTACTCCTATTTGTGATTATGCTCCACATCACGTTACGGTACGGCCATCATAGAGCGCAGTCTCGCCCACTGCATATATTTGGAATAATTCTGGGATATCTTATTACAAAAAAAAAAAAAAAAAGCCAGGCAACTAAGCTAACCTAATACTGGTAATTTAAGTTACAGAATTTTACACACAAACCTAAATTTATTTAAATATAAACTAAGAGGTTCTATGCTGTATCAATTTCTTATAGAATTCTTTTAAAGGGACAGTATAATATATTTTACAGCAATATGGTGCCATTTTATAGCACAATCAAGTAACTGTTACCTTCAATTGTTGCAAAAATTCTACATATATATGTTAAATATGATTTAGAGGAAACCTTTAGAAATTGGGCCTCTGTCTTTTTATAAAGCCATTTCTGAAACGCCGCCTTCAGGAAGTTATCTCATCATGGTTCCTCTGTTAACAGTGGTCGGTCCACCCAGGTGTTTTGCATAGCTTAATGGTTGCCCTGGGAGAATAAAGGATTTCTTAAACATGCATTTAAAATCAAGGCAATAATCCAGGTAGTTTTTTGATGAAGGAATAACATAGCATGATGTAAAACTGAAAAAAGTACATTTTGCATAATATAAATAAATACATGTTGTATTTGTTTATGCTGTCTTTTCTTCTTGTCAGATACTTAAACAGAATCTCATTTGAAGAGAAAATTTGGTTTCTGAATCAAATCAGGACCCTAAAAATCTGAATGGAATCCTGGCATATTGAAAGCATTTTTAGTATTTAACTTTAAGGTGGATATTTATTTGGTTTGACCTTGAAGCCTGTTGGAATGGTGTCTAATAGAAAGATTTCAAAGTTTTCCAGACTGAAGTGAAACATTCTCCATTTCCTCCATTTTGACATATCCATGTTGTGCAGGTATAGGTCTGAGTCCAGAGGTTCTGAAAAGCTTTCTGACAGCTCTCTTGGTTTCCCTTAGATGCGGTGAGCTGAAGCGGGTCATTTCTTTTCTCTCTGAAGCATCTTTTAGTCTCCGCTGAGCCCCTTGCACTGAACTGCTGCGTCACCCCGCTCCTTTACCATTTCAGCGTGACGTTTGTGGCCCGTCAGCATCATCACCGAGGGCATCATTTAGCAGAAAAGCCATTCAAATCCAATTCATTGATTTCTTGTACTTCATTACTTCTGCTGCTGCAAAATGACCACATTGAGGAAGCTAATGAGGCTGTGTCCATCTTAATCAGCTCTCCCAGTCATTGTTCTCCCGTCCTGGCAGGACTACTGGGGCATGCAGCTGCCGGAAACAACTGGGATTGTGGTATTATAATAATTTTAATAAGGAGCTCCAGGTTTTATGTGCCTCAAATATCCGTAAAGGCGGAGTGTGAAACTTTCATAAAAAATTTTTTTCTTTTGCATAAAACCGTCACTATGTTGTAACAGTAAGACAGATGATCTGTGAAAAAACAATCAAACTCCTCCAACTCATGGCTGAACCACTGTTGTCATATGAGGAAATGCACCAGTCTGGTCAGAAATGACCAATCAGAGCCAGGAGGAGGGTCTTAGCGCTGTCAGTCAACTTGTGTATGCGCTGTTAAATTTGCTAATGATGGAGAAACAACTTACTGTGACAGGAAAATGGTTTATTCTTGATCATACTAATTAGGCTTAACATTCACAACAGGCTTCAATGTAAATAAATACTGAGGCAAAGATACTCAAAATATTCTACTCCAAGGGCAATATTATGTATTTTCCATGGATAGAGTGCCATTTTATCACACAATCAAGTATCTGCTGCCTTCAACTGTTATTAAAAAATGCTGCATATACAGCAAATATGACTTGAATCTAATTTTACTTTGTAAATTAATGCATTGAGTTTGGGCCTCTGTCTCTAAAAACTTCTGCTGTTTTTGAGACTCCGCTTTCAAGAAGTCATCACAAAATGACTCCTCTATGAACTCTTAAACAACATTTTTACCAGCAATGTTGCTCCTATAATGATGCACAGTTCCCTCAGGTATTTGCTAATTGCTGAAGGAGCTGAGTGGGGCAGTAGCAGGGGGAGGTCTCCTCTGTGAGGTCGAAGCTTGGAAACTGCAGCTCCAATTCTGCAGTTTGTCTCAAAGGCGGAGCTTGGTCCACCCAGACGTTTTGCACTTCTGAATGGTTGCCACGGGAGATTAAAGGATTTATCAAGAACGCAGGGAATAACCAAGACAACACTCCAGGTATGTTTTTGATGAGGGAATAACATTATTGTACATAATAATTACATTTAAGTACAGCAATCAATTAAAAATACTCCCTACTGGTTTTAGCCAATATGTAAAAAACATATTTTTATTAAAAGCTCCATACTGCAGTTTTAGCAAGATGAGCGTTTACTCAAGCCGACTGCCCGTCATCTCTACAGAAGTGAAAAAGTCATATCTGTTGCGTAAATATTAAATGAAACTTTGCTTCTCTTTTGTGCTGGAAGAAAACTTTGAAAACAGTCAAATGGCTCAAAGAATATCGATTTAAAAACCTTTCATTCTTCAGCCTCCAGGTCTCCTGCTTTGCTTCTTTCTGCTATATTTGGGCTGTTTTCTGGGTGATGCTTTTAAGCTGAAGGTGAGCAGACAGTATGACAGTGTGAGGGGGCTTGGTGGTGTAAAACATGTCAAAACAAAGTTGTATCCGCCTACTTACTTCTCAGGTAAAATATCTTCACTGCACACACATTTTACATCCAAATAAAGACTCACAGAACATCAGTGACACCTTATGACAGGATTTTTACGGTGGGTTTTGGAGGGAGGAGTCACGTTGAAAGACCCAACAGGACTGGTCAGGATTGTGTGTCACTAATCTGAATTCTGTGGGAATATGTTCTTGCTGATACCAGATCCCATTTTATTACAAGTGATTGGCTTAAAAACACATTAGCTATAAAGTATGGCAAAATAATGCACTTTTATTATAGTTTTACATGGTCTACAGTCGTATTTACTGCATTATTATTAGTTTTTTTTCTCTGATGCTTACAGTCCCAACCGTCAAAAGTGTTCTACAACTTTACATTTCTAATGTCTGCGATTTCATAGTGCTTATTGATTATTTAACTCTCAAAATAATCTGCTTCCAAAATTTCTCACCCTGAACTCAATGACTAGTTGGAGCATGATGTTTCCGACTACATCACGCTCCATCATCCAGCACCAATTAGCAAACACCTGGTGGAACTGTGTTTTTGCTGAGTTCATTGTAGGAGCTGCTTCTCAGTGCAACACTGGTAAAAATGTTGTTAAAGGGCTAATAGAGGAGCCATGTTATGATGACCTCCTAAAGGTGGAGTTACAGAAAGGCACACAGTTTTAAAGAGACAGAGGCCCAAATTCATGGCATTGCATTACAAAGTAAAATTTATTTTAAGTCATAACCAGCATTTTATACTAATAAAAAGATACTTGATTGTTCTATAAAATGCCAATATATGCCCTTTTAGTTTATTGACATATTTTGATTTGCTCAGGAATATAGACTAAACACCTGCAAAATGTTAGCATTAGTGCTTGACAATGTTTATTGTGGATAGTATACGTTTATGTAGTTCTCTGCTCTTCGTAAGGACTTACTGGTGAAACAGTCCACAGCATATTCATCCTTAACTCATTAAATATTGTCAAGTTTTTTAGTGTACATCTGCACATGTTACACATTTACCTCTGCAGCAAAGTGGTGGAAGTCTCATCTAATTCTGATGGGTTATGAATAGGAAGTAAAACTGTAAATATTTGACTAAGTACTCCAGCAAGAGGACATACGAAGGTCTTCATCTTTATATTTTAAGATACTTAGTCTTTCTAAGTCACAATTCAGAAACCTTGACTTTGACATTGTCTTTGTGTGTGTAGTCAAACGAGACGGCATTTGCATTTACCCACAAGCTATCCCCTGCACCGATATGTAGCGAGTTTATATTTATACACCTGCGGCTGTTCAAATACTGCAGTAAGTGCTTAATGAGAATGTTAACCTGAATTTCTCTGGGTACTGAAGATAACTTGATGTAGTTTTACAAACAATACACCTGCCCTGTATTTCCTCCTGTAGTCCCATAAAACTAACGATTCACAAAAATAACATTAATGCAACACCATGCAAAATATGAAAAGCATCCCAGAACACAGCCATGGTTCACCAACCAGTAGAAAAAGAGTGACGGCCTATCTAAAGGCCACAGTCCAACCTCCCTCGCATGCCAAGCATTCCAGAGTGCTGTGTAAAGGTTGCAGCGATGTAGACCGTCAAGAGAGGCTTCCTCATCAGAGCCCACTTAAAACACACAAAGACCCCAAACTCTGTTTCATACACTTCAACATCTCATGATTCCCCCGGTTCTTTCACCACTGAAGTTCCACTAAACCTTTGTGCCCCTCGAACGACATCCAATCCTCCAACTTCTTGTAGAGAATTAGCATTTCACAAGCATAATGGGGAAAGGGTTGAACTTTACTCACAAAATAAAAGTCTGTTAAATATTTTAGACTGCTGCTAGATGTGAACCTCTAACCTCCAACTCCAGATCACTCTGCAGCTACCGGTGTCACCAAGGGATGCTTGAGAACTCAGCGTTCCATCACCTCATCTCTGAATAAAGTCCTTCCCTTCCTAATTCTTTATTAATACCAATCCCTTATGATGTCAAAAGAAGGAAATATTGAACGTGGTTCAGTTTAAGCAGGTAGATAGACTGACCTACCGAAGCCTTTAAAGACGCCGAGATACTTCATGCGAAGTGCTTAAATTGGTTCTCATTGTATGTGCCTGATGAAAGTTGCGTCATTTTGTTCGCATGCAGTCATTCGCTTGTCGGACTCGACACCAGGCCCTATTCAAACTATTTCGACAGAGTTCTGTGCAAAATGTGATGTGATTGGTCAGAAGTTTGTTGCTGTGCTTTATGTGAAAATGTACTTTGATTTTTTTCTTCAACTTCCACTGCCCGGGATTAGTACCGGCAGGAGACATGGAGACTTTTGAAGAATATTTATCTGACGAGGTGAGAAACTATGTACATTTGTATGATTCTTCACTAAATAACTCCTATTAAAATACGACTGCTGAATGGTCAGGTTAACTCCTGGATGGAATTGTAACGCCATTCACTGAGGAGACTGTCTGCAGAAAAATGTTATGCTCTCTCCATGACCGTTTTGTTGAAACAAAGAGGTAGCAGGGAGAGGGGAACCCCCACAAGTAGTGAAGTGACGTATACCGAAGGAGGAAGGGTGTCCCCCAGGTGGTCTGCGCGGTTGTATGAAAGGTGCGATCAAATATGAACGTGTCAAAGTCACATGACTTTGCATCGACTTTGTTTGTTCGGCTTCAGATGAAATGTTGGAGCCTTTTGAAAGGCCTTATCTGTTTAAACCTGTCACCATCAGGCATGAAAAATAAAAACAAAGTTTTTGGTCCGAACCAAAGGGCTTACCTGGTGTGAATAAACCTTGAGATAGACAGTAAATGTTTTCGTGAACTTTGTTTATTTATTCCTCCCTGTTTTTATGCTCCTACATAAAGGTTAACGCAAACCCCTCACTGGTGGTTGGCTTGATGGGAGAAAATGTTCAAGTTTGTGACAGCTTGCATCGCCATAAATATAAACTGCCAACTCCAGGTTGTGATATTTTTCCCTTCGGCTGCTGTAGTTGACATTGGACTACAGGCGATGCACCATGTTTCAGTCAGTCATAGATCATCATTTGGAGTTTCACTCACAGCTGTTCTGACAGAAGGTGGTACAGACCACATCAATCAGATATGACCCATGGAGCCACTGGCTGACTGTAGAGAAAACATGATCCATCAATCCTGATCCTCTTTATCCACGAATCCTTGATCCATCCAGTTGTGAAGCTCAGTGTCCATTGTCACCAGTTCAGCCATCTTCCATCCTTGGACTGCTTTTGATAGTTGGTGATCTCAGCAGACTCGGAGCATTCCCCAGGAGCTCTGACCCAGCTGAGGGCAGTTTGGATCTTGTTAAACTTGCTCAAGTTCTTGTAACCTCCCCCATTTCTCTGCTTCTGATCCATGTATTCCAGCACAAAATATTAATTTGCTGCTGCCACTAACATGCGCCATAATCATTATGTAAAGTCAACTGTTTTGAGCTTTATATCATGTTCTAATTTTATTCCATAATCAAAAACATTCATGGTGTGTTGCTTTGATTCTTTTAATTCATGTGTGAGAAATCCTTTAATCTCCTGTGGCAACTATTCAGCTGTGCAAGACGCTTGGGGGAACAGAGTTCCAGCTTCGACATACTATGAACTGCAGTTTCCAGGCTTTCCTGCTTGTGCCCCACTCAGCTCCTTCGGACTAGCCAGCAGCAAATAGCAAACACCTGGTGGAACTGCGTATCTGTTGAGTTCATATATGAGCTACTTCTCAGTCAAACACTGGTAAATCGTTGTCAAAGTTGTTAGAGGAGCCATGTTATGATGACTTCCTGAAAGTGGAGTTTCGGAAAGTGGAGCTTTTAAAGAGATAGAGGCCCAATTTCAAGGGATAAAATTACTAAGTAAAATTTCTTTCAAGTTATATTTGATATTTATAGCCTTTGTATAACAATTGAAGGCAACATAGTTACTTAATAGCTATTTTATAGCACAATGTGCCTGGAAAACATGGAATACTGCCCCTTTAATCACCTCCCCTGCCAGTGGTCATAATGTTGTGCGTTGTCAATGTGGCTGAGAGGATGATATTTTGAGACGTGATCCTCATCGGTGTGATGCGGACCGGTTGAAGCAGAGCCATGAGGCCGCTGGGGGGGTGTTGCGGTTCGCAACAAGTGAAGCCCTCGCGAGCAGACCGTACCCCACCCTGCAGCCTCCCCCTGCTCTGCTCTGCTCTGCATAACCCCCCCTATCAGCAGAGGATGCGCCGCACACGGTGCTGCTGAGGAGACTTAGGACTGCACCATTCCTGCCGCCTCCACCGGGGAGGCTGTAATCCCATCCTGTAGGGAGGAAGAAGAGGAAGAGTCACTGCTTTGCGCTCTGACGCTCCGTCCTCTCCTCCCCCCGGTTTTCCTACCGTCTCTCTCTCTCTTCCTCTCTCTCTCTGTGTCTCTCTCATCCGTTCCCTCCCCTGAACGCAGAGGCTGCTCGGTCGCAGCTCGCGAGCCTCCGGGATCGTCGTATTGTTCACCCGTCGCTTCCCCCCCAGCCCCCTTTTCTCCCGGTTAAATCGAAGCAACACGGCGGACCTTTTCTCCTTTTCAAGCCCCCCTTTCTCCTCCCTTTCTCCTCTGGACGTCCTCACCGTGGGAATCCGCCGCAGCTGAGCCAGTCCGGTGACGTGCCCGAGCATGTTCTTACCAGAGGCGGATTTACCTGACAGTCCGCCGCTGCCCTCGCTCCCCCGCCAGCACGCGCGTTTGGACTTCACCAATCGTCACTGAGGAGGAAAGGAAGGAAACACACCCCGGCTCTAAGGATGGGGTTCTACGGCACTTTAAAGATGATTTTCTACAAAGTGAGTATGGTCGGCTCCGGCCGCTGCGGAGGAAGAGTCGCGGTGTGACGGACCCCCGCCTTCCCCTGTCCTCCCCAGGGGCGGCTCTCTAACTGCCGGGGCCTTCACGTTATCGCGGGGCACGGCGGGCACCGGTCACAGCTTCACTGCATCGCTGTGATTTGGCCTCTTCTTCGTCTCTCTTAACTTCAGCTGTAGCGAATTAAAGCCTCTGCTCCCATGTGGTTTGGACCTTGATGTTAGAAATGCTAATAATGGTTATTTTTTATTCACTAATATTTCTGGAGAAATATCTGGATTTTTTTTCACACAGGAGAGCAGCTCTGCACATGAGCTGCTGTTCTCCCTGTCTTAAACCACCTGGATGCATTTCCAAGACACATCCAACCTACACACCGCAGAGCGAACCGCCAGCTCTGATTTTGTAAAATTAGACTTTTTAATAATAAGTTGGAAACGGGGAGCTGACAAACAGCCTGTCCGCCTGCAGGCCAGCTCATAGGGTTATCATAATTAGATGTTATGCAGCACTGCTTATCTTCCTCTGAGCAAAGTGACTGCTGGAGATGTGTGCATGTGATCGGCGCGCCTCTAGCTCTTCCCTGACATGGTGCTCCTCGCCTCAAGCTCCACAGCACAGATAATAGGTCACTGTGTCAGACCGGGTTGAGCTAGAACCTCCTCAGAGATGCTTCCTGTGTTACTGGAGCTCATTTAAATGGTGACACCCCATCCAAGCTGCCAAGTATTAAATAAACTGTGCTGTGATCTAAATAAAGTAGATCATTTCTATTCAATTTCTAGCTTTATTCTTTGGAGACTTTTCATTTGGTCCAAATAATCATTATGAGGTCAAAATCTCATAATAGGAAGTGATTTTTGTAGCAGAAAATATTTGCTCACTGATTGAGCTCTAATCAACCATCTGGGGATGGTCATCCCCAGTAGCAGTGAACCGATTGCAGTTTTCTGGCCGAAACTGATTTTGACCAATTTTTTATTTTTTTTGGTCTGAAATGTTAAATATAGCAAGAAAGTCGCTGAGTTGGCAAAAGAGTTGGTGACTGTTGTTAACTGTCTGAAAGTGCAGACGTGACCTGGTGGGTGTGTCAGTCAAACCTCTCACAGCAGAGCAAGAGAGAACAGTGGTTGAGTTTTAGACCTTTGCTGAGGAAGATCAGATCAGTGGAAAAGATCGACTTCATATGGAAGTATTGGCTGATCACCGAAATGAAGGAAATCGGGGTCAGATTTTTCGTTGTGCCTCAAATCCTTAGATCAGATCTGATCGGCAGGTTAGATCGGTTCTTCTATTAAAAGCGTTAAGACAGGAACGTCAGTCATGTCAGTCACTTTTCCTGCGTTTTTCCAACCACTTTTCAATATACTTTCATGTGTGATTGTCAATGCACCACTTTTTTCACCCATGTCGGATTCAAAAATATTTGCGCTTGAGCACATTTTTTTAAGAACCTCAACCTTAACTTTGCTAGACTTTGCTTTCCTTCGGGAAGACCCTTGAACATGGAGTGTCTAACAGTGATGTCAGTTTGAATATTTATGCTCTTCTGTTTGGTTTCCATTGTGGTTTTTCAAAATCGTAGTTTACATTTCAGCAGGTTCTGTTGTTCCAGCTCTGTTTTTTGAAACTATTTTTGAACACAATGGTTCTACATGCTGCCTTAATGAAGTGATTGCTTCTCTGACAGCGCCGTTAACCCTCTTAGTAACCGTCCCGTGGTGCTTTATTGGGTCGGGCAGAAGAGAGGGAACCGGGGGGTGATGAACGGGGAGGGAAGGGGAGTGACTCGGCCGGGTTCTCTCCGTCTCGTTGGCACAACGACAAGCTTTTTCTGCTCTTCTTTTCTTTCCCGTGCTGATGTCCAGTTTCAGGTTTTCTCACAGAGGCACATATTCTCAGTCCAACCAGTACGCCCTCTCTTTTTTTTTTTTTCTTCTCTCCTGTCTGACTCTGAAACACACACAAAACAATATCACACACAAACACACACACCCTCCGCATGCATACACACACCCAGGCTCTCCTTAGCTACTGAACTGCCGATGCAGTGAGATCACCTCTGTAAGAACAAGGCTTCTGGGTCTTATTTGCTACTCTAGATACCTAATAACTCACCTTTATTACACTGTCTTAAATCAAGTCTGACACAGGTTACACCTGACCCAGCTTAGAAACTTCCAGAGATGTTTCTGTAAATTTCCCTTCATGGATTAACTGGACATTTTTTTAGTGATACTCCCCACTTTTGCATACAGGAGATGCATTTTGAGGAGAAATAAGACTGAAATAATTAAGCGGAACAGGAAACGTTTACCTCACGAGACATTGGTGTGTAATCGGCTACACACCAGTTGTTGTGGTCTAAACCGGTCAAAACTGGATCCCAAAAGCACTTTGTTTAGAAGATGAATTGATCATTCTCAAGTGAAAACTGCGTTTATGAGCAGTGATTTAAAAGTGAACCTGTAAAGCTGTGATGGTAAATGTGATGCATTTAAAAACATGAAAGTGCTCCAGTGAAAAAGGTTACTCTAGATGCCTGCATTGTTTCTATGTATTATAATACTGATTGGCCTAAAAAGACAAAGAACATTAATATTCTAAGTTGTAAAGTATACATGTTTAATTTGAAAGTGTTGGGAAGCCTCTTTAAACATTCATATTAGAGCCAATCATACCTATGAATGTATCATGTTTGAGTTTCTGGGGGGGGTGGGGGGTATCTTACTTTTAGATTTGCTGTTCATAACATTTCTGTAAGCCCAGGAAGCTGAAACCACAAACAGACGCTCAATCTTTCTCTCCCTAAATTATAGTGATAAACAAAAAAAGGCACATATCTGGAGGTAGACGTGTAATCATGCCACTGTAGAGCCAGACAGCATGGAGTCAAATGTCCAGCGTTTTTCCCTGAGTAGAATACAATAGTACAATAATAAACCTGCATCCAAATGGCATTGTCTGCCTCTACAGGGAAACATGGGCTGCTTTTGGTTTCTGGTTTCTATAAGCCATCATCTAATTATGCTCCCACTTGGCACAGATGTATGTTTTCCTGCACAGGTTGTGACAAAACAACTGAAAGCGACACAGTGGACAATGGCAAGCTTTGCCACCTGTGTAGTAGCTTTGTACAAAGTTAGCCTGGAAGAAAAAACAAAAATTAAACAATGAATTGCTGACGATGACCAAAGTCACTTTGCCCAAGCCGGTACTTTTGGTCCTTTAAATAAAAATGAAAAGAAAAGTTGTTTTTTCTTTTCTTTTTTTGGCTTTGTAAAGGTCGGCTACGCTCATGTCCCTTTAAGATGTAGCAGTACCTGTGCTCTCTGTGGTCACGAGACTCCACCACTTCCAGCCTTTAACAAGAATCGTAAAGAGGGAGGTTTGCAAACAGCGAGTCGGTTTAATGGCTCCTGTAAGGAACGATTGAAATCCTGGAGAAAAGGAGAGATTATGACGATATGCGACATGAGTTTTTATTTTGAAAAGTAGCAACACAGGGGACGTGGCTTAAATTCACCAGACTAGCAGCAGGAAATTAGCACTTTGGCATGGGAGGTCTCCAGGCCTTACTCGCTTTGGTCAACGAGGAAGAGAAGCTGCTCAAAAAAACAAAATGTCATCAATCATTTGGCAATATTTTGTGTTCATCAAGGACATTGGAAGTGAAGTTATATTATACTTCTAAACTTGTTCAGCTAAGATAATAGCTAAAAGTCCACAGTTCCTTCATTTGTTTTCAGATGCTGTAGTTTTAAAGTGGCAATAAAATTAGTTGCAAAAAAATGGTACAGAGAAATTTTAGTGTTAGTGTTATCATTCACTAACAGGAAATAATATATACATATACATATATATATATGTAAATATGATGATATATATCAATATATCATGATATGCCATGATATATTGGTAAAGTGGACTTTTCAATATATCATGATTCTGACTTTTGGCCTTAATATCCACCCAGCCACAGAAAGGATGTTGGGTTTAAGCAGAGATGAACTCATATTTGAGCTTCAAAGATGAGGTTGTTTTTAAAATGCTTCATGTTCCTCTATTAAACCAATTGAAAATAATTATAGTAAGGCCAGGTGGTTGCGTGTTGCGTCTCGTCGTGGCAGGATACCAGAGGAACATGATCACTAATTCCTCTTGCTGATGAAGGGAGGGCGATCACTCGCTTGTGTGTCGATTAGTCTGGCCCGGGAGAGTGGCAGGCATGGGATGAAGGAAGCTTGGCTGGCCCAGGCCCTGGACACAGCCTCTTTTGTTTGCCCAGTCGAGTGGGCTGTAACAGGGACCCGAGGCAGTGCACGCACGCAGGTGATGAAGAACGATAAAGAAGCAACTCTCTGGTGTTTGTTGTGAGCCGTCGACGTGAATCACAGCCAAAGAATGCGGCGTGTGCCCTACTCCTGAGAGTTGCCGTATTCTGTGGTTATTTAGCGAACATTTTGTACCCTTGGAATCTGGGCGTGAATGTGTTTGCCTATGGATATTATTGTTCGTCTGGTTGCTTGGGGATCAGCGTTCCCTGTTCTTGTGGTTATCATGTTCAGGATGGGAACAGAAGCACAGTTAAACATCCAACCACGGTGCACTTTCTCACAGCGATGACTCTCTTCAGGTCTTCCCACGGATCTGGTTCCTGTTTGACACAGCAAAACGTTGAATTTATTCCGTAGCCACTAGATTAATTTAATGCACACACACACACACACACGTGTCCATGCAGTGGTGTTAATATTTGAATGTCCTCAGTTTAACAGCTAATGCTGACAATTTTTCTAATCTGCAAAAGCAGTCCTCCGTCTTTAAAAACATCCTCGACCTTCTCAAGGTTCAGACATATTCATATGGCCTTCATGCCACCTGCTGGTCTTCTAGCTGCAGACATTTCTTCGGGGGATCTCTCTTCTGAACATGGAATTGGACTTTGACTGGAAGCATTACGTCTCTTTAATCTGCTTTGTCTGTTGTACTTGTGACTGAGCAGAACAGAAATATCCTCTTATTGCCCCACAGTGGGGAAACTCCGGCTCAATAGCAGCAAAGGGCAGAACGCTCAGGCATGTAGGTCCACACAGAAAAACAAAAGTCTGCAAATATACAAATAGCAAAATTAAGAACAAGATGGCTACATACAATCCTCTCCACCTATCAGGAATGCACAACTGAATAGAATCATAATGATTTTTAAAAAAGTTCCATAATGTGCACGAATATTTGTGACGGACCAGGACAGAATAAATCTCCCCAGGGCGTTTTGAGATCTTTACACATTTTGAAAGTTTGGGTTCCAGCTCCTCCGCCGCCAGTCCAAAACCTTCCTCCTCTTCAGCTAACTGCAGCGTCGTAATGCAGGCGCTTTCGCTGTATTCTTTGGTTTCATCTCGTTCTGAACCGGATCTGAAATGAGATCAGCGGCTGCCTTATCATAGAAGTTGCCATGACGATGCGCCGTATAACCACAACTCAGTTTGCGAATTAAGTAATAGAAGCGTGTGAATGGCCAATAAAACCCAGTGGGTTGATCAGCTGTGGGTTTCCTCCACACCCCGAAACGACTCCGATTTACTCTGTGAGCGAACTGAATTCAAACACAAAGTTTATCTTTTCAAAACCTCCAAAACTGCTATTGCTATTTAAAGTGTTGTTGGAGGGATTCTTCACAACTTCAACTCGTTTGTTTGGTAGAAAAACAAAAAAAAAAATTATTTTGTCAGAAATTGGTAGTTTTTCCTTTTTTTTTTTGTCTTCTCTGTTCGTCTCTGTTCGGTGATTCCTCTGGAAAGTAAACCCCGTCTCAAATCAACCCCACAGCATGAGGCTGCCACTATTTATGGTGGTGATTGTGTTTATTGTCAGCTTTGTTACATTGTAATTCACATTTATGCTTTACGTTGTTCTGTCACTTCATCGTAAAGTACAAAACAGAAAACGTTTTGAGTTTTCATATTTGGTGGAAAGGTTTCTTGGTAAAGCGCTGCCTTCTTATAAAGAAGTGTGATTCATATATTTTTTTCCTTTATGGACATGCACTCGAGTGGTGTCATGTTTTCTAACGTTCTCCCTTTATTTCTCTCCTTTCCTCCTCAGATGAAGAGAAAGTTGGACCATGGCCCAGAGGTCCGATCTTTCCCTTCAGGAAAAAAGCCCTGCAAAGGCCCGGAGTATCCGAGGTACGCTCAGAGACCCTACTCTCCGCCGTTTTCCTGAGGTCACCGGGCCCAGTCCGTTCCTTTGTTTGCCATCTGCCACACGGCGTAACGGTGCCAAAGAAAATGTCAAGTGTTCTGAACTCTGAGAGCTGCGCTCGTCCTCCAAAGGGAGGCCGGTTACGTCCGCAGCCTCCTGCCTGCAGTCTCCGCTCGTTCCTCTGGCGCTCCATCTTTAATGCATGAGCTCACATGTAGCTGCTTTAAAATTCAAACCCAACACAACCGCTTCTGCGTAAACGTAAACGTTGCGCTGTAACCGGCTCCCTGTGCCATTAAAAATGAATCAATAATGAAACCGACCCCCCTGGCTTCCAGTGTTCCCCGCCAGCTGACTGGACCTGAAGCATGGAGAGGTTCTCCTGCGGTCCGGACCAGGATCAGTGGTTCTAGAAACCTCCTGCCACAGAGATGCATGCGCTCTTACACAGTTGGTCAAATGAAATCCGTTTGCTGTATGTGACTGAAAATAAACGTACAGTGCAGTAAGTTTCCCTTAGTTGCTGTTGAGTACAGAGTTGTACACTACCTGCGTTCTGCTGCACCAAAAAGCAAACAGATAATTCTTTTCATTTTAATTGGTTGAGGTGCGGCAGAAGGCGGGGCTTTCCCAGGGCACCGTTCCTACAAGAACCAGAAGTGCGTGCATATTTACATTTTGAGCTTACGGAGTTAGGCATAGTGATTAATCACAGCGCTAGATTAATTTGATTACATTTTTTAATCGACCCACTGCACTGATTTAAATATTTGTCCGGGTCGCAGCAAAGCATCGCCAGATACTCCTGTAATATGTCCCTTGTTGTTCATGCTGAAAGCTGAGCTTCCTCTGCTGCCTGTTTATGCGCTCATTTCCTGTAGAGGAGTGATGACAGAGCCGATGCTGACTTTAAAGGTGCTTTGTTGTTGTGTGTGAATTGCAGCCCAACAGGAATTGTCCCGTGTCCAGCCACACCCACCACCTTCGGCCACATCAGAGCGGCCAACGGCCAGGGCCAGCAGAGACGACGAATCACCTCAATCCAGCCTCCCACGGGGCTCCAGGAATGGCTCCGAACATTTCAGGTGAGTCACCTCTGGCAGGCCGTCAGAGAGCAGGCGTCCGTCCAATCACTGCGCTTTTAGTCTCCTAGGTAATCGGTTGCCTTGTTGCGTCGGTCCAACACATTAGCAGGATCACCGTGGTGAGGGATTGGGATGACCTGGAGCTGAGTTGGTTCAGAGCTAGCTCTTTATTAAAGCTTCATCTGAATCTGATAAATGATCTCAATGTTTCTGATAGTGATGTATCGATCTAGTTTTTCACTTCCGATACCGATACAGATATCTGAGGTTGAGTATCGGCCGACACAGATCTATTACAGAGAAACAGAGCTGACTTAAAACGTTTTTTTTTTTAAACACAGATATAAATGCACTAAATTCCATTGATTTATTTGGTAACTGCACCAATACAGCACACTTGAATCCAGCAACAGCTTTCCAAGCTTGGTGAAACATGTAAAAACAATTTTAATTTGTTCAGTCAGGGCAGTTATGAGTAGAACAACCAGGGAGTCAAAATACATCATTTTTTATGTTAGTGAAATTTTGCAATTACAGTGTTTTGATTAAACACAATTAAAATCACCCGTGTATAATTTTACCGCCAAAACCTTTTATTGAAAAACGTAATTGCCACACCTGCCATCACTTTTTTGCATCTTGTTAGTCTTGAGCTGTAATGACCTCTGACCTCAAGGAACTAAGATGTAACTTAAACTCATTAGCCTTGATAATCCCAGTGATTTTGTTGCTGTAATGACTTGTCATAGATTTCATTATCTCTCATTATCTTATAATAGCTGTTTGAACCTGTGACCCCTCTCTCTGTTCTGAACATTATTTCATCGAACATATCTCCATTCTGACAGCAACAGGGAGATGAAGTGCTGTCTCTGAGGCTGAATGTGTTTTCCTGTTATTATTGTTTTGTAGTGAATTTAAGGAATAACACGTCATACAGTAGACGGCAGCATAGCAAAGAATCGCAAAAATATACATCAAGTCCCTATTTTTTCCCCCACAAATACACAACTCAATTTGAAGTATTTTAGATCAAGAAAATACATTTTTCCATACTTCTAGAAATCCTTCTGAACTTTGACTCCAAATCAAAACAGATCAGGATTTTCTTACACTGCAACAGATATTGCAAATACAATCATTCTTACGTCATAATGCACCTCTAATAAATGCCGGGGACAAAAGTGGATTCAAGTGTTCTTCTGACTATGTTTTCAGCCCACCAAATTTTTGCTGCAGTTGTGCAAGACGGTTTATAACAAGGTAGAAATTTGAGGAGAGAGAAAATCAATTTGATCTCAGGTTGAGAGGACGGACCTGAGGAGGAGAGGCTCGTGTTTGAAGCTGAAGATCAGTGGCTGGAGTTGATGCAAGAGTTAACTATCTGTTGCTCAGCGCTGTGTTTGTGGGCAGCTCTCTGCAGCCCCTCATTACCCTGAGAACCAGCACCTCCGGCTAAACCTTTCAGTTGCCAAATTACAGGTGTAGAGCCAGATTTTCCACTCCGCCTGTAATCAGCGTTGGTGCCCAGCTTTTCCAGGGCAGGGGACCTGCTTTCTTCAGAGTGTTGTTCTGAAGAAACGGTTGAAATGTTGAAGCTGGAGGAATTAAACTATCAACTGGGACTGCAAAGCAACTTTATGGTGTCAAACTTTTTCACTAATGCACCGGTGGAAAAAAACAAGACACCTGAGGCTCATCCATGCCTCACTTGCTGATTTTCCATGATAATGTGTGCAAAAATTAGCCTATATTCTGCTAACATTGGAGAAACGCAATTTTGCAATTGCAAGAAATTTAAAAAAAATCACATGTGGATAAGTTTGTAAAGGGAGAGTATTATATATCATAGTATTATATAGCATAACCAAGTAATTGTTAACTTCATGCTATATAAATTAAATATGTTTCAAAATAAAATAGACTTTGTAATTTAATACCTTAAAATTGGGCCTCTGTCTCTTTAAAAACTCCTGGGAAGTCATCACAACATGGCTCCTTTATTAACCCTTTAACAAGGTTTTTCCCAGCGTTGCACTGAGAAGTAGCTCCTATAATAAGCTCAGCTCATGTGCAGTTCCACCTGGTGTTTGCTAAATATTGCTGGCTAGTCTGAAGGAGCTGAGTGAGGTGAAAACTTGCAAGCTTTAGCTCTGAGGAAGAACTTTGTCTGAATGCAGCGCTCCGTCCACCCAGGAATTTTGCAGAGCTGAATGGTTGCCATAGAGATTAAAGAATCAAAGCAGCACTTCAGGTATGTTTTTGATGAGGGAATAACATTATAACACGATGTAAAGCTCAAACAAGTTGATTTTATGTAGTACTGCCGCTTTAAGAAAACATGCTGTGTCATCGTCTTTTTCATGGTTTGCACCCATAGAAACATCCAGCTGTTGGTCATGTGACTCGTGTGAAGTGAAAAAAGTGTATCTATCACAGTTTTGCATAATAAACTGATTTTTATTTTACTGAAAAATCACTAAAATGCCAAAACTTTGTCGACAAACAAATGTTTTCCAAATTGCTGTGTTCCCATTATTTTCAAAATGTCAAATTGTGCAATTATACAGCCAATGGAAATGCAGCTACTGATGGACGACTCTGTTCTGTTTGCTTCACTTTTTATACTTTCACCTCCAGTCATGCTCGAAAACGTGGAGGCGATGCTCTTAAGGCACTGCTATGTGTGAATGCTTTTATTGCTGCCCTGCAATTCCCACTTTTTCTTTCTGAATAATACCTGCAGAAGTGATGTGGTTTGGAAATAAAACCAGAGTTTATTACAGAAGTAGATCAGAGAGAAACCATGTTTGGCTCATCTATCTGGTTCAATAGAGCCTCGCTGCGCTGCGCAGCAGAATGTCTATAACTGGCTCAGTGTTTCATATCAACAACTACGTATTATAGACAATCCAATAAAATGACTGTGAGCGTTTTTACTGGGAGATGAACTGCATTCGGCTTCCCCATTCCACCAGTACCACAGTAGGTTTATAGAAATGTCAGCTTTTCATTCTTCTCTGAAGTCAGTCGGCTCTGTTTGCTTCACACTTTACTGGCTGAAAATGAACTTTGACCTCAGGCTTTGTTAGATTTTCTTCTCACCTTTCATTCATTTGCCTTTTGGAGCGCCTCTGTTAAGCTCCACTTTTCGGGTTGGAGCAAAGGCTGCTGGGTAAAGCCTGAAATGTTAGACTTTTCTGGCATTAAACCACCTTGACTCAGGTGGATGAAGTCTTCTGGGAGTTTGGACATTGCACTTTTTATTCACTCTGGTTATCTTTGATAATAATTATAAAAAGAAAAAAGTGTAACAACAAAGAACTCTCAGCAATTATTGTTTTCCTGTTAAATTGATTTGTTTATTCTTCTCTTTTAAATTTTGAATTTGCGGGCTCCAAAAATCACCTTCCATCTACATCAGGGGCGTCAAATTCATTTTCATTCAAATCAAACATCTGAATGTTGTTAAAGGGCTGGTTGTACTAAAATCTATTGATAGAATCCAGTAAACTGTTCAAATATCAATAAATATCTGTTGATTTGAGCATTCAATAAGGGTTCCTTAAAAAGAAGTAATTGATGGACCTTTTCAGTTCATCCAGAATTTCTTGATTGTTTCTGGGTTTTTTTGCAATCAAAATCATAGATTTTCTGGTGCTAATCTTCTTTTTTGTTTTTGTAATATTTGCAGTAATGTAAGACGTGAAATGTGACTTTTTATCAAAAACCTTATCGATCAAGCAATGAATCACTTAAGCACAATGTTTTTGGCCAATTTTGAGATAAAATTGCAGCAAAACCTGAAAAAATGTTGACTTTTCTCATAAATTTTGTGGATTTGCAAAAAAAGAGGAGGGATTTATTGATGTAATTTGGAGTCTATAGGGACACATAAAAAGCTACCGGGGGCCAAATTTGGTCCCCTAGGCCTTGAGTTTGACACGTGTGATTTGCGTCCTTTTCCAGATTGATGCCTTAATGATGATGTCATCTACAATTGAGCGCGTTCGGTGTTGTTTGGTGTCGTTGTCAGCCGATGTCTGGCCCCGGAATGAAACCCATCTCCACATTTGTTTGTGTTGTCTGCAGAGCTGGAGCGGCCCAGAGAAGCTGCTAGCGCTGGATGAGCTGATCGACAGCTGTGAGCCCACACAGGTCAAGCATATGATGCAGGTGATCGAGCCGCAGTTTCAGCGCGACTTCATCTCCCTGCTGCCCAAAGAGGTGAGCGCCTCATGTCGCCTGGCCCTCTCTGGCTGTTGTCCTGTACTGTTGTGAATTTGCAGCCCTCTGATGTCGTCTTGGTCTGTCAACAGCTGGCTTTGTACGTACTTTCATTCCTGGAACCGAAGGACCTCCTGCAGGCGGCGCAGACGTGTCGCTACTGGCGCATCCTGGCAGAGGACAACCTGCTGTGGAGAGAGAAATGCAGGGAAGAGGGTGAGTCTGGCTGCTTCCCACTGGGTCTGTTGGAATAATGGACACTGGAAAATGAATCACTCAAAAATACTAGCGGGCATTAAAATTGATGTAAATCTGTAAACGTAGCTCCTCCAGTCCCTGTAGTGTCACCCAGTGAGCTGAGAGTACCCAGAAATGTCGTGATTCACTCTCTTTAGCCGACAAGGTGAACACAAGCATTGGTCTGCATGATAGCTATGCTAACGCAACACACTAACTCTACCACACTGATATTAGAGAGCAACTTAAAAAGGTCAAGGGGGCTCCCACACATCACAAGCTTGACGGTAGGTGATTAAATATTAGCGCCACAAAGAACTCGGTGACGATGCTCTGTTGATCTGAGCTACCTGTCTATATGAGCTTCCCAGCTGAAAAGTTCCAAGCAATGCTCTGTCCCGTTTCCTGTCCTGCTACACTCAGTTTCGTGTCGCTGTGACGCAACGTTCCGTTCTGCTGTTCTGGTCCTCCTCCTTTCCAGCGTGGTGTGAGGTAACGCAGGGAAATGTCGATCAGCTAAGACCAATCTGCTACTAAACAGGAAGCAGTGAAACAGCCAGAGCTCCAGTTGTAAGGGTAGCTAATAATATGAATGGCAGAGCCAGGCTGGAGCTGACAATTAGACCAGAAAGAGCCAGTAACCCGTAGCAACCCACCCCACTGCTGTAGCTGATCACTAAAGAAATGACTGTGCAAAAATTACCATCAGGCAGAAATTGTACAGAGCTGCTGCTGAATGCATCATCATGGACCGGATCCTTGTTTACACTGTGAAAATGGGATTTACTCTGCTCCAGATCCATGTTTGAATTGAAGCAGGTCATTTTATTTTTTAATTTGTCCTTTATTGCTGTCTCTGTAACACTGATTTGGATCAACTGTTTTCAATCACAGGTGTTGCAGCAAGAAGAAATGTATGTTTGCGCATCTATATCTTATATTTACGTTTCATACTTTGTGGAAATAGATTCATCACATTAGTTCACAGGTTTGCCTCCAAAGTACATGTTTTGACGGCAATCTGTTTAATACATTATTGACTGAGTTATTTTAAGAAACATTTGAAAACATCCTTACTGCTAATAAAGTGATCAGAGTCAGTCTGTGCCGTATTAGTAGTTGTTGAAGTGGGAAGCTGCTACCGCCTATCAAAATGGTGGCAGGAAACCCAGATGTAGGAAGTGTGGCGTCATGTGGGAACTATATATTCGTTTCCCCTTAATTAAGGAAGTTAAATATTTGTCATAATATAATAAAACATGCTTCTTTGCTCTTATCTAGACAGAAATCTCTGCCTTCAAAGAAAAATTGCGGAGTGTTTCTGTTAGGATTTGTGTTGAGCTTGACGTTTGACCACAGACCCTGCTGAGGGCGGTGCAGATCTTAGTCACTCCTGCTGTTTTGTACTGTGAAGCACATTCAGCTTGTGTTTCTCTCCATGCAGGCATCGACGAGCCTCTGCCCCCGCGGAAAAGGAAGGTGGCCAAGCCGGGCTTCACCCACAGCCCCTGGAAGAGCGCCTACATCAGGCAGCACAGGATAGACACCAACTGGAGGAGAGGGGACCTGAAATCACCCAAGGTAGCTTCCTCTACTGATTCCCAACGGAGTTAGATGATGATGGTCTGTGATCAGACACCATTAAGTTAAAGAAAGCTGCTTCAAACGAGGCCTGAGGGTTGGAATTGATGGAAAATGGTGATAAGTCATGTCTGCAGTGTTCCACTGAAATGATAATGGAGCAGGCTCTCAGGACGGTGTCCTTCAGTCTGAGGTCTGGTTTTATCTTTTACCTGTGAGGACATTTTTCTTCACATCATGACCCTGAAAAATCTAATCTTTAGGAGACCCTGGAGGTTGCAGTTGCTTCTGGAGGCATCTGGAGGTGATTTTAGGACACAGATTATCTTCCTGACGTCTTTGTTTTCTTCTGTGTGGGCACATGAACTCAGAAACAAACACTTCCCCTGAAACGGGCTCCATCTTCCTCTTATCTCACACTGACCCCTGGAGACCCGCCGCTGTCGTCCGCCTGTTGTCCACATCCTGTCTCACCCCGTCTGTACTGTCCCAAGGTGCTGAAGGGGCACGACGACCATGTGATCACCTGCCTCCAGTTCTGCGGCAACCGCATTGTCAGCGGCTCCGATGACAACACACTGAAGGTCTGGTCGGCCATCACAGGAAAGGTATTTCTGTTTCTGTTCTATAGCAGGGTTGTGTGGAGTCAGAGCGGTCGCCAGGCCTGTTTTCAATTTATGGTAAAAATACATGGGAATATTTTTGGCAGCAGTTTTTGCCTGAAACTTTGAAGGGGACGTGTTATGCAAAATTTACATTTTTGTACTTTCCTTTGGGTTTCTACTATTTGTAAAAACAGTCGAAGCGCTTAAAAAATTACTCAGCTGGTTTTTGGTAATAAGTTGATGTTATTTGGTGTCTGGAAAATGGGCCGTTTCAAAAACCTTCTGGAATGTAACATAACAAATCAGCAAGGCACTGCTAGCCCGTCACCTAGCAAAGTCCAGCCCGTCACCTAGCAACCTTAGGAAAGCACCAAGCGGTGGTGATGTTTGGTCAGCTTGTTGTTCTGCTGTATGCACTGGAGAATGGCTGCTGGAAAAGATAAGTGTTTTGTTGTTGACTTACCATTCAAAACCACTTTCTGCATTCTTGTTGGCTGTGCAGGAGGCTTCACTTCTGCTTTTTGAAGACGTAAGGCTATGTAATTGAGCATCTGTTTGCAACATTCAGTTCTTGGGGCGTGACCAGCAAAATCTTATTTAAAGATACAGAGGCCCTAAAACATGAGCGGAGTTCAAAATAGACTAAAATTTTCATTATCTAGGAATGATTTTATGTGAAAAACTTAATAAATGTTCCTTATAGTCCCTAGACATATTCTGACCCGTTTGAGGAAGCAACATTTAAAAGAAAGACAGTTGGGAATGTCTTGAATCATCCCAGGTCTAAGCGTGTGTTTGGCTGATGAAGTGTGAGGTGTTGGAGTCCCGGATGTTGCCTGGAAGCTTCTGAGGAAATGAACCCTTCTGATCAGTGAATGTGACATCATGCAGAATCAAAGCTGATTCTCAACAACAGCTGTGATCAGCGGAGACTTTTCCTCTACACAGTATATATTTCTCTACAGAGGAGATCTGCTGCTGTTGTAGCAGATTAAATTGTATTAGAATAAAGCATTTCTGTTTACGGTGACATAATAAAATACAATAAACCATCAAAAATTATGATTTATATCATTAAGCTGCATGCCGTAACCGATTCTAATCAGATTTCCAAATTAATTGATATTTATTCATTTTCTTGTATAACAAGCGGTGGAGAAAATCTCAGAAATAACATTTCCGATCGTGCTCAGTTTTGTTTTGTTTACCGTCAATAACTAAAATTTATAATGACAACAATAAATCAAAATTATTATCAAAATTTTTCACAATAAATAATGTTTGCTTTTCAGCATTGATTTGATTCAGGACTATAATAAATGAATACAGCAATAAAACATTAAAAGCTTTATCATTACTTGTTCCTAGTGCTGTATGTAAAGAAATATGTGATTTGCCCCATGTTGGTTTGAAAGACAACATGTTCACCACATGTCTCAGCTGGAGAAACTCACAGCAGCAGGCTGTCGGTGGTCTCTGGTGATCAAAACTTTCCTCTGCATCCAGATCCGATCTTCTTCTGAGGAGCCTCACCAGTCTGTTTTGGCTTCTTACATTGATGCGTTTCGCAGCGCTGCTCCACAGCATCCGCCTGCACACACTGTTGGTATTCATAGCAGTAGCTGGAGCGGTCACACTGGGCTGCCCGCTTTATTAAAAAGGAGGTGGAGGTGTGGAGAGGTTGCAGATCAGTGTTTATGTCTCCTTGTTGGACTCCTGTTTAACTAATAATCTATAATGATCATCTAAGCACTCAACTGGAGCTTGTCTTATGTATTTTGTTTTCTCTTCGTAATATTAGATCTGTATTCAAAAACCATCTTTGTGGAGTTCTTTATAAAACATGTTGCAATGCGATTCATGTGCGTTTGATCCCATCCTCGGGCTCTCTGCTGGAGGGCAAAAAAAAACTACTCACTGACGATGACTAGCATTGATTTTAACTGTCAAGTCGTCAATATAATGAGTTAAATCTTAAATACACATTTGATATATAAAAGAAAAAATTATGCAGTGCTTTGTTACATACCAGACTATCACATTTCACAGATCCGGTGTAAGTTTTAATAAAAAAAGAAAAAGGTGGAGATGGAAGTATGCTAGTTTGACTTTGACAACTTTACCATGCAGATGTGCTGTGGAATTCAGAGTGTTGTGGTTCAGTTAAAAAAATACAACTTACACAACAACTCTGGCTGTGTGGGAAATGTTTGTGTTTTTTCGTGTTGAATCTTGATTCATCAGTGGAGCTGTTGTCAGTTAGTTGCTATGGCAACAGGTATGTGTTTAGCTTAGTTGACAGAGATTAAGAAAAAATAAGGATGCAAGTGGATTTTAGTTGTTCGAGGGTTTTTCCGTGTTATTTTTCCCTTTGCTGTGACGCCAAATTAATACCTACATCTTAATGCGTCTTTAGTTAACTGAATTGTTCTGCCACCTCAATGCGGCTACGGATGGCAAGTAAAAAAATTGTTGTTTTGCCCTCCAGCGTTTCACAACATTTCCAGATGTAAACAGTAACATGCAATGTGGCTACAGGCATTTCACTCAGTTATGGATTTTTGGCGTTCTTGGCACATGGTGGAAGTGTGGGGGAAGCTTTTTGTGGATGCAAAGATTCTCTGTCACACATGCTAACGTTGGCTCTGGGCCCATGGCTAATTATAAGCCCACCAATCACAGCATTTGCTGATCTGAGTCGATCTCACCAAGGTGATCCGACGGGCAGGGAGCTGGCTTTGGCTCTGCTTCACTAAAACCCAAACGTCTAGCTGACAGGTTGCTGAGTTACGGCCTCAGCGGCTGCATGTTGGGGGAAGGAGTGTGCGGTGAATCGCAGCAGCAGAAAGATGAACCAGCTTCATTCAGACCGACCGGCTCGTCGCCTGCAGCGTTTGAACTGTCTCACCATTGTTTGCTTACAGCAGAAAAACGAGCTGGAATCTGTTTGTTTGGGTGCTGCAGTCAGACCACCCTGCCCCCTCACACCAGAAAGACTCCTGAAAGAACAGAACAGTCCGTGAGGCTGCGTCAATCCTTTCAGTGAACAGTCTGTCGATACTCATAAAACCAAAGTAAAAATCCTATAAGGGTCCAAGCTCTCTCCATTCCTCCTTCTTCTTCTTCCTTTATTATTCCTTATCTGTTATATGGTTTCACCTTCTAGGGATTACCTGTGGTGCAATCAGGTGTGTTTAATAGAAATTCACTGATATTAGTATCTGTATCGGTCCTGATATTGGGTATCGATGTCAATGAACCCAATCCATAAAGGCAGATCTATTTGGTCTAATTCTATGCTTTGTGCTTTGAGCGCTCTTTATTTTACATTATACTTAAAATTCCTAATTGCACTTTCTAAGTCATTTGAAAAAAGGTTTGTTGCAGTTTATTTTTACACGTTGACCCAAAACATGATTTTTCTCCACATTATCCTAAAGCGTAAAGGTCAATGTTTGCTTCCAGCAAAAATCCAGGGGAGCAGCAGTAAAGTTGTTCTATAACATTTCTTCCATCACCATCTACAATAACTCTTGAAATGAGCTGCAACAACTTTTAATTCCCCTTTGGGATCAGTAGAGTACTTTTGAATTGAATTGAATTGAGACATGGCTCAGGGTGAAGTGTTGACCTGTGATGAAGGAAACCAAGAGTCATTGATCCTCCATCAACCCAGCAGGTCGCTAAATATTATATTACAGTTATTAAACCCATCTAGGTGAAATCCTGCTCCTATCAAAGATGAGTTAGAGACGTGATCTAAATGTTAATATTTTCAACAAATGAGCAGCTAAATCCTGCTCAATTTTATGTTCTTTTTTTTTGCTCCATTTGTTCTCTCCTTGGATTATATTTTTGGATGAAACGCTGAATCGAACCCACGCTGAGAGACAATCAGAAAATGAACTCTTATTATCTCAATATTTGTGAGCATAAAGGAAAAGACGGCTAGTAAACAAGCTACCTTCTTCTATTTGTCTTCATGAAAGTAGTTTAGCTGCTAACTTGTTCCTGCGAAGGTGTTTAAAGATGCTGTCTTTAGTGGAGGAACCTTTTGTCTCGGCGTGTCTCGGGCTCGGGCTGGAGCTGTCAGTCTTCCATCCACACACACTAACAGGTGCACCCCCCCCACACACACACACACACATCCCAGCGCTTCAAAGGTGGCTGCATTGTGTTTAACAGAGCACAGCTTGTCCTTGGGGCGCCTGTCAGCAGCAGGCTCGGCTGTCACGCAGATTTAAGATGGCAGACCGGTGGACTGATGTTGCATCCAGGGAAGAGGGGGCGTGTCCGCTGGGGAGCTGCAGCGATCCGCACTTTATCCTCTTCTTTCCATCAACAAGACAAATATTTCAGTTTGCTTCTTCTGAGGCTATCACTGCTAAGGATTTAAGATTGGGGAGCTCATACAGAGTCATTTTTGTTTTCTCTAAATGTTTGGAGCAGGTCATTGACTTCATTGAAAATATAATGCACACTAAGCAGAGTTTCCCACCGGGCTTCAGCTGTGCCCCCAACAGGCTAAACGTTGTTTGTCGGGATAAAGTCTCTGTAGTAGAACTGCTGGAAGCACAATGGCATCGTGGTACGGTCAGGATGTGAACACATAGGAAGACCGAGGGTCAGTTGTCTTTTTTGTTTTTATTCACTGGCACTCTGTGACCACTTCCTGTCTTTAATGGTCTGCATGTTAACAACTTCAGCAAAGAAAGTGACAAGTCATGTATACAGGAGGAAAAAAATGCTGGACACTTTAATTCGGCTTTATATTTGCTGTTTAGGTATTGTTGATAATAACACATAAATACCAAGTGACATTTTCACATTTTATGACCACTGGAAAAGTTTGATCAGAGAGAGATATTATCTTGTGTATCACAGAAACTATGCAAGTACATTTCATCAAATCTTCAACATCTCGTCCAACCGGAGGGACGTTGTGTTAGCATTAGCTTACTGTTCCCTGTACTGAACAATCACAGCTTCAGGCTCAGTCAGGTATGATGACCACTGACTGCTCTATGTTGAAAGAGGACGCACTCATGTTATTAAGTTACTATGTAAAGCACTCCACACCAAACTAATGCAAGAATGGCTGGAAATAATGGTCTACAGGAAGCTATATGTCAGTATTGATTGCTTTTAGAGAAAAAACATTTCACCTTTGTTTGGATAAGGATTTTCTTCAAAGCATTTTATACATTTCATGACTGTACCCAACATATGAGGAGGAATAATTAACTAGTTGTCCCCAATGACACATATAAAGTCTTTTATTTGATGTGACAATCAGACATGAAGCTGAACTATGTCTCCCAGACAGCTGTAACAGCTCGTTGGTGTTTCTGGATCTTTCAGTGTCCTGGAGGCAGAGCAGGAAAAACATTTATTCAGCTTCCACGTGTTGGAGCGCATCTCTTTTATGCGTTTGTAATTTTGGCTTTGAGGCTTTTCTACCCCGAGACTGACGCATAACATTTCTAACCTCTTTCTCCTGTCGTTCTTGTTTCAGGCTGTCTGGCATGAAGATGAAACAGTAATCCTCAATAATCTTTGAATGATGCGGCGTTTGGTTGTAGATATGTAGAATCTTGCTCTTCACCTGTGGCTGTTATGAAACCCAGGAACACCTGAATATAGAAAACGTACGGGGAAAGAAAAAAGTTCAACCGTGTAGATGGTTGGTTACGAGTATTTTTGAGACAAAAATGTGTTTTCAGACTTTTTGTTTTTGTAATGTTTCATGAAAATTTAATCTTATATAAAGAAATTATTTAGTATTTTGCATAATAATTGGACAAAAAAAAATTCTTAGTATGTAGATTAAGGTCTGTCAGGATAACAATGTTTTCGGGACGATAAATTGTTCCAGAAGTTATTGCGATAAACGATAATATTGTGAGAACATTTTCATGTGATATAATGGTAATGGCACGATAATGCAATTACAAGACATTTTAATTATGCAAAATAAATCAACAAAAAAACAAAAACAGCAAAAAAAATTATTTTGTTTTATCAAACAAAAAAACCAGCACACCAGGCTTAAGACGTTTGTCAATCGGATTTTGGTAGAAAGAGAAAAACGATAAATTATGCAAATGGAAACAATTAAGGTTGTTTTAATTTATCATGCTAAAAGCGATTTACTGCTTATTGCAGGTTTCCTATCTGGTTGCACCGCAGACTGAATAATTGAGCTCCATCTTTAGGTTTGAAGAAAAGTCAAAATTTATGGTGTTTGTTTTTTTTGTTTGAAATTGAGACATAATATTACAGCACAGACTTTAATCAGCACAGAGGTTAATCTTTGCTCAACATACATTTGGCTCTGTTTACCCTCATTACACTCCCCACAATGGTCATAAAAGGTTAATTTCTTTATTGATATTTCACGCAGAAACACAATTGACCCTCTTCTGTAGCTCTAGATCAGTAGCTGCGTCTTTAAAGCGGGCATTCACAGTTAGAGTGAAGAACGTTAATCTTCCTTTAGTCTCAGAGAGAGGCTTGTTTAACATTGGATTGCTGAGACGTTCATCTTCCCACGCAGTGTTTGAGGGGCTCTAATCACCCGGATTCTTGTTGTCTGAGCTTCCTTCTGAAGCTTTAATTCACCCGATGAATCCTGGGTCCACATGTGTCCACCACAGATTACATAAAGGTGCAGCCCTCTCAGTATTGAACACAAAACTGTAGAATCTATTTGTCAAAAAATGTAATTACGAGGGTTTTTCTTACACTGATTTTTAGTCATTCAAATAGTAAACCGTACTATTTGGAGGTAATAAAAGAAACCAGCTGTGACGGCTAGGAAGTAGTATTTAGATTCTCATGATAATATTCAATACAGTTCAAACTCCTCTATTTTACACCTAATATTCATGCCTTCATTAAAAATAGGAATTATTCTAACTGTTGCAAAAATCATTTGTTACTGATTTGTTTGGATGTTTAATTCATAAACATGAGCTGAAATGTCAAATAAACTCTTGCTAAATATTTCAGTAGTTTTACAATAAGCATGCTGCTGATGTTAGCTGGTTAATTAACCGTGTTTCTGTTCAAGAGGCCTCGCTGAAAGTCTGCTGCTCTACAGACAAGCTCTTTATACACTGCAGTCTTAATTATGCCTTAAGTAGCCTTTAAGTTGGAAGGTTTTGTGTTAGATTCCAGCACTCTCAAATGTCTTTGGTATCTTTGGCCATTTAAAAAAAAAAGTATTTAACAAATGAAATGGGAAGCAAATTTGCTACCAACTGATGGGAATAAAGAACCACATTAATATGTTTCTTTAGAGAGATGTCTGTCATGTATAGACCTCTGTTGACAGGTTCATGTCTCCAGTTTAGGACTTCCTTCTTCTGAATGGGTTATTTGTTAACATGGAGTGACTTTAAAATGAAACCAAGCAACTCCTTAAAGGGGCGGTATTATGTAAAATCGACTTGCTGAATGGTCAATCATTCAGCTGTCCAAAATGCCTTGATAGATCTAACTCAACCTTCAATGACAAAGCACCATTCATTATTAAACTCCATTCAGCTCCTTCAGACTAGCCAGCAGCAATTAGCAGTTCCTGGTGGAACTTCAAATCTGCTGAGCTCATTATAGGAGCTACTTCTCAGTGCAACTCTGGTTAAAAATGTTGTTAATGGGTCAACAGCGGAGAGCTGTTGTGATGATTTCCTGAAGGCGGAGTTTCAGAAAGAGCAGGAGCTTCTTAAAGAGAGAGATGCCCAATTTCAAGGCATTAAATTACAAAGTCAAATCTCTTTTAACTCATGTTTGATATACACAACATTTTTATAACAACTGGGGGTAATAACATAGTTACTTGATTGTGCTATAAAATGATTCTAGCCAGATGAAAAACACACAACGCTGCCCCTTTAAAATATCTGGATAGAGAAAACCTTTTAAAGAGCCTCAGGTTGTTGGGAGCAATTTATGAGAAAAGAAGCAAAACATAAAGAAGGTTGGAGAAGTGTTTGTATGGATGCAGCTTGTTTGGAGTGCAGAAAGTGCGTCCAACGAAGCAGGATAAGATATTGTAGCTGGACGTTACGGTCACGTACGGCGGTCAGTGAAGGTCCTCTGTCCCTCACGGGAGAAGGGATGTCTGCCGCTTCATTTTCACTCCTCTATCTGCGCCGATGTTCCCTTCAGCTGGAGCTTATCAGGCGCAGTCAGAGGTCGCATGTTTTACAGCAGAGCGACAAGCTTCAGCCCGACGCTCAGAGAACCGCAGCTGCTACCCCTCCGCCCCCAAACCTCACTGCCAGAGAGTTTCACTTTAATGGGTTTAGGATAATTAAATCGAGTCAAACGTGGGACAAACTGCAAATTCAATTGATCAGAAAGATTTCCATAACTGCTGTAATCAATAGCTAATCAGGCATCCCTAATGAGGATGAATGGATGTGTCTTATTGAGGACAGCTGTCAACCCCTTTCTCAACAACAATGAATTGTCTGCCTTTCAAACAGATAAGTGAAAGCGATTGTAACAGCTGGCCGAGGAACGGGGTGTTTTGCCCGTGAGCAGAAGCGGCGTGCAGCCGGTCTTTCGTCCAATAAAGGGTCGCAGAAATTGAATTTTTCTTTCTTTTTTCCTCCCCTACCCCGAAAGCAACATAAGGTCGACGGCAAATGAAATCCCAAATGAGATTTCCAGCTGTGAACCTGATGCTGTTGTGTGTAAATGCAGAGCGGGGGGGGGGCCAGTCCTCCGGGAGGCGGCGAGGAGTCCTGACTCTGTTTCTGTGTCCCCCTCTTCACCCGCCATAGTGTTTACGGACGCTGGTGGGCCACACCGGAGGCGTGTGGTCGTCCCAGATGCGAGACAACATCATCATCAGCGGCTCCACCGATCGCACGCTCAAGGTCTGGAATGCAGAGACGGGAGAATGTATCCACACCCTCTACGGGCATACCTCAACAGTACGCTGCATGCACCTACACGAGAAAAGGTAGGAGGAGGACGTTCTGTTATCGTTTTCTAATAGCAACCGAGTCCTTTAGAAATCCACCGATCCGATTTTAATATACGGATATTAAAATCGGTGTCGATACTGAAAAACATTGTCGGTTGAGTTTCTGTGACAATGTGGATGATCCATCAGGGCAGATCTATTTAATCTAAGTCATGGTTTGTTATTATTGTACATTATGTATAAAATTCCTAAATGCACTTTCTGGATAATTTGAAAGAAAGTTTGTTGCAGTTTATGTGTGACACAGAGATGGGGACTCGAGTCGCATGACTTGGACTCGAGTCATTAAAATTAAGACTTGAGACTTGACTTAAAAAATGTAATTCTCTCCCTGGTTTAGCACACCTGCATAAAATGAAGACTCATTAGAGGCCAAAGGAGAACATTGACTTGCTGAAGAGGTTGTTGCTTCCACCAGGAGACAAAACTAAAACATGCATGGTGCCGGGCATCCAGGACCAGCTTTGGACAGCCCAGGATTAGAGAAAATGTCGTGTAAACAAATAGAACATTTATTTAAAACAATTCTATAAGATTTGTATCAAATTCCATCAGTTCATATTTAAACTTCTGACCTGCATGAGGTTAGCTCAGCTGCCTGACTTTTTCTTAAATAAAAAAAATACGGAATTATTAAAAATATAATTTTACAAAGATGAGTAGTTCAGAATTCCCAGGATTAGGAGTTGCGATTCTCTGTACAATTGATCTCTGTTGACTATTGAACCTGTTGTTTTTGTCAGTTTTAGTTTCTTTATTATTTATTTTCCACTGGCTGTTCTGCTCCTATATTCACCGACTGAACAAATTAGAGTTGTTTTTAAATGCTTCACCAACCCTGTGAACTAGTGTGTTGTACTGGTGCAGAGTTATCAAATAAATCAGTATTTTAGTACATTTATATCTGTGTTTAAAAAAAATCGGAAAGAAATGTTTTAAGTCTATTCAGCACTGTTTTTTTTTTTTGTTTTGTATCAGATTGATATTGGTCGATACTCAGATATCTGTATCGGTATCAGAAGTGAAAAAGTGGAATCCCTACAGTTCATGCAGCGTAACATTCTAGAGCAAAAAAAATTATGTTCACAAATATTTTAGTAAATCAAATTTTCTGGTTTCGTATGATTGATTAAAATGCAGACTAAATATACTCCTGCAGCCATCATGTCTTTATCTACATACTAAGCTCATCATGGCTGACACCTGCTTAGTGCTAATGCTAACTGTAAAAAAAAAAAAAAAAAAGAATGAGCCTTGAGTCGTTTATTTCTTTTCCTGGTGATTAACAACCGGCAGAGCAATCAGGCAGAAAGAGCAGCAGCAGCTCTGGAGCAGAGGCCTGTAGCCGTTCTCCTGCCTCTGCAACAGGCAGCTCGCGCTTTCACAGCGAATAAACGGAGCCTGTGAGGCGTCTTAAGTGAACTGCTGCTCACTTGTTCACGCTGTAGCACTCTGGAGATTCAGAAGTGCTCTTTTTGCCTCGGGGGCCAGCCGAGGTTTTTTTATTTTTGTTTTTTTTTTATGTGTGTAGTATTTGATTACTCACCGGGTGGAAAGAACATGTCAGTGATTTCCATCTTTTAAAGCGCTGCGAGGCGTTGACTAAATAAAGAGCGTGAGCTTTGTGGTTATTGCTGTAATATTTTCTATCTCAGCGATTTACGAGACACTCTGGAAGGTCTGCTGGTGTTTGTCTGCGGTGTTCAGTTCACGGCTGATGGAGGCGAAGCCGTGACGGGCGGCGACCAGACTACACTTTGAAACCCGTCTTCTTCCTAACCTGCGATCATATTGCCCTCTGTGGTCGAGACGTAACTCGAGGCTAAAGAGCACATTCTGTACTTTCAAGTGTCAACATGAATGTTGCAGAATGAAGTGTTTTTTTTTTCTGACGACCGATGGAGAATGTTGAATTTTAGAAAATCGTTATCAGGCCAGGGTGCACATGGAAAAATATCCTGTCCTGTTTGTTTTTTTTTCGGAAAGAAAGAGGTGGTGATGTTTTAGGTTAGTTAAGTTAATGTTTTTGAACTTGAACTACATGAACATCTAATGTGAATAATTCTGAAGCAATTTAAACAGAGTTTTGCTCCTGCGACTGAATCGCCATGTCTGTGTTTGGTCTGCAGGGTGGTCAGTGGCTCTCGTGACGCCACGCTTCGTGTCTGGGACATCGAGACGGGTCAGTGTTTACACGTCCTCATGGGCCACGTGGCGGCGGTGCGCTGCGTCCAGTACGATGGGCGGCGGGTGGTCAGTGGGGCCTACGACTTCATGGTCAAAGTGTGGGACCCGGAGACGGAAACCTGCCTCCACACGCTGCAGGGCCACACTAACAGAGTGTACTCCTTACAGGTGAGCAGAGTCAGCCGCGGTAGCCGCCTCTAGGTGGCGTTCGTCTTCCTGACGCTTTGTGTGCGGCTTAAAGTTCACCAAAGTGGATTTGGGAAAGCCGGTTGACCTTTAGTTAATATCTTTAAAATGAAAGCAGCACAAATGAAAATTGTTGCTGCACAAATGTAACACTGTTGATTAACATCATATTTTGTTGAATTTTGCAAATTTGGCCTTGCTAAACTTTTGCTAATTTGTTTTTATTCATTTTTATTTATTAATTTTAGTGTGAACATAGAATAAATAACAGTAAATAATAAAAAATATATTAACAATATATATTTGCAAACAAAAAATATTGCTGCATAAACATTTGAGATCAGTTTGGTTTGTTATGAAGAAGCTGGAGGAGATCGTCAGTCATGTTTGGAAGTCAGTTATGTTGATTTAATTTGCTATGCAGTTTTTACATTTTGTATAAATGAAAGTGGATTTCTGTCCTCACGATGTTCTCCAGCGAGTCGTGACCAATCTGTTTACTCTGCTAATAGATGGATTTTGCGCCGCCTCCTCTTTGTTAGACGGTAACCGTGGTCTCCGACTGGACAAAAAGATGCGCTCTGGCAGATCAATAAAATTCGATCCTTTTCAATGAGTTTAATGAAAAGTTTGCATCAGCTGCATCAGCTAAATGCGTTTTTTTTGTTTGTTTTTTTTTTATAATCAACTGCCAGCTACACTTATCCTGCCTGAATATATTTAAAACTGATTCTCCCAGTTTGACGGGATCCACGTCGTGAGCGGCTCCCTGGACACGTCCATCAGGGTCTGGGACGTGGAGACGGGGAACTGCATCCACACCCTGACAGGTCACCAGTCCCTCACCAGCGGCATGGAGCTGAAAGACAACATCCTGGTCTCAGGCAACGCAGACTCCACTGTCAAGATCTGGGACATCAAGACGGGCCAGTGTCTCCAAACGCTGCAAGGTGAACACACTCAGCTGGTGCATTCGCTCATATAACTTTTATTTTTAAAAAAAAAAGAAAAAATTTTTTTTTTACACATTTGTTATACAACGTGTTATTATGTCGTGGTTAAACAGGTAATCTGTGAAAGAAATTGAGCTCCATCACTAACTGCACCACTCGGCCAGAAACAGCCAATGAGAGCCAGGAGGAGGGTCTTAGTGCTGTCAATCACTCATCACTGGCTCTTCGCTAAACTCCAGCTAGTTCACCACAATATTGCCTGTTGCCAATGCTAAGGCTAGTTAGTATGGCCACTACTGACGGCGTTAAGCCGTTTTTCTGTGGTGGTAAGTTGTTTTTCCACCTTTAGCTCATTTAGCAGTGCGTTCGCGAAGTCTGGCTCTGATTGATTGTTTTTGACCCAGCGCAAAGCCTTTCCTCACATGGCAACAGTAGCACTGTGAGGAGGTGGAGGAGCTTTATTTTTTCCACAGATTATATTTCTCATATCGATTGATAGATCTGTTTGTTCTCCTGAGAGAGGATCACCTGCTTAGCTGTTTTCTTCAGGAGAATCTGAAGATGATTGTTTTATTATTGATGAAAACGTGGACATCCTCACCTTTGTGAAAGACCTTGATGTACAGCAGAGATTATTGATGAGTATTTAATAATTCATATCTTCTGATAAAACCACACAAGTGGTAAACACGTGGTAGGTTTTGGACTGCAGCTGACCTCGGGTCAGGAGAATCAGAACTGTGTTGCTATGGGAAACAGGTGATTTCTGGAAGCAGTGTGAGCTTGTTGATCAGCTGCTAGGGCAAAGGATTATTAGTTATCATTACGCAGACAGTAGTCCATGATGGCATCACCTCCATCATGTCTGTCAGACATAATGGAGGAGCATGGCTGACAAACACTCACGCTGCTTCCAGTCAGAAAATTAAAGGATTACTTTAAAGCTAAAGATGCCGGGGGTATGAATAATTCTGAGCTTGACTGTCTATTATTGAATGCCTAGTGCAAATGTGTTGCTTTTATATATTTAGCCAATGTGTTTTGCAAGTGTGTCCAGTAACAACCTTGCAAAGAAATTGTGATGGTGATAAATTTTCTTTTTATTCTGCAGCCATAGATATTCTAGCAAACGCTGATATTGTGACATATTTTCTGTTCCTTTCACACTTCACCTCCTTCTAATATTGAAGCATAATAAACAGCCATCATATTGTGTAAAAGCTGATGATGGTGGGGCTAAAGTCAGCAGAGCACAGAAAACATGAGCACGTTGTTGGATTTTTGATGTTCTGTCAGCAGCAGCTGAGATGTTTTCACTAAACAAGACAGTAAGGTTCTGCCTTCTTAGCGCATTGAAAACTTAAGGTTGATGACTTCGCTTGAGTTTTCCTTGGTGCTGGCCGGGATCATTAAGACACATATAGTTTTTGAGGGTGTTTTCACAACTGGTGGTCCGGTAGACTTGGTTCAATTGTGGACCAAAGTTGTAACATTTGTTACATTTTCAGCTGCTGCAGTTGACTTTCACACTACACTGAGTCAAATGAACCAAACCCTTGGAAAACCTGTTCTCTTCCTTGCCTGTGGTGGCACTGCACCAAGAATCACTGAAGGAAATGACATGAAAACCCTTGAGGGAGGCATGAGTGCAGTTTCCGTCTTCACGAAATGCAAACAAAAAAGGAGTGGTGTCAGATTTTAGTCAGGTTGTAGGATTTCTCTCTCGTCTTTGGTCAAAGCCCAGAAAACATTTGTGTGTTGTATTTACCCAGAATGCCAGGCGGTATTGTGTGCTTCCTGTTTTTGGAACGGTCTCTGGTCCGCTTGATGTTCACATATGCATTCAAAAACCACACCAGAGGTCACTTCAAGCGAATCAAGTTCACACCTCCCCAAACCAACCGAACTTCCTAGATCAATGAGCTACAGTTCATTGGATCTGGATGCAGATCCAGTTTCACAGCAACTTAACATTTTGTTGAGAAAAGAAAACTTTTGAAGTTGACGTGGACCGACCAGATGCTAGTATTGTTCTGAGGACTTGAGTTACATCAGTGATGCTACAGATCCTCCTTCTGTGTGTTGAGATCCTGGTTCTTCCTTTCTTCCTCTTGCTGCTTAGCTCTTTCTGTCCTTTCTGTCCATTTGAATAGTTTTATCTCCATTACCAGGACTTAGTGTCTCACTATAAGACCAAAGTGTTTTTCCTGAATACCCGTGGCTGTCACTGGTGGCCCGTCTTTAAATGCCCTCATTAGCAGCCTGCAGCTCTTTGAGCTAGCCCCCCCCCCCCCCCACGCCACCCTGCCAGAACAGCATCTGAACAAAAAGATGCCCTAGTGAGAGCCCGAAGAGACGAGACGGGGGATAAAAGGGGCCCGGCAGGAAGGGGCTACAGATCTTTGTAGGTCATGATGATTCCTGCCGGTCACTAGTGTGTTTTAATTAGACCATAAACAACAAGGTTGTCACTGTCACTGGACAAGCATGAAGATTCTGATGAAGTAGGCTGCTTTGCTGTGTCAGAAAGAAGGCCAACATGGTGGTGGGAGCAGGGATCGGTTCTGAGGAAAGGGACCCAAACCAGAGAACTCCTCCTCACACTGAAATATTCTTTAAAGGGGCAGAATTATGTAAAACCCACTTTTTTTAAGCTTTACATCCTGTTCTGTTATTCCCTCCTCATAAACATACTTGGAGTGTTGCCTTGATTCTTTCATGCATGTTTGAGAAATTCTTTAATCTCCATGGTAACCGTTAAGCTGGGCTAAACACCTGGATGGACCTACTACCACCTTCGAGGATGAAGTTCTTCCTTATAGCTGCTGTTTCCAAGCTACCAGACTTGTGCCTCACAGAGCAGCCCTCCTCCATGGCTCCCCCACCCAGCTCCTTCAGACTAGCCAGCATCAATTAGCAAACACCTGGCGGAACTGCATTTGTTAGCCTTATTGTAGGAACTACTTGTCAGTGCAACGCTGGTAAAAATGTAGTTAAAGAGTTAATAGAGGAGCCATGTTGTGCTGACGTCTTGAAGGCAGAGCTTCAGAGCAGGAGTCCTTAAAATGACAGAGGCCCAATTTCAAGATGTTAAATTACAAAGTAAAATGTCTTTTAAATCATACTTGATATACACGTTATACATATATTATAACAACTGAAGGTTACATAGTTATTTGATTGTGCTATAATGGTACTATGTGGCTGGGTAACCCATAATACTGCCCCTTTAAATTGATTATTATTTATAACTAAATGATCTAATCAGCGTTTCCATCTTATCCCCTCCATCCATTCACCCATCCTTACATTAGCAGCAGCTTTTATTGCATGTTCAGTCTTCCTGATCTGTTCCAGAGACCGCTGACTGTTTCCAACTAAAGTTTTCAGGACCTTCAGTGGTAAAAAAGAAAAAATCCAAATTAGTACTTATTTCCTGTAAAGCTTTATTGGAGGACAGACTAATGTGAAACGAAACAGCAGTGGAAGCCTCACCAGACGCAGCCTTCGGCTCTGATCGTTGGGGCTAAAACTTGGCTTATTAATCTAGTTCCCTTCAGGTCAGCAGACGTGATCATGTTGTAGAAACAAATTATCCACCATGACAGGAACGCGGTTTTCAGATGTTTGCTTTCACACAGACTTAAATGGTCCACAAGACACACCGAGCCGAGCGCCGTCTGCCGCTGAAGGAACGACTGTTACCAGTTCACAAGTTCGGAGGAAGTAATTGACCGGTGGGAAAATCTCATTTTAGTTGTCACTAAAAACTAAAATGAGAAAAAAAACAACAGGTGTTGGTGAGACGTGCTCCCGCTGCACCAAACCAGAACTGAGCAGAGGAAGTTTAATATTTCAGTGCGTACTTCCTCATCTCCTTTCTATCTTCTGGCAGGAAGCACAGCGCAACTGGAAGGTGCAGGGGGGTCAAGGGTCATCTATAGAAAAATATTTAGATGGATCAAAACTCTGGAGCCGGATCTCTGAAAGACCAATTGGATGGCAAAAAATTCGACAAACATGCACTTTGAATATTCTTCCCAAAACATAAACGATGTCAAACTGTTTCAAAATAAGCTAAAAATGTACAGTCGCAAAAATATTCCATCACATTTCAGCAGCAAGGCAGTTCATCATAAAAAGATTTACATCAGAAAAGCATTTTAAAAAATCATTAACACATTGTACAATTGCCACTAAACACTAACAAACATTACATTTTGACCATTAAATCTATGCAGGTGGGCTTTTAGCATCAATTTAAAGGAGCCCCGTGGGCAGCCGGTTTTGCAGTTTTCTGGAAGTTTGTTCCAGACTAGAGCTGCATAGAAGCTAATTGCTGCTTCTCTGTGTTTGTTTCTGGTTCTGGGGATGCAGAGCAGAACTAGAACCAGAAGATGATGATGATTTATAAACTAACAAGTATTTTTAAAGTCATTTTCACAACTACTGTTGTTTTGTTGTGTATTTTTTTGACGGTTTCTCTTGGTTTTTCTCATCTGGTGAAGTTTGTGTGCTGAAGCCTAAACAGCATCAGACAGATTCCTCGTCCTCTCTTCTCCTAACCGTCCTCTCTCTGTCTGTCTGGGTCCAGGTCCCCACAAGCACCAGAGTGCCGTGACGTGCCTCCAGTTCAACAAGAACTTTGTCATCACCAGCTCCGACGACGGCACGGTCAAGCTGTGGGACCTGAAGACGGGCGAGTTCATCCGGAACCTGGTGACCCTGGAGAGCGGTGGCAGCGGCGGCGTGGTGTGGCGCATCCGGGCGTCCAACACCAAGCTGGTGTGCGCTGTGGGCAGCCGCAACGGCACGGAGGAAACCAAGCTGCTGGTGCTGGACTTTGATGTGGACATGAAGTGACAGGAAGTGGTGCGGGGGAACACGCCGTGGAAGGACGAAGAGAGCGACCCGCAGAGAGAGGGAGGAGGGGGACGGGAGCCCAGAGACCCAAAAACTCTTCACCTACACTCAGAGAGTCTACAATCACGAAACCCGCCGCTGTCCGCGTCTCCCGTTTGAGTTCCTGTTACGGACAAACTCAGTTCCTCTGAGTCCAGTCCCCTCTGACCCCCGGCCCCTCCCGCTGAAGGTGATCTGGAGGGAGAAACGGAGCAAACTCTCCTGAACCGGCCGGCTTCGCACAGAGGATCCGCTTTCGCTTGAGTCCGACAGATTTTCAGATGTACAGAGAGATATTATTTTTTAAAACTTCCCCCAACTACCCATCCATTTGTTCCCTCCCTCCCTCCTATCAGAGCGCGTGCATACAGTCATCACACGGCCATGATGACTGGCTTCCCCTCACAGTTCCTCCCAAAGAGCTGCTGGACGTGGTGGTGGTGGGAGCGGGGGGTCAGGGTCGGGGTGGTCAGGCCCGTTTCCGTCACTCCGTTTCCGTTCTCATCGCTCTGCACTCGGGTTTCTGGACTTCTGATTTCTCCACATAAACACAACTGTGAATTTCAGGATCTGAAGAGGTTTTTTTGTTTGTTTTTTTGTTGTTGTTGTCGTTGTTGTTGGTTTTATGCTTCATGCAGAATTTCAGTATTAGAGGAAGAATCCAGTCCGGTCTCTGTTACCGTCAGTGCTGTTCAGCTCTGGGGGGGTTTCCTCAGAAGCTGGAGGGCAACACCTCTACTATCCACTGACCCCGCGCCCCCCAGCCCCGCCCTGCCCTGACCCCGCCCCCGAGTGGCCAAACTGAATCTAATGCTGCTAGAGGAACCGGAACCAGAGAACGGAGCTTCTACTTGCTGTGACGTTTTAGTCCACAGGCGAAATTCCTCACAGGACTCTGTACGTTTGGACTTAAACCAGAAATGCGACGTGACGTGATCACCCACCATCCTCCGACCTTTTTTTTTTTTTTTTTTTTTTTTTGCATTTGTTTTTCTGTTTTGTTTTGTTTTGTTTTTTTTTTGCCACTGAAACTTGAGCCAAACGTGCCTCTGCGTTTGAGGCTACGAGGAGGGAGCGCATCCGACAGAAACTGACAGGAGACACAACTGAGGGGGAATTGTAACACTGTTAGAGAACGTGTGTGTGTGTGTGTGTGGGTGTGCGTGTGTGTGTGTGTTAAAGCGTGTTAGCTGGCAGCTTGTTATCACATTCCTCGGGACAACACTTCTCCAGCCTGTTCTTTAGGAAAAATGTCGAAATGCTGCGTGGACTGGCTTAAAAAAGAAAAAAGAAAAAAAGAGGTAAAAAAAAGAAATCAAACTAACAGATGTACTGATTTTAACTTGTGAATGAGAGAATGGCCCATATGTCTGTGTGAGAGACTTTTTTTTTTTCTTTTCTGTTCTCCTTTTGCCCCTCCGCAGGTGTCTGAAGCAACAGAGGAGACCACCATCAAGCATCAGCTGTCAGGTCGGGCCACGCAGCGTCTCAGTGTTCCACCAAAACGAACACGGACAAAACACCTTGTAGCCAAAACAAGTCGTCTCAAAACCTCCCAGAGTCACAGCTCCAGCTGAACTGTGAAAGTGGTATAACACTGTATATTAAAAAAAAAAAGAAAAGAAAGAAAGAAAACAATCTCGCTCTATCTCCTCCTGTTGTTTTCTCCGTCTGTTTTTAATTTATGATCTGGTTTGAGAAATCAGATTTATTGCAGGTGTTTTTATTTTCTTCAGTTCATGTAAAACTGCCTGGCAAAAAAAAACAGCAAAAAAAACAACAAACAAACTAAAAACAGACAAAAAAAGAAAAAAAAACCTGAAAGGGATTGTGTATTTGTTTGATTCACTTAGAATTTTATTTTCTTATAACTTAAGTGCAATAAAATGTGGGTTTTTCTTTTTCATTTCAAGCATATCAGTTGTCTGTTTTTGTTTACCTCTGTGAAGGCATCTTATATGGTCAATAAAGCAAAACTATTTGGCTAAATTCTCCTGGATGGTTATCATCTCAGCTCCTCGAAACATCTATCGTGTTTCCTCATTTTTCTGGGATGAAGTGAATCAAAACCAAATAACAGCAGTGATTTAAAAACAAGAATCATGTGGAGAAGTTTCAAGTTATGGACTTTCTCAAACAAGGCTGCACCTTGTTACAGATGGAAGCTGGATGGAATCTGCATGTTCTCCCTCTGCATTTGTGAGTTTTCCCAGGGTACTCCAGCTTCCCAAAGACATCAACTTGCTGCGGTTTTGTGTAGAAATGTGCGCAAAACTGTCGATAATACAATAATATGGAGAAAACACAACTTCACAATTGCGGTGTTTCCATTAAATTAATGTCGCACGTGAAGACTTTTGCTCACGCGATAAGTCATTAACAATCATGCCGCGCCATCATCCTCCTACCACTTCCTGTCGTCTCTTAGTCGTTTCCACCAGTGGTAACTGTTGATCACAAGCAATTTTTTTCACATCACTCGTGATATAAAAGAAGTGTTTTGATTGGAGTTTTGTAAAATACATCTGTTTCGATACAGCTGGAAAAACCACTTCATCCTAGCGCAAAAACTTAATAAAAATGTGGGGTGAGGGTTTATTACCGTGTTTCTATTTAGCAAATTTATTTACATAATTCCCATTTGCGTAATTTTAAGGTCTACCTTTGGGTTTTTGTCTACCATCAGTGATGTATCATGAGGCCACTCAGTTCGAGCAGCATCGGAGTCAGCCCAGTGCCGCAGGTTTCCTCCTGTTGCCTAGCGATGGCTGGTTTCTGGCCCAGGAAACAGTTTACTGTGTGGGAGTGTTGAAGGGGCTGCACACCCTCACATGAACGGATGTGTGTGTGTGTGTGTGTGTGTTGGGGTTTAGATACGGGGGTCTTTACTGTGTTGGCAGGTCACTGCAACTGTTGCTTCCCAGACTTGCATCATGGTGTGTAAACAGCTGCTCTGCTCCACTCAGGTGCATCTTTCCTGCTTGTAAACTAAATGGATGTAATTTAGATTTATATACTCATTTCTGCTGTTTAGGTTTGGCCAAATTGGCCTTTTGTTTCAAGTTCAGACGCTGCAGTTAGTCCATTTCACCTCCAAACAATCAGACCAGGCCTGTAATCTTTAGTGTGTCAGTACTTCTGCAGGATTTGCAGAGGTTGTTCTTGTTTGTTTCTGAGCTTTTGCTGCTCTTTCTCCCGTCATTTTCAGTCCAGTGGCCAGCTTCTATTTTCAGAAGAATGCTTTTTTGTTAACAAGCAAAGCATACAGTGGCTCAGAAATGTGCTGTTGACACAATGGAGACATTTGTAATTCTTTACAGAGACAGACTTTGCTGCCACTTCTGTAGTTGAATTAGTTGAAAATAGTAATTAAATAATTTGGCTCCCAGAAAACACCATTGTAAATGCTGGTCAGCATCAGACAGGTAAAAAATCTTATTGGTTGTAATGTAAGGTAAAAAAAAATCTAATTTGAGTTTGGTGCAGATCAGATGAAATATGTCGAAATTACAGCCAAACTTATGGCACTTCAGCATGCAGGATAAGTCAGGATGTTGATCATTTTAGATCCCCAAACTCACCAGTTTTCAAGCCGAGAAAAGTTCAATGAAATACAGAATACAGAGCTTAAAAACTACTCAAGAAAAGATGGCTTACGTCCTGTTTGTTGTAGACTAGGCTTGGATTTTGACCCCAGCTCACGGCTGCAGGAGACTTTTGCAACTCCTGGGAAGTTCTGGAAGTGTGACAAACTTCAGACCTTCACAATAAAGTAACCTAAATGAGGACGGTGTTTTGCCAGGTGGCGCTGATGAGCTCTTTCTGTTGCGACTTTTGCAAACCATTATAGTACATTATGAGTAAGACTGATATAAGCCAGCAATATATTTCTTGCTTAGGCTTAATAATGAAAACATATGCTTGTTTTTGTACCAATAATTATGCAACATTTATTAAAAAGAGCCACGATTATTTTAGATATTAAAATAATGAGAAATATTTTAGATATTTAAAAATAATGCAGTGAAAATACTGTCCTCAGAGAAGTGGTTTGTTGTTGGCGCTGCGATGCATTCTGGGTAAATGAGGTATGCTAGCTGGGTTCGTGCAATTTCCGTCCAGCCAAAACAGCAGCAGGTGACGTCTTAAGCTTCTTCAATTGGAACCGTAGCGCTTTGAACCTAGAAAACACAAGGAGTAATGAAGATGAAGAGGAGGAAAAAGACGGAGGAAGAGGAAGAAGTTGCTTTTTGTGCTGCTGCTGCTGCCAGCTTCATAAGTGAGACGGTGAATGACGCCAGCCTCTGGTCCCACGGTAAGTAGACATGTTCTGTCTTGTCCGGTCTTTAGTCGGGTAGCACCTATTTAGGTTCTGGTCTTTAGTCCCGTGTAGGGGCCATGGTTACACATTCAGTACCTGTGGCAGTGGAAATAACTTTATCATTTAAACGAGCTTCCAGCTGCCTGCCTTTAATGTTTCTCGCCAGCAGGAGGTTTAGGCGCCAGCTAGCCCGGCTTAGTTTTAGCTTTAGGGTAATGACCAGCTGTAAGCTCGTTCATCAATTTAGCTCCTACAAATGACGCCACGTTTTTGAAGTAATGGTGAGTTTTTACTTATCACAAACAGCATTTTTTTAGTTGATAATAAAATAACAACATGTTTAAACTAATCGTGGCTCACTTTAAAGTGGGACGCTGAATAAATGATCTCATAATTAATTCAATGAATTCCTTTAATGAATTCAAATTAAAGGTTAAATTTTTTTCTATAGTCTTCAGTGTCAGATTATGATGCTGCCACAAAAGACTGATGCTAAACCTTTTAACCTGTTGTTTGTATGCAGACTCGGATGCATTTTGCTGAAGAATAAAAAGATATTTAATCACTGATGATAAAAAAAATCTAGTCATTGAACAACCAGGTTAAGTAAATACATGGCAGTGTCTTCCTTATTCATCTCAAAAGCTACATTTATCCCACTTGACTGGTTAATTTTGTAAAATGAACTCTTCACTTTTGTTTTTACCCATATTTGCTCCATGTTCACTGAAAACACATTTTGTGTTTTAATTAAGATTTTTTTTTAAATGGGTGTAAACATTCAGAGTTCATACAGCGTAACAAACAAGATACTCTGCTCTGTAGCAGACACTGATGGATCCCTGCTGGCGGTGCTTAAACGAGCCTAATATCAGGAAGAGATGAATCATCTCAGTCCTTCAGGTGATTAGCCATTTATCTACTTTACTCTTGCTGCCACAATTGCACTGCGCATCCTGTTGATGAATGAACATGCTCCTTTTTTCCCTCCATTCTCGGCGCTCAAACGAAGCACGTCTGCTTGCCACCCCAGCAGCACTAACTCAGCCAGACACAAACATCACGGCGTGAGGGATGGAAGGGGTGACGGGATGCTCTGCGCCAGGAGCTGATGGCATGACAAAAAGTTCAGGGAAGGGAAGAGCTTTGGATGCTTCATTCAGTGTATCTCCCATCTCTTTGTTCCCTAATCCTGCCCTGAAGCACTGCAGCCCCTCTAATTGTGAGCAGATTTTCTAAAAGAACCGTAGCATCAGAAGTGGTTGTGTTTCACACTTCAGCCTAATCCTGTTTGGGAGGTTTTGTTGCAGCATGTCAATGGGTAATGAAAAGGTTTAATTGCCATAAAGCTGCAGTCAGTGGTTGATGACGGGAACATTTAAATCTCCTTTCGTTCCTTTTGGACAAGCTGATGTTGGTGTAGGTCATTAATGCTGACCTCCTGATAAGAAGGTCAGGAGGTTCCTGCAACCCCACAGCTGCATGAATGCATCAACTGCACACTCCCCCCACTGCTACTCTGGTTTAGTGGAGGCATTTCAAATTATTCAGCCTTAAAGGGGCAGAATTATCAACGTTTTTATCTTTACATCATGTTGTTACTCCCTCATCACTAGAATGTTGCATTGATTCTTTAATGCGCTTTTTGAGTAATCCTTTAATCTCCATGGCAACTCTGCAGCTGTGCAAAACCCTTGGGTGGACCTAGCTCTGCCTTCAAGAATGAAGCTCCTCCTCCGAGCCTCACTTTTCAAGTTTCTGAGCTTCTGCTTCACAGAGCAGACCTGCCTCCACTCGGCTCCTTCAGACTAGCCAGCAACAATTAGCAAACATCTGGTTGATCTCTGCATCTGCTGAGCTCATTATACTTCTCAGTGAAATGCTGGTAAAAAAAAAAATGATGTTAATAGAGGAGCCATGTTGGGATCACTTCCTGGAAGTGGGGTTTCAGAAGGAGCGGGAGTTTTTAACGAGACAATTTCAAGGCGTTAAATTACAAAGTCAGTTTTCTCTTAAGCCCTATTTGATGTAGTATTTTTATAACATTTAAAACCTGTGTAACATAATTACTTCATTGTGCTATAAAATGTCTCTATGTCGTACATAGTGCTGCCGCTTTAAAATCAGAGCCTATCACCAGGCAAAAGGTGAGCTCCAGATCAGCTGGTACATGAATCGTGTAGTTCTGTGATGTGAATGTAGTTGTCCTGCTGGAAGGCGAACCTCCACCTCTGTCTACAGTCTCCATCTGCTTTATTTAGCTCCACCCATTTCCCCATCCACTCTAACCAGCTTGCCTGTCTCTGCTGAACAGAATCATCCCCACAGCTTGATGCTACCACCGACATGATTTTCCTCCTCTTCAGGGTGTCACTTCTAGTGACCGTAACTCTAAATTTTGTTCTTACCTGATCTGAACACCTTCCGTCATACTTCCAGTGCCTCCTACACGGCATGAAAAGTTTCATAATCTAGCAGAGAGAATCTTCAAATCTTCTATGAACCACCTTAATGTTTGTGTCTCAGTCCACAAACCGAGCCACAGCTTCTGGCCTGTTTTTCATCTTCCTCTTCTTTGACCTTGTTCCTGCAGGTTTTAAATGTCCCAGTCAAAATGTGTTAGCATGCGGCGGAGGCCTGCGAAGGAGCACTGGGCTCCGTGCCACACCGGGGCCCATCTGCGGGGCCCGTGTGCATGGGCAGTGAAAGTACGCTGGAGAGGATGCCAGCGCTGCAGGTAGAGCCTCGCCTCCCTGCTGACTGTCCGGCACCACCTGTCCCACTCGGCTGAACCGATGGGAACAAGGTGTGCGACGGTGCGCTGCTTTCATTTATCTGCAGGGGAGGAGATGAGTAAGCAAATCCACTCCACTGGTAATTATATGCCCAATTTTCTGCAACAGAGAGCAGCGGGAGCCAGCACTGATACATCCGCCGCGTTCCTGGTTCGTTCTAAAATGGGACAAGACTTGGTAGGGTTCAAAGTGATCCAGTGTCAGATGGAAAGCGGTTTGAAAGCTTGGGTGTGTGTGTGTGTTTGTGTAGCTGTGGCTCCATGCTGCCTGCTGCGTTTGGCAGTGACACTCTGCGGCTCCTGAGCAAGAAACTGAGAGCTGCAGGTTTTGGGCATTACAAACTTTTCTGGACCAAACATGTGACTCAGCGGAGCTACCTAAAGCTGCATTATGTAACTTTTATTTAAAAAAAAAAAGTTTTTTTAACATACTTGTTGAAAGTATCGCAATGTGGGAGACAGATAATATGTGAAAAAAATCCAGCTCCTCCACCTTCTCCCAGTGATTGCTAAAAACGACCAATCAGAGCCAGGAGGCGGGTCTTAGCGTGTCAATCATGCCCGTGTGCGCGCCACTCACCCCCCAATCCTATAAATCCTGTTTCTGCCCGCTATGATACATCTTCTCCCTGTCAGCAGAGTCTGTCATGAATGCTAAGGCTAGATATGTGGTTAGTCACATATAGGTTATGATTAAAGACGTGTGTATCCGTATGAGGATCTGAGTGTGTTGTCAGCCTCTGCCTGCCAGCTTGACACAGCTTGTTTAGCCGCAGTCTTGATTTGTACTTTTATTTTGCCTATCTTTAAATAAAATATATTTATGTAATCGAAGTGGTCTGTATAGTTTTTTTACTGTAACTGGGTTAAAGCTGCAATATGTAACTTGTATAAAAAAACGTGGGGCGATTGTGGCTCCGTGGGGAGAGTAGTCATCTTGCGATCGGAAAGTTATAGGTTCGATTGCAGCTTCCTCCGTCCTTGAGCAATGGGTGAATGTGACTCTACTGTAAAACGCTTTGAGTGGTCAAAATGATTGGAAAAGCGATCAATAAGTTCAGTCCACTTACCACTCACCATGTTGTAAGACAGATAATCTCCTCCATCTTATCTCAGTGCTGCTATTGCAGTTTGCGAAAATGCACCGCTCCCAGTCAAAAACAACCAATCAGAGGCAGGAGGAGGGTCATAGCCTCCTTACTGTAAGGTAATGGTGGATAACCAACTTACTGTTCCAGGAAAACTGTTTATCTGCTGTCATCAGTTGCTATTCTAACTGGGTGTATGTGGGAAAGATAATTTGTATTTCACTTTTTAGACCCAGGTTTGATTCCTGCCAGATCTGTGGAATCAAGAAAAACCTTAAACAGAACCTGTGTGGTTCCACTGAAAAGGCAAAAAAGACCATAGAACAACACTTCACATCCCGGCTAAAGAAATTCAAGAACAGAGGAGGAACAAAACCATCAACATCCATCAGTTTGGACACAGTATAAAGCTATTTGTAACACATCAGACCACCATGTCCTTGGTTGTCCCTGCAGTCCCATAAACCTTAAATGGGTCAGAAAGAATCCCTCAGATAACTCATCCATGACGATATGCAGAGGATTGTTCTGTTATAGCATATCGACTATAAATACTAATCTACTGGAATATTGCAACATCCAAAATGAGAATTGTTTTCATTGCATCCAGAAAAACATTTCACAAGGTTAATTTGGAATTTCTACTTGCTACCTTAATACATTTGTGTTTGGATAGACGCCCATGGATCAGGTTACTGTGCAGCTCAACATGCTAATGAGAAAACACACGACTGGATTTCTCAGAGCTTCAGTCTTTAAAGAGCAACCAGGCAACTGGGCTGGGTGATAAATTGATTTCTTTTTATGACGATTTAATTTTTGGGAAATCTGGATGTTTTTTTGTTTTTTTTCCACACCACAAGTTTACCTAAAGATAAAAAAAATCAATCCTCCAGCTGCAGCTGGCTAAAACCAGGAAGATGGAGCACATCGCACAGTTCTACAGTCTTCAGAAATTCAAAATGCTGTTAAATCACTGAATGGCTTAGCACAATGCATTAAAGATCTGCTGTGGTTGCATCAGCCATCCAGACCTCTCAGGTCCTCTGGTTCTGTTCTGCATCCAGAACCAAACAAGGACAGGCAGCATTCAACTTCTACGCTCTTTTAGACCCAACAGTTTTTGTTTCATTGTTGAGGATCCTCTACACAACCTGCGGTCACTGACTGGGTGCTTTTTCAAACAGAAAGTATTTGAAAAAGCTGCTAGAGCCTAAAGAACAACTTAACCGCTTTCAATAGTTCTCAAGGCTTGGAGAACTATTGATCAGATTTGATTGATTTAGAAGATTACCAGAAGGAGCCTGCCTGCCTGCAGGAGAAAATTATAAATAGAAGATGGATGTTTAAGACTTCTGCACTATGACCTGTGACCGGTTCATGAGGTCAGAACATTAAAGCTGCAGTATGCAACAAATAATATAATTTTTGCATATTTGTTAAAGTGCTATGACGGATAAATAAGAGATAATCTGTGAATAAATGCCTCTCCTCCACCTCCTCCCTGAGCTTCTACTACAGTCTGAAGTAATGCACCGCACCCAACCCAAAACAGCCAATCAGAACCAGGAGGAGGGTCTCAGTGCTGTCAATCAATCTCATGTGCATTACAGGAAAATTGTTTATACGCCATCATTGACGGCTACGCTAGCTAGCCTTAGTGGCAGGTGACACTACAGCTGGTTGTGGTGAACTAGCTCTAGTTTAGCATAGAGCAAGCAAGAGGGAGTGAGCATGAGAGTGATTGACAGCATTAAGACCCTCCTCCTGGCTCTGATTGGTTGTTTCTGAATGACTGGTGTATTTCTGCAGTTAGTACTGGGACACAGATTATATATCCTGTATTATACTGTCATGACATATTGACAGCTTTTACATAAATGTAAAAAAAACATATTCTAAAAGTTACATGCTGCAGCTTTAAGTATCACCCAGAGAATGCAGTACTTATACTTATAGTGATTTGACTGTTCTGTATCGTGTGGACAGTTTCTTCAGTTGTTTTACATATCAATTCAGAAACAAAGATCATTTTTGTGTTATAAGTCAAAGCAGTTAGGTGATATTTTAGTTTTATTTAAACCCTCCTCAGTGTGATTAAAACAGCAGCAGAGTGTAACCTTTCTGAAATGAACTAACATTGCATCCAAAAATAATTGTGACTGTCTTTTTGTGTGTGTGAGTACGTGTGTGTGTGTGCGTGCGTGTGGTGGGGGTGTGTGTGTGTGCAATGATTTAACTCACCAGATTGTCTAACCAGCTTCTGGGAATTTAAAGGATCCATATGTCTTGTAACTGAGAAAGCTGCTGGGTTGATGAACTGGATGCATTTCAATGCGCAATTTAGTGTCGAGCGATTAGGAGCTCCACAGACCAGGACCGGGGTCCTTAAAATCAGACTAATACGAGACCGGAAGCAACTGGAGATGTTTAAGAGAGACATGCAAGGCTACGAAACATTTAGAAACCGGAACAGGATGATAATCAGGAGCGGTTATTCGTGGAGGTTGTGGGGTTGGGGGAGGATGCGATCAAACATTTTACAACAGGTATAAAACCTCTAAGGTCTGCAGTGGAACTGCTGAGTCAGCTCGAACCTCAGGTCTTTAAGCAGCCGACACTTCCAATCATTTGGAAAATATTAGGAGAAAAATGAAAGATTACTGATTGTTGCTCTTTCAAACATCCAAAATTTGTTTTAAAATATGCATGATGGGTTTGTTGAGCCTTTGCGATGACATTTTTATCTCCAAATCCTGTATTTTGTTCCCGTAAATTGATATTGACTAATTTTTACATTTGGGTGAGGAAGTGGGGGGTAAAATGCCCCACCAGGGAGCCAGCTCCCCCCGCTGACTCTGTTTGATTACTCTTACTAGCTGAAACACAGTCAGAGCAAACAGATAATAAAGGCCATAATAATAAACTGTAGTGCTGCTGCTGCTAATCCCCTTCTATGAAATTCACAAGGTTTTATTTCACTCATCATTTCTTTCTTAATTAGTCTCACATCAAAGGAGATGTTTTATTCCATAAGCAACTCCTTTTATTAATAGTCACAAATGAGGAAAAGAGACTGAGCTACTTCCTGTTTCACACACACTAGCTTCGCTGCTAGCAGCTGGGGTTATGGACACAAGTCAGCACATTTCCAGCCCCATAGAGCCATTTTATAGCACAAAGCAAGTGACTATGTCACCGTCAGTTGTTATAAAACTATTAAATATATCAAATATTGCTTAAAAGAAACTTTACTTGACAATTTAACACCTTGAAATTGGGACTCTGTCTCTTTAAGAACTCCTGATTTTTCTGAAAGACAGGAAGTCGTCACAACATGGCTTCTCTGTTGACCCTTTTGCAACGTTTCTACCCACGTTTCATTGAGAAGTAGCTCCAGCAGATGTGCAGTTCCACCAGGTGTTTGCTAATTGGTTCTGGCTAGTCTGAAGGAGCCGAGTGAAGTTGGAGTCGTGGGTGAAAGAGTCCTCTGTGAGGCGGAGCAGAGAAATATGTCCCAGAAGGCAGAGCTAGGTCCACCCAAGTCTTTTGAACAGTTGATTGGTTGCCACGGGAGATGTTGAGAGGAGATGAAAGAAAAAAGACCAGTAGAACAAAACAAGCTCATGTTGTTCGGCTGGAGAAGCTCAGGCTGCTGGGAGAGGCTGCTGGGAGAGGCTGCTGGGAGAGGCTGACATCAGACGATCAAAATGGGATGAGAAAGACGTCAAACACAGACAGAGATCGAGTGAATATAAAGGTTGAAGGCTTAAGTTGGAGCTTTAGCATGCTGTTAGAGAGACAATACACACACACACACACCCCATCATCCAGAGACACACATCTTTTGAAGCCAGCAAGACTTTTACATATAATTAAGAAAGCTGCAGATGGAGGTTGGCGTGCTGCAATGCTCTAGACTGTTTTGATTGATAATAATGATGGTGGCCTCTGGCTGTGTGAGAGGACTCGCATGATGATGTGCATCACACAAAACTGATCAAAGTGTCTGAAAATGAGACGTGAAGGCTAAAGTTGGAAATAAGAGCGAGGAAAAGAACTCAAAGGGAGGAGAGAAGAAAACCCAGGAGCCTGACCACAGAGACGGCAGATGTTTTACAGAAACGGTCTCGTTTCTCTCTGAACAGGGAAGGCCGGGTGAATCGGAGAGGTGGGGCTGGGGTGGGGTGGTCCGTTTCTAAAACTCACAGCAGAGAATGTGGAGATGCAGCGGGCGTTTCCTCTGCAGAGAGTTGAAGAAGTGTTGAAGGAACCTGCAACAGGCATTCAGTCATTTCAGCGTCATACCAGAGGAGATCTGTTCTATCAGAAGAGGCTCATTTAGGCAAGAAAAACAGAAAAACACCCACATGCCATCCCCAAACGCCCGTCCTCATAATCTGTTACATTTCCACACCACTGCCAGTGAGACAGGAGGCTTTGTGGTCAGTCAGACACTGAGTGGGATGAGACGATGAGCCACCGCCGCCAAACATACCGTATTCGGTCTGCGTCCTGGTCTCTGCTGCGTTTCTAAAGCTACCAGAAACGTTTCCTGTCAGAGACGGTACACCTGGAGCAGATGGGGGTTTCCGAATGACATAATGTGAGAATGAATAGATCAGGGAGGGGGCTGTTGTTCGCCCGCCGGCTCTGCCTGGAGCTACTTTCTCCAAATGGTTTTGACGACCATGCATAGGGTTCAGTCCAACCGGATCAAGGAGCAGATAGCTGGCGCTGTTGCTAGGACAGATTCTGAAACCTTTGGATCTGCTGTAAAGTTTAGCATAATGCTACACAGCTGCAGTTAATGCATGATCCACAATGTACTTCTGCCAAGAGGTTTTGCCAATATGTGTGAGAAAACGTGGCAGATTTTGGTTATTTTCACCAAACCAAAATTAGCTTAACAAAATGTAAGTAATGTAATGTGTTATTTATATTTGGGTGGAGTGATTTCGTCAACAGTAAAATGCAGTTTGTTTTTTTTACTTTACTGAAGGAATAAGGTTTAATCAAGACACGCTGTCATTTTTTTGTGCCAAAATTTTATATTTAATTTGACATTTTGGCTTTAATCAGCCATTTTTGGGGGGGGTTATTTTAGGAAACCTTTAATCTCAACAAATGTTAATTTCCGAGGTACTTTTTTTTTAGGTGCTAATCAAACCGAACGCCGTTCTTCTTTTTGGACTGCAGTTCTCTCATTCAAAGCCCGTCGTCGAAGCAAAGGGAATGGCTAAAACAGGCCGGAGAGTTCGGCATTCTGCTTCTGCTCCGGACTTCAGTCGGCCTCTAATTGAAAACGTCTAATGAGCTTGAAGGGAGCTCAGCCGAATCAGTCCAGCTTGACTCAGTTTCCACATTAAATCCCACTTGGACTTGGACAGGACCAAACCGCGTGGAAGCAGATTCTCACTCCCTCTGTTTACTGACTTCCTTCAAATGAACGCTGCGCAAACATGCAAATGAAACGGAACCAAATCAGTCGGTATTATTCATTGCTGCTGCGCGTGTAATCAGCCCGTTTAGAGTGGTGGGAGGAAACGAAAGGGGAAAAGAAAAAAAAACACAATGCATGCATATTGCATTAGGCAGCAGACGGCTGGGGAGGAGCATCATTAATCAAAGGCTCACAGGCGCCGCTCAGAACGTCGAACCGGCGGATGTTTTCAAAGATGTGGAGGTTTCTAATGAGCAATTTATCTCTACACAGTTTTTCTACAAAGTGGAGAGAGATCTATGGCCAGATATGTATTTAATTAGCTGTGCAAACATCTGTATGAGCGGCAGAGGATCCTCCCATCTTCGCTGCAGCGCTTGAAGAGAATCCTCTGGACGATCCAGGGAGGTTCTGATGGAAATCCTCAGACGTCTAATGATACAAAAATAAATGTGCAGATGAATGTCAGCTAGAAACTCTCCCATAAACATCACAGCAGGCAGACAATCACTCAGCTCCCAAACCGGTTTCCTGTTGAACGAGTGCAGCTCTCTGCTCTGGCTCTGTTCTGCAGACTGATACTGTAAATGTTTGAGGAAAGCTGCACCTCTGCTGTCCTCTGAGTGGTTTGGCAGAGAGCTGGTTCAAAGGTGATGCTTTTTTTTTTTTTTGCCAAGAGAGAAGAGGAAGATGAGGAAGAATAAATGATTCACGAGGCTCGCCTCCCTGCTGTTAAGAGTTTGAACAAACTCCTTTTGAAAACGGCAGCGAACAGAGAAAGGATCCAGATTCTTGAGGTCAACCAATCAGATCCTCTCTTCTTTTACTGGGTTTAGGTCCTGCGTCATGTAAGATGGTTGGTTTTGTGTGTGAATAAATGATAACTTCTGTGTTGGATTGGATCTTTTATTGTGAAAAACCCAGTGAAGTCCAACACTTTTCATTTAAAGGGACAGTATTATATATTTTCCAGCCATTTTATAATGCAATCAAGTAACATTTTGACATTTTTGTGTGTACTCTGAATGTAAGCTTTAATTCAAAGCTTTGCTGTTGGTAGGTTTAACTGTTACATTATGATGAGTGGAACATCTTACTTTGACTTCTGCTGAAAAAAACATGATTTTCAGTTTTGCCTTCTTTGGTGGTTTGTTCAAAGTCTGTTTGTAGTGGGAACCGGTTTGCTCAACGCAAACAGGAACAACTAATATCAACTAATATTTTCTTCTTATTTTTTAAAGTAGAAAAGCATACTAAGAATTTTAAAAGACTTTAGAAATGAGTCTTATGGTGAGGAGGCTTCAGATTCTTGGGGACAAAAAGCAGGAGAGCAAAAACATGAGTTTATTCCTGAAAAGCCCAGAGGAGCCATTATCTCAGTCATTTAGTGATTTATGAAGGTTCACGCATATCGACTGTGGCCATAAGGCAAATACCCTATGGCTTTATTAATTCAACGGTCATGTTATGTCTCTATTTTGATGTTTATTAACTTTCCCAGAATGAACTGACTGTCCTAACATTCTTCCAGCTCATTCATTTGCATCCGTTGTAGATTTGCAGCTGTGATATTGCCAACTTTTAAATCCAGAGAAAGAGATCCTGAATGCAACCTGTGGCTTCCCTGTTTCTTCAAACTCACTGAGTCGTGCTTTACCTCTGGTCAGTTCCCAGCAGAAACAATATCCAATATCCTGTTGGGTTCCTGCCCATAAGGATTAAGAAAGGGAAAGAAAAATAAAGCAAATTAAAGCTCAAAGCTATCAAAAGTCCAAAAGAAGCCAGAACCATCAAAGCTATTCGTTTTGTTGCATCATTTCACTCGTGACGTTCGCCGTTACCTCTATAACGTCTCAGGAAGGAAACTGGTAAGAAAATCATAAACCTGAAAGAGGGAAGCCGTCTTTATCAGGGCTGTTGTCGTTTCGATTTAACTGCCAATGTTCAGAGCAGTTTTGAACACAGACCTCTGCATAATTTATGCACAGCTATGAATTAAATATGGCTTCCCATCACTGCAGCGATGGGAATTAAAAAAAGAATTGACATTTGGTTCTACACGTTATTTGCCTAATAGTCTGACAGTCTGGAGCATTTAGACAAGATGAGTGACGGACTGGATGGAGATGAACCTGACTGCTGCTAATGTTTGGGTTTTCTCAGCTTTTAGCAGCTCTTTCAAAGTCGACCTTCCTGTTTGCTCTCCTGGATGCTCTCAGGCCCAGAAGGATCATTCTGGTAGCAAACTGCTGCAGTCCAGTCTGGGCCTCATTATTATCACTGCAGTCACACAAACTGGATCATAATCCTCTCCATTCTGTCATCACATATCATGTTACTTTAAATCCTGAAAACAACTACACCAACACTTTAGATAATTACAAGGAAGGGAAGAGAGCAATCCAGAAAAAATGAAAACAGAGGTAAAAGGAAAAAAAAAACCCAAAACAGATGAGATTATAAAGAAAAGGCTAACTTGAACAGATGAGTTTTGAGTTGTGTTTTGAAAGCAAGAAGAGAGTCAATGCTGCGTATGTGTTGAGGTAGAGAGTTCCAGAGTTGGTGCTGAGAGAACCGTGAGCTGGAGGGCAGAGGAAGAAAGTTAGATTGTGAATAATCTAACTTTGCAGGAGGAAGGATGGAGTCGATTGATGTCATGAATAAACTAGACCTGGTGATCTTATCAATGTGAGAATGAAATTACAAACTGCTGTCAAGGATGAGAGCCAGAAGGAGAAACCAAGGAATCATCAAGGAGGGTGAAAGTGAGGAGTTTGATGAAGCAGTTAAGAAGAGTTGAGTATCATCAGCAAAGTAATAGAAACTGATATTGAATTTATGGAAAGTATTGCCAACAGGAAGAAGGCAGGTAATAAAAGAAGGGGACAAGGGCAGAATCTTGGGGCACACCAGATTCTGTCCTTCACCAGATCACTAAGGTCATTAGTGATTCTCCGGACAGCAGATTGTGGGCTGTGACCAGAGTGGAAACCAGACTGGAATAGTTCACAGAATCTGCTCTTAGTGAAATGAGGATGGAGGTTTTTTTTGTTTGTTTGTTTGTTTTTGTTGTTTTTTTCCAAGAATTTTGGTGACAAATGGAAAGTTGGAAAGGAGACAGAGATTGTTGGGGATGTTAGGATCAGATCCATGGTTTTTAGGACTTGGGGTAACAACTGCGGTTTTGAAAAGAGTTAGAAAAATTCCAGCTGAGAGAGAGGAGTAGATAACGACAGAAATAATCAAAAGAAGAGAGAAAAACTTTACAAGAGGAGAGGATCTAGTGGAAAAAGACCATAAAGGGAATCGTAAGTTTCAGCAGAGTGAAAGGGAATAATGTTTGATATCTTTAAAAAAAAAAACCCATTAATACATTAAATGGATTATTCACTTTTCTAAAACCTCCGGGATATTTTCTTGGAACTTACAATGAGCAGTTGTTAAATTTCACTAACGTAAACTCTAACTTCTGAAAAGTGCCCAGCTATTTGCATCAGAAACCTTTAAAAATAAACAGAATGTTCATTAAAAACCCTCTTGGATAAATCGTCCAGAAATAGGTTTTTATCCAACAATATTTACAGGTGACCTCTTGCAACTCTTAAGAATTAAGCTAGCTAAGAAATAACATCTGTGAACATCTGGAGACAGAAGTGATGAATGTTAATGAAATGCTTCCTAATTGTCAGATGGGAAACCATAAGAAAGCGACTTAATGTACCAGAAACTTTTGCCGACCATCTTTAGCTTTTAGAATAAAAAGGTGGGATTTGTTGGGTATCCTCAGATTTCAACTAACTAAAGACTCCTGCTCATTTCTATCAGGTATCCTCCGTTTAATTAAAACCTCAATCAAGCAAAAAGGGGAAACGGGTAAACACTATACATTTCCAGATTTCTTCCATGCTACATGAAAAGCAAAAGTATAAAATCTGTACTGCCCAGCACACGGCGCTGAATGCAGACAGTAAACCTCAAGTCAAAGATGGCGTATAGTGGAAATTACACACCTCAGCAAGTAGAAAGTTTTGATGATGATGAATAAAACGTAATTATGACAGATCATGAGGAGCATGAACGATGAGGCGATTAAAGACAGTGAAGGATATGTTAAAAGTAGTCGGATACAAAGACCGTGCTTTGCTTTTGGACTTTGTTTAGATTTTTTATCAGCATGCAAGAGTATTGAGATGGAAGACGACTTTGCCCCCTGGATAAAAGCTCCTAATCTGGACTCCTTAGATGAGGATCATGGGTGTGTCCCTCCAGTCCAGCCCGTTCTGCTTCACAAGCCTCATTACCATCCTCTGAGTCCTCCTCGTCTTTCCTACACTCTTGCTGTCCCCGCTGTCTGGGCTGGATCCCTGACTGCCACTCCCATCTATTTGTGGGTCTGTCCACTGCCCTGAGTGGCAGGTAATTACCAGCGAGGTGACAGCAGGCTATTCCAAGAGCTGAGAGGTCATCAAGGTGCTTTCTGGTGCGCAGTTTTCCCAGACTAACCCCACTCTCTCCCGTTGAGAGACTGTGGGTGGTGGCAGCTTTCATCCACATCGGCTGAACTCATCTTCCATCACTTGACTTAGACTGAGGATATTCACCTTGTCTCACCTGTTGCTAGTACAAGTGAGCAGGAATGTAGGTACTCTTATCTGGTGATAAAAAGACAATTGTCAATGTGAATCAATAGAAAGTGGTATTAAAGGGTAACTAGATGCATTGCAGGGAAGTTTTTCACCATGTATAAATTAGAGACTCATCCCCAAAAACAGAAACGCAGTCAAAGCCCAGTTCTGTTCAGCGTGGGTAATACCAACATGTCTTCTGTTTTCTTCTCCTCAGTCGAGTGTTATCGTACACACATCCACTCTGGTTACATAAGACTGAGTGGCCTTTATTTAGCTTGAGAAGGCTCCAATTTGTGGTGCAGCATAAACCATGCAGGGCACTGAATGACGCATGCAGACACAAAGAAGTGGAAACATTTCCACTTTTGGTTCAGGGAGTCACCAACATGGTGGCAGCATGTTTCAAACCGGGACGCCTGGCACCTCTAGCGAGAAAATAGATCAATATCTGTCTTGTGAATCAGATGTTTGAACATGAAAGCAGAGCTCAGGAAAACTGGGGGGGTTGAAGAAGACTGGGTAAAAAAAATAAAAACTTTTAAAAAATGCGGTCGGTCCTTTGAATCTGTGACAGAGACGTGAAGGCGCGGTGGGATCCACCAGACACCACAGAACAATCTGGAAACTGCTGAGTCATGTAGACTTGAACCACACTGCCATGTAAAGCCATCATTTACTAACAAGACGGTGGCTTTTCCAGCAGCTGACCCGAATCCCTGCCCTCACACTTTGCTGACACGAGCTTTCCTCATCTTAAAATTACACTACTATTCATTTCCGCCGTGCGATTTGTAGACGCAGCAGCAAGCTACACGAGGCTTGAAGTTCCCCTGCCTGTGGCTCAGTGATGGAGCTGCACCCTGCCTGCGCTTCGATTGATATGCAACAACTGTCTCCAGATGGGTTTCTGCTACTGCTGCCGGAGTGGATGAAGAAGAAAAAAATAAAGCACGTGCAGGCAGGCAGGCAGGCGCAGAGCTGCAGCAGAGACTCGGATAAAAACCCCCAGCTTACTTTGTGATCCCACTTCTCTGTTGAGCCCTGGAAAAACAGAGCAGAGCTGCACTTTGAGCTGAACAGACCGGAGGATGTAGGCTGTTAATCTAATGTGAACCTGTGGCTGCTCTGCATTCAGCTCCCTTTTTAACTCATGCACACACTTCATTTGAGATCCAGAAGTCAGAGAGGACGGTCTCTAAATGCGCCTGGATTTCCTGCAAAAATCCCCCCAAACAAAGTCTTTTCTGGGGACGGAGGCCAGATAAATGAAGTCTGCCATGTTTGGTCAAAGCGTTTTTTAACAGCGCAGTGGGCTGCGGTCCAAACAAAATGACTCGCTGACCTTGCTGTGTTTTTCAGATGAAGTTGACGTCAACTTCATCTGACGTGAAGCGGTGATGAAGACGAGCACCAAGAACGTTCTTGGTGCTCGTCTTCATCACCGCTTCATCTGCTGTTCATACGATTAACACACCATCACCGCCTTTCAAAAGTATTCAGACCACTTGACTTTTACTGTCTAAAGCTGGATTTATGCTGACTAAGTTACACATGTTGACTATTAGACTATTAGTTTAGATAACTGAAGGATGGATGCTGGTTTCCCTGGATTTAACTGTGTCAAAGTGAGTTCATCTATTAAACTGACTGAAGATGAATACATAAACTAAAGAGCATAGGCATTTTTCAGAGGTGTCTTTGTGAGCCTGCCTTTTTAATATTAAATTCAACAGAATTTCAGATTTTTGTATAATTTTTGTCCTGGTTAACTTAAAAATGAGCTGCTATTGTTACTTGTTACTTTTCTAAATTACAGAAAAAATAATTGTATTGATGCACAAATATGAAAATTTGAGCCAATGTTGATGTGAGACTACTGTTATGGTAGAATTTACCAATATTTTATTTCATGAAGTTTTTATCCGATTACTCGATTAATCATCACAATAAATCGATAGAATACTGGATTACTAAAATAATCTCTAACAACAGCAATAATATTTATTCACACATTAGCTCGGGCTATCAATCGATCATTTTTCATTGGATTAAAACCAATTTTGTGTGAATTAGCCATGACTCATCATTATAAAAAGGGACTAAGTCAATGAGCTGTAAATGCTTGTCAATTAATTCAAATATGATCTAACAGGCAAAACATGGGATCATTTCTCATGTCTTTCATGCTTTTATATTTATCATTGTTCATGTTTTTTTATTTGTTCACAGCAGTTTAATGTTGCTTCAGTCATGAACAATAAAATGCACGGAAAAATGATCCTTTGCTATGTAAAAAGTTGTTTTGTCTACAACAGTAAAATAATTCTGGGGTGGTGAAGAGAGTGGAGCAGTTTTCAGAGATGACCTTTTTAAGAAGCGATACAAAGAGAAACAGCTGAAACGGAGAAGAAAATCACATTCAAAGTACATAGACCTTTGCAATTAATCCCACGTTAAAAAGAGATTAACAGCGTTAAAAGAGTGTGAATCAATGCAGGATTAATGATACATTTTGACAGTCCTATGTAAATTCCAAGTGATATGAATACTTTAGTAAAATGTTGCCTTCATATTAAATAAGTAAGCCCTTCTACAGGTGCCTAAAGCCGGTTTATGTAGAGTTTACATAAATCTTAACACATACAGGCTGAAAGCCTCATCAATAACGGCAAAAACAGATTCTTAAATGAAAGTCATTACTTTGACAAATCCATGATTAAAAGCGCTAATTAATTACACACAAAGCTAATGTCCCTAATAACAGAAAGCAGGCGAGAAGAATGGAGGAACGATGATGGATCCGTTTACTGCGGCTGAGAGGGGACGACAGCAGATGGGGTTGGTTTCACTCGTTCTGCTGCGTCCTGAAGCTCGGTTCAGAGTCCCGCCCAGACCGCTAAGCTGCGCAGCAGAGGCGTGGTGTCAGGCGTCTGCCAGCCGACGGCAACAACTTTGTTTAGGGAGGTAAATGAGTCTGTTGGAGCTCCTGCAGGAGCCATCTGTTGACGTAGGCTAAGTGACAGCCATAGCAAAGACATAAAGCTCCGGCAGCACCGCTTGTTTTATTATAAAGAGCTGCAAACGTCTGCGTGGGTGTGTGTACACTCACATCTGCATGTTGTTTGGAATGCATGATAAGTGTGTGTCTGAGAGCTTTAAACATTCATCCTGGTTGTGCCCCTCAGCCGCCATCATTGCATCTGAGCCAAGGCAGTTAAGCATCTGTGTTTCAAAGACAGTAAACACAAGTTGTTCTTTGGAAAACAAGAGCCTTTTTATTCATAAATAATGATGCGGCTCATTTGTTGGGGGGGGCCATTGTTATCTCAACAGAATCTGGAAATTAAAAAGGTTTTGAAGAGATTTTTTTGTGTTGTATGTTTTTAAGAGTTGCAAAGAAGGTTCCATCTAAACTGATGTCCAGGATTCTGAGAGAAGTGGAAAAGAAATTCAAGTAGCACCTCTGACTAAAAAAATCTCTTTGTGGTAACATCTTAATAACAATTTCATCATGTCTTATAGTCAATGTTATCTTCATGTTAAATTAGGCTTTACCAAATGATCACAGTTTATGTTTAAAGGGCCAGTGTTATGTGTTTTTCAGGCTTGTAGTTCCATTTTGTAGCACATTTTGTTATAAAAATACCACATGTATGCATCAGGAAGTCATCACAACATGGCTCCTCTTAACCCTTTAACAACGTTTTTACCAGCATTTCACTGAGAAGTAGCTCCTGTAATGAGCTCAGCAGATACACAATTCCACCAGGTGTTTGCTAATTGCTGCTGGCTAGTCTGAAGGAGCTCACTGAGCTCCTTCGCAGAAACTGCAGCTCTGAGGAGGAGCTGCATTCTCAAAGGTGGATCTGGGTCCACCCAGGCATTTTGCACAGCTGAATGGTTGCCATGGAGATTGAAGGATTTCTCAACATTCATGGAAGAATCAAGGCAAAAGTCCAGCTATGTTTATGAAGAGGGAATAACATTAGAACATGATGTGAAACTCAAAGATGATTTTAAATCACTGCTCCTTTAAAACCTGGATATGGATATTTTTGCTTTTGCATTAATGACTAGTTGGCTAGTTTATGTATATATAAAAATGCAAATTTAAAAGCACCATTTTGACCATCCCATGCTATGTTAAAAACTCAGGACCGGTTTCTGTTCTGCATATATTAATGGCTTATTTGCATTTATCATGTTCTGCAACTGGAAAACCTATTTTTCCTTCATATCAGAAGGACCCAAACCGTGCCGTCGTTTTCATTTAATGCCGACCGGCCAATAAGACCCTGCAAAACCTCTCGGTGTGTGACTTGTCCTCCCCTGACTCCAGAGAAAGACACAGATCTAAGCCGGCCCGGCACAAACAGGCGATGGCAATCGATGGGCAACATAAACACACAGCGGCTGTGTTCTTCCCTGCTCTTTATCTATTGCTCCAAAGCACCAGGAAGCTAAATAACCTTTTAGCAGGCCCAGGCAGGCGAGACAGATGACTCGCCTAAATGAGTCTTCTGCTGATGCCGGGGCTTAAATCAATGGAGGTGGCAGGCATTGAAATGAAGCCCCAGCAGCTCTTGCTCATGGTTTTCCTTCAGTACAGCCGGAGGAGTCTGCCGTTCCTCTTCTCAGGTTCTCATGTTTTATCTCTGGCGCACTCGTTCAGCTGTGGTTTGGCCATGAGCAAAGTTACGATTGAATCTCGCTCCGATTCGCCAGAACGGTTTTAAATATTTAAAGATTAACGCTTTCAGCTGTTTTGCATCCACAAAATGTGAAAACTTAAATTGTGATTTGGATTAGAGTTGTGTGCATTTTTCTCATTGGACATTTTTCCTAAGTTCGAACCAGAGGTTTGCATATTCTGAATTAAAAATACTTTTTTTTTACTGTCTGAACTTAAATCACAGCAAACTTCTCTTGTTTTTGGTCTGAATCACCACGTCTATTTGTATTTGCGAAATGTCTAAAAATGAGTGAAATATGTCAAAGATTTACATGTTAGGCGTTTATGTGTCATGGAGGAGCCAAGAGCAGAAATGCAGTGAAGCAAGGATTCTCTATTTACAGCTTGCAGAAGGATGACGGTCAGCATAGGAAGTAGGACGAAGATGAAACCAAGGCATCCGTGAGACCCAATGCAACCTGAGGAGCTTAAATACTGAGGAAGAGCTGGTAATGACACAAGAGACTAGAAAAGCTAATTATAGGTGAGTGGATGCAGCTGGGGAAGGGAACAGGAGTGACAAATGGGAAAACACTGAAACTAGCTGTGTTTCCACTGACTGTAATTGCAGAATTTGACATTTTGAAAATAAATGTGCTTACTAAACTCTAGTTGTTGTTTTTTTTTTTGGTTTGGTTTTTTTTCGGCCGTATGAAAGTTAGTTTATTTTGCAAAACTGCAATAAAAGCATTTTTTTGCATCACACAAGTCACATGATCAACAACAGGATATTGCCACTGGTACAAACCACAAAGAAGACAGCGACAGGAAGTAGTTGGAGGATGATGGCAGAGCATGTTTTTTAATAACTTATTGCATGTGATTTTAATGGTGTTTCGTATTTAATGGAAACAGCAAAACTGTGTTGTTTTTTTTACATTATCAGAATATCCAAAGTTTCAGCACATTTGCAGTAGCTACCGATGCATAAATAATAAACAGAAACTAGAGACAAGCCAAATTGACTGAATAGGTCAATTACAATGACAACACAGGAAAACATTCAATACAGAAATTATGAAGACAGGAAATAACTGAAGTGAAAGTTCAAACATGTCTGCGGGTCATGACATTAGGCCTTACGTTACTCTGAAGCTCCTTCCTCCTGCACTGGTTGGTGTGTGTGTCCTTCCTGCTGCTGCTTCATGTACATCATGTCAGCTGACACTGATGGAGTTGCTTCTGAATTCTTCTTCATATTCTACTGTCTGTACAGGTTTAGCTGAAGACTTTACAGGATGAAAGAAAAGGTTCCCACCGGAAAAATAAAAAGCTGTAATTTTCTGCAACAGAACAACAAAGCAATGGATTTTTTCCACTATGGCTTCGCTCCAACTTAGTAAAGTCACTCCAGACTGTGAAAAGGTTAAGTTGTAAAAGTATTCATTCATTTCGCCGATGCAAACTTCAGCTTTCACTGCAATTGAACGCTGATACTGATTTGTTATTGAAACTCTGATGCTTTTGTAGGAGTTACACTGTGGAGCAGCATTGAAGTTGCAGTATTATGTGAAACGTACCTGAAGTGTTGCCTTGATTCCTTCATGCATGTTTGAGAAATCCTTGAATCTCCATGGCAACCATTCAGCTGTGCAAAACACCTTGGTGGCTCTAGCTCCGCCTTCTCAGTGCAGCTCCTCCTCAGACCTATCGTTTCCAAGTTTCCACCTCACAGAGCATCCATCCCTCAGCTCCTTCAGACTAGCCAGCAGCAATTAGCAAACACCTGGTGGAACTGCACATCAGCTGAGCTCATTATAAGAGCTACTTATTCTGAAACGCTGATAAAAACCTTGTGAAAGGGCTAATAGAGGAGCCATGTCATGATGACTTCCTGAAGGCGGAATTTTAGAAAGAGCAGGAGTTTTTAAAGAGACAGGCAAAATTTCAAGGCGTTCAATTATGAATTCTGTTTTATATACGTAATTTTTAAAACAACTGAAGGTAACATAGTTACTTGTATGCTTTAGAATGATTCTATAATTCTGCCCCTTGAAAATCTCCTTCAACCTTAAGAGGATTAAAACCCCAATATTGCTTTTGACTGGAGGATTTTTTCCCCTGTGTCCACACATGACTGAAAATAGAAGTATTACATTAATAGTCAATAAAATTTAAAACACAATATTTGAACTGCAGAGAACTTTAAACAGTCATCAGCCTAAAGGTTCACAATGTCTGGTCTCCACAAATAGTTGTAGATGCACCTTTTCCTGTAGAGATACCTTTAAATCTAAACCTCAAGAGCCAGTTGAAAGAGTTCATCCATCCGAGCTTGCGAATTCCAAACACAAAGACCCAAAAAAAAAACAAAAAGAAAGAAAGAAATGTGATAATTTCTTTCACACACACACAGGACTTGGTGTGTGTGTGTGTTTTTTCTTTTATTGCGCTGGAGAGTTTTAACTTGCCTGTTTGGAGCTCTGCCCTAATTTTTGCAGTAGAATTGTGTCTCCTTTCAATCACGGCCGTCTGAACTGTGCTGCTTTGTGAACCCGCGCTGTGTAAATGAGCCTGTGCCTCCATAAATTTCTGTCCCGGTCAAAACATTATTTGTCTCCAGTTTGGTCATTTGATGTTTTGCATGCTGAGACATTCAGAAAGCCTGACCTGCTGTGTCGGGGCTTTTTATTGAGATGCAAATGTCGTCCCAGGGATTTTTAGCTCCCAGTCAATGGTTCATTGTATTTGCTTGGCTTCTTGGGCTCCGCAAATTTATGATGTTGTTTGTGACTCTAATAGATCCACCAGGGCGCCGGGTGTGTGGAAGCTGTTTGTGCACATTTGATCCGAAACACTGGATGGAGTATTTGTACATTTCCCCGTTTTTTAGCTTCATGACAAATGTCTTTAACGTGGCAATCCATCACTTTGCATGATGGCAATTTATAAAATCTAATTTGGTATCAAGAAAATAATGGGCACTCTGAGATTTGATCATTAATACTTAATGAATAATTTTCCAAATGCAGAAAGGGATGGCGTACTAATAATACGAAAGCAATTTACTTTGACAGGTGGCAAATGACGTTCAGATAGACTGGATGGATGGATGGATAGACAGATCTGTCTGTCTGTCTCCATGGAAATCTTAAGAAAAGTAAAGAAATAATCGAAGCCTATCTAAGTTCCTGAATCTCTCATTAGCTGCATTTTCATTTACCAGGCAGTTGTGAAATTTGATTTGCGCACATATAAAAATAAAAAATCAATTTGCTAGAAACGCGTCCATTTCGAAAAAGGCTCTCATTTAAAAAAAAAACCTTTTGGCGCTCGGATAAGATGGGTTTATTTTTGGGCCATACTGAAATTGGAATGTCTCACACATTATAAAGTAAATACTTTTTTTCACATCACGATAGTCACATGATCAACAAACGGATGTTGCCATTGGTGCAAACTACAAAGAAGACGACGACAGGAAGTAGTTGAAGGATGACGGTGCGGGATGTTTTTTGATATTGAATTTTAGCACACATTTGTAATTGAAGCACAACTAGTACTGACCTCTGTCCTCCATGTTGTGTTGGTTTCTTAAAGGCTTTCCTTCCATTACTGCCACCTCTGTGTGGCCTTTTACTTGAATTCATCAACGGTTCTAAAGATATTACCCCTCATAACCAAACACCTGTTCTAGAAGTTGGCTCATATTCATAACTACCCTCCTCTCCTCCCACCTGCCATACTGATGCTTTGCTCTTTCTTGCTTTGAAGTTCAAATGCAAAGTGACCGAGTGACAAAACTGTCAATCAAAACTGTGTTTCATGGCCGCTGGCGAGCCCGGTGTGAAAGCGTCCGTGGCTCTGCGGCCAATGTTCCATGAAGAAGCAGCAGCAGCTGGCCTGACTCGACTGTAAATAAGTTACAAGACTCTCCGAACTCAGGAAAATAGTCTCAATGCAACCGTGCTGCGCCACACTCAGAGCCACTGCTGAGCTTGTGAATACAGACAGCCTATTTGTCAAGTCTTTCAATTACGAGCGTTTAATTGTGCGGGCTCCCCAGCCAGGAATGTGGGTTTTTAAGATGTATAAATACATGGTAAACACCCTTATTTACCTCAGTGTTCTCAAACATAATCACCAAGCTTGGCTCCACACTCTGTGCTCTGCATGAAATTAGCTGGCTATTGATTCCTCAGACATTTCCCCACAGTTCTCAACATCACAGGGCCCTAATTGGCAAACTTACAGAGTTTCAGACAAAGTGACAGTTTTGTTTCTAAGGTTTTTTTTTCTTAGTTTAAGACAGAGTTCACAGAAACTGTGCAGTCTTTTTTATTATTTATTTTGATCACATTTTACATCGCTTGCTGTTCTTGATGTGACATTTGGTGACATTTACCACAGGAATTTGAATGACTGAGTCTTAACATGAAAGGTCATGCCATTCACGAGAGTTTGCCCACCAGAGTTGCCTTATGTCAACATTTCGGGAGTTGTGCAGAGTGCACACAGTGTTGTTCAGGCCCCTTCTGTTATGTCTGATTCATTTTTTGCCCTTTGAGTCGGGTTGTAGTTGTTGTTTTCAACAGGCAATATAATCCCCCAAATAGTTCTCATATAATAAACGGACACTAAACTGTCATTGTGTGCAAGCTTAGTATGAGGGATTGCTGCAAAGTCAATGACAACGCAACGCCCCCTGCTGGTCCAGAGGTTGGAATAACATGACGCTATCCTGAGTTTCCTTAGATGGAAAACTGTCACAATATTGGACTGTTTAGGTTTTGAGTTTCATTTGTGTTCATGCTTTAATTATTTCCTTGTTTATTTCAGCTGAGATCTGTCCTTCACCTGCTAAATTATTTCTACTTAGTTTCTTTATTTATTCGTACTTTACATATTTTGTGTATGTTATGGCCCCTTCAGTAAATACTTTGTTAAACCACCTATTTCTGCTTGGGATGCACCGCTCCACTTTTATTCACTTGTATAACTGCAACCGAAACTCAGCTAAGCGGACGCTGGCCGGCTGGATGTTCTCGTATGTGGACGTTCGAAAATCTTTTATTTTGCTCTGGAAAATCTAGACCAACTTCTGACAAGCTCAGGAACTTTTGGATGAATGGCGTGATACGCCTGGATGTAATTTGAGTGCTGATTTCTAACACTTAATAACGGACTACGAATATAGTGATGACTGCATCAATGAGCCGATGTGGAGCTCAAAGAAAAAGAGGAGAAGCAAACAGCAGCAATGAAGCAGCTGCAAATTAACTTTTAAAATTAGCTTTAATTAGTTCTGCTAATGTAGCCTCACTGAGGCCTCGGCGGGGCCAGAAGCACACATTGATTCTTCCTTAGATAAGAATTCCCACAGACGGCGCTGCTCAGCCGTGCTTCCCTCGTCTTTGTCTGAGGCATCAGAAGTGTCCCCTCATGGTCCCCGTCCAATTACGGTCGCTGCCAAATTTCAGACTCCCATTAGTGTGTCGAGGGAAACCCCAAATTTTCTAAAGTGCAATTTACGAAAACAAAATGCAACAAATCAAGATTTTGGCATTGAACATTTCTCCAGACGTTCGATGCCAAAATTCCAAAATGCAGGCCAAAAGAAAGTAGCCATCGAGATATTTATCTTGTCTCTAGAGTCAAGAGGCAGTGGCTTATTATTCATTGTGACCAAGATCTGCAAAACTAAAGAGCAGAGAAGGTAAGAATTAATCATTGCTGATCTGTACAGTTTAGATCTATGCCTTGACCTCTGAATGATGTCATGCTTTATTTTATATTATATTTAGAATTCATAATTGCACTTTCTGAACCATTTGAAAGGTTTGCTGCTGTTTATTTTTACATGTTTGACCAAGTTTGTATTTAAGTGTGCATCATATAATTAAGACAATCCAGAACTGTTTTTCGGCATCAGCTAATGCTAAACTTCAGATATGTGTATCAGCATCAGAAGATGGCAACATGACCCAAGTTATCTAGTTCAAAAGGCAGCGGTACCTACTGGAGAAATATATGTAAACCTTTAATATGGAAGACATTTTCTCTCATTATTGAAGCGTTTCGTAAATAACATTAGTTAGGCAATTATAACTGATCTGAAACAAGACATTAGTGAACTTCGAAGAGGAAAAAAAGGTGGATGTATCTTTTTATTCTCAGTCTGTACTTTAGCATGTACAGATCAGATGACCCGTCTGAGATAATCTTCATTTTGAACTTTAGACACTCGAGAAACGACTTGTGAACATCTCTGCAGGTGAAGCCCTGATCTGCTAACGCATGTCCTGGTCCATTCTGTCATCCTCCACCCATTAACAGGGAAGCCGTGCACCTTAAAGAGGGTATTATGTAAAATAATTTTTTTGAGCTTCCCATCGTGTTATAATCTGTGTTGCATGTTTGAGAAATCCTTTAATTCCCTGTGGCAACCATTCAGCTGTGTAAAATGGAACGGAGCGCCACCTCAACATGCTTCATTTGTGTCAAGAAACGCAAATGGAGCATTCCTCCTCCTCTGAGTTTCTCACTCACAGAGCAGATGTGCCACTCAGTTCCTTCAGACTAGCCAGGAGCAATTAGCAAACACCTGGTGGAACTGCACATCTGCTGAGCTCGTTATAGGAGCTACTTGTCAATGCAACACCGGTAAAAATGTTGTTAAAGGGTTAATAGAGGATCCATGTTGTGATGACTTTCTGAAGGCGGAGTTTCAGAAGGAGCAGGAATTTTTACGGAGGCCGAATTTCAAGGTGTTAAATTATAAAGTAAAATGTAATTTAAATCATTTTTGATGTATACATCATTTTTATTACAACTCAAGGTAACAGTAACTTGATTGTGCTCTAAAATGACACCATGTGGCTGGAAAACGCATGATTCACGCCTCACCCTCAGCCCAAGGAAACTCTTCACTCAGTCAGATTTAAAGAAGCTGATCTTAAAGTTCTGACTTAAAGAAAACAAAAAAGCTCCATATAAACAGAAACAGAAGAGCTCAGAATTTGTCTTTGGTCCCACAATAACTCCAGTCTGAGTCCATGGAGACTCAGCACTAGCTCACGTATTGGTTACCGCTGGTCCAGACAACCCCTCTGAGATGTTCTCTGCCTCACACACAGCCTGTCCTCATTGGGAATCCAGAGGTACATCCCTCCTGCCGGGCTGCCCAGGCCTGAGCTGACGCAAGAAGACAGGCTCTCCGAGGGGAGGTGAGAAGGCTGTCGACTGACTCGGCCCGTGGGGAACCGAACAACAGCTCTGAGCACTGCAGCTGTCTTCTCCGGCAGGACTTGTGATAGGTTGGAGTGTTACATGTTGCCAGAGGAAATAACAGGATGCCAGACATGGATATGACTTAAACATGGCTCAGGTTTGTAGTAATATTTGCCTTTAATGGCACGTTATTTCCGCATTTCCTCATAGCCAAGCAGAATGAATGATTTGCTCTACAGAACATGACTGCACCATACTGATTTATTTACAGCTGGTAAACATTTAAATGGAAAATTTTAACATACAGCAGTTATGCCCATCACTATTTTAAAACTTACTGATTCTGAGAAACTGTTGTGAAACAAGGAATCAATTCCAGTGTCTTGATTTAGAAATAGTTGCAGTTTCTCAAACTGAAAAATAAGTCAAAACTGTAAAGTCAGGGTCATATACCGTAAAGTGGTCCATGGGTGCCCCCTAGTGGTCCACCAGGTACTGCACTTAAACAGCCGTTTATTTGCCGTTACGTTAGTATGACGCAACAGCTAGCGTCATACTAGCTGTTGTGTAGCTGTAGCAGATTTGTAAAACTACAAATGCAACAATTCAATCATATGAAAATCTACTGTCAATCTCTTTATGTTAAATTAAAAAAAATGACTTATTTAAATATTTAGTCATTATTTCATTTTCATCTATAGTTTGAGTAATGCAGAATTTGTACGTTGTTCCCAAAGAAAAAACTGACCCGGCTGGGAAAGTTTTTTCGGGGACTGAATTCACAGAGAAACCTTTGATTTGTTGATTTCAACTCTGGCTTTGTCAGAGAAGAAATCGCTGCATGGCACATTTTCCAACGCCTCTGACTTGGAAAATTCCCCAGATGGGGAATTTATTTCAGAGGGATGGACAGTTTGCAATGAAAACAGAGTCCTTGATCTGTCTATAAAGTCATCATTAAATTGTAAGGTTTCAGCTGTTCCTGAATTGAACTGCACCCCGGAGGGGGAAGCTTGTTTGACAGACAGGAACAGCTGTAAAACCCCAGCCAATGGTGGTTCCTTCATGTTTCCCAAAGATAAAACTACCCCGGATGTGGTAGTTGTCTCTCAATACGCGAGGAAAGTCTTTGGAAACCATTGTTGCACTGTTCCTCAGGAACAAACTGACTCGGACGGAAAAGTTATACCCGAGGAACAAGGCAAAATGAAACAGACAGAGGGCGACATCTGTAGATGTGCAAACATGTTCAACAACAGCTGGATAAGTGCCAGTTTTCAGAGCGTTCTCAACCTGAGCATCACCAGAGGGTGTCTGGCTCGGACAAACCTGTTCAAAGAGGCTTCATCTATCCCGACCTGTGCCAGTCTGATCCATACTGCCATCTACCAATTAGGCGATTAATAAAACTATCGAGTAAGTTTAATTTATCGGTTTAATTAATCTGTCGGCTGATTGAGATCCATTTTCAAAACCTGAGACCACAAACTAGTCGACAGAAATCCTACGAGCACAAAATAATGGCTAAAAGTCCAGTTAACTCATTTTAAAACCAGACATTAACCCACGTTTTACTACAATCTACCTGCAATGCTAGTGGCTAGTGTCAGCGTAAAGTCCTGACTGAATAAATATCATTATAACCTATTTAAGTCACGTTAATGATGAACAGATGAAAAGTTACTGGGTTTATCAACTGCGGTATCAATTTGGCTCCAGCTCCTCTCCTCTCCTGGTAATTTCTGTGGATATTCTTTGCACCAAATGTTGAATAAACATAAATGTTAATGTTTCCACATATCATCTCTGATGATATGTGCACTCCGGGTTGTGCCGTCAACTGTTTGGGACTCCCCTCCGTGCTTTTTGATTGACTACCTGTCACATTCAACAGGCTGCGTTCTCGCTCCCTGTTGGGGAAACCCCGTAGATCGGAGCGGCCACAAGGTCCTACCGACTGGACCCGATCATTCCGTAGCACACGACCCACTACAGGATGATCGGTTAGGAAATCTCAAGCGACAATGTTAGAACGTTCAACATTCTAAGATTGTCATAAATCATGTAAAGTGAACTGGGCGTAAGGGAGGAGTGAACTATTGCATCAGGTGGTCGGATATGTCCATCCTCTCCATTTAAATCTAATCATTATTGGAGGCAATATAGTATACAGACTTCGTAATCTGCACTTTGGCTGAATGTAGTTTTTATTTCCACTTTGGTTTTATGTTGTTTAGTTTTTATTCAAAAGCATTTTTTGTTAACGTAGACTGAGTTCATTCTATTTTTGTTTCTGGTTCTTTGTTTATCAGTTCCAGTGTTAAATGTTCTTTTGAAAATAACGTGGATCTATTTTTGGCAGGGTATCGCTTGCATTATGTCATTTCCATTAAATCAGTGTAAAAGGGTCTTCAAACAATATTATCGTTTATCGCAACAATTTTTTGAGACAATTAATCGCTCAGCAATTTGTTATCGTGACAGGCCTAAATGTGATTGTCCTGTTTCTGCCACGGTGAGTCAAAAGAAGATACCCTGTGATCCCCAATCCTACCATCGAGGTTCCAGGAGAACGTGGAACTGAGCTTTACTGTCTGTTGTCCGTCATTTGTGGTTGTGCTGAGTCAGCTCACTTCTACATCTATTTGATTCGGGGACAGCAGACAGTAAAGGTGGTGGATGAACATGTCTTCTCTGCAGGGAGGATATGTATGAGAGGGGATTTATTTACGTTTACGAGAAGCGAACAGAGGAACCCAACACTGACCACCTGAACACACCTCGTCTGTCGGTCCCTCCTGCCACTGCTCTCCAAACTGATGAAGATGGTTTTGAAGAGTCAGAACCTCTAAATTTGGTAGCAGAAAATAACACAAGACAAAACAATCGGCCAATTTGAGGAAGGAGAGATTAGAGTGAGTCTGACAGAAGAGGAAACTTTATGGGAGGATTTTATGTCAATGTTTTTGTTTTTCTTTTGTTTGTGCTGCGTGTTATTTCCTTGTCTTGTATCTTACTGGGCTGGTAATTCCACACTTTTCTGTCTTGGCATTGCTTTTTTCTGTTTACACGTTTTTTTATTTGAATTTTAAATGGATGCATTGGCATCATCAGTTTTTGGGGGGGTTTGTACAGAAGTCAGTGTACATAATACATTAATAAATTATAATATTATTTCAGGAATTTGATCACTAAGTGAAACAAATTATATAGATTAAATTTCTAACCATTTTGTGTTCATCTCAGCTCCAGTAGGTGTGTCTTCATGACAGACTCACTCAAGTTCACCGTATTTATTCTTACGAAAGTGGAAATCAAGTTAGTGTTAACATCAGCTCAGCAGCGTCTGCCCTATAAATTAAATAAAACACAGTAAGTAAGCTAGCTAAAAGCAATAACTGCCAAAGAGCAGTTACTGGTTGCTATGGTAACCACAAACTGCAACTTAACAGAACTTAATACACTGGAGAAACATCTTATTGACAAAACAAAAATAAATTCAAAAAGTAAATGAACAACTTTTGACAAACGTCACATCTATAATATTATTAAAATAAAGTTCTGTTACAATTACACGCAGATAGACGTTTGAAAGCCTTTATTTCTGTGTGGTTCACTTTCACACTGCACTGTGTCAAACTAAGAGCAGACAAATCATAAAAGTGTAGAAATATTGTTTACAAAGTATTGTAAATATGTATTATATATATTAATATATTATATATAAATATTTAATGTTTATGTTATAAAACAGGCTCTAGTAGAGATTAACCTGCTACAAACTGTTTCAAATATGCACTCTGCAGTTTTTGTTCAACTGGAAGTAATAACTAAAACAGGTCCAATAAGTGACAGTTTCAGGTTGATCATTACTTGTTTTAGATTCATTATTGTTGACTTTTTCTATGGGCAAGAGGAAATGTTGAAAATAATGTTGTTTGACCAGGAAGTTAATCTGTTTGTGTGTTTCAGGTGGACAACGCTGCCAAGACGGCAAACTCTACGAACTCTACGGACAGGTCAGTTCAAAACAGAAACTCAAATATAGATTCCTTGCACATCATTGTTGACATCTGGAAATTTCACACACAATGCTGGAGGGCAAAAAGACGATTTTTTTTACATGCCATCCGTAGCCGCACTACGGCGGTAGAGCAATCCTGTCAACAAAATGAAACCTAGAGATGTAGGGATTATTAATTTAGTGCAGTGTGCCACAGCAAAGGGACAAATAACGCAGAAAAACCGTTGAGAATAACTTAAAATTAGTGGTGGTACACGCAGACTCTTTGCCATAGCAACTGACTGACAACCATGCCACTAATGTGCCAGGATACAGTACCAAAAAAACACTCAAGCATTTCCCACACAAAGAACAGAACATTCAGTCTTACAGTTTTACGTTTTTAGTAGAGGTGTGCCAGTCGATCCCTAGTTTTTAGGCTTTATGTTTATGTGCGATTATTAATAAGTGATTACTGTAGTAGATTAGCTGCATCTGCTAGCTAATCTAACAATGGTGGTTGTTTTGCTAATTTAAACACCTGTTTTATTGACGATCTATCAAGTCGCCTTTTTTTATATTGTAACTAAACCGAAACACACAAAATTCCACATCACATTTACATCGTATGGTTATCAAAGTCAAGCTAGAATAACTGAATTACTTTTGCTATTTTTTTCTTAGTTAAAACCTTTTTTTTTCCCTGACCTTATCTATTTGTTGTGGTGTTGACTATTAGAAGCAAAGCACTGTGTCCCTTTTTCTTTTATGTCTCACGCAAACATTTAAGATAACTCTTAAAGATAACTCTTAAATGTATGCGGGCGCAAGTACCTCTTGCCGTCGTCACCTTGCAAGGGGACTTCACCCAGCAGGAAACAAACAAACAAACAAACAAAAAAGGTTTCCTATTCATTAATCTTTCAATTCCAGGTCCATCTTGGTTCTGGGGTTGGTTCCCTGTTGGTTCCCCAACGGAGTCAACTGGCCTCCCAAAAATCCCAGCCCAGACCATCACTGCCAGCTTGGCTACAACTCTTCTGATGTTAACAACTTACAATTACAACAGGCGCTACTGCATGAAGGCTGTAGCTGAGCCGTTTTTGTTTCAGGGTGGAGGTTATACAGCACGGCTCAAGTTATTCTTAAAAACAATATGGGTGCTGAAGTTTGAATTTCATTGTGGATTCAGAAAAAAGATGCAAGTTATCAATGAATGAGTGAATCGAAACATGACTATGGCGCTGTATTAGGGCCATTGTAGATAGAGAAGAGGAAGAAAAGTACCATTTTGAGAATAATCTCAGAAATATGATTTTAAAAATATCTGAGTTTCAAAGGTAAAAAAAATTAAACTTTTGAAAATTTTCTGAGCTTCAAAAGTCAGCCTTTTCTAGCTCAGAAAATGTCCATGTTTTTCCTGGAAAATCTTTTAGATAAACCTCAAAATTTCTTTTTTTTTTTTGCTTCCACATTTTCAACTTTTCAAACTTAAATTTCTTGTTTTTTAGTTATACATTTTTGAGATTAATCTACAAATGTCTGAATTCTTTGGCAGCAAAGAAAAACCTGGATTTTCTCCTTACCATAACATAAATGGCTACATTTTTCATAGTATTAAAAAAAACATTCAATTTTAACATTATTTTGTGTTTGTTGTATCAAATACTCACGGACTAAACAGAAAATTGTGGTTTTATTTGATATAAAATATAACAAAACGATAACTTTTTAGGTTGCTAAATAGAAAATTAAAGGATGAAAATAATAAAATATGTACAATACTTAATATCCCTTGAACAGAGATATTCAGAAATGTTGCCTGTAGTTGTTCTTCAAAGAATGTTAAAACTTTGCTCGACAAAGTGCTTTTACTCACCATAGTCTTGAAAATCAGCCTGCTTATTGGCGTCTTTTGTCATTAAATCCTCGCTTTCGTAGCATAACAATCGTCTTTAAATGAGAGGTTGACGCTGCTTCGCCATGAAGTTCTTAAGGTGAAACTTAATGAGCTTGTAGAGTGTTTATATTTCATAACAGGGCCGTATAAAATGCTTTTTTATATCCCACAACGAACTCCGTTTGATGCGATAGACTGGTGACCTGTCCAGGGTGACCCTGCCTCTCGCCCGGAACTTTAGCTGGAGATGGGCACCAGCACCTCCCGACTCCACAAAGGGACAAGGAACTATAGAAAATGGATAGATGGAACTCCGTTGAACTATTTCTCTTTCCCGTTCATAGAGAGCTCCGCCATTTTGTTTCTGACCGGCTCCGCTTAGGGATGACCAGCGGCGACCTCTGCTGGATGGCGGCCAAACTACAGTATTAAAAGAAGATCTAAGCGGAGGCAACTAATTGATTGGAACCAATTTTAATCGAACAAATAATCTACAATAAAATTTAAGTTGATTAATAGTTTACATCCCTGATTCAGACATAATATATACTTTCACACTTTCTAAAACTGATTTAAATGTTGAAAGAATCACATTTGGAATAGATAAAGACTTTTCAAGTACTTTTCCAGAAATTTCACAAAGCAGATGGAGGAGTTGGAGTATGTATTAATATATTTGAGTTTATCTGCATAATTATGAGCGTGCAAAATGGAAAATCTACAATAAATACAAAGTTATGCACCCAATTTTGTCAGCTTTAGCATAAATCATGCTACCAAAAAGAGAGCAATTCCAATAAATTATTAAAACCCCTTAATTTGAAAACCTAAAATCAACTTTTCTGTTTGTCGTTCTCAGGAAAATTTGTGGCCAAAAAGTAGATACAAACAGTGATTTTAAAGGTGAGCTAAAGCCAGTGGTTTACAAGCTGTGTGGAGTTAGAACATCACTGTGAGGTGAACAACGTGCTGGTCAACAAGGAGATCCACAATGTGTTTGGCGTGATCAAAGGATTTACTGATCCTGGTAGGTTTTTTCTGTTGTTTTGTCATCTTAGTTATTAAATGGAAGGGTGCTGAGCTGAGTTTTAATTTGAATATTCAGATCGTTATGGTGTGCTGGGAGCTCAGAGGGACGCCTGGGGGAGAGGTCACAGTTGGCAGAAGGCCACTGTTGGCACCTCGGTGCTGATCAAACTGGCCAAGGCGTTCCAAGAGATGGAGAAAAAAAGTAAGAAGTTTAAATGTTTTCTTACTCATTTTACATTTACTATGATTTACTTCTATTTCTGAATGCAAGAAACAGAAAAAACAAACAATAGGCAGCAGTCAGTCTGCAAAAACACAAAATCTTACCAAGTATTTTGGTCTAGTTTTTATTGTTTCTCTTTTCTGTCCTCTGAAAGTTCCAGTTAATGCAGAGCATTGCTAGTCTCGTCACACATCCCCTTCACAAATCCTGACGACTGGTTGTTGTCTCTACGGGAGCGCAGCGCGTCCCTTTTTAAAAAAAGTCAAGGTGAAACATCAAATTCTCAAGCGAAGGCGGGGTGATGAAGTTTGGATTTTAAAGCTACTTTAAACAGCCGCATCTGAAGAATCCCAGCTCCCACTAACTGGTCTCCCCTGAGAAAGCTTGAGAAGTCGAGGAAGAGTCAGACAACGACTAACGAAGCGAGGAGACAATCAGTTTTTCACAGAGTACAGAGGAAGTCACAGAGACTGTTTTTAAATTTAGTGTGCATCAAAATTTATATAGTATCTAAAAAGTATCTAAAACGAGAAATAAGTTATTTTCTCCTTGATTGTGGGAACACTGCACAATGAAAAAAAGCTAATTTAGCTAATTTAGTTTTAAGCAATCAAATGGATTTTATGTCAGATGAATAATTAGTTGTTTTATGCATAATAACAATAAGTGATATGGAGGAAATGCCCCATCTTAGAAATAAGTGATTTGTTAAAACATCAGTAAGATTTCAGATGCACTGATAACTCTGTTAATGATCCACAGTACGGTGCACTCCGCTGTTTGCTAGCGCCTGGTAGACTTGAAGTGTTGAAAACTTAAAGCGAAGGAATAAATCACGCTCGGCTGCCGGTTCAGGACCGGGGCCCTGGGGATATTTGTCTTTATTGGCCCTGAATCATTCAGCTTCAGCATGGCTGACCTTGACTGGACTCACTTATGGCGCCCGTTCAGCGAAGGACACTTTCAAAATAGCATCACGGAGCAAAGATATCAGCAGGTAACCGTGCTGCCTGTAGGTTAGTACCCTATATTCTGCGCTGGCCTGCCTCATCTTTTATTTTTCCTGAGTTGGTATTTCCTCCCCTCTCTGCTGTCGGCACAGAGATAACTGCGTCTTTCAGAGGAATATTACATTCCAATGATGTGAAAACACATTGTGAAATGAACGCAAATCACCAACGCGATAATTAGGCAGAAGTTGATGAATATGTGTGGATATAAACCACATAGAGACTGACATGGCAGCTTCACATGCAGCTAGGCCTGCATCTAAATCAATTAATCGCACGATAAATGAAAATTATCAACCTCATTTTAATTTATCGGCTTTATTGTCTCGTCCTGCCTTTTCTTCATTCTATTTATGACACTGAATGAAAAAAGGCTCAACTCCGGTTCTCTCCACTGACCCTCCCTTCCTCATTTCCTCATTGTTCAAACTACACAATTTTGGAATTGTGGGCTGATCGTCTGCCTATTTTCAAAATCTGAGACCCACATTAGCCGACAAGAAAATTCTAAGTATAACAGGCTCCATCCATCGGGTTCCATCGTCGGGTTGTGTGTCCAGCCACAAAGCAAGAGCAACACACCACACATGAACCAATTTCTCTCACCGACATTCAGATTTCAGACGGGAAATCCCGTAAAAACCCACTAAATCACACGTGAATTTAGAGTAAGCAAACACGGCTGAATGAACAGCCTCATCATTATAACCTATTTATGTCACGTTAACGATGAGCAGCTGAAAAGTTACCGGGTTTATCAACTGCGGTAGCAATTTGGCTCCAGCTCCTCTCCTGGTCATTTCTGTGGATATTCTTTGCACGAAATGTTGAATAAACATTAATGTTGTTTCCACATTTCACGGTGACTCTAGAACGTTTATCTTTAGGTCCAAACATAATAACTTCAGTTTTATTTCTGTTCAGCTGCAGAAAACTAACTAAGGCTCATCCACACATTGATTTGTTCCAAGCATCTTTTCCAGTGCTTGGACCAGTTCAGAGTCACCCGGTGACATCATAATGTAGAGCTGCGTAACATTTGCATAGTCATGGTAACTAATCTCATAACTACTGTAGTTAATGTAAAATGGCATGTTGAAATTTTCAAGAGTAAGTATGTATGGGGAGCCCTTGCATCCATTTTTGTTGCTTTGCCATTAACACAGTAATTATGTATTTCATATTTCAGCTGTTTGACCTGCTGCTGGCATGTATGCTTGGACTCAACCTTATGTACCAGCAGGAGGATAACTAACAGCACAGCTATGGCCGCCTGCCCATCCAATCATCCTTGCTATTGATTTATTGTGGGCAGATTGGCTTTTGGCTCCGAGGTGCGTCCTGCCTGACCTGCTGCCCGTCCATGGATTGGTTTCCACTTTCATGTCACACGTAGCCCTGAGCTGAAGCTACACATTGCTAATAAAGTGCGGACAGTAACTCAAACGACGTCTTTGTTTTTTTCTGAGCGCAGCCAATACGCTCGGTGAGATACAGACTGTGATTTGATTTTATGTTTTCGTGAACATTTTCAGGGGTTCGAGTTTTATGATGCAGAACGTCATTGAAAGACACTAGTGCATTAAAATGCTGTTTTAGTGGATTCATATTCTGCGTAGCCTCTGATTAATGACTGGAGTTTTAATTGAAATATGTTTCAATTATCGGAGCTGATGGAACGCAGATCTAATGCTCAGCTGAACCACAGCGGATCTGTTCTGGAGGGAAACTGAATCGTGTTTTATGACAACGGGTGTTTGCTAATTCACTTTGTTGGAGCAAAATGTTTCGTGCTACTGGCCTTTTTGTCCCCCCAACAGAACAAAAAGTGTTTTTAATGCTCCGGTGTTCATGTGGATGAAAGTGACATCAAGGCCAAGCATGGAGGCTTCTTGTACTGAGACAGGGGCCAAAAACTGGTCCTCGTGGGCCACCATCATTATTTATACGACATGCCATACCAGAGGATGTATTATATGAACAGTCTTGTTTCAGAAGTTAGAATAAAACACAGCAACCTACAAAGAAGAGTGAACATGTGTTTTAAATACATGGATGTGGTCAGTGATTTTAGTGGGTAAAAATACTATTGAAGTAAAATGTAAAGTAAAAGTACTGGTCTTTAAGTTATACATTTATTGGACAAAAACATGGGTGATATATTTTTTTTTCATAGATCTGTGTTGATCTACATCAGTATTTTTATTGTAAAGAAAGGACAAAGAACAAAACTGGTTCTATATCAAATCCACACAAGTCAAAAGTATTTAAAGCCACTTTTATTAACTTTAAGCCCCATCGTGTTAATATAAACACGAAAAAAATAATGAAAAAACACTATTTCTCATTTCAGTTTTTAAAATACGAAACTTTGCAAATAACTTTACGCTTTTCGTAAGGTTATACAATTTTTAAATATTAAATCGGACGTCATAATCGTGTTACTCAATATTTGAGCAGACATTTTACCAAATACTCTTTTATTGTTCAGTAATTTGAGCATCATTTTGTTGCACACTTCCCACTTCCTCATAGTTAATAGTTTTTTTCCTCCTCCTGAATATTTATTTCCTTTAGGGTTTTTTTTTGTTTTTCCTATCATGGTCTACTGTTTTTACTTTAGTTCAATTCTGTTCAGGCTCCTGTATTAACTATTGCTTGAAATTTTTTACAGTAGAAACACTGTAAGATTTGTAAAAATGCAGAAACAATGAGAAGTAAAAGGACCATAAATATCAGTTAACTTTTACAAACGCATAAGAATTCATTGATTTAGAGGAAGAATGTTGATTTTTAATCAATCTTTGACACCCAGCAGATGGTTAACCACAGGCTGCACTGGTTCCAGTTCAACAGGGAAACTCATTTAGATGTCACCGGTTGCACTCGACTCATTTTGATACGGATGATGCTGGGCAATACTGTCAGCATGAAGTCATGAAACTTGAAGCAGGACCGTGTGCTGTGCAGTGGGTAAACTCCGACCGGGTGGCAGGGTGACAGGTGAGACGAGCGCAGCCTCGTCGGTTCATTATCAGCCGGCTGAGTGGAGCTCTGTAGGGCGCGGCAGGTGGAGGTAGGCTGCGGGCCTCCTCATCAGCATCCTGTCCCCTCCACTATACTACCGCGTCTCCCAGGTTTGGGAGACCTGAGCTTGGTGCAGAGAAATGGAGGGGAAAGGAAAGAGACTTTTTCTGTTGTCACAGGAGAATTGAAAGCGGACATCCGTAGCAGAGTTCCATGGATTCAAAATGCAGTTTGGGTAAGAAACTGAAACTGTCAGCAAAATGAACAGATTTTTCAGCAGACTGCATCATGGTCGTAAGGCTGTTTATAAAATCCTTTTTTTCTAATGAAACATAAATGTTCACTGTGTAAAATTGACATAAAAATGTCAATTTCACACAATACCCCCTCCCATAAAAGGGCAGTGTTATGTAAAATGCACTTTTTTTAGTTTTACCATGTCACAATGTTCCCTCATCAGAAATATACCTGGGATGTTCCCTTGAATCTTCCAGTCATGTTTCCTGAAAATCCTTTAATCTCCTACGCCAACCATTCAGCTATGGAAAATGCCTGGGTGGTCCTAGCCCCTCCTTCAAGACGAAGCTCCTCCTCCAAGCTAAATCTTCCAAGACTCCACCTTACAGAGAATCTCTCTGTCATGACTCCCCCATTCAGGTCCTTCAGACTAGCCAGCAGCAATTAGCAGTGCAACACTGGCAATAAAAAAAAAGTTATGTTGTGAGCCACGTTGTGACTTCCTGAAGGCAGAGTTTCAGAAAGAGCAAGAGCTTTTAAAGGATTCAAGGTGCTAAATTGCAAAGTCAAAATTATTTTAAGTCACATTTGATGTATAGAGCATTTTTATATCTGGAGTTAACATAATTACTAGATGTGTGCCTGCAACACACATAATACCGTCCCTTTAAGAGACATTTTGATCAAACTTAGGCCAGACCTAAAATGTTTTTAGAGGTACATGCAAAGAAACACAAAACAACAACTAACCAGAACATGAAACAAATAAATGAATATAAATATGTAAAAAACAGAACTTCACATCATTGTTAAGACCTTTATTTATTAATGAGGATGTGTATAACAGCCCTACTGAACAAAGTTTTTATTGGAGCCATTTGATATATATACTGTATAAATACCATAGTTTGTGTTTCTCCCCTGATGACGCCAGTCAAGCCCCTCAGGCAGCATGCATACGTCGCCACAGGTGATGCCGGGTGTTTAATTATGCTCGGGTTGGGTGGTGAGCGCCCGGTTTTCAACTCCTGATCTCTGCTGTTGTTGTGTTGATGTCATTGGATATCAGATTAATCAGCGCAGCACGCCGTGGAGACAACCGGCTGAAGCTGCAGCAGTGGATAGTGATGTGATGAAGCGCGCGGGGCTTGGCTTCCACGGAACACCATTAACTCCCCCACTTTCCACCACCGCTCTTTCTCACATTTCTCTCCTAGGCTGCAAGTTAGTTCCCTTAATTCTGAGCTGCAATCAAAGAGAGCTTTCCGCAAGGTCAGCTTCACAGAAAATGTCTTTGAGAAGTTCCCAAGACAATTTCGCTGCAGTTTGAGAGTACTTTTCACTGTTATCTTTTAGTAGAGGAGGTGGAAGAAGGAAGTCATGCAATATCAGCCTCCAATATGTTTAGCTGAGAGTAAGAAATAGCCGGGCTTGTAATTGCTTTGGGACAAGCAAGGATGGTTCTTCTGGCAGTGGGAGATTTTCAACCACGAGGGCAATAAGACAGATAAGAGAAAGAGAGAGAAAGAGAAAGAAAGAGATTTCAGATTTTTTTAAAACTCTGCTGACTAAATAGAGGCATTATTCTCCCATGAGTTTACAAAAAAAACACCCCACAGTTTAAATAAAAAGTTTCATGGGGGAGATATTGGATTGCCAAAAGAGAAGAAGTTTAGATTCTGTTCTCTTCTTCTTCTGAAAATCTTTTACAACCTTTCTCAGCCTCAGCCGAGTTTGACAAGAACCCTCGGAGGAACCTTGTTGCCGTCACAGCTTTCAGTCAACATCTTTCCTCCAGCTGGGTTCAGTGCATTTTCCAATCACTTCTTCACAAAATCGAACCCACCAAAGAGAAGAGAGAGAAACGCTGAGAGAAGCACACCGGCTGCGTTTCCATTACAAACATGCGCAAAACGTCGTCAATATTCAGAAAATGTCGTAAAAACACAATTTCACAATTACAGTGTTTCCATTCTTTGATTAAAATCACACGTGAATAAGTTTGTTAGTGCAATAAGTTATTTAAAAAAATGCAGTGCCGTCATCCTCCAACTGCTTCCTGTGGCCTTCTTTGTGGTTTCTGCCTGTGGCAACATCTTGTTGTTGATCATGTGACTGGTGAGATATAAAAAAAGAGTTTGCAGTTTTGTAAGAAAAAATAATTTTGATACAGCAAAAAAAAAAAAAAACTAGCAACAAAACATTTGTCAAAAAATTTGTTTTTTCATTGGAGCCGTATATATATATATATACATATATATGTTTTGTAACTAAATTACTTCCAGGTTTTTCAAGAGTTATTGTAGATGGTGATCTCTTGTAGTGGTTAATAGTTTCATGTTTCCTTTGAAATCTTCAATCTTTGTTCACTTTCAAAATGAGGTAATTATTTAGAAGTATTCTCTTTTGTTTTTTTGCACATTTCAATATTTCCTTTTTCATAGTAAGTTGAAGATGAAGACAAGCTGAGTAAATACTAAAACTAACTGAAATTATAGTCTGCCATTTTATATTAGAACTGTGGAATGACACAAACCGTTTCAATTACTGTGTGATGCTGTGAGAGGTCTGGTGGAACCAGCTACACATTGTTTGAACAAAAAGAAACAAACCATCATCCTACCACTTCCTGTCGTTTCCTTCTTTGTGGTTTTCACCAGTAGTAACATCTGGCTATTGTTGACATCATGTGACTCGTGTGATGTGGAATAAGTTTCTTTTGGAGTTTTGTGAAGTGAATCTGTTTTGATGCTGCCAAAGAACCGCCTCAACCATACGCTAAAACTAGGAGGAGTTTTTTTAGAGACTTTCTGCCGTGTTTCAATTTGCTTGATTTTATGATTAATGGAAACGCAGCTTATGTAAACGACATAGACGGTGTATTTAAGCAAGAACTCACTGCATCTTCTCCTTGCTGGCATTTAAGTACCAGTATTTGCTACCAAATGCACAAGCATTTATGTTCACACAGCAATTTCTCATTTAATAAATCAAGTCATAATTTTAAAACCTACCAAAAGCATAAAACCCCCCAAAAAACTGCAGAAATCTGAAAAGAGGCACATATACTTTCTCATTTCTCTCTTTCTTTTGACCAGATGCTCAAATGTTGTACTTGCAATTTACTGTAGTCATATTTTAATTAAAGGAACAAAGACTGTTTGTAATATTGTCTGTTAATAGAGAATATTGCCCTGGAGAAAACATTTTATCGCCCATATCCTGAATGGAGAAAATCTTCTCCTCTTTGTCAGTTTTCCCTGCATCTCCTAATGAGATACAACCAGCTTATTAAAGTGAACAAGGCTGCCTGGAGCCACCAAACACCACATCATTTTATCTTCCTTTGTTTTCCTCCAGCAGGAATGTGTGGGGAAGATCTGCATCGTGTCGTCGTCTGGTTTTCACGTCGCAGCCAAACGCCGCAAACGCGTTCCTGTTGCTGAGCTCCAGCAAATCATAGCAAATGTGCACAAACACAGGAGCTGCAGAAGTTTCTCTGGCTCCCCTGTTCACTGCTTTATTTCCCCAAGCACACATTTTCCAGTTGGGCAGTTAATTGAATTCTGTGCTGGATGTAAAGTAGTGGGTGCTTAGATACAGCTGCCTGCTCACACAGTATGGAGTAGTAGAGGGGTGAGAGAGGGGAGGGGGGTTATCTGCCGGATCCAGCCTCGGATCGAGGAGGCAGTGGTGCACAGACACACCCACAGAGTAACTGATGGGCAAAACCTTGTGCCGGACATCAAGGATCGATCCAAACCCAGGAAAAGGAGGTCCAGGAGTTGGGTACAGTCCAACTAACTGGAGTCATGCAGGACGAGACTCTGTATTATGCAACATGATCATGTTTTGTTTAAAGAGTAGCAAGAAAAATTTAGTTCTATGTATTTATCATGCAGCATTTTAAAAGGGCATGTAGTCCCATTTTATAGCAAAATCAAGTTACTTCAGTCGTTATAAAAATGCTGTATGTATCAAATGTGACTTGAAAGAAATTTTACTTCTTAATTTATCACCTTTAAATTGGGCAAAATACAATATAATTTTGAAATTTTCCCACTTTTTGACTTTTTTTTAAAACAAAGTTCAGAAGATGTGCAGCTCCACCAGGTGTTTGCTAATTGCTGCTGACTAGTCTGAAGGAGCTGAGTGAGGGGAGGTGCAAGGGCGAAGGGCTCTGTGAGGAGTTTCATCCTCAAAGAGGGCCCTAGGTCCCCTTAAGAGTTTTACACAGCTGAATGGTTGCAGTGGGAGACCAAAGGATTTCTCAAACATGCATTAAATAATCAGGGCTAAACTCCAGGTCTGTTTTTGGTGATGATGTACAACTCAAAAAATATTTTTTTTTACAAAATGCTGCCCACTGCCAATGTCTGTACTTGCCTTGAAAGTCTCTCAAAGCTGCGTTTTTAATCATACAGCAACGTCTTCCTCATGTAATTACTCTTCTTAAACCTTCCTCTATTTTTATCTCATAGTCTTTATTCCATCTCAAAGGCGGAGCTAAAATGTGACAAGCCCTCGTATAAGTGAGCAGGTCTGTGTTGCAGCGCTGCGGCCCACCTGACCTTTCTGATAGCTTTGATAGCGTCTGTAAAAATAGCGCTGGCTGTCCGCCTCTTCCCCCTCGCTCCTCACAACGGGCCGCTGTCAGTGTGTCACACATGCTGCCGAGAGACCGTTACATCACCGCCGCCGCTCACGCAGCAGATCAGCATTTTCCTCCGACTTCACGCTGTGTGTAGCTCTAAAGGTTTCATCATGACAGCAGCAGTCAGACCTGAAGGACGCTGAAGGTCGACACAGGCGTCAAAATGAACAAAACGGGCTTTCTTTGGGTGTGTGGGGGTGTGTGTGTGTGTGTGTTCTCAATGATTGTGGGACATACCAAAAGGACAATAATCTACAAAATAGGTACAAATATAAAAGAGAGCACAACATGAACTAGACATAAAAAATGAACCAACATGGAAACAACTAGGAAATAGACAAAAGTGAAATTCACACAAAATCCAAGCATCCATGAAGTGGTTCTTTTTTTTTTTTCAACTTCACATAAAATGTCCCATATTTTAGGACAAATTGTGGCTGCTTATAACAAAAAAAAGACAGTTTGTGCATTTGCTTTAAGACTGCAGCTGAAATGAAACCTCAGGCTGATGACAGAGAGTGAAGAGCTGCAGGGAAAAGCACAAACAAGCAATTTATCTGTCCAATGAGGTGTTTTAGGCAACAATAGGGAGTGCTGTGATTATTTCAAACGAGCTTATTTATTGCTGTCATCCATCAGCACTGAAGAGCTATGTTTAAACCTTTTTTTCTCTTCATGATCCCTAAAACAGATGGCACTGAAGCAACACCAAATTTTTTTTTAGGCTCAGTGAGAGGACAGAAGGCTCTGGATCAAAGTCGGTTATTGCTTGAATCACGAACTCTGTATTTTCATGGGTAGCTGATAACACCATGTTCTGTTATTATTCCAATAATGGGGCAGAGATCTCACCAGCGATTTAATACTTTTCTTTGGCACTTAGTGCTTTTTCCCAAGAACAACTAGGGGAAAGGCACCAGTGGCTTTTTCCCCAGTAACTCTGCCTTGGATACACCGATGCTGGATACGAGGCCTCTACAATCTGTGTGTGGCTTCGGTACAACCAGTGGGGTATTCGGGAGTTGCATATGTTCTGTTTCTCCAAATGATCTTGGTGTTACTGTGTTCTTGTTCCTTGATACATTCACACCCACATTAAACTGTCTCCATGATGCAAGAGCTGTCAGTTTACTACGTTTAGAAATACGTTTGGGGTTCGAAGGGAAGTAACTAAGGCCAGCATTAGTTGCCATTTTTATGAGTGATTTATATGTTACAATGTGACGGGGCTGGGTCATCCCATAATGAGGAAAACATATATTAGGTCAATTAAAATGGTTTAAAAGTTCAATAGTGCTATTGCATGAGAAACATTTAAATGACTTACACAGAGTGAGTGGATCAGGTGGATCAACCTACTTCTCATTGCAGAAGGAAGTGAGAGATCCACAAGGTAGATGCGTAGCTGTGGTGGCCATTTTGGAGGGGATGGAGATAACAACTTTGAATATATACGCTGCAAATGAAGATGATCCAACCTTCTAGTCATTTTGGCAGGCGACTTTAACTGTGTGCTGGATTCAGGACAAAACAGGACAAACTTCCATCGCAATGCAGCAGCCCCAGCAAAAAAACTAACTCCTTGAAACATCTGTTAAAAGAGTTGGTGGATTCCTGGAGAGCACTTAACCCACATGGAAAAGACTTTACCTTCTTATCAAATGTGCCTGGTTCATACTTTAGATTAAACATTTGAACAAGACCTTCATAGAGAGTTGCATCGTGTTATAGAACCTATAACTTTGTCAGACCATGGACCAGTGAGAAAAACATTAAATATACAAAATGAAAAACATTTTAAAGATTAAATGTCTCCCTGCTGTGTGTCCAAGAACAACAATAGATGAATATTTTCAATTGAATGATAACCGGGCAGTGTCCACTCTGGTATTAAAACAAATGTGTCCATTATCACAAATGTATTAGATTGGCAAGTTAATTAAAGAAACAATGGGTACAGAAGCAAATTGACTTAGAAAACCAAATATAAAGACTAGAACATATCCATAAGATCAGTAGGAAGGATGAGACATTGAAGCAACTTGAAACCTGCAGGGAGGCTCTGGATAAATTACTTACCTATAAAGAGGAAGAAGCTATGTGGCATACAGGCAAAAAAAAAATATGAGATGGGTAAACGTGCTAGCTGTTACTGGAGAAAAATACATGCCAGCCACATAATCTCAAATATTCATCATGCTGGCAGAACTCGGTCTAGTCAGTCCAAACACGCCGATCAGGAAGAGCACGGCAGCCATTGTTCTGACTGCAGGCCAGTCTTGAAGAAAAAACATTGCCTCAGTAACAACAATGTGATCATGTTTTTCCTGCAACGGTCGGACATTTGTAGGGTTTTAAATCATCCAGTAATTCTCAATCCATCCATTAATGTTCCTGGCTCCAGATCAGATACCTGGAGGATGCGGTGAGAATGCTGGACCACAATGAGCCGCCGATCAGAAACTGCATGTCATCAGTTCTGGCCGACGTCCAACGCAAACTACTGGCCTTCCTGCAGAGAGCTTCTTTAGGTTTTCCAACAAATTCCTACATGGTTGGGTGAATGCCAGTTTTCAAACCATCCTGAACCTGAATGTTACCAGAAGCTCAGGTTCAGTAAGAGGTGTTCATAGAGGCTTCGTCTATTCATTGTTGTGCCAGTCTTATCCACTCAACCGTTCGCCATCCAGGAAAACACTTTTCCCCAAAGGAAATCTCTCCAGGTTTGATAGAGCTGAAAGAGAGAAAACTGTCACCAGGCGTGGGGAAAGAGTTTGAAATAAAATGCTTATTGGATTCTGTGTTGGTCTGGCTTGATTCATTTGGTGGCGACACAGATAGGGAATCATACCGTGTAAACTCTTGCACCAAATGTGAGACGGATTTCTTTGACCTCCCTCATGCTCCTTCCATTGACAACATCTCCCACCGACACAGCTTCTCTTTTTACCAGTTGGGTAAGTTTGTATCATGTCTTTGTGGACCACAAGTCTGTTGAAATAAAGCAATCAACAATGTGATTGTGTTTTTTCTGCAACTGTCAGTCAGAGGTAGGGATTTAAATCACTGGGAATTACTATTCCCAGTCCGTCCATTAATGTTCCTGGCTCAAGATCAGCTGCCTGGAGGATGCAGTGAGAACCTTGAACCTGCAGACTACTGCTGAGTACGTTTTGGGCTCATTTACAGTGAAAATGCAGCTACAACCTCTAATATGACCCTTTTCTTAGAACAAACAAAATAATAGTCACAAAAAATAGATTAATAACATATTTCACGCAGTTCTTTTTAAATTACACTGCCACTAAAATCAACACTAATCAAAGACTAAATCATGTGGACATTAGTTTTGAAATTTTGAGTTAAAATTGAAAGTCTGAGATAAATGGCTTCACAAAGATGTTCTCTCTAGTGGAGTCGTCTGGTATGTGAAGCAGAAAGAAAGACGTTGACATTGATGTTGCTCTGACGCTACTTTGACTTCATAAGCTTCACAGCAAATTGGTTTGGGGACATTGAGTCTTTTGTCTCATGTTAATGACTGATCAAATCATTTAAGCAAAATCATCTTTGCTAATCACATTTATTCTCTATTCGCTCCAGCCTTGTCTCACAAATAATTAGTGAAGAGCTGTGGAATCACTGGTGCAATTTTGTCTTTGTGTGAATGTGAGTCTGGGAACGTCTGAATGTGTGCTGCATCATGCACATCTGCAAATAACAGGATTTTTAATGATGGTTATAGAACACAGTGGCGCAGTTGGTAGAGCTGTTGCCTGGCAGCAAGAAGGTTCTGGGTTTGATTCCCTGCCATGGAGATTCTGCATGGAGATTCCATGTTCTCCCTGTGTATGCGTGGGTTCTCTCCGGGTACTCCGGCTTCCTCCCACAATCCAAAAACATGACTCTCAGGTTAATTGGCCTCTCCAAATTCTCCCTAGGTGTGAGTGTGTGTGTGTGTGTGCATGGTTGTCTGTCTCTGTGTTGCCCTGCGACAGACTGGCGACCCGCCCTGAACAGATAGGCTAACGTTCCGGGCCTATCTTGCCCGGAACGTTAGCGATAGGCAGCAGCATCTCCCGACCCCACAAAGGGATAAGGGAGTGTAGAAAATGGATGGATGGAATCTTTCTACTGTTTTATTTATGATGTTAACTTTTTCATTTTTGTTGGGAATGTTTCGGAAACCGTGTGCTGCTGGCAGTCTTGGCTCAGATTCTCTTGTGTTAATCTTTCTCTAAAATGGCTCTAGGTAAGACATAATATTATCCATTAAAGGCCAAAACGACGTTGAGAAAGATTTTCTCAGCATCTGAAAATCACACAGCAGTAATTCTTTATAGCATATATACTGTATGTGAAACTGACCACATTATCTGGAGTAGCAACAACATTTTATTCTGCATCAAAGATAATTAACATTATTGTTGGGAACTGTGCTTACTGGCACCGATTCTGCAGCTCGCTATCTTGACACATGATGAAATCAGCAGACTTAGTAGCTGCTTTGTTTATTTGACCGGCAGATCGGCAAATCTCCGGAGACGCTGCTCCTAATCTGGGTCGTCGCCGTGTTGCTAACAAACCCCGCGGTGATTGACAGACACGTCCAATTAGAGATGCAGCCGAGTGACACCAGTGCATGTCAGAGGAATCTCATTTACACCACAGCTGTCAAATAGTCCCATTGATACCAGAGCTGAACCACCAGCTTTTAAGTTTTAGTTTTTATTGTCCAGGTACAGTTGATCATGGGAGACCCGGTTCGATGCGGCTAGAGGACAACCCTGTTTAGTGGTGCTGTGATCACACAAAGCAAGCTTTACACGAGCATTCAAACATCCATTCGTGTACATTTCAGGTATATTTCTTGAGGTAAACTAACACAATGTTCATACAACAGGGGATGTCTGATGAAATTTAAACGGGGCCTGCCAAAGTGAGACCGCCGGTTTAAACACAGCGATCTGATGCTAAAAATTTTGAAATTTTCAGTAAGCTTAATTTTACAGGGCTACACTAATCCCATGTGTAACAGTAGTTGAATTAAACCCGATACATAATGCCCAAACCAGCAATTATCTGCTATGAGAAATGAGAAGGCTCTTATTTTGACAGTCCAAAATTATTGTCAGGTTAGGAGCATCAAGTTTCATGAGTCCTGGAACTTACTTCCTTTGCCCATCTTGTCTGTATTAAGTGTTCCGCCAAGGTGGCGTCGTTGTAGTTCTAAATGTCAGCTCAGCCATCTGTAGTTCTAACCTTTCACCCTCATCATGGTCTGTTCTCCCTGCTGCCCTCTGGGAAAAATGCAGAACAACCAGGTTCCACAACAGCTTCATCCTCCATGCCATAAGATTATTGAACTGCTACTATTTTAATCTTATTACATATATTTAAATTGATACTTTTATGTAAAAGTATATTTTACATATACATATTTATTTATTATTTGAGCCTCGTAACAAAATTTCTTTCAATTTGTAAATTTTTAATGACAATAAAATCTATGTTCTATATCCATCCATCCATCCATTGTCTAACACCCTCATCCCTTAGTGGGGTCTGGAGGTGCTGGTGCCTATCCCCAGCTAACGTTCTGGGTGAGAGGCGGGGTCACCCTGGACAGGTCGCCAGTCTGTCGCAGGGAACACAGAGACAGACAACCATGCACACACTGGTTTACATGACACTCTGGTTAGCATAATGCTAATGCTGCTCCATTTAGCATAAGCTAATGTTGCTGCGGGCTAGCATAACGCTAACGCTGCTTTGGATAAATGTTTCTAAGATGTCATTTTAAAAATTGTTATAGTCCTGTTTTTGAGCTTCTTCTGCTGCTTTTATAACGTTAATATTTGCTTGGTTTGCCGTTTGCGGTGCAGATGTATTCTGTGGTGTTGGATGAACTGAAGTCTTGTTTGCTCAGATCTATGAATTTTCATAGATCTACGTGTTAAATTTGTATTTATTTAAATAAAAATCAATAAAATGGGACACTTCAAATAAATTAACGTACAATACTGCAAATATACTGAATTTAGAAAAATGCCAATTTTATAGCTTCATCTAGTAACTATATGTGCCTGGGAATTACATAATACAGCCCCGATAGAGTATGCACTTTTAACAGGTAGTGTTCCAGCTCTTACATCCTTTATGGATGGAGCGTTCTGTGAGAATGAAGACTCTCAAGTTATACTGTGATTCACAGTTTACAGATTTTGCTCTCCGATTTTTGCAGAGCCTCATTGTCAGATAAATCCTGGACGATTGATCAGCGTTGTGGTTCCAGCAGAATCAGGTTAAATCTGTCTGATTTATGGGTTCATTTTACGTCAGAGCTGTTATTATTTCATCCTTCAGCATGAAGGATGCTTGTACTCATTTAAGGTGAGAAGGCCTCTGCTGCCTAGTGTCAGTTTGTAGGCAGTCATACATTAGTTTGCAGTTTTCACAGGTTTGATTCTGGTTCAGAATGAGCTCTACTATACATCCTGTACGTTTTGCAAGTCACTGCACAGACGTTTTGCTTTTAGCTATTCTTTTAAATCACTGTCTTTTTATTGAGGCTTTTTTACTCTTATGCATACAGTTGCTTTTAGCTGTTTTAAACCTTCATGTTATTTTGATGTGTTTCAGTTAACAGGAAAATAAAAAGAGGTCATTTGTATTTTCTATTTTGAGGAAAGGAGAAGAATATTAATTGGTGCCTGGAATGTTAAAATAAAAAAAATTAACAAACTTAGCAGTTTCTGGACATGCCATTGGTTTTCCAAAGAGCTGCCTGCTTTTGTCTTAGGGAGTCACCGATGTATTCACATGTGTCGGCGCTGAGGACGGTTTTAAAGCCAGCTGTTATCTGTGTGCTCTGCCATGAGTGCTGCCATCCAAGCAGCTACAGTCAGGAAGCTGCAGACGATAAAATCCCTCCAGTTCCTGAGCAAGACTTCCCTACACGGCTGATTGCACCTCTTATCTATTATTTATCGCTCTGAGTTGCGGTACAGCTGCAGCTTACAAAGCTTGCACATCAGAACAAGAATAGGGACAGAGAAAGCTTCATCTGTTAGTTTTTTTTTACAGAATCCAAAATGCAGTTAAACCCAAAAGTTTACATGAATTAATTAAAAACACATTTACATACATAAGCTTTAGATGGAAACCTGTAAGGTTTGACCCAAGCCACGCAGTTTAAAAGATGCTGAGCAAGTGTACGTAAACTTCTGAATCAAGGAAAGTTTTAAACAAAGAAATCTCCAAAAAATGTTCTTCAGTTTTCTGGCTTTCAGCAAATAAAAACATTTCTGGTGTCTCTAACTTGCCTAAAACAAGAGAAGTTTGGTCTGATTTAAATCTATATTACTTTTTTTTTTGTTGATCTGATATCATCTGAAATGTTGCACAGCAGAAAATCATCACAACTAACAAATTAAGTATTTTTTCAGTAATATTCAAATGTATTGAATATCACTGTAGGCCCAGTGTATAGTGGTATGAATAATTTCATTAGTCACCTTTTTAATTAAAATCTAACTGAGAGCCAAAAATGTTGAGGTCTACACCAAAACAATAAAAAAAATGAATGTTGTTTTTATACAGATTATAATATTTAAATTAAAAAACAACTAATTTCAATCAGATTTCAAAATGTCTGAGGAAATAAGCCGTAACCGTGACATCATGATTCTCCGGCTGGCCCTCGCCGCCAGCGGGAGAATCATAATGTCCATTACAGGTAATCATACGTGTGTTTTTGTTAATGATAGAGCATTACTTTGATGAAACAAAATTGACTTCTTTGACTCTGAAAGTCTTAATGTTGGCCTTTCATCTCGTTTCACTCGGCGTCTGAAGTCCATTCAGGAGGCGACTCTGATGCCCAAACTGCTGATTTGTGTCACATTAATTTGACTGAAAGTAAAGCAGAGTGAGGGATTATGTACCAAACCTTTTTGACAAATCATTGTAAGACATGCAGAATGTCACCACACTCTGAGTTAATTATACTTTTATACATTATACACCTTGTTTGTTATTACTATTGCCTCAGTAAAGGGCAAAGGCGATAAAATAATTAAAAACATACACATTTAATATGTGCATGTGTAGGGGTGTGTGAGTGAAGGTACTTGATTTGGCTATAATATGGCATTATGTGCCTGGAAAATGTAAAATTCTGCCTTTTTAAGACTTGAAGTTACATCGTTTTCTCAGCCCTTTTCATTGTCTTGTCTTAACTTTTATATTTGTACTGCAGGTTAAAACAGTCCAACAGGTTACTCAAAGCATCAAAAACATTTTTTTATTTCATGTTGCCGCTGATTGTTTGAGGTTTTTGTTTTAGAAATGTGACTAAAGGTAATTTTTTTCCCGTGTTTGTTAAAGGAAGAGCCTGGGAAGGAAGAGATAGAGTCTCACATCTATTGATGTTTTTTTTTTACTTCACTTGAACACCATTAATCTCATTTAACAAGAAATAACAATGTGTTTGCTGCTTAATTGTTTGCCGTTTCAGAAGCTCTGTTCCTCAGTGGAAATTAGCCGAGCTCGGTTCCCGAGGCACAGCTGGGGAACACCTTTGGTGGCTTGTTTTCCACTAACAAGGATGCCATAGCTCAGATAACAACCCATGCAGCACCGTCTTCTGTGACTCACTCAGGGACACCCACGGCAGGGAGAAAATGTCAACCGTGTAATTGTCCCTAAAGAAGAAGGAAAAAAAAAGTTACATTTGTGGCCAAGAAATAAATCCCACAGGCAGATGCATATCTTTAAATTTTGTTTCCCTCGAAGCGTCTCACAGGGGCTGGGCAACCCGGCAACCGCCAAACATTCATCTTGTCACATTTGCTCGTTATGGGAGAGCGGCACACCAGCTGGGACAGGATTCATGCTTCCACCGAAAACTATACAAACTCGGCAGCCGTTCCCTCTTCAATCACACCAAACATGCGATGAGCTGTTTCTCACAAATGAAAAAGCACACAAAAAAATAAAATAACAGAGTAAGGGACAAACAGGAAGAGGAAAGGAAACAAAAGCCCGGAGCAGACTGTCAGGTGAATAAATTACACAATCATGGGGAACATTTTCTTTTCAGGCCCTGGAGCTTCTGGACCACTGTTTCGTCTCCGTTATGATGGAAGACAGAGCAGACCGCTTGTTCATATTCATTTCATTTCTATATACTGAAGAGTTGAGCAGAGGTTACCTAAAAACCCAGCGGGTCATAAAAATGATTTCAATTTCCTTATTTTCTTCTTATAGCATATACACAAATACACAGTACTAGATGAAGCCTCTGCATCTACTGGTCTGTTGTATCTTGTTTGTTTTTGTTACATATAAAATAGTATAGAGCATACCTCTAACTGATTTTGTTTTGGGTTTTTTTTTTTTGCTCTAGTGTCACATATAAGTGTTTCAGATCAGAAAAAGTGGAAATATCAGAGAAAGGCAATGTAAATAAACACAAAAGCAGTTTGTAAATGATCACATCAACAGAAAATATCTTCATAGCATAAACTTTATTGGCCCTCTTGTTCAAACAAAAGTCACCCACTTTTTTTTTTACTATTATTAAAAAAATGTTTGGTTCTGTTGAACCTCAGCGCAGCATTTGACACCGTTGACTATAACTTCTTGGTCCAGTACTGGACTGGTTCTGGTCTGACCTGAAGAACAGGGACTTCTTCGTGTCAGTAGGTGCCTTTCGATTGGAGCAAGCAGAAGTCAGATGTGGGGTTCCCCTAGGTTCAATCCTGGGACTCCTCTTGTTTAATATCTACATGCTAGTGCTAACTCAGATGATAAGTAATAAGATTAGTTGCCATAACTACACAGATGATTCACAACTCTATATTATGATGTTGCCAGAAGACTCCGAAATAAGATAATTTAATAAAAACATAGGATTTAAAATGAAATATTTAGCAGCAGCTTTCATAAGGAATAATGCAGACAGATTTGTTTCTTAACTAGTGTTATGTACTTATTAAGAAAAAGTGAACATCTAATCAGATTATGCGCTTAATCTCTATCATTTCAGCATTGTTAAGAACTTCCCATTTATCCTCCATTTATGAAAATTGGTATTTTTGAAAAACGATCTCGCATCAAAGTGTTGCCTCCATGACAGCAAGCTTTCACAAAAAAGAAGCGAAAAGAAACTTCCGTTTTATATTGTGAATTATTCAATTAACACAAAAAAAAGTCTATTGTTCACATGGGAAACTCGGAGGTTGTCCCAGAGAAATCCAGAGAGTGATTCCTGGGAACTCATGAAGAATTTCAGGAGGTCAACCAGAGGAGCCCCCAACAAAGATCTGGGAAACCCACGGAGACGTTGTGAAGGCTCGGATGCACCGCTGGAGGATTCCACCACAATGTCTAGGTCGGTTGTGGCAATGTAGGGAACCAGTAGACGAGTGGTGAAGAAACCCTGGAGGGCAGTGATGGAGAGGATACAGAGGCTGCTGATGGCTGCACAGCTTGACTAGAGGCTGGCAGCCCAGGGATCCTGAAGCTATAGGTTGGACAGGCAGCAAGTCAGGAGGAGCAGGAGGCAGATGTTGACAGAAAGTCAGGAGTGTAGTAGAGATGGTCTGGATAGACCACCACACTGCTCTGCATGTTTCAGATATTTCCTTGCGTCAGCCCAGCTGACTTCCAAGCGATGACTGATTAATAGGCGTTTGCTGAACTGCAATCAGTTGAATCAGGGAAACCTCTAAAACATGTAGGACAGTATGTGTTGAGGACCAGGGTTGGGAAACACTTGGATAGATGAACGAACTTGGAGGCTGTGACGACAAAGGTCAGGATGCAAAGGAATCACGCAGAACCAAAGTTTCCACCAGTGGATTGTAGCCCACCAGGTTTATCATTCACCCTTGACACATCAGGCATAAGGGTGTCAACACCAACTCCACCATCCCCACCTGTGTGTTGATCTTGTTCGCTGTCACACCACCTGGTAGTGGATTTTCTCTGTAACTTGCTATGCACAACCTGTCACTCAGAGGGATCTGTTTGGACGGTGCTCTTGCAGCATAGGGTCGTCTGTATAGGCATTTATACATCCCTCTATGAAGGTCGTTGTTTTGGAGGATACTGCCTCTAAGTATGCCTCTAAAATCGTCACTCCAAAGGTAATTCTGGACTGGACAGGACAAGAAGAAAACATATTTCATCCTTTCTGCCTCTGTATTATCGCATCAGAAGATTTTAAACCTTTATTCTTTCCCCTGAGATCTGTTTAGTTTGTTGCCGTTTTTCTTTCCAAGTAAGTGACGAGTGTTGAGGCTACATGTTGTCCGATCAGATGAGACTGTCATTCCCCAAAGATTGTTTGAAATTAACTGCAAGATGGTAAATAAAGGTGATTGCATCAGAGAATGCGAGTTACAGTTTTTCTCTGTAGATAAGATGTTTGTTTGAACCTGATAACACCGAGTAACGGCGGTCTGATGAAGAGGAAGGAACAGAGAGAGGAAAGGGGAATGTTAAAGTGAGCAAAGAGTCTACCTGGTGCAGCTGATGCAATGAGCGCATCCAACTGTCATCACGTCCCAACTGCTGTTGCTGTCGTGAATGAAACGTGACAAGGACACAGCTTCACACCGGGATGTCAGCTCCACACACATAAGCCTGTAGCCTCATGCACACTTCTCTGAAGTTGTTGATTTTCCAAAGATGAATTGGAATAAAAAAACTATCTGACATCAGAGTCAAAAATGTCAGTCCTCCCATTAAATCTGAGGTCATAATGGGGGGAACTGTCACCAAGGACTCACTTAATCAATAAATCAAGTTCTTTTCAGCAACAAAGAGCTTTACATCACGAAAACACAAGAATAAGAAATCATAAAAACATCATACAGTCACCAATAGAGAAAACAGTGAGAACATTTTGACAAGAGCCATCATCAAGATCATCAATGCGCTTTGAATATGTTGGTCAGTGTTCCATTTATTATTGCTCAAATTCAACTCTAAACAGATAAAGAGGGTTATTTATTCTTGATTTAAAGGAACTCAGTGTTTCGGCTGTTTCACAGTTTTCTGAAAGTTTGTTTCAGATTTGTGGTACATAGAAACTGAAAGCTGCTTCTCCATGATTGGACTTAACGTTTGGTTCTGGCTTGTCGTCATCAGATCCAGTTTGAAATGTGTAGCATAAATGTGGTGCAGGCCCTTATTTTACTCGACTTTCTGTGTTTTAAAGCTGAAGCCGGTAACTTTGAATAAAATACGTTTTATAGTTATTTGTTCAAGATACTGTAGTTTGTATTTTCCATGTTATAGCACGGTGGAGTAACTATGATTTCTTCAGTCGTTGCAGAAATGCTGCATATATCAAACATGACTAAAAAGAAATTTGACGCCTTGAAATTGGGCCTCTGTCTCTTTAAGAACCACCTGTTCTTTCTGAAACTCCGCCTTCAGAAAGGTGTGTTGTTTAGGCTGTGGGTCCACATGGATGAACAGACTTCAGCTGCGATTTAGGGCTATATTGCTGTCAAACATTTCAGCAATGTTGCACAAAGGCATCAGTCTTAAACAAATTCCCTCCTGTGGGAATACTTTATTCCTGAAACTGCTTCTCACACACTAAACACCGTCAACCCTGGACAGAAATAGCTGCGTGAAATCCAAACTACCGTTTACTTCCACGTGTCGGCTGCACGGCTGAAATCCATTATGTGCCTGCAACGTGCATGACTGGAGAGGACGGAGACGGAGGGAGCTTTGCGGGGAGATAAGCCACAGAGTCGTGTCAGCTTTGATAATTACTGTTTCCACAAAGGAAATGAGACTTTAATCAGGAGAACTGGGTGTTGATCGTCGCTGCTCAGTGTTCCACAGAGGATCATCTGTCAGCTAATCAAGTTGCTGACCCAAAAGCTTGTCGGGCGAAGGCACAGGGAATGGAAACGCTCTCTCACTTAACTCTCTTATGTCTTTTATGCTTTTTACATTACAAAAATGTATGCACAACATTATGAGTGTTGTCCCTCTAGTAATGGAAGTAACATGTTGAGCTGTTTGCGACAGTGATTGTGCTGCTTCAGCTTCGTTTGTCATGTTACAACTGCAAACCTCAACGTATGATCAGTCATTTTCAGTTGTATTTACACAAAAGCGATGTGTTTTATTCCTTCACTAGTTCAAGTAAGACAATGTTCTCCTCTGCTCCAGGTCCTTGGTGTTTTTGGAGGCAGTTTCAAATATGCTGAAACTTGTGTGCAGCTCTTTGCCTCCGCTGACAGACACAAACTCACAGAGAAAAACTCAGAGGAAGCTTCTCACGGAGACATTTATTTTGGTGGGATCTAATCCGCAGCTGGTGGATATGATGTGTCATGAAGACAGCTCCATGAATCTAAGAATACCCTGCCATCACTCATTCTTCAAATCAAGTGTGAAATGTGCTTTAAATTGCTTTTACCCCAAGCAGTGGTGTCAGGATGACGGCCTCTGGATCCCATAAAACCGTCCGTCATATTAGTTTAGGGCGGAAACAACCGGGTAATTATTCCGGATCCATCTTTGAGGGAATATGCTAACTTCTCAAAAAGCGTGCAGACATGTAAATAAATGCTTTTAGAGGCTGCAGTTTGTGTTGCATGTATAGAAGGAAACTGTGTTCTGGATAAATATCAAACAGAAGGAGTTGGCACCCCCGGCGTTCATGTGTTATTTATCACAGACTCGTATAAAAGTAGCTCAGAAATCAGTTAGTTATCACTTGTTACAGTCGTATTTGGTGCTCCTTCTGTAAACAAGCCTGACATCATGTAATATGGAGCAACAGCAGCTGCATTTTCATTGACCAGATAATCCACCAGATAGTTGGCAATTTGACATTTCAAAAATAAATTCAGAAGCACAGCAGTTTCGAAGAAACTTGTTTTTCAATAAAATCTTTTGTCACTGTAATCAATTTGTTTGTTTTTTTTAGCCCTATTGAAATAGTTTTTTTTTCCCATCAGTCAAATCAGATGACCAACAACCAGATGTTGCCACTGGCGTAAACTGTGTACAAGACGAAGACAGGAAGTAGTTTGAAGATGATCTTCATGAACAAACATATTCACGTTTGGAAACACAACTGCAGAATTGTGTTTTTGACTATAAAGTTCCGACAGTTTGGCGAACATTCAAAAACGAAATGCAGCTGCTGACCCATGAAGCTCTGGAGAACAACTCCTTTAAGCTGGTTGACCTCTGGTTTGTTCAGCAGCAGGTGAGTGATGCAGCTGCTGGACAGATGGTGTCAGAAATCACACCTGTGGCGCGTCGCCAGGTTCCCTCCCGGCCCGACTTCCCGTATTATTGGCTTCCAGCCGCTACAATTAATCTCAGCTTTGTGTATTTCTCTGGGAGATAGAAAATGACTCGGCTCCCACTCTCATCTCATCTCATTCTCCGGAAGCTGTCTCTGTTGTGATGAATCATTTCATCTCCCGCTCATCCCCGGGATGGCAGAGAGACGGAGAAGCAGGCGTCTCGCAGACAAATGTTTTGCGCTCTAATTTTTTTTGCCTGCAGACGGTAGACGGTGAATCTAAAAGCTGAGTATTAACGTTCCTTCCCTGCACAAAAAGGTTTTTTATTAAACGCCTCCCATATACTTACAGGCTGCACACATATCCTCACAAACTCAGACACACACTTTTAGTGTTTTAAATGTAAGCTACACCACCCTGCTCACTGACGCCGGCCAAGATATCAGGAAGACATCTCTGGATCTCCACTAATCTTCTTCATCCTTGGGCCAGATGCCTGGATGTGCCTCGTTCAAACAATTGTCACAGGAGATGGGTTCGTTGTCCCGGTGATGGAGGCGTTGATGTGTTTTGGAGTGATGTGCGCATCAACCCCAGAAGAAAAGCCAAAAATATTGTGAAGATGGTGGCTGATGGTAAAACACTGTCACATCCTGTACTGCTACTGAAAGGCCACTCAGGAAAGAGGAAGCAATTTATTTAAAAGACAAGGGGGAAAAAATCTGATTCCAGTTTGCTAATGCAGGGAGTTCACACCAAACACATTTTCAGCATCAGGCACGTCTGGTTTACATTCAATGTCTATATGGAGGCGAGCTGAAGGCCCGTGGCGGCGCGTCTAGTGCGGCGCGGTTTGAAGGATAAGCGCTTCTGACAAATAGGCTGGCAACGGAAAACTATAGCTGGAGCAATTCTGACGCATCAGACGCGCCTCCGCATAGACTTTGAAAGTTAACCTGATGCACGAAATGCAACATATCAAGCGTCTGCATTCAAAGTGCGCATGCATCGAACTTGAAACATCAGATGTGTTTTTGACTCACGTAGCATGTTTTGGTGTGAACTCAGCATGAGCCCAGCCAGCATACCTGGGGCGGCCCCAAATGGGGAATAGGAGGGCAGACCATATGGGTCCCACATGGATTTTCCCATGTAGGGTCCATGTAGGCAATGGCCCTACATGGACAAACCCATGTGGGACCCATATTGTCTGCCCTCCTTTTCCCCTTATGGGGCCGCCCCAGATATGCTGGCTGGGAAGGAGGCATGTTCTGTGGACAGTCCTGGATGCAATGATCATTGATACATTTTGGTGGAAAAAAGGGAAAGGCTCAGAAACCAGCAGCCTAACTGTAACTGTGTTTCCATTGACCATAAAGTTGTGCAAATTGGAAATTCAAAATTAAACTTTTTTAATGGAAACACCAATTTTGAACAAACACATTTTTTTATTTTCAGTTTATGGATTGTTATATACAATAATAAATTATACAGAATAGATTTGAGTCAACTTGCTGATGTAATGCAGTACATGTAACAAACGGACACCATTTCAGCTTTTATCTGTTTATGAAACCTTCAAAAGAGCAAAAGAAACATTCCAGGAAATATTACAATACCCCATATTTAGATATGGATTTAGATTGAAGTAGTTTTGACACACCGCTGTCAGCTCCTCTCATGAACTGAGGCAAGAAATCTTAAGCTAACAAGAACATCATTATGTTGTCAGACAAAAAAGACATAAATCGATGCTTTATTTTAAAATGTAATTTAGTCGCCGAGTTGCTTTTCCTGCCAACCCCACACTGAGCACTTCAACCCAAAGCAAATACAACAACAGCTAAACGGATGTAAATATTGCAGTTATGAGTCCAGCTGTGCTTCTTGATTTACTGAGATGCAGGATGAATAAAATGGGATGGCAATTCTCAGCTTCCATTCTTCCATTCTTCCATTCAGCATTCGGTTTTTATTGCATCCCAGTCTGCAACCGTTTCAGAAACTGGTTCATCTGCAATGGCTGGAAGTTTGAAATTGTGGATTAAAGAGTGGGGTTTGGATTAAATATTAGCTTTTAGGAAATACATTTGGCAAATAAATGAACAACGCAGAACAATGAAATATAGCAACGTGTCTATAACAAGGAAAGTGAAGGGAATTAAACCTGAGGGTTAAACTCGAGCTGCTTCACTGTGTTGACGTGTGATAAACTTAGATAATCAGATGTTGATGTTAAAATGTGGAAAACAGCACAGAATATATGATATGATAGGATGACGCTTTGATAAATAAAGACTGCTTGAAGAAGAAATTAAACTTTATTACATTAGTGAACAAACTGCATCACGAAGGACAGGGAGCACAGCAGACAGGTCAGAGACAACCTGACCTGTCCGTTTACTTCAAAATGAGAAAATTCTGAAATTTACTCATTTTCCACAATTCCACAAACTCAGTCATAAAGACTTAGGAGAAATTATAAATCATGTAAGTTTCTCCTCATGCTGTATAGATATCCTGGCATCAACTTTCTTTAAGAAAGCTCTGCCTGTCATTGCATCTGATTTGATTCAAACTCTTCCCTCTCATCAGGTGTTTTCCCCCAGGCTTTAAAGACAGCTGTTATCAAACTACCGATAAAAAAGAACAATCTGAAGAAATCACTGCTGCAGAGTTGCAGGCCGACCTCCAGCCTCCCAGTCATCAGCAAACGTATTGAAAGAGCAGTTTCAACAGTTAAACGACTTCTTAACAATGACCAACCACTTTGACGTCTTTCAGCCCGGTTTCCGTGGTTACCACAGTGCAGAGACTGCCCTCAGTGGCATCCACTTGAATACAGATGGTGGAAGAACCACACAGTCCTGGTTCTGTTGGACAGGAACTTATTTGTGTCAAAAGGTCACATCAGAGCGACCAGAGGTACCCCAAGGTTCAATCCTGGGACCCCTCCTGTTTAGTAACTCCATTACCAGGGCAGAATAAAAAAGTCATCCTTCTTTCATCTGAAGAACATTTAAACGATTAAAGGACTAATGTCCCAGCAAGACTCATCCACGAGTTTATCTTCAGTCACATTGTTTTTACTTGTCTATAAACAGATAACATTTAGTAAAAAAGCAGGATTTATGCATTTATTTTTTTTATTACATATAGGAAATTACGTATTATGCTTCAAATGATCCTTTACTGAACAGAACAGACGATTCAGTGCATTTGGACAACTACGCTTGTCGTAGGCTAATCAGATTTTGAGTAGCATAAGCTAAGCATGAGTGCAGACTTTGGTGTAATAAGTCATCATTCACATTGCTCTGATGGACAACAGCAAAAAAAAAAAAAAAAACTAATACGCAAAGTAGAAACTCACTGTAAAAAGTCATAATGTTGACTTTTTGCCAAAATAAGTAAGATTAGCCTGTTGTAAGTTTGGCATTAAAGAATAAACCAAAACTGATTCAGCTCTTTGCTTGCAGAGAGGAGAATTGTGATATGAAAGTCAACAAATAGTTCAGGACGGATTTTGAAAGCCCGGTTAGCCAGCCAGACCAGAGAGATAAAACCGCAACACAATCACCGTCACTCTGCCTGACTGAGTCTGCCTTTTACTGCAGCGTGATGAAGAAAAAAAATAAATAACAGCAGGAATCCGTTAGTTCAGCGCCTGTATTGTGAGGAAAACCAACAGGTCGTGTAAATGGGAAGAGGCTCTTCGCTCGTCGTCATACCGGTGGTGCCTTTTGTGTGTAATAACTCATATTCAGTTGTTCAGAGGCTGTTTTCAGGAAACTGTGGAAAGTGTGAAGAGTTCAGCATGACGGATTTACGTCAATAAAACTGAAGAAGTTGTTTCTTTTCTATTTTTGTGAAGTTGTTTTTCTGAAGTTTGTCAGAAAAACAGCTTCACAAATGGTATTTGAAACAGTCAGTATTAAACAAACTGAGTTTTTGTTGCAGCTGGACTGCATGCAATATTAGTGCATGCAGAAAGATAAGGTTATCAGGATACATCTCTCTGCCCATCACGTCATTCTTTGTTGATTTGGATTTATGCTCTAACTCGAAGCTTGGAGTTGACATTTTTTTTAGCAGATCCCTGAACATTTCGGATGCCAGCCTGACTGGGATCTGATTCTGTTCATAATCTAGTCTGCTTGAGTAAAAACATTTCCAACTAAGGAATTCTTTTCATCAAGCACATTGTTGTTTCTGCACCTATTAGTTAATATGGCCCAAAAATGCTGTTTGGCTTCATTGAACCAAAAAAAAGGTTTTGAGAAATGTTTGATTTCCCTTCCCTTCCAGCCAATACTCCAATATTTCCAGCAGAAATGACCCTAACTCTGAAATGAGTTCATATTAGATTCATGTAATAACTCAGCTTTCAGATGCTCAGTAACAGAAGTGTGTGTGTGTGTGTGTGTGATCTTGTTGAGCTTGAAGTGCTTTTGCTCAGTGTGAAAAGGCAACATGGTGCACAAACCTCTCCACTCCGTTTTATGGGAACTACTCACATCAGCTCCTCCCACACTTCAAAGGACGATGTTGCATCTCCTGGGCTGCAATTTCACCATCACACACACACACAAATACACCCCCACAGACACACCCCCACACTCAAGTCTGTATTTCTACCTATATTAAGACTTTGTATTGATTTCCATTCATTTTAGTAACTGCATTTATTTATTTTTCCTAACACTAACTGTTACTAGTCTATTCCTAACACGAGCCTTAATGCAAACTTAAGCCACTACTTTTCTCCAACTCTGACCTCTGACTCGGACCAAGGGGGTCCACTGTACTAGGGGCAGGTTTTGGCCCCCATCGGTCTTCAGAAGGTCAGTAAATATGCCAGAAATAGACTTAAGTTGGACAGCTACACACACGCACACGCACGAGTGGAAAAGCAATCCCTGTTACTGACATGTTGAAAAGCACGTCAATGTTTGATCATATTACCAGCTACAGAGAAAGAATTTATTATTCAGGTTTCCTCTGTGTGGAACGGCACTGAAAGAGCCTCAAAGAGAGACGGATGTGAAAAACCTTTGACCTCACACTGCGTTTTCTCAACAACTGCTGTATGTAAAAAAAGATCATTGTCATAAGTGATGACAATGACAGATAAAAAAGGTCATCTGTCTTTTTTATGCAGTGTAAGTAAATATATGGTACAACATCTTTGCAAAAACTTTGATGTCGCAATTGAAGTTTGCTGAGAGTCAAATTTAGAGGGATTAAAATGGCAATGGTCAAAATGCATTTTTCACTTTTTAACATTGAAATTAAAAGTTACATCAGCAAATTAACTGATGAAATCTTAAAAAAAAGAAAATAGCAGCCATTCCAAAGTAACTGTACACTACACAAATGTACGCTCGTCATCTGTCAGCCAATCAGAGGAGATGCTGGTGTCTCGTTCAGGTGTTGGATCAGCAAGCCCTTTATATTAAATATGCAGCATTTTGGGGAAATTATAGACGGCCATTTTCCAAAAGAGCTATGGATTCAGCATGTTGGAATGACACATAACTTCTTATGAAATGTGTGATGCAATTCTTTAGAGACACCTTCCTCCTGTTGTCTTCTTCGTGGTTTCTGGCAGTAGTAACATCCACAGGATCACTTTTTTTGATGCCGTGTCTTGTGATGTGCAGTTTTGAATAATACATCTATTTCAATACGGCCAAAAAACCCACCTCAGCCTTGCACAAAAACTTTTTATTGAACAACGCCAAATTGCTGTGTTTCCATTAAGCGAGTTTATTTTCATTCTTTCAATTTGCACAATGGAAACAGAGCTACTGACTTTCTGCCACGTGGAAACGGCTACATTAGCATCTTTGCAGCCTGCTAATCAAGATATTGATCTCAGTGAGTCTCCCATGTGCTTTTTATCTGAAGGGCTTTATAACTGGCTTGTTCCAGAACACACACACACACACACCCCCACACGCACACACACCCACACACCAACCGCCCCCCCACACACACATATAGAGGCAGCAACATGCCAAAACCTGCAGTCATGGCATCCCTGCACCCAGGATTCCTGCTCAGACTGGAGCAGTCATTCCCCACCTTGGCATGCGCGCCGCCTCTCAGCCTCTAGATTGAAGGCAGCTTATGTGGCAAATCCAAGACCACTCCGGGGTGTTTGGAGTCGGCCGTGGCTCCTTTCCACGGCAGTAGATTGGAGCGTTCCCACTGGAGGGCGTAATTGCAGACAAGCATGGCCAGAATGGCAGCCCACACCACGACACAGACACAGAACTCTCTCCCTCTTTCTCTCTCACACACACGCACACACACACACACACACCCCCGCACCCCCACGCACACACAGACGTTTTCCCCTCTCTCTCTCTCAGAGGTGCCATAATGACACTGCTGACAGTATTTTCATCAAAGGGAGGAGAATTGGCCGTGAACAACAATAAATTTCCACATCAGAGCCACTCGCTTGTTAACCGAGATGTTCTGATGAGCTGAATAAACAACATCACTGCTGTTGATGTCATCAGAGAGGCATAAAGGGAATTGTAGTAATGATGCCTTGTGAATTATGTAGACCTTTGATTCAGTGTTTTCGACACTGAACAAAGCAGAGAGGCACACAGATTTTATATCACGTCTGTGAACGCAGTCATCAGCGTGTCGTTTACAAATCACTGCAGAGGAAGATGTTATTAGTCGTGCTGCAATGATGGGATGACTTTTTTTTATCCACAGCTACGGTCACACCGGTGAGAGTAAACAGAAGTGCCTTAAAGTTGAATTTTGTGGTGAGATACCTAACTAGAGTGTGAGATGAACTGCGCTCTGCCCTCATTCCACATCAGCTAAGACTCCAGAGAATGACATTACGTTTGATCCCCAACCCCCAAAACCCCCCAAACCTCCCGCTCCCAGGATCGCTTCTGTCAAGCATCTTGTGATAGCGATGCAATCAGAGAAGCTGCATCGCTATCACAAGGATTAGCTGGGGCCCGGAGAGAGCGCGGGTTAAAACGGCTCAAACTGAGAGGGAAAACTTTGATCATCTGTTACTGCGGGTTACACGAAAGAGTTTCCAGAAATAATTGTGTTTGCCTTAACCTGCCACAGCTATGAAAGATAAAGAGGGGGGAAAACTTCTCCCCTCTGTCCTCTGGGAGAAAAAAGTCAGAGGCAGAAGTTTGCCGGCAGTAACATTGTCTTTGGAGGAGGAAGTGGAGACGATGCATTATTCATCGTGACTGGTCAACTTCAAAGAGGAGATGTTAGCAACGGTGAGGTATCAATGGTGGAGCGCCATCACCGCGCTGTTTGCTCTACAGGAGCAGCTTAAAGAAGACGTTGCCTCAGGAATCGCAGCTCAGAGCAGAGAGGAGAGAGAGTGAAGGAGACTGCTAATTTAGTGGTCTTCACCTGGCTTCCTCAGAGCAGGTAGCCGCGTTTCCATTACAGATGCGCACAGATCTTTGTCGGTTATTCAGCTAATCTTGGAAAAACACACTGTTTCGCAGTTGCAGAGTTTCCATTATGGAAGAAAGGAATTTAAAATTACATGAGGTAGCGACAGATGTAAACTGTTACCTGAGGTATAATCATAATTCACTGCGACAGACTGGCGACCTGTCCAGGGTGACCCCACCTCTCACCCCAAACGTTAACTGGAGAGGCACCACCACCTCCTGACCCCAACAGGGACAAGGGTGTTAGAAAATGGATGGATATTCATAATGGCTGCCCAGTGGCGCAGCAGCAAGAAGGTTCTGGGTTCGATTCCCGGCCCTGGTCTTTCTGCATGGAGTTTGCATGTTCTCCCTGTACATGCCTGGGTTCTCTCCGGGTACTCCGCAGTCCACCTGACTGTCAGGTTAATTGGTTTCTCCAAACCAATTAACCTGTGTGCATGGTTGTCTGTCCTGTCTGTCTCTGTGTTGCCTTGTAACAGACTGGCGACCTGTCCAGGGTCACCTATCAACCAATCAGAGGAGATGTTGACATCTTATTCAAGTGTTTGAGAAACAAGCCCCGCCTACTTGGTAGCAGCTACCTACGCGGCGTTTTGGGGAAAGTTTAATCGGCTATTGTAAAGAAGATTCATCCTCCAACTACTTCCTGTCGTCATCTTTGTTGTTTCCACTGGTAGTAACATCCAGGTGTTGATCACATGACTCGTGTGATGTGAAAAAAAGTTTCCGATGCAGTTTTGCTGAACTGAACGTCCATTTTGACAAAACCACCTCATCAAAGAGGAAAAGCTGTTCATCAAACATGTTGAGTATTTTTCAAAACTGGTGTGTCTCCACTCAGCACATTTATTTTCATGAGATTCACATCAGACAAACTTTCCTCATTGTAGACCTTATACCATTCAGTGTGTGTGTCTCAGATTTCACAGCGTCTTCCTCCACAGTTTGACTCCCTCTGCAGATGAGCGTTTGTCTGTCTGGGAAGCTGACAAGTCCTCCTGGAAGACGAGCTCAGCATCTACATAAAACGCATCAGCATGAGTTGTTCTAAAATATCCTGGCAGATGTCTGATTTTGGACTCAACTTTATCAACAAATACATTTTGGCTTTTTGCCCTCATTAGAACCACATCAACTCAAACACTGTTTATGTGAAGTCATGTTATGAAAAGAATTATGAAGCAGGAAGATATATTTCTTTTAAGTCATATTGCCTTATCATAACATTTATATAATGTTTGGAACACCTGAAGGTAACATCGTGCAATAAACAGCATAACTCTGCCTGCAAATGCACATTACTGCCCCTTTAAGGAGTTTTTGATGTAAAACCAGCTCCTACATCTTGCTGAAAAGTGGTTTGTAAGTTATTATACTTAAAATCAAACACTAAGATGTTTGCACCAGAAAATAGACCAAAATTAATTGGCAAGATTTGGTGTTTTTGCAGTGTGGGCAGCGCTAGAGTGTATGAACTGGACAGAAAACGACTTAACAAGAACCAAAGGCCAAAGAAAAACATTCAGATGGCCTGAAGATCTAATGATCCAGAATACTTTAAAAGAGTGCAAGAAAGTTAAAAAAAAAAAAAACAACAACAAAACACAAAAAAACGACCGGTTTAACTGAGGGCCTGGAACAGAAAGACGGGCTTAGAGAGAGCAGCATGGAGCAGTTTGTTCCACCATCTAATTAGTTTGAACCTGAACTAAGGATGACGTTCATAACATCAGGGAAACAAACATCGTGCAGTCCCCGTATTCCTGCAGGAGCCTTCTTAGCACTCATACATCAGAAACCTGCTACCAGACCATAATATTTCCTGCTCCATTTTTCAGACCACTGGGTATACGATAAAACAAAACATGCACTCCACATAAAAAAAAGAAACGAAAAAAAGAATCCAAAGGCGCATTGTGATGTATGTGTGTTTTTAGGGAGGGATAGCAAAAGGAAGGCAGTGAAACAAACGGACAAAAAAATGTACGACTATATATGTTGAATTTAATTTCACAGGACATAAAGCCGGCCTTTATTATTTTTTATCCCCCTCCGACTCCAGAGCACCACACTAATGCCACAGGCATAAGAATATGCTGCACTGGGGAAATGGTGGAAATAAAACCATAAACAATAACTACAAGTTCCTCCTGCGCTTTACTTGTCATAAATTACTTTCACCAAATCTGTCGTTTTCCTTAAGTCTCAATCGATCTCTGAACAAACTACAAGAGCAATTCTCTTTCCTCTTTGCGCTCGCAGTGAATCATTAATGCAAGTGGAGGAAGTTTGACGAGAGATGAGGAGGGAGGGAAGAAAACTTTTCTGATGCTCGATGCAGAACGGAGTGGCTTAGGATCCGGCGTCATTAGCAATGGGTCCCCTAACTGGGTCGGCTGAAAAAAGAAAAAAAAAAACATTTAATGAGAGTGCACTGCAGAACAGATGGGACAAGAAACATATTTATAGGCTCTATGTTTGTGTTGGGTAGTGAGAGGAATATGTCTCAACCTTAGATAGGAGCTGAAGCAACAGAACTGCATTGTTAGGATGTTTTATTTAAACGGCTTCATTTTATGATTTACAATTCACACAGGAAACAGGGGCTGCCCAGTGGTGCAGTTGGTAGAGCTGTTGCCTTGCAGCAAGAAGGTTCTGGGTTTGATTCCCGGCCCCGGTCTTTCTGCATGGAGTTTGCATGTTCTCCCTGTGCATGCGTGGGTTCTCTCCGGGTACTCCGGCTTCCTCCCACAGTCCAAAAACATGACTGTCAGGTTAATTGGCCTCTCCAAATTCTTTCTGGGTGTGAGTGTGTGTGTGTGCATGGTATTTTTTGCTCTAGGATGAGGTGTTTTTATCAGTCGAATAGGAATAGGTGTATTTTGCAAGACTGCAGCGGAAACACTTCTTTTTCGCTTCATACAAGTCACACGATCAACAGCCGGATGTTACTACTGGCAAAAACCACAAAGAAGACAACAGGAAGTGGCAGGAGGATGATGGATTTTATTTGTTTTAATGTTTTTCAGACAATATTCAGCTGGCTGAATATTGTCAGAGCTCTCACAGCATCACAAAATTCATAAAACATTGTGTGTCTTTCCAACGTGTTGAATTCATAACTCTTCTGTAAAATGGCTGACTACAGTTTGTCCAAAACGCCATAAAAAGGCCATTCTTGTTCCAAACTCTCCAATCTGACTGAATTAGAACAATTCTGCAAAGATGAGTGGAATAACATTCCTCCACAGCTGGAAAAGACTCAGAACAAGTTATCGCAAACACTTGATTGGAGTTGATGCTGCTATCTAAACCGGTTAAGAGGTTTAGAGGAATTTACTTTTTCACATTGGCAGGTTTGGATTTTTTCTGATTTAAAACAAAATAAAGAGCTACATTACAGAGAAGAGTCCTCACCCTCTCATATCCTGAAGAGTCGTAGACTAGACACCAAAGTGTTTCTTTGGCTTTTAGTCATTTGTTAAATCATAAAATGCTTCTCATGTCAAGTGTTCATTGGCAATTTTTCATACTCGTCACCCTGAGCGTTTTTTCTGGTTTTTATTCAGATTTAATGAGTTAGCTGAGTTTTCATTTTGGATGTCCTGTCTTCAGACTAAATTGCAGCCCTGTCAATATTTCACGGGAAAAAAATAACACACGCTTAATTTGTTCCTGTCTTCACATCATGTGTTTTTTCAGTGGCAGCAAAAACCCAAAGACAAGCTATGTTTGAGGCTCACCTTCATATTTACTGTTATTCCGACCCGCACACATTAAATCAAACGCCTGCAGCTGTGTTTGGCCGGCTGTGAAATGTTTCCCCTCCAATGAGCTGTTATATAAGTCAGATTTCACAGCTCTCTTAAGGCAGACGAGTCCAGTCGGCTCCAAGCAGCTTGAAGCAAAACTTCCATAAAACCTGTTTTGCTCTCCGGCGGAGGGGATCTTATTATAATGTTTCTTTATTTTGGAAAGATTGTCAATTATTTAAGACATCTAGTTGTCAGATATGGGAAAAGGTGTCATAATCGTAAAGGGTTTGAGCGTACTGAGCTTCATAGTACAGTAGGAAAGCAATGGATTTGAATACAAGCCTGGGTTCTCTTTGACTTTCAGTGTTCTCCCGTACATGTCTGGTCTCCTTCCAGTTACTCTGACTTCCCCGTAATTAGAAGTACGGATAGTTTTCTGTGTTCCTTAGATCTTCTTCTAATCCCCGTTTCCCTATTTGTTGGGATGTTTCTCCTTCCTTAACTGATTTCTGATCCCCAAAGCTGTAATGCATCCAGGAATTAGACTCCCCCCCCCGTGTTGCATGTGTTTAGTCCATCGTTTTTCACATCCTTTTGTTTGTCCTGAGAGTTGTGCCTCTAATGGTTCCCATTGTTTCCCTCCCAGCTGAGAGTTTGGGACTATACCGCATAAAACAGCTTCTCTGTCTTTTTCATGTTGCTGAGTCTTTTGGGGTCTTTTAATGCCTCACATAATGACATAATAAATCGTTTTCATCTATTCAGGAACGCTCTGTGCCCGCTGGTTCTTTATGGAAGCTGAAAGCTGCCCACACACCATCAGACACGAACGAGCCCTGCGTGTTTCGGAGACGCGGCATTGCCCACTCCCCTCTCCTCTCTGTGTCATGTGGTTGAATTGCGGCGTGAACAAAGAGGCGAGGAGGATCATGGATGTGGCGTCAACGAGTGAAAAGATGCTGGGAACCCGTCTCGTCTTAGGCCATGTGTCAGTGGACAATGAGTGCCAGGCGTGAGCACAGATCGCCGCTGGCCGATCAGATCACCCAATGAGTGGTGTGTTCACTGAACTGAGGAGGAAGTGTCCATCGCCAATATTATCCCCCAACAATATTTCAGTCCAAAACAAAAGTGGAGGTCAGCGTTCAAAGCAATGAACCCTGCAGCTGCTGGACAATCACTGACTGAAGATGAAGGAAGTTAGTAAGAAGACATGGGATAAAGACAAAGCTATGAATAAACAGAAAACTATGGAGCAAACCTAAACCCGGGGTTAAACAATGATCTTTGTCAGGATTTTTTCATTCTGTAAATCAGAGGACACGGTTTGCACACAGTGCTCCCCAAGCACACATGCCCTGCTTGACCCCAGAGCGCTCAATCATCTCGCCTCCCTTTGCTCAGCCTCTGACAGAATATCTAAAGTGATGGTCGGTCAGCAGAGGGAGATATTTCTGCCGGCGCGGCTGCAAATTGACTCGTCTCTCTGGCTCTGGTACGGCGCGGCTGTGAGATGGAGGTGATCCCTAATGAATTCTTTGGGGGTCCCAGGTGCTGATACCCTGTTATAAATACAAAACCCCATCTGCAAACCTGTAGGTGTGAGTTTCATGAGACATGACGGAGAGGCAGGTCTAAAACCACAGGTCTGTTTCCCCACAAAGTGCTTTGTGAAGCGTCGTCTTTTCACACTTCCGTTACTGTCAGGCTCGTTACCACCATTTATTTATCACTGATCATCATTCCGCAGAAAATCACCTAAATGTGGCATCGAATTGTTCTCCCTGTCTGGATTCTTAGGCTCTAATACGGGCCTCAAGTGGCTCAAAGAGGAAGAGTTTTTTTTTATTTTATTATTTTGTAAAACTGCCCAGACTGTTGAGGATTGATGGGAGGGAGAAATGAGGGGCTTGTCTGGAGACACGCCAAGCAGGAGATGGCTGCCATTAAGACGAGAGGGCGGGAAATGGTCCGTCCCGTTCATCGGACTTGCACTGTAATATACGCTGACAAGTTTATTACCATGTTCCAGTGTTGAATGAGCTTCATTAACTGTGCCAAGTGCTGATAGCGAGCTGCGCCTCATCATAAGATTGGTAAGATTTTAGGAGAGAATCAATTAATTACCCAGTGTGTTAATGGCTTAGAGGGAAAGACTAAAAGAAAAATGATAGAAAGTAAAAATGAATATTTACACAATTTTACTTTCTGTCTTAATGATAAAAGAACATAACATCATAAAGCTCAAAAAGGTTGATTTTATATTATACTGCCTCTTTAAGTTGTGTTTGATATATAAAGCATTTTTGCTCATTGCTGCTGCCACTAGTTTGAAGGAGCAGCGATTAGCTACTGAAGAGTTGTGTGATGCCTCCCAAGCTGCAGTGTAAGATGGACACTGCCCAGAATTTTTAAAAAAGTGAATGAAATGTCTCAAGTTTGAAACAGAATGAGCAGCAACATGACACACAAGCTGAAATCCCACTTCCCCAGTCTGGGCACACCTTCCTGCAAATTATACTGCTTATTATCCTCCAGCGCTCTATCACAGCCCCGGAATCAGACGGAATTATGGGAGCGCAGCCTCAGCCGGATGACGGCGCCGCTCCACCGAGATGTGTGACAAGCTCAGAGAGCATGATCTGACTCGCCCTGCCTGTCTCTCTTTCATCCTCTCTGCTTCTTACAATAAATGCTTTTGCCTGTTCCGCCGACGATCTGAGTGAGCCTCAGAAACGCTCCCTTGCTCTTTGTCACGTGTTTTAATTTTCGCTGACCTCTTTTACTGGCCTTATCTGGTGAAGCTGAAGCTGCTGCTCATCCAGACTCTCCTCTGCTTGTTGAAGCTTAGACACACATGAGAGCGAAACGCGAACACACAGCAGATCAGATTCAACAGCACTTTGAATGTCTTGATCAATGATTGCACAACAGTTCAATTTTGTAAATTAACCTGTTCAACTTTTTATTGATCCAGTCTTGAAAATTCAACACCTTTGTTGATTAAATATGGTGCTTCCTGCAGCTTTGGAGGAAAACATCTCCAGGCAAACAGCAGCCCCGTCACGCCAAACAGAAAGTACACCCCGTTTCAGATAAAGATACAAATGAACTGATTTTCACCAACATTCAAAAGTGTTTCAAACTGTCATCAAAACAGCAGATTCCTCTCGCTTGTAAATCAACTCTACCTGAACAAGCAGCCTCACATTTTGGTAAATGGTGTTTTTATCAGGCTAAAGCCAGAGAGAAAATGCTATTTTAAGCTTCAGACATATTTTTTTTATGCATTAGGGCAAAAGTGACAAATGAACATGCATCAGGAAACTCCAGATGAAATCTTGGCTGACTGGACAAATGTGCTACATAAATGATTGGATGGACTGAGTGCTTATATTAATACATTATATAGTCCTCTTTAAAATAGATAAAAATAAAAGGTAAAATTGAGGGGAATAAAGTTTTAAAAAAGTAGCCTGATTTGATCATATATACATGATGAACTGAAATAAATATAAGCTATATATGTTTTTTTTATGAACTTAGTGAAGAGACTGAGCCACCTAGAATGATGCTAATGTGAGACAAATATAGAATGAGTAAAGAGTAAAACAAATCTAGAAACAAGTTAAAACTTGATGAAGTTTCAATATAATCAGTCCAGTTTATTCTGTGGGGGAGCCGCATTCAGTTCAAGTTTAACCGCATTTTCTGGTACAAGGTTCTGTAAAAATGAGCAGCTGTCCTGAATGTGGTTGTTCTTCCTTCAAAAGCATCACTTTCTCACACAGTGATGTGAGGCGAGAATCCACAGCAAAGATTCGTGGCTAAAAATGATACCAGCAATAAATTCCTATCTTAACGGTACAGAGGTCCTAATGTGGACATTTTTTGTTCCCTCACTAAATTATTGCATTACCTCACAATGCTAGTCGGTTCTTGCTGAATCTTGAATACTGATAGCCTTTCTGCTGTAATATAAGGGTTTATTAAAGGTTTTTCCATGTGTGTTATATCTGAAGTTTTATTTATTTTTTATTTGCCGTTAGGATGCAAATGCACCATAAACCTATGTGCAAAATGCAAAAGCAAAACGGGTCAAACATGTTTCCACCTGTTTTCATTCAGAAACTTTCCATGAGAAGGAAAGAAAATCTACATCCAAACTATTTGGATTATTACTGAGTTATTTTCACAGGGTAAAAAAGTAATCTGACAGTTTTGATTGTATCTTTTTTGTGTTGGCTGTCTGAATGGTTAATAAAGAGCCGTTTTCATGTGTAGGTCCAACTCAACCTTACACACACACCACACACTCGCAAAAACCACCCTGCACACACACACACACACACACACACACACACACACACACACGCATGAAAATGCAGTTTAATAGATCAATTTTTAACCAGTTTCTGCACCAAAGAGTTGAGAACGTAGAAACACGTTTTCACTGAGTTTCTTTAAAAATATACATATGTGCCTTTTTAAAATGACATTTGTGGCCGAATAAAAAACAGACCAGGACGTATTTGCTAATTTATTGTGAGGGAGTGCAATACTTTTTGTGAGGTGACGCAAAAGAAAAAAATGTCCCCATGACCCCTAGAGGACTCCGTACCGTAACAACCAGTTATGGCACCACCTCAAAGATGGCAGCCTCACAAGTAGGAATGGAGTCCATTAAAATCCACCACTTTTTACATTTTGGTGCCTGTTTCTATTGAGCCACCTCCTTCTAAATCCACGTATTTACATGCACATCTCTTTATTCTTGTCAGTTAGTACCATCGGCTGGTTTGAAAGACGTCGCTTTGATTTACCCTTAGAAAGCTGCTCAAGGAAGCTCATCCTTCTGTTTGTCATAAGCTGGGATTTATGTAAAATTTATTTGCAATTAAGAGACAAAACATCCTGCCAGCGTAAAGCAGGGATGTGAAAAGTGGAATTAATCGGAGTCTCTCAAAGGAACAATCCTGCTAATGCATGCACATATTTTAGAGATTTTTTACAATTTGACTTGCAGAAATATTTTCTCCAGCTCTGTGTGACCTGTTCATCAGGGTGGATGAATAATTAGAGCTCCGTCCCTTATGATAAATGATATTTATGATGACTGCAGATCCATTGCTCTGTATCTCTGTGCTTTCAGGTAAAAGTTTGAACATTTATCAGTTTTCCAGTTTCACTGAATAAATAATTGTGAATAAATTCCCACAATACCAAGATGAAACAGTCCAGAAGAATGCAACACATTGACACAGTTACAGCTGAAACCAGAGGTTTACATACATTTTTTTTCTCACTGTCTGAAATGAAATCAGGCCAAATGAATCTTGTTTCAGGTCAGTTAGAATCATCCAAAAAATTTGTTCTATTTCTTAAATGCAAGCAAACTCAAACTTAAATTTTATTTATGATTTTTTGTGTCCTGCAACTTTGTTTTAATTCAGAAGTTTTTTAAACTGCATAAGTTAGGTCAAAGCTGCTGGGCTTCCTCAGTAGTTTCCTGGAGTTCTGGTTGGTTCCTTATGACGGAACCAGAACCAGAACCAGTTCTGTCATGATAACTGGACAAATCACGACTACAGAGCGACAGGCTGATCTCTAAACTCCCGTTCCTTAGCAAAGTTATTGAAAAGCTTTGTTCCTACAGCTTGCTACCAACGACGTCTGTTGGTCTGGTTTCCATGGTTATCACAGTACTGAGTCTGTCCTGGCCAAAGTGTTCAATAGCCCCGTTTCCATTAGCCATGAAACTACGCAAATATGAAATTATGAATATAAATTTGCTCAGTGGGAACACAGCAGTTTAATAAAAAAAATTAAATCGTTAAAAAGTGGTCGTTCTCGGATGTGGTGGTTCTTCAGTTGCATTGACATAATATAATTCGCAAAACTGAAATAGAAACATTTCACCATAAATCTGAGTATCCAGAAATTAAGCGTTGCAGATCCCAATAGACATGATTACCGATGCTTTATCATTCTGTGTTTGTTGTTTATCTCCTTTACAGATAAATGGAGTTTCAACGGGAGCGTAAAAGGCTGAATAAGGGAATCACTGAGCAGCTGCTCGGCCTCTTTGCAAAATGTGGTGATCAGACTGTTGAGTCTCACCTTGTGTAAAAGCTCAAAGACAGTTGCAGCGAAAAAAAAAATTTAAACTAGAATTTTCCTAAAGCCTTTTACAGATGCTTACGCTAAAAGAGCTTTAAGTAACAGCAGAAAGCTGAAGAAGCAGAGCAGCTTCAGCTTCCTAAATAACATATTCTTGCTCTACAGTGGAAACAGAGCGAGTGAAGAGGATAAGAAATGAAGGAAAGAGTGCAGGTTGTTGCTGAACGCCGCATTTGTCTTCAGTGGAAAGATTGCTCTGCAGCCACAGCTGTCTTTGTTCAGCTGAGGACAAACGTCTCTTCTCGGTTCTCAATAGATGATTTCCCTACCACTCCCTAAGTGGGCTCAGCACAAACAAGTCTTCCTCCTCTTGTTTTCTCCTCTTTCAGACCACACAACTGTCCTTTTGTCTCCTCTTTTCCCTAACTCACCTTTGTCCCCCTGTGCCTCTCATGTTTCTCAGAGCTGCACACAAAAATATCAGCAGAAGGAGGAATGAGAAGGAAAGCTAATGAGCGCAGTAATAAGTCGTGTCTTCTGCAGCTCTGCAGAGGTTCATGAATGCTTTAAGCAGCTGAACCGCCATAAAAATGTTTAATTATCTTTTTTTTTTTTAACCCGATCAATTCTGCTGGTCTGATGTGAACACAGACCACACTGTTAGACTTTGAGATGTTAGCTTTGGGGCACCACACCTCAACTATGAGACGTTTAATGAAGAATTGTTTGTGGAGTACTGAGTGCCATGTGTAATTTCAGTTTTATTTCTCATTTAATGGAAACCCGGCAATTGCGAAATTGTTTTTTTTTTTTCACATTAGGATATCATAGATAAAGATTTATGCACATTTATAATAGAAATCGAACTTTTAAAGAGCATCTTCAAAAAGAAGCTAGGTGTTTGGATGTTAGAGGTTTTCCCAGCTGATTTATTTCCTTTTAGTTTCTTAGTTTGTTCTTGTGTTCCGTTCATTGATCATTTTTTCTATTTTCGTTGAATCTTAGTTCAGCTCTGGTTGTGTTAACTGATCTCCATTCTTCAGTTTTGCTGCTTCCATCCTGCCCCAGCTGTTCCATGTCTCCTCTGATTTGTTTGTCTTCTCCCTCAGCCGTTCTCCACCCCTGCCTCTGTATTTCAGTCACTTTTCTGGATTCTTCTGTTTCACTGGCTGCTTTTAATAATCAACTCCTCCTCATATTTTATTACTAAAGTACTCTGTTCTTCCTCCATCCGTTTCACCACTTTGGTCCTTTAGCAGCCAAATAATGAAAGAAATAAAACTTTCTCTTGCAGAATAAACAAGGGTTTTTTAAAAGACACTTTAAAGTGAAACTTGAGTCCTTAATGTTTTGGTCCAACAACCAAGGGCTCTGCTCTCTGTTTAAAAAAAAAAGCTGTCTAAGAGAGTAAATAACTATTTAAAGTTATAATCCAGCCAGACTCTGAAGTGAAGAAGCAGCGCTGCTTTGTATTAGCCATGTACACGCTCATGAAGGTCACTTTAATTCTACTCCTCTATAAATGAATGAAGTGCTCAAAAGTGTAAAAAAATAATGAAAAGGAGGAAAAGAAAAAACGGCTCATTATATTGGTAAGAAAATAAATGGGCATGCTCTGTTGCCTCATCACAGAGCCGCTTGTACATCCATGCGTCTCTGAGGGCATGCCCATATCTATAAAATAAAAAATAATAAAGTCTACAACCATCTCCAGTAACAATAAAACACCATAGTTATAGTTTAACACTTAATTTTCTTTTCTTATGAAAGCATTTTTTTAACCACTGGAGCAGTCTGTCTCAGCTGTCTCTGTCCTCACAGCTGAGCTTTCTCGATGTGTGAAATATCTCTGTGGATCAGCAGTTTCTGAAACACCGACCTGTCTGCTTCCAGACGCCACGCCCTGTTCCAGTCTGCCTGGTTTGAACTTCAGGAAGCCTATGCTGCGTTGTGATTGGATGATTTGTGAACACTATTTAAAGTGAGTTTATATTTGCTACTTTTTATTTAAATGATTTTTGCAACACTAGTTTTGCATCCCATCATTTTTATCTTACCTATTACCTGCTATTGTTTTATCAGCTAGTCCAGCTAAACCATCAGCAATCTACTGACCTTCCTTTATGTTGACTATTTCCATTAATTAAAAATACTCCAATCTTATCTTTAATTTAATTGCATATTATTTTCCCTTCCCTTGTTTAATTTATTTTGGTATCTGAGATTTCCATAGACAGTTAATCAGTGTTATGACACATAATTGATAATTATCCGTCATAAAACAGAAATAACTTCCTGTCAGCTGATATTATTTACAGTGGAGTAATATTTAAAAAGTCAGTGTGTTCAGTGGTTCCAGGTAGCGGTTGCTAGGGTTGCACCGATCCGCTTTTTTCACTTTCGATATCGATACCAATATCTGAGGTGCAGCATCAGCCGTTACCGATCCAATACAGAAAAATGGAGCTGAATTTGCTGGAGACATTTATTTTTTAAACACAGACATAAATGTGTCTGTTTTTAAAAACAGACACATTTATGTCTGTGTCTGTTTTTAAATGACACAAACATACAAAGCACACTGTTTTAAATTAATTACAGTACATTTACTGTAATTTAGTACAGTATATGTACTGAATTCCTGATTTATTTGCTAATTCTATACCAGTACAGCATACTCGAATACAACAATAGCTTCACAAGTTTGGACAAACGTAAAAAAAAAAACACAACTCTAATTTGTTCAGTCAGTGTAATTAAGAGTCGAACAGCCAATGGAAGATAAATCTTAAAGCATGGCGTCGCTCAGAGCTCAAAGCAAAGAATTAGTCTCAATAGATCCGCTCTTGTGGATCAGGCACGTTGTCACTGATAATGGAGCTAGAACTTTTTTCAATATTGGGACTGATACAGACATTATTATCTGTGCATCATTAGTATTTGCAGACCAGGTCATGAAAATACTTTGCAGAAACCCACCGTAAAAAAATGCTCCTGTCCCTTTAACTCAAGGAAATAAGATCCATCTGAAGTTTTCTGCAGTGACCAGGCAGTGACAGAGTTCCCAGCAGGTGTGGCTCATGCTGCATTGAAACACGCAGCTTAAGAGTCGCTGAGCAGGAGGTAAGTGGCGTTCTAACGAGGACTCATCTGTATTCTGGCCCTGCTCCGTAAAACACAAGAGGGGTGCGGGGGGGGGGAGGGGGGTTCACACAAAGAGCATCAGCTCCAGCTGCTGCTTAAAGAGTGATGGAGCTTTCAGACACCCCTAAAGGAAAACTGCTGCCGAGGAAAACCAGGTGTTGTGAGGACTTCTGGGCTATAAAGCCTCCCAGAAATTCAACTCACCATGACCAAAAAGCTTTTATCCTCAATATTCTCTTCTGGTAAACAGTCACTTCTAATGGAATATATGAAAAAAAAGTATATTAATCACTGCCAGCTCTGAGTATTCTGTGGAGCCGCTTTAAATCAGGTGTGGACATTTCCATCTCATTTAAAATGGCAGTTCAGCAATGCCTCAAACGTCTTGAAGGAAAACAGCGGTTAGGCTCAGCATCTGGCACAGCTTAATGCTGCCACAGGTAAACACTTCAGAAATGTCCTGCAGGCCTGGTTTCTCCATCCATCCACTGCACCCAATGAGAGAGAGAGAGGGACAGAGAGGGCCATGGCTGCAGTAAGCACATACCGAGATATCGTGCAATTTTTCTTCACGATTGAAGAATTAAGAATGAAGATATGTAATTCTTCATGTATTTCTGAAGCTTATAGAATCACAGTCCATGTTCCCCCTGTCAATTCTGTTTACCTTTAATTTTATCTATATGCGCCTAATTTGCAACAACAAAACCATGAAACACAACAACTGGATTTCACTCCGTCATACCATTGGAAGACATTTTAATGAGTCCATCTGGATGGTTGACAACCCTATTCTAATTAGTCTTACCGCTGATGGTGGTTAAAGAAAAGAGAAAAAATTAAATTTTTATACATATTCATATTCTCACAGCTGAGGCAAATGCTACTGAATCTAAAACTTAAAGGAAAGCTATACAGTTTAGTTCATTTTCCCAAAGCGAGCATTTTCATCGAAACCTTAAAGCTGCAATATGTAACATTTATATATATAAAAAAAATGTTTTCCTTATTTTTTAAAACTGTCATTATGTTGTGACAGTATAACATGAAACAGAGCCGTGCCACCTCCTCCCAGTGCTACTGTTGCAAAAATGCACCCAGTCAAAAACAACCAATCAGAGCCAAGAGGAGGGTCTTAGCGCTGTCAATCAACCTTCTGTACGCTGCTCAATGTGTTAATGGTGGAAAAACAACCAGAATACAGATGGAAAACCATTGACATCAGTGGCCATGCTAACTAGCATTAGCATTTGTGAAAGGCTATTTTATGGTGAACCAGCTGTAGCTTAGCAACGAGCAACACTAAGACCCTCCTTCTGGCTCTGATTGGTTGTTTCTGACTAAGTGGTGTATTTCCGGGAAAAGCCAGAGGGGCTGGATTCTTTTGTTGTTGTTGTTATTTTTGCAGATTATCTGTCTTATATTGTCACAACTAAATAATAACTTTAACAAATATGTAAAACAGCACAAGTTTTTTAATTAAACTGACATACTGCACTCTCAACAAGGGTCTTTTTATGCTTGAAATCCCATTGCAGGTGTTACTGGAGATATCAGTGTTTCAGAGCTGATAGTTCTGAGTTTAAACTAATGTACATTTTCAAGACAGTTTATGCTAGTTCTGATCAATCAGGCAATGCATGCAGGAATTATGGGCTGTCAGGAACCGACAACCTGCCTGAAGACCAGAGTTGCCACAGTTACCTTGAAAAAACACTGCAGTCTCCTGCATGTCACTCCAAATGAACATCCGCTGGTGGAAACTCCACCAGCCCAAAAAAGAACAAAATTTATCTGCCTCATTGTGAAACATGTCTTGTACAGCAAAAAATTATGTTGAATCCACCATCGTTTTTACCAAATTATCTGGCTGAATGCAAAATAAAGCAGCATATTGAAGCAAACGTTATTAGAATTTTACAATGCAGCCAGTTGCTGGGATCTGTGCATGTATTATTCATTAGGCTGTACTTTGGCTGCCTAAAGTCCAGGCTCCAAACAAGCCAGATAAACAGAAAATAAAAAAACAAAAACAAAAACAAAAAACTAATTTTTCATGGCTTTACATTGTGAACAAGTAAATTAAAAATGCTAAGTTTAAACTGCACGCAATATCAGTAATGCTCAGACTGGGAATGTCTGCTGCATTACTACTCACCTGCACTCTTACGAACTCGGTCAGTCTCCTTCTCTCAAAGTGGAAGTGAGTCACTTCTCTATTTTTATCCCCACGAAGAAGAAGGAACCCCACCGGCTTCAGGAGGCTGTGCTCCTCAGGACGCATCGCGCAGCAAGCAGAGGGAGAGAAAGGGCTCCTCCCTGTGGCAAGGCTCCAGCTGTCCATTTCAAGGAGACGGTGAAAGACTTCTCCATAGCAACAGTCCAACATAGCAACGGTGTCGATGACTTCGGGGTCCCACTCAGGGAGCGTCTTGTGTTGCACACAGAAAGCGTTTCAAGAGTCAGTAATTGTTAAAAGTTACTTTATGACAAAGTAAAGTGCATGTGAAGTAAAAATGATGGCGCCTGTTTCTGAATCACAGCAGGCCACACTGGTCAAGTTTTGAATACAGGAAATGTCGCAGTCTGGTGGTACTGTAAAAGGGGGGTGGAGGGGAGAATAACTTCAGTGAGGGTATATACTAACTTGAATGACGTAACTAACGTGAGAGCGGAGGAGCACAATACAGGATACTTATGGGGAAAATAATACGGGAGGACGGTGGGAAAGGGGGGTAAAAATTTGTAGTTTCCTGGTCCCAACGGGAGACTTGGCAGGTACAGTATAGCGCCAGGGAGAGGGCCGAAACCCGAGAGCAGAAAGCGCTTCCTTCAAGCATTCAAAGGCCCCACATTGGAATAACAAAACCTCTTCTTCCCTCTGGCCTGGAACACCTCAACCAAGGAGTTTTCACTCTTCATTTCAACTTTTCCCCGTCATATACATCCACGGTGCAATGAATCATTTAAGGAGCAGAGCTTGAAATGAGAGCCCACAGGACAGGACAGGAGGCTTTCCTTATAGATTGAAGTTGTAAGAGGCAGCTGAAGTCCAATTTCGCTCGAACAATGCAGCACTTTGATCACAACACGCAGCGGATTCTGGGAGTGACCGGTTACTGTCCATCACGACTGCCGAGCCGAGCCGAGCCGAGCCGAGCCGAGCCGAGCCGAGCATCCTGGGACTGGGAAATGAAGGGAAATGAGAAAAATGATGAAGGCAGACCAGCACTTACCCAAAGACGACTCTCACCCCAAACTACAGGTTCGGGTCGTGTGTATATTTTACCTTCCATTTCTTCTTTTTCTTCATCAGTAAATCGAATCAAAAGACCATCTGTCATCTATTAGTTATTAGTTGAAAAGCCTTCAAAGGTCCTTTAAGTAGGGAGAAATGGACTAAAGAAAACCTTATAAACTAACAGAAGTGTTTTTAAAGCCTTTTCTCTGAGCTGCAGAACATAAAATCCTTCTTCTACATGACCCCTTGTTGTATTAAGCTGAGTTATTTTAGTACTAAGCTGCATTTAATCACAGCTTTGAAAAAAGCCATAGGGATGCACAATATATGGGCACCAACATCAGTATCAGCCATGGGGTTTTTTAACCAAGTTGGTTTTGGTCCGATCAGTAAAAATGTCCTGATATTGATAGCCGGTATTTCTTTCCATCTTATTGATGTGTGTGTTTTCCAGGAGGGGTTATGTGTTAGTGATGCAGTTACTGAAGCAGAGGTCGTGTCAGTGCTGTGGTCGTCTCCACAGGTAATCGTGGTCCATGACTTTCTGCTGGATTTTTATTGTTTCTTCATCTCTTTGGAGAGCATCTCTGGGTTATCACAGTGTTTGGTTTTTCATTATAGTTTAGTTTTACTTCTTTGCAACTTCTTGGTTGTTTAATTTAGTTAGTTTAAATTCTTTTTAGGGTGTTTTAGTTAGTTAGTTAGTTAGTTAGTTAGTTAGTTAGTTAGTTAGTTAGTTAGTTAAGCTGTGCACTTGTTTAGTTTTAGTGCACAGTAGTTTTTATTAGATGTTGTAACCTTTTCAGGTACATTTTTACCGGAATTTACCTGTAAAATTCCTGTAAAATTGACCTTTTGGTCAAAGGTCAAAGTGTTGTACATGGCAACCATACAATAATAGGGTTTCAGCATGTTTTAATACAATATAGTTCCAGTTAGTTTGAGTTTTTTCCCATTAAGTACCATTTTTATTTATTTCAGTTAAACTGTTTTTTCAATCTTACTTTTCATTATTTCGTTCATTTTCATTAACTTTTCATAACCTTGATGCTTCTCAGGATCTGAGAATTTCTAAAAAGAAGGAAAATGTTTTCGCTCTTTAATTCACAGTGAAGTTGTGCCTCCTTCTGTTTCCCTTGAATGCCTGACAGAGCGACACATTCTCACTCTTTACTCGTCATTTTGTGGCGTAACATTCATCTTTTAAAACAAAACAAACATCTTTACTCAGCAGCTAACAATTTAGAAAACTATTGTTCATCAAACTAAAATTTCTTCAAAGGATGTGTTCTCTAAAAGCAGAATATTAATTATTGGTGATTAATATTTGTGACTATTAGCATGAAATGTGAACCATCAGTGTAAAATCCAGCCAGAAGGATTAGGAACTTTTCCCACTGAGAGTCAATAAATCATTTAAAATGTGGATTTTAAATGAACTCAGATGGAGAATCATTTCTGTTGAATATCACTGGGTTTCAGGGAAACTTTGGACATTATGCAGCTGCAGATCATTTCCACTCTGGTAGGTGATGCTGAACATCTTGAATTGCACTTTTTACTTGCTGATGGCAGCAATAAAGTCAGTTCTGAAATGGAACATTAGGGACTCTTTCTTGTCTGTGCAGGCATTCGGTGGAAATCAACATTAGTCCGTCAGCTCCACATTTATGAGCTGGGTGGATGTGTAATGGGGAAACAAGTGTCGGAAATGGAGCTGGTGGGGTTGAAGATGTGAAGCTTCTTATTGAGGGGTGTGGGGGGGGGCGACCAAACTGGACAGGATCGGAAACGACCAAATCAGCCAGACAGCTCAGGTTAAAGACTTCAGACACAATTAGAGAGGCAAGGCTGGGAGACGGAGATAATGATAAAGAAAAGAGGTTTATAAAGCCTAGAAAAACCAGCGCTGTTAAATGAGTCAAGACAATATTTAAAATGTGTAATCTTCAGCACAGAAAATAAACAAATAAAACTAATCTTAGAGTGTATAACTTTTATAGAAAAAAATGTCTTTTTTGGCATATTTGTTAGAATTCACTGTCGTGACAAGATAATATGAGACAGATAATGTATCTTCTGTGTCTTCTCCCTGTGAACGTCCTGTAATCTGAACAAATACACCGCCCAGGCAGCAACAACCAATCAGAGGCAGGGTCTTAGTGTTGTCAATCATCCCTGTGTAAGCGCTGATCACAGTTCTCTGCCATGTCTTGGTTAACCGATATTATACAAACTTCGCCCCCACCTTTTCGACTTTGTAAAAAAACGACCACATCACACCTGTATCCTGCTCTGCATCACTGCCACATGCATAAATACTACATGACCCCGCCCCTTTAAAAAGATGATGTATGTTTTCAGGCACTTAGTGTCATTTCATAGCACAATGACATTACTATGTTACCTTCAGTTCTTGTAAAAATGCTGCATATATCAAAGATGACTTTAATTTAACACCTTAAAATTGAGCCTCGGTGTCTTTAAGAAGGTCTGACACTTTATCTGAATGGTTGCCAACGCATTGTTTGTTTTTTTATGGTGGGATAATAACACTGTAATAAAATGTAAAGCTCAAAACAGTCAACTTTAAATAACACTGTCCCTTTAAGAAATGGCTGATCCTAATGTTAATGCTGACATAGTGTCCATCCCTACTGCAGATGTTTGGAATGTGAAACAAATCAAATCATTTCTATGTGTTTATGCAGTTTTTAGGGATATTTTTCCATTGTGTCCTCGTTTTTTTAATCCATATTCTCTGGTAAACTGTCAGTACAATTAATCTGATACCAAATAGATTTTTTGAAGCATATGTTCTACGTAGTGGTGTCAGTGCCAGTGGGCTTAACTGAAGTTTTTTTGTTTGTTTGTTTGTTTGTTTTTAAAGAAGGTTCAAATAAATATCTCCAACATTAACATTTGAATTACGCTGCACAAAACGTGTATCATTCTTTCTACCACAGCTTTTACTGAATAGTAATTATGGGACACATTATTAAATGGCCCAGACAACACCAGGGCCACATTTTATGCATGAGCACAAACTGAACTGCTGCGAGAGAGTTGCTACTGTAACATCTTACCTTCACGCACAAAAACAAAAGACGATTCACAGAAAAAGCTCCTATTGCCTCCCATCCATTTGGTGAGTTGAGGATCTGTGATTGTTTCTGGCATCGTCTCTGTCCATTAGCATGAAGAGCTCCCTCAGGTTCCTGTGGATGTGTACACGTTGGATGTGATGTGAACCGCTGCTGCTGGATAACCTCTTTGTTTGAGACCTGACAGCTCCCACCGCCAGATGCAGATACTGACAGCAGGAAGAGAAGAAAGGAAAGCAGAGCTTTTCCACGCAAACAATTAATGTGCTCACTTGAAGTGAAAACGTCTCCTTGAAAGCTAATCGGTTTGAGGTCGAGAAACTCAACAGAGCATCCGTGTGGAAGTCAAATCAAGCAACCGCAGGCCTGATGGTATCGAGTTCTCTGAACATTATCAAGCAGAAGGAAAATCTAAGAAACCTCAATTTAATTATGCCCTTGGAGCTGCAGCGTCAAGCCAAACATGAAAATGCGACGGGATCAAAGTTGTCTGAACTCTCTTTCAGTGAATATATTTGATTAAATGTGGAAGTATGGTTTAGTAAGATCATTCGCAGTGAAACACAAGCCTGGGCTTCAAACTAACAGAAGTACGGTTCGTTCCTTCAGGAAATGGAAACGAAAGAGGTTCTGAAGCCATTTGCAATTCTGCTTCCATTTTTGGGGGGACTGAACAAATTCCAATGATCAGATCTGCCTTTCAGAAATACGGTCACCACTCGTTTCCCAGTCTGTTTCCTGTTTGCCTGCTCTGCTCTCAGGCTGCTTGTCTGGATGTACAACTTTCCTCTTGACTGGTAAAAAAAAAGAATAATAATACTCATTAAATATGTACATTATTTAAATATATACATTATTTAGTGTACATATTTAATGAGTGTACATTATTTAATGTACACTATTTTATTTTTCATGAGAGGAAATTGAATTTAGTATCCTAAGTATTCTTTATCTGTATCAAGAAAATGTTTTGTTAGATACTAACAAAATGTGTGTGTCTGGTTTGTACATGTTTTACAAATATGGGATTTCACAAATTCTCAGCATCAGACTAGTTTTAATTTACACTCAACTTAAAACTAAAAATCATTTCCAATATTATATAAAATCAATTTTTTGAGCTCTGGTATGCCTCATCAAAAACATACCAGAAATGCTGCTTTGATTCTTTCATGCATGTTTGAGAAATCCTGTAGTCTCCCATGGCAACCATTCAGTTGTGCAAAACACCTGGGTGGACCTAGCCCCGCCTTTGATGACAAAGCTCCTCCTCAGAGCTGCAGTTGTGACAACTTCCTCCTGAAGGCGGAGATTCAGGAAGAGCAGGAGGTTTTAAAGAGACACGGGCTCAATTTCAAGGCATTAAATTAGAAAATCAAATGCGTTTTAAATCAAATTTGATATATATAGCATTTTTTAATCAGTTGAAGGTCCATGGCTCCTTTATTGTGCTACAAAAGGCCACTAAATGCTTTGAAAATACATAATAGTGACCCTAAAAGGGAGGGAGGAGAGGATGCACCAGATTATAAAACAACAGATAGAAGAAACATGATGGACACATCTTGTGTTGGAAGAACTACCTCTATGTGTTGTCTTAGTCTTTGCTCTTTAAGATGTGAGAAATATTGCCGAGGCTTGATGGGAGTTCTTCTGTCTTTGTTCTGCTTTTGTTTCGAAGGTTTTCTGTGATTTCCCTTTGCCGTGGTGAGAAATGCCTTCACAAATTACATCAGCAAAGGAAAAGTTTAGAAAGCCACGCTCTTGGATTCCTGCCACAAAGATTTCTCATTGAAGCTGTGAAAAGCTCTGAAGCATCTTTTTAAATAAAAAGCTGTTTACTTTGAAGTCAGGCTGGGCTCAAACACTGCGGCACCTCAGGGATGCGTGACAGTTTTCCCTGACGGATTACTGATGATGACTTACTTGTGACTACCAGGATCTCCAGGTGAGGGCAGTGTTTGAGACTCAAATCTAATCAAATTTATTTATTTGCAAGACTTTTTTCCATTTTTTACAAAGGAAAAAAAATCCCTTTGTAAAGGAGTTTTGCATTTCAAATGTTTGCTGATCAAAATACTCTGCTGACATGAAAGACGAGGTTCCATGATTGATTCATTTTATTTCTTGGACATAAACCTCTAAATCAAGTTATTGGTTACATATCTGAAAGACATTTCCAAATATAACACAAATAATTGTATTACACTCTGTAAGAAAAAAATGTGTTTGCATTCGGAGCAGAAGACCAGATCCTAAATCACAGCGTGTGAAAGCTGTTCTGTCACAAGCCCAGAAAGAATTCAGCTTAAAAAGTCTTTAAGCTTAGTTTGAAAAATATAAATGTTTTATGGCCAAAGTTTTAAGGCTAGCAGAACTACAGCTATCTGTTCACACAGCTGCTTTAGTTTTGATGGTGGCAGTGTGGACTGAGCCCAGGCTGCTTTGAAGTAGAGATCAGAAAAAACGCAGCTCAATGCAGATATGATAAAACAACCAATCAGAGCCAGGAGGCGGGTCTTAGCGCTGTCAATCAACTCTGTATTCCTCTTGCTCTCTGCTATGCTGCAGCTAGCAGAGCCTGCTGTGAATGCTGAGGCTGGTGAACATAGCCAAATAGTTTGTCTGAAACAGTAAGCTGTTTAGAATAAATGTGGAAGTGTAATAATACATTTCTATATTTGCTAGACTTTTTCATTGCTCTCCCAAAATTTTTGTGTATTTAAAATATTTTTTTTGAGAGCAAAATGGAACCGAAGTCAAATTTTACCTGCGTAAAACTTGCCTAATAAAGCTGATTTTTACATCGGCACAATTTGATTTTATTTCACTTTGCAGAAATGTAGAAACTGTCATTTATTTTCCATTTACATCAATAAAAATTCTCTACAATATCAACATTTGTATCTAACTCTTCATATGCTGAACATTGAAGAACTAGTTCTTGAAGGACTAGTGTTATTTTTAAAATGTATGATAAATAATCTACCTCCAAGTTGGATTTGAGTTAAATTGTCTTTAAAACTGTCAATAATTGAAGAATTAGGTCAACATTTTTCATAACCACAGTAACTTTGCATTTTAGCAACTTTTAATGTCTGACAGATTTATGGACGTTTTAAATAAACCTTAATGAACAAACTGATATTTACTCCAAGATATTAATTGCATCACATTTTCTTCATTTTAAAAATAGTTCAGTTTTTTTTCTGAAATTTAACTGGGGAATTGAACCATTGACAGCATGAAGAGCTGCAAATGGACAAGTATGTTGCTTAAATAGCTAAATACATTAATTTACGATGGATTTTAAATCCATAAAATTTGCTTCATTCATTCAGCTGCCAATGAAAGAATCCTGCCAAACATAATTCAAAATTCTTTAAAATTAAAATTGACATTTGGTCTTAGATTAGAAAAAGATGTAAAAATGTCCCACAATCAGGACTGAAACTTTAGCTAAATAGAACTGGATTTTCATCTTTTATAAATGTCCCTGATTAGGGAATAAAATTAAAATCCTCGTAACTCAACAGGTTTAAGGTTATGTTAGAAACACAGAACACAGCTCGGATTTTTAAATATTTTTTTACTGTTTTAAAGGGGGGGGGGGGAGGAAAAAATCTGATTTGGACAAAAATGTTTACAAAAAATATATAGTTAAAAACAAAAATGAACCAGTCGCTCTCAATGTTTCAGTGTTATGGTGGACAGTTTTATCCAGACTGTCACCTTTGAACTGAAATCTTTAACCTCCTGAACTGGGACTTCCAGGAGAAACATCTTCTTCCCTGAAACTCTGAGTCTGTAACAGGGGAACCAGAAACCGGAAAGCTCGGTTCTTATAGCAGACATGTGTCCCGTGAGTCTCTGGAAATAAAACTTTGCGGTTTTTTTTTTTAAACCATACTCCCCCCAGCTCTCAGTTCTTGTACTCTGTGTATTTCTTGGCCGAGCCGTGCACCTTGCTAGTGGGATATTTGAGTCGGTTCAGCGCCATCTTGCGCAGCACCGCTTGGGGAAGGTCCACGCGGCACTTCTCGGCCAGCTCCACCAGGTAGATGAGCACGTCGCTCAGCTCGTGTGCCAGCTGCTCCCGCTCGGACTCGGTCCAGTCCGGCAGACCCTCCTCCACCTCTCCCCGCCACTGGAAGAGCTCCGCCACCTCGCCCACCTCCCCGACCATGGCCAGGAGCAGATTGCGGGGCTGGTGGAACTTATTCCAGTCGCGCTCGTCCGTAAAGTCGGCCTGCATCCTGCGAATGTCCTCCATGCTGGGCTCCGGGCTGAATCTGAACTTCTGCGGGCTGACCGCTGCTGCTGCAGCTCCGTTGGAAAGGCACTCAGCCTCCGAGACTCCTCCGTCCCCCGCTGAGGGTTCCTCCCGGCACCCGTTTGGGAACACGGCCATGTCGTCTTTCAGTCCTCGGCAGTCTTTTCCGCTTGTTGCCATCATGTTTAAGAGCTTGTGTTCGTTTCTGTGGCTAAAAATAATCTTATAATGGCTAGAAACGACGCGTTCCTAATATTTCCAGCAGGTGAAGAAGTCCCGCCAGTCGGTGTAGCGGAAATGACGCATTCTGACCGGAAGCTCCTTTAAAGTTACCCCTTTTAGCTGCTGGGGCTTGTAGTATTAAGCAGCAGCATCGCTCTGTTTAACGTTGAAGGTCACTTTTAAAGTACTACAACTCCCATGAGCATCAGAGCGACTGTGCCATCATGGCCGTCTCCTGTAAAGCAGCCAGGGAGCTGCTTCATAACATCAAATTAATACCTTATTATCAAAAATCTTCCTGTTTGTTTATCAGACTGATCAGCACAGCTAAGCTTCAATGCAGCAGTCAGCTTCTGGAGAAAAGGTGAACCCCTTCTTTACTAATCTATACTGTCTCGATGTCATTGTGAGTGTGAAAGATGCAGTGCAATGCAGCAAAAGTACAAACCATTTAAATGTTCACGTTTTCCGGGGATCGGTAAACAATGTATTTAGGTGTATGTTGAAGTAAAATAAAATTTTCACAGTCAAGCTAACATTTAGAAATTCTCCTGAATGTCATCTCAAACAACTTTGAAAGAACTCTGGTGCATGCAGCATGCTGTAGTACAAAAAATTATGACCTGCCATAAATAAATAATGAAAAGTGTTAGTCTTACTACACTGGGTTCATAGTAGATCTGTCATTTTAACCAGTTTTGCTAGATGATAAAATGGCCCAGAAAGTTTTGCGATAATTGGTTAACTGACTAATTACTTATTGCGACAGGTTAACAAGCAAACCTTTGAGCTGCTAGAAGTTTTATTGAAAATACCGATGGTATTAAATGGTACTGATGGTATTAAAATAGCCTTTTAGCCTCAATAAGCATATCCGGCTTTATGCTGGTTAACACAACTAGTTTCAGCAAATGTGTCTCATACATGGAGAGCCTGTTTAAATAATTAACTAACATTTGTTGCAGATCAAGCAGCTCTTTGAAAAACAAACAGCAGGAGAATGTGGACCGGACAAGACAAGAAGAACTGTTGTACTGTTCACTGTGTTCCTTCTGCCCCGGACATCTCTGTCATCCACTTCTCTCTTGTGTGTGTTTGGTACCTCAGCGGTCCACAGCAGCTGGTTGGAGTGGTCGGTTTGGAAATCCACGCCCAGATTAGCTCAAACACCAAACTGTTCTCTGGCTCCTCAGTTCAGTTTTTAGCTCCTCCAAATTCCTCTGTTTCGTTCTTTGATGCGTCTTTGCCTGGAACTCTTCCTGTGAGTCAGATTATTTATCATATTCATACTAAACTTAACCTGTTCACAATTCTTCTGCTTGATCACGTGTTAATGTCGCCATGTGTTCCCAGGTCCTCAACAAGCGATGCGTAGAAGCAGCGGTGATGACCGGACTGGCTCTCAACTGCACCATAAACAAGAAGTCAGTCTTCGACAGGAAACACTACTTTTATGCCGACCTCCCTGTGAGTGTGTTCTCCATGTTCTCCAAAATATCTATGATCCGTATGTAGAAAGCTGTTACCACAGGAGGCAGAAAGTCACCATTTGTCACCTATTATGCAAAAAGCACATTTTGCATGTTTTTCTACTTCCATTTGTGTCTCAACTGCTTCTAAATACAACACAAGCACTTAAAAAAAAACACCCAGCCGTTTGGTAGCAATAAAAACACTTTTTTGGTGTCTGAAAAATGAGCCATTTCAAAGTTACATGTGACAGGCACTGCACTGTTACCTAGCAACCAAGCCAAGTCCCGTTACTTAGCAACCCACGCAGAGCAACATGATTTGCTCTGCTGGATACCTGCTGGAAATGGCTGCTGGAAAAGACAAACTTTTTGTTGTCGACTTGCCATCCACAAATCTCTTGCTGGGTGTGTAGGTGTACATTACAACCACAAGCAACATTCAACAAGGGATAGTAAAAACCTATTTATCCTTATTCTTCTTCACCCTCTACTTCTGCTTATCAAAGATGTAAGGTTATACAATTGCAGATCTGCCTACAGCAGATGCGCAATATTTAGCAGCTTGTTTACTTTAGTCCTCATCTTCTATAGTTGCCGATGTAGTCTGAAAAAAATGACACCCTGAGAACCTTTGAGTTTTTATTTGAAAACATGGAGACTTTGTACTATTTTAAGCATTGCACGCAAATATAGTAATGAAAATAAATTACTAAAACAGAAAAAAATAATCTCCATAAAACCTATAAAAAAGAAAAGGTACTAGATTAAGGAATAAATTAGGAAATCGCAAAAACACAAAATCTTACCAAATATTTGTATCTATTTCTAGTGCAAATATCTTAATACACTTGAAATAATAACTTGCCAGTAATTTTTCAGCAAGAAATAGAAGCTTGTTTTAAGTAATTCATTCCTTAATACTGATGGAAAATTACTAGCTTTGAGCAAAATAATCTGTCATTGGAACAAGATATTTTTTCCATTATTTCACTTAGAGCTAGCCCTTTCTTTCTCTGAATATAACCAATCTCTCATGTGACACTGATTGATGAATAGATTCTAAAAATCTGTTTCCTCATAATTGTTTGTGGAATCAGCAATTTAATGGTCACATGAATAATCGGGGCTCTCCAGTCAGAAACCTCACCGCTCTCCTGCTGCTGGGCCTCATTTTTTCTCTTTAAATCGAGCCGCTTGCACAGTGATCTTTCCCAACCTCTCTGGGCCTCGGGCTAATTTTCCTGGCATTTTGTGTGACATTTTAAGGGAAAGATTAAATGTCACAGTGGCCCCCACAGAGACCTTTCCTAAAATTTATAGAAACTCTAAGACAGGAGATGCTAAAGAGTTTAGCATTTTAAATCGGCAAAGTCTGTCCAAGCCTACTAAAAAGGATTATGGACGGCTCACGGCAAAGATAATAAGGAGGACGACTGTTAATCAAATACATCTTCTGCTATTTTAATAAGACTTGTCTGGAGGAGTGGTGAGAAAACCGTCACATCAAAATTAGCTGCAGCTCATTATATTTTGACTGTTTGTATTGCAAGATGTTTAACGCAAAGAAGAAATTGTCCAGCTTCATTTCAAATGAATCAAAATAGGAATAAAGGAAAAATAAAATACATTTAGTAGTTAAAAATATATATTTTTGGGTCTTGTTATTTTCCATCTCATGTAAAACCATTCTGTTTGGATTGTATGAATTTCCATTAAAAATTGTAATCCAGAGATTCCATCCATGATCTAAACCCACTTATCTTTTCAAAATTGCAGTGGCAATACAGAAGTTAGAAAAATGAATTGGTCAAGTAAATTGATTGTATTTGGAAAAAAAATATATTTTAAATAAAAAGCAAATAGAAAAAACAAAATGTAAACAGCAATTTAAATGCTGCTTAAATGTTGCGCTGATTTGTTCAGCCAGCGCAATTATGAGCAGAAACTGAAATCTGACAAAAACAATAAGTTGACCACCTTGGTCAAATATCAAAAAAATAAACTGTAAAATAAATGTGAAATCAAATCTAAAGTTAGACTGAATGGATCGACCCCTAATGGATGGGCAAAATGTCGCCGATACATGATCAAGATTTTTTTGTTCAGTATCGGAACCAATACAGATATTAACATGGGCTCATGCTGTACCACGGTAACCGTTGGAGACAGTTAAATCAACAGAGACCAGCATGGTGAATGCAGGTGGCAGAGCAGGGAATCTTCATGTAGCTTCTGATCAGAGCCTGCAGGAAGTGGAGGACGGCTGCTGCGCTCAGCTGTTTCAGGAAGAGGAAGTGATTGATGGCGTCAGTCAGAAGCTGCTGACTAACGACCTGCCTTCTATCTTCTCTCCCACCTTCTCTGTCTTTAGCATAAGTGTGATTAATGTTTAGTTCTTGGTGATGCAGTTGCCATAGAGACATGGCAAATTAATTCTTAGGCCCACAGGAACAGAGGAACGCCTCAAATATGAAATGGGTACTAATATTTAAAATCAGCTTTTTTTTAGCTTTACATCATGTCATAGTGTTATTCTCTCATCAAAAAAATATCTGGAGTGTTGCTTTGATTCTTTCATTCGTTTTTGATAAACCCTTTAATCACCCATGGCAACCATTGAGCTGTGCAAAACGCCTGGGTGGACCGAGCATTGCCTTTGAGAGGCAGCTACTCCTCTGAGCTGCAGTTTCCAAGCTTCACAGCTTCTGCCTCACAAGCCCCGCTCAACTCCTTCAGACTAGCCAGCATCAATTAGCAAACACCTGGTGGAACTGTGCATCTGCTGAGCTCATTACTTGAGCTGCTTGTCAGTGCAAAGCTGGTAAAAACCTGATTCAGAGACCTAAAGACGAGACAATCCAGTGAGAAAAGCAGCGTAAGGCTGGGACAGGCTCACCTGCAGAGAAACTGTGGCTCAGACTAGAAATGTTTCAGATCTTTGTGATGTCACCCAGCACCAGGTCTTAAGGCAGCTTTTCTCCTCCAGGCTGGGTACCAGATCACACAGCAGCGCCGCCCGGTGGCGGTGGACGGAGTGCTCACCTACAGCTTCCTGGGAGGGAGGAAGAGGAACCAGGTGATGAGGAAGAACGTGCACATCAAGCAGATTCAGCTGGAACAAGACAGCGGCAAGAGTCTGCACGATGACGTCAATGGTCAGACTCTCATCGACCTCAACAGAGCAGGTTGGAGCGCCACAGCGCCCCCTAGAATCTAAACATAAGTTTAGACTACAGAAACTTATGTCTGTTTGTGTAATCTAATAAACTTAGGCATATTTACAAAATCTAGCAAAACCGTAACCACTTAGGTTGCTAAATAGAAAAACAACAGCGGAAAAGAATGAAATTAATGAAACATTTAATCCCCTGTGATCGTCACCTCATGCAGAACGCCTGTCTGTGGAAGGGCTGTTAAAACATGGCTGCATGAAGTGCTTTAACTCACACCAGAACCTCAAAATCAACCTTTACCTGAAGGTGAAACTCAACGATCTTGTCGTGTGCTTATATTTCAAAACAGAACCGCATAAAATACGCTTTACATCCCACAACCGATTCTTTTTGGACCGTTTGTCTTTGCAGCGCCGCCATCTTAGTTTCTGCTGCTTAAGGGTGACCAGTGGCGCCCTCTGTTGGGTGGCGGCCAAACTACAACACTAACAGAAGGCCTAAGGCTATGTCGTTTGTTAATCTGTTGGAACTCATTTTAATCGAATGAGCCATCAATTAACTGACAATTAATTGTAAGCTGATTCATTGTTTACATCCCTATTGTAAATCCGTAAAGAGTTTAGTGAGCTCTGTCAGAGGTCAATGCCTGGTGGATGTGAAACCCAGCTGTCTCCTCCTGCCTCAGGTGTCGGTCTGATGGAGCTGGTGATGGAGCCTGACATGAGCTGTGGAGAGGAGGCCGCTGCCGCTGTCAGAGAGCTGCAGCTCATCCTGCAGGCGCTGGGTACCTGTCAGGGCAACATGTCAGGTAGGAAACTGGCTCTGTTGCCTCCCCTCCACTGCTTGTATTTTAATCACCGGCATAACCATGCTGCCGTGCTTCTCTGCTGTCTGCGCAGAGGGCCAGCTGAGGGTTGACGCCAACGTGTCGGTGCACCAGCCAGGCGAGCCGCTGGGCACCAGGACGGAGGTGAAGAACATCAACAGCATCAGATTCCTGGCCAGGGCTATAGGTGAGGACAGAGGAGGAGCTGGAAGTTGAGCCGGCAGAGCTAGGAGGGTTTTAGCGCTGTCAATCATGTCCTTGTGCATGCTGCTCATCCCCCAATCCCTTACCCTCTGCTGCAATGCAGCTTCTCCCCATCAGCACAGTCTATTGTGAAAGCTAAGGCTAGTTAGCATCGCCACAGATGATGGCAGATAAACGGTAACTTGATTTGCTGTTATTGGCACATTTAGCAGCAAGTACACAAGGATGGCTGACAGCGCCAAGCCTCTCCTCCTCTGATTGGTTGTTTTTTGTCTTCAGACCGTAGTAGTAGCTCAGGTCGACGGTGGAGGAGATCAATGTTTTACAGATTATCTGTCTCATAGCAAACTACACAACATAGTGATTGCTTTAACAAATATGAAAAAAACATGCTTTGTTTTTTTAAATAAAACTGACATATAAGGAAAAGCAAAGTTCCTTCATTTCACCAATTAGAAAACGTGATTGAGCTCTATCTGTTTCTGCCATAAATGGCTAACAGATTCACTGCAAGTCATTTTCACACACACATATGTTCTTATTGAGAGATGTTTTTCTGATCGACTCTTCGGACACCGTGGAGACTCGACGTTGTCAGTGAGGCTGCCTCACGTTCACATCCAGTTACTGTGAGACCGTCTGACTTTCTCCCAGCTGCTCGCTGAAATGACGATCATAGTTGGAGCGACCACGGACGGAGTTCCTCTTCCAGCTGACGGAACGAGAAGCAGCTGCTGAAGGAAGTTCCCTGCAAGTCGGTTGATGCGTTTGCAGCTGAGCCGTTCCTCGTGGCAGACGTCAGGGCCGCCGGGGCGCGGCAGCAGGTGTTTGACGACTCTCTCGTTATTCCATCCAGACTTCGAGATCCAGAGACAGACGGAGGTGGTGCGGAGAGGAGGGGCGGTGCTAAACGAGACCCGGGCGTACGACGCCAAGTCAGGGTAAGTGGATGAAGAAGCAGCGCCGCCTCGCCGGCACTCAGCCGTCAGCAACGACGCCCAGCGACCGGGACGGCTGCCGGGTTCATTGGGCTCGGCTCGGGAGGAGCCATGTTGGTAATGATGATGAATGGAGCCATTTGGACGGCGCTGTCGGCCCACGTTATCTGTGAGCCGCGCGCCGCAACCAGAACGAGCCTGCTGCCTCACAGCTGAGGCCTCGCTCTTCTTCTGGGGCGCTGGCGGCTTCCCAGAAGCCCTTGCAGGTCCGATGTTGCACGGTGAAGCGGAGGGCTACACTCTCACTATTTGTTTTGTAGCATGCTTTTTTTTTTTTGCTTCAAAAAGCTGTTTAAGTGAAAATCTCACTCTCACTATTTTTTTTATATTTCCTAGAGTGTTGATTTCTTCCCTGCATGTCTTTGTCCCTCCAGGGAAACTGTCGCTATGCGGGACAAAGAAGGTCTTCAGGATTACAGGTGAGGTTGGATTTGTTGTCTCTGAAACAGATTCTCTCCACCTGGAGGCAGAGCTGCTGCTGCAGCAACATGGATTCATCATCACACTGCAAAAACACAAAATCTCACCTGGTGTTTTGTCTAGTTTCTAATGCAGATATCTTAATACACTTGAAATAAGACAAAACTACCTTATGAATAACTTTCTAGCTGGTTTAAGGTCAGTAATTCCCTAAAGGGGCAGTATTATGCAACATCGACATTTTTTAGCTTTACATCATGTTATAATGTTATTCCGTCAACAAAAACATCAACAAAAACATACCAGGAGTGTTGCTTTGATTCTTTTCTGCATGTTTGAGAAGTCCTTTAATCTCCATGGCAACCATTTAGTTGTGCAAAATGCCTGGGTGGACCTAGCCCGGCCTTTGAAGACGAAGCTCCTCCTCTGAGCTGCAGTTTACAAGCTTCCACCCCTCAGAGCAGCCTTCCCCTGTAAATCTACCACTGAGCTCCTTCAGACTAGCCAGTCACAATTAGCAAACACTTGGTGGAGCTGGAGTCAGCTGAGCTCATTATCGGAGCTGCATCTCAGTGAATTGCTGGTAAAATGTTGTTAAAGGGTTAACAGAGGAGCCATGTTGTGATGACTTCCTGAAGGCGGAGTTTCACAAGGAGCAGGAGCTTTTAAAGAGACAGAAACCAAGTTTCTAGGCATTAAATTCGGAAGTAACATTTCTTTTAAGTCGTATTAGCTGTATGGAGCATTTTTATAACAACTGAAGTTAACATAGTTACTTAATTATGCTATAAAATTATACTGTGTGTCTTTAAAATACATAATTCTGCCCCATTAAGGAATTATTAACTTAAATCTATCTTTTATTTTTTGCTGAAAAGTTACTTGTAAATTAGGTTTGTCTTATTTCAAGCGCACTAAGATATTTACTCTAGAAACTAGAGCAAAAGTACTTGGTGAGATCTTGTGGTTTTGCAGTGTAACAGACGGTTCTGAGGCTGGTCAGGTCTAATTCTTGGTGCATGCAGGTGAAATGCGATAACAACCCAGATTGCATTGCAGCAGAAGTCAGAATCAGAATTTGTTTTATTGTCATAAAAGAAGCAGTCAGAAGTCGTCCTCCTTCCCTCTAACCCTGAGAGACCTTTCCCCTCCACCTCCTGCAGGTTCATGCCGGAGCCCAACCTGCCCCCCCTGCTGGTGTTTGAGGACGAGGCGATGCTGCCTGCGGGTGTGGAGGCAGGGGAGGCGGTGCTGCTGCGGACCCTGAGGGCAGGGCTTCCTGAGCTGCCCGGCGTCAGGAGAGCAGGCTGGTACAGACGTACGGCCTGCTGCCAGAGCACAGCTTCACTCTGGTGGTGAGTTCTCACACCGGCAGTCTGTCACTCTGCCAGAACGGCGACGCTCCTGCTCAGTGATGAATGCGGTGCTGCTGTGCAGAACGAGGATGGCTTGACGGAGTACTTTGAGGCGGTGATGAAGGGGACCAGCAGGGATCCCAGGAAGGTGATTGGCTGGGTGACCAATGAGCTGCTGGGGCTCCTGAAGCAGCAGGACCTGAGCGTGAGCCACAGGTCAGTTTATCACCATTAAGCATAACAACAGGTGTTCACTAAAGTGGTGCACAGTTCACTAAAATACAGCAAGACAACATCAGTAAGAAAAAGAAATAGAAGAAAGGTAAATAAAGTTATTTAAAAAAAAGAAAATTATACACGACTCTAAACATTTTTTACAAATGAAAAACTGAAAAGTGCGGTCTGAGTGCAACCAGTTGCCTTCAGATGTTGCCTGATGAGCGCTGCAGTCGCAGCAACTCGTGGCTCCACAAAGTATGGACTCAGGAGGGGAGTGAATACTTCTGCACACATGGAAAAGTTTATGGGGTGTGAATACTTTTGCTTTGTACTGACTGAATAAATGAAAGTTGTTTTTACGTGTTTGACCAAGCTGGTGAAGCTATCGGTGCATTTAAGTGTGCTGCAGTGGTGCAGAGTTATCAAATAACTGAGTCATTCAGTACATTTATGTCTGTGTGTAAAAAAAAAAAAACGAAACGTTTTTAGTCAACTCAGCTCTGCTTCTCTGCATCTGATCAATATCGGCCGATACTAAATCGGTAACTAAAGTGGATCGGTGCATCGCCAGCTGTGCTGTCGGATCTGGGTCCAGCTGCTGTGAGCGTTTCCTTAGCGACGCTCCGCCAGCTGATAGAAACACTTCATTTCAAGCCTTTTCGCTGCTCAAAATACCGTGATTGAAAGTGAAGGAGGCAGATAAATCCCAGAGCGGAGCCAAATGACTTTCTTGGGGGAATAAATGGGATCATTTTGTGTTTTCTAATTATTTGTGTCTGGCTCAGAAGAAGTCACCGTGACTGTCTGACAGGGAGAAAAGCTCCTTCCTGAGGACGAGCTCCTGGCTGGGATGAACCGTGTTGCGTCTAAACTTCAAATTAAAAGCCTTTGTGTTTTGGTTAGGTGGAAAATAGTCGCCATGTTTTCAGACTTTTATAATTACGCAAAATCACAGTCAGCTTTTGATGGCTGTTTGAAATGAAACCAGCTAACCAGCTATTAAATCCTTCTAACATCAACATGTGAAAAACCTACAGAAACATGTAGAGAGAAGGACTGATGCTGTGATTGTTTCTGTGGATTAAAAAGGTTTATTTAAAGAATTTAAAGCTATACCCACCACTACAGGAGTTCTGGGTAGGATAGATTTACAGATAACATTTTTTTTTAGCTTAAATGCAAAATGTTTGTATTTCTTTAACAGTTTTGGCTTCATTACTTCTCTCAAAGTGTTGTTCTTTCAGCAAATGGGCTTTTTTTTATTTCTCTTCAAGATTTATCAATTAATAGCTGACTTTTCCAGTGATCTCTGTCCATTTTTACTGGGATAATAACGTGTAATCCAAAGCTCTTTACACCAACATTCAGCTTAATAAAGGTAAAAAAAGAAAATAGATGTAAGACATAGACCGTTTCAGGAATCCCAGATGTCTCTTCAGTCCAGCAATCACCGCCTCTCTTTCTCTCTCTCTTTTGCCATCTCTATTTCTGTCATGAATCCTCATGCATGTATTCCAGCGTAGTTAACTCAGACTCTGCGTTGCTTCCAGCCCAGTCCGTCCTGCCGCCCTGGCTGAGCTGCTGGAGCTGCAGGAAGCAGGACGCATCTCCTCCTCTGCTGCCAAGCAGGTCAGTGTGCTGCAGCCCCACTACCCCCCGCCCTCCCTGCCTCCTGCAGGTTTCTTCCTGTGTGTGTTCTCATTTTCACCTGCCGGCTCCCCCTGCTGCTCTCTTTCTTCTCCAGGTGTTCCAGGAGATGTGGAGGTCGCCAGGCAAGGCGGCGCCGCAGATCATCCAGGAGCGGGACTTGGGGCTCGTTAGCGACGTCGCCGACCTTCGCCGGATCTGTCAGAAGGTCGTAGACTCACACCCAGACGAGGTCAGCATGCGCTCGCATCTCTGAGTCTCTCATATCACATAGAGTCAGTAGATATGAGGATTTTATTTTGATGCTTCTTTGGCTTTCAACCAATGGGAAACTCAGAACTCAGTTTGTCAAACAGGACTGGACAAAAAACCAGTCAGATAAATTGCGAAGGACAAATAATCAACATCAGTAGATAATACGTTCAACAGTTTAATATTTTCACTGAAGTCTGACCCAGAACCACAAAGCCTTCTGGGGGATGTGAGCAGAGGGAAAGCTCCTCCACTCAGCTCCTTCAGACTAGCCAGCAGCAATTAGCAAACACCTGCTGAGCTCATTATAGGAGCTACTTCTCAGTGAAACGCTGGTAAAAACGTTGTTAAAGGGTTAATAGAGGAGCCATGTTGTGATGACTTCCTGAAGGCGGAGTTTCAGAAAGAGCAGGCGCTTCTTAAAGAGGCAGAGGCCCAATTTCAAGGCACTAAATGACCAATTCTATTTTATGTTAAGACATATTTGATATATACACAGTATTTTTCAAACAACTGAAGGTAACAGTTGCTTCAATATGCTATAAAATGATTTTATGTGATTGGAAAATGCATAATATTGCCCCTTTAAAACTCCAGGAAGTCGTCTGCCTGCTCTAAGTGCTTTGAGTTACTGCCTGTCTGACAGCAGGTGTACCTAATAAAGTGTCAGCCTGCTCTCTGTCACAAAACTGAAGGTTCCCTTTTAGAACCTTTGGATCATTTTGTTGCTCTCATACGTTGCAGAGCCGTGTGACAGCAGAGGTCGCTTTTGTGTTCGCAGGTTCGAGCCGTCAGGAGCGGAAACCAGAAAGTTCTGAACAAGCTGATGGGTCTGGTTCAGAAAGAGACCAAAGGCAGAGCCGACCCGGTTCTGGTCAGGGAAATCCTCCAAGAGAAGACTTCATGACATCATCGTCTTCTTCGCTGACTCTGAGCCAATCAGACGCTCTGAATTCAGCTCGCAGTTGGACAATAAAACTCCTTTCCTGCTGGGTGAAATGTTAAAGCTTCATTGTACAGTAACAGTATTGTTTTTACAAACAGGATGTGAATGTTAATAAACCAATAACCTCTCTATATGTTCTAGTTCTATCTGTGGTGTTTTTGATCTAAGTAGAATCTAGTTTTTGTTCTCACAGAGTTCAGTCGGATCAGAACTTTTTATCTCAATTTCTAGTTTACTGAGGCTGAAGAAGAAGCCGGTTCACCCCACTCTGCAGCAGCCTGAGCACTGAGCGCCCTCCTGTGGTTGAACCGTGTCATAGACTGGTCAAACACTTGCACAAATCTCATTAAATATTAATTTCCTCTGACATGAAGCTCTGGTTCCGCGCCGCTCCTCTGGTTGATTCATATTTAATGTAAATAGAGTCCATCAGCCGCTGAGGGCAGCTGGAGTCTGTCGGCTGCTTCAGAAAAATAAAAGGTTACCTTCGCTGCAGATATCACAGGATTTAGTTTTCAATAAATGCAGACTTCTTATGCTTTTTTTTTTTTTTTTTTTGCTTTTCTGTCACAAATGCTTTCAGTTCATCAAGAGAATTTTAATATGAAATGCATCATGCATTACTTATCAGGACGTTATACAGTCGTCTTTTACAGGTTGTACAATAATTCTCCTGTGTGCAAATACAAATTCTATCATCTTCATCCTTTGAAATGAATAATTTGAGGATACAGAAACATATTAAAAAACTAATTCATCCAGACCAAACGGGATTTATCCCAAACCGACATAGCGCTAATAATATAAGGAGAACTTTGAATATTATAACACAAGCCAAAGGAACCAATCAAGAATCCATACTAATTAGTTTTGATGCACAAAAAGCATTTGATACAGTTAACTGGCATTTCCTACATAACACGCTATTGGCTATGGGCTTTCATCCACAATTTGTGGAATGGATAAAAATAATATACACAAATCCTAAATCACGAGTTAGGGTTAATGGATGTTGCTCTGACTTCTTTATACTTGAAAGAGGGGTCCGACAAGGAGATTGCCTTAGTCCCTTACTCTTTGCAATAAACATTGAACCTCTGGCAGCAGCAATTAGAATGAACAAGGATATTAAAGGCATTAAAGACAAAAATACTACAGAACACAAGATTTCACTTTTTGCTGATGATATCTTGACTTATATAAGTGATTCGGTGATGTCTGTTCCCGCACTCATGGAGACTATAGAGGAGTATGGTAAACTTTCAGGCTACCAAATCAACCAATCCAAATCTGAAACAATGGTAATACACGGACACTTACCAACGAACTTAACAGATCGATACAAATTTAAAATATCCAACCAGGGATTCAGATACCTGGGAATTTTCATAACTCCTCAAATAACACGGCTCTTAAAAGCTAATTACGGAAAACTAATGGGCGAGATCAAGACAGACTTTTTGAGATGGGATATCTTACCTCTTCCGCTTGTAGGAAGGATTGAAACCATTAGAATGAACATTCTCCCAAGACTCCTCTTTCTTTTCCAAAACTTGCCTATAAAAATACCCATGTCCACATTCAATATACTAAATAAATGGCTCTCAAAATTCATCTGGCAAAACAAACACCCAAGAATTAGACTGAAAACTCTTATGTGTCCAAAAGAACTTGGGGAGCTAAATATACCAAATCTTAAAAAATATTACTGGGCTGCCCAAACCAGGTCTTTACTAGCATGGATACGCCATGATGAAGATACAGTATGGTACAGGATGGAACAAGGTGATTGCCAAGACATATTCCTGGATACTGTCCCATTTGTTAACCAAAACACATGGCCAAAGAATAAAATTATTAAGGATCCTACTTGTTCTTGCAAAGAAAATGATCACAGTTTCATGGCTGAAACCTCAGCCCCCAACAGTCTCTCAGTGGAAGAATAGAGTGAGGGAGGTGTACTACATGGAACAAATTACAGCAAAACTGCAGATGAAAAGTGACATCTTCCTAGAAAAATGGTCCCCAATCCAAACATTCATTTCAAACCATAGCTAACGGAGATTATGTCAGATAAATAGGAGCTTCTCATGTATGTTTTTTTTTTTTTTCTTTTTGTGTTCCTTCTGTGTTTTGTTTGTTTGTTTCCATTCTGACTATGGATACACAAAGCTTCTTATAGAGCAGGATATGTGAGGCTATACATGTAGCTGGAACAATATAATATGTGTATGATGTACATGATGTGACTTGCACTGGAAAATCTGAATAAAAAGTTCAAAAAAAAAAAAAAAGAAATGAATAATTTGACTGATTCCTGGATCTTAGACGTCGACTACGGGCCAAAACTGCAGGAGCAAGTTAGACAAATTATACAAACATATAGAACTTGTATTACATGTTTACTATGATCATCTAGTTTTAAAATGACATGTATGTTTAAAATATGTCCTGAAGTTGTGAAATTACAAATGTTCTCAACCCTTAAAGTATGAATTTATTCAGAACACATATTCATATTCTAGTCATAGTCAACAAATCCTGTCAGATTAAAAGTACCTTGAAAATATCAGGCGTTAAACATACTTTTTATGAAGTCCAGGTTTCTGTTTTTAGAAGAAATGTTTTCTTTATTGGCACGATGTGATAGAATGTGCAGGTCGTGTTTTCATTAACCTCGAGTAGGAAGTCGTTACAATCAACAGTGATAAAAGCTTCCAAACATCCATCTGAAAACATCTGCAAGAAACATAATTTAATATTTAAGGACTCCAAAGTCTGCAACAAAAAAATGCTAACCGGACGGTTTTATATTCCACCTAAAACACACACTTGAAATTTAGACCAAAAATAAAGCAAATCACATGATATATTGATGAGGTTTGAATAATTTAACCTACATTTCAAGTTATGAAACTTCTCCACAGGGTTCTTCCCTAACCTACATTTAACCTAAATGATCAACTTCTGGCTTATTTTCAAGCTTTTTAAAGTAGTTCAGGATCTCAGGATGTAACTTTTAAAGACTAAAAACTAGAAAATATCAACAATAAGCATTTATCCTCAAACCCTCTGGCAATCTTAGCACAATGCTCAGGAGGAGAGAGGCAGATAACACGGTCGGACTGCAGAGAAGCCATGGGGTGTCCAGTCAGTCTGTCAATTCACACAAGCACAAAAAAATTAAGAAAAAGAAAAAAAAACGTTTAAAAAATTCTTGCTCGCAACCCTGATGAACTCACAGGCTGAAAAGCTTGGTGTCCAATGAACCCTTCAAAGTCTTCACATGACTTTGTTCACTGCTTTGAAAAAGACAAAAAGTATTTTAAGCTTCAGCAGCTTAAAGTGTCAAAATGGAGCCTTCCCTTTGACACAAGATGTAGAGAAACTCCTGTGAGAAAATCTACTACCTTCTACTTAACAGCCCAGAACAAGAATCAAACACGGAGACCCAACATCTAATTTTATCAGAACAAGAATCCAGATGAACCCCTACTAGTTTACATGAACTATTTATTCTTATTCTTATTAAACATGGGGAACCAATATGTAGTTTTATACTTTTGTCTTTCTTTTGGTTGTGTTTGTATTTCCTTCTAATTCATGTAAAGCACTTAAAATGTGCTACATAAATAAAATGACCAACAGGCAAAGGTCTATAAAAGACTTTTATTTCATTTCCACGCCCAGATTGTCGTTATTGTGCAATAAGTTTCCACTGGACAGATATGAGCGTCAACCCTCCATAAAGTGATTTTATGCTTTTATCAGCTTTAAAACAGACAAGCAAGAGAAAGAAAGTGACGAAAAAGAAAAACACTCAACGAACATTTTAAATACCCCTACCCGTAATCACAGTGATCTAACGACTAATATCCCCAGTACATTTCATTTGCATAGTGTTTTCTGTTTTTTTTTTTTTACCCCCTCAGAACATTTTCCTTATGTTTTGTACATCATAAAACAGCTAAAGGTGAAAGGCACGTTACATAAGGCAGTGGTGAGCCTGGCTTTGCTCTTCTGCACACATGTAGAGATAAAGTCGGAGTCTTTTGGCACCCCTTGTAAAGCTGAAAGAGCGCAGAAGTCTCAAATAAAAGACGATGATTAAACGCTGAGGAGACGTGGTGAACGAAGATCCCTCCATCCGTTCCACATTATTGCACTTCTGCCTTGTTTGTTATGGTGTATGAAAATAAGCAGGTCTAAAGTTCCAGCATGTTTACTACGGGTCTGATGCTGTAATGCATCTGTAATGGGATCTGCTGGGACTGACGCAACATGCGCATTGATTAATCCTGGCCACACATGCAAACGCTCTGTCTGCACAGAGGAAGATTCTCTCATGTTGAATGCTTTACACTCAACATGGGTGGAAGCATTTTAGTCTACTTTCTAGTGCAAATGTCTTGGTGGACTTTAAATAAGACATAAACTAACTTATATGGAACTGTTCAGCAAGATGGAGGAGATTGTTTAAAGTTTAAGAATTTCAAGACATTTTTCCCATAAGTGAAATAATTTGACCACTTGGTCAGCAAACCAGGACCAGGACCAGAACTTGTATGTTTACTTGTTTTTCACGTTGTGAGCAAACTGGATCTTTGCACTGCAAAAAAATAAAACTTAGCAAGTATCTTTGGTCCAGTTTCTAGTGCAAATATCTGCACACTTGAAATAAGAAAACTAACTCACTAGTAACTTTTCAGCAAAATTCTGAAGATTCCATTGAATTAGAAGTTCTGTAGTAATGATGAAAAAGTATTATTTTCCCCATGTTATAAGAGAAATAATCTGCTTCTTTTTCATCAATATTTATTGATGTAAAACATGCTCGTATCTCTTGCTGAAAATGTACAGGTGAGTCAGTTTTGTCGTATTTCAAATGCACTACAATATTGCAGAAATTAGACCAAAACACTTGGCAGGATTTAGTTTTTTTGCAGCGCGGGTCACATGTTTCACACCAGGCAGACAAAGACGCCGAACATGACTAATTCTAAATATCCACACGTTGATCAACTCAACACATAAGAGATAAAAATATGAATTTATATAAAATGAATTGCTACGCATATTTTACAGGAACTGTTGGGGATTATGGTAAATGCAACCCATCTTGAAAAAATATATTCTTTCTGAATAAATACATTTAAAGTAAAGGTTAGAAGTTTTTATTACCATTATTTGATTCTGCTGTTGCAATCACAAATGCATTTATTTAAAAAAAATGTTTTTAGATTTAAAAAAAATTTTTTTTTACAAGAGATGCCAGTAATCACGTAGGGAACAATAGAAAATGTGCCGAGCCGATCGCTGGTCGGAAACGGAACGAGGTGCCTGAGGCGCCTGAGGTGCCGCGGTGATTTAGCACTGAAACATCTGAACCTGAAGGCTGCGAACGCACTGTGTAAAATCTATAGGCGGTTAGGATTCAACCTGTAACAGCTGGAGCTGGAAGTGTTTCTTTACAGACCTCAGTATCTACAAAAAGCACAATAATGAGCCAACATTGAATATCGGCCTGCAAAAACACAAAATACCATCAGGCATTTTTGGTCTAGTTTTTGGTGCAAATATCTTATTACATTTGAAATAAGAGGAACCAAACTTGCAAGTAACTTTTCAGCTTATTTTACGTCAATAATTTCTTAATATTAGTGAAAAACTGCTTGTTCAATTTGGAGATTTTTTCACTTATGACATGAGAAACATGTATTGGTATAAGTGAAGTAATCTGCCAGTGGAACTAGTACACTATAAAACATAAATATAAAGGAAGAACTGACTCAATCAAGCTCCTGTTTCTTGCTAAAAAGTTACTTGTACATTAATTTTGTCTTTATTTAGGTGCACCAAGATATCAGTACTAGAAAATCAAAATGACTTGGTGAGATCTTGTGTTTTTTTGCAGTGCATCCTGATGCTTACAGGCCACTTCTGAGTCAGAGAAGAAAGCAGAGACAGCAGCGTGTTGCCGCTGCGGCTGGTCGCAAGAAACATTCAGACGGTGCAGAAAACATTTGGAAAAATATAAAAGTCTTTGGTGGGAGGAGCTGCGGTTTGTCTCCAGGCTTTGCAGAAGCAGCAGGATGGAAGTCAATCAGAGTTGATTTGTTTGAAAAAATAAATATCTTCAAAATCTTTCTATAAAAAAAGAGGGGGGGACCTTTGGATGAATTAAACTCCCTATTCCTCCATGGGAGCGTGAGACAGGATGGAGTGCTCCTGAGCGATGGCTGCCAGTTCTTTGAGGAACTCGGAGAAGAGGACCGTGGCGAAGACCTCCGTCTGATCCAGAGAGATGGCTTTGGGTTTGGGAGGCGGGGAGTTCCTCAGGAACCTTCCTCCTTCGTACTGGCTGGACCCGCTGCTGCTGGTTTTATCTGCGAGAGCCCAAAGCAAACAGGTGAGCGTTTCAACACAGCGAAAAAGGAGGTGATTTCTGCATTTCTAAATGATTCAAAATTCCTAAAAACAGACAGCTCCAAGTAAACAGAATAAGATATGCGCTTTACAATCTTTGTACAAACACCCTGCTGATATTCCTCAGAGTGTTTTCAGCTGTGAAGCTGCAGAGGATCTTTGGCACAGCTTTTTATGTCATCACAATTATTCATGTTTCTGTTACTGCAGTCTGTTCTGTCTGTTAGCCACATTAGGCCATGATCAGTGATGAACATGAGTGACTTTAGGAGGAACTGCAGGACTTTTCTTCCTGAGTGTGTGAACGTGGACAGGCTGTAGCTGTGCATTCAGAAACATGAAATATTATCAAGTATTTCTGACCTCATTTTTCCAGTGCAAATATCTTAGTGTGCTTGAAAAAAGACTAAACTAATGTGCAACTAACATTTCAGAAAGAAACAGCATCTTATTTAGTCAACGATTCCTTAATATGGATGAAAAAGAATTTCTTCCATTGGCAGATTTATAATTTATATTTATAATTTATAAATAAATTATATTTATAATTTATAATTATTTCACAGGTAGAATTAGATCTTTTTCTTCAATATTAAGGAATTATTCATTTAAAATGAATAATTTTAAGTATCTTTCCAGTAAGATACATATCTTACTAAAAAGTTACTAGTAAGTTAGTCTAGTCTCATTTCTGGTGTTCCAAGCACAAGGATCTAGACGAAAAATACTTTTTCGGTCTAGATTTTGTGTTTCTGCAACGTGATCCCCATCAGAAGGGCATCCTGGGTGGAGAGCCACACTTCCTCAGTACCACCATATATTCATTCTGTCTCGGAGAACTGAAATAATACTTCAACTGCACTTCTTCTTCTTCTGCAGCTTGTTACAATATGTGGCTCATATTTTCGCTGTTTTGATAGTGAAAAATGTGCAGAGATTAAAAAAAATAAGTTGAACTAGATGACTCGGTTTCTGAGGCAGAAGCTGAGGTGTGAGTTCACCTGTGGTGATGAAGGAGGCCTCCCTGGCCAGCAGCCAGTGCTGGGCCACAGTGATCAGCTCAGAGAAGTCCTTCCTGCAGGCGGCCAGCTCTTCTATCTGGTTCTTCACAGTAGCCAACACCTGAGAAAAAATCATTTTACTAACAATCTACTTCCCTTCCACATGATCCGACGGTAAAAACACAAAACCTTCCAGATTCTAGTGCAAATATCTTAATAAAGTTGAAATAAGAAAATAAGCAAGTAACTTTTCAGTAAAATAAAGGAGCTTGCTTACAGCTGATGATTATACTGATAATTAAAGTACTGCTTCTACTCGCAGATAATTTCAGTTTTGTGCTTTTGTGTCAGTATAAGGGAATTATTAAGTTACAATAAGCTCTTTTACATAATGGCATACGAGGGCCAAAAAACTGACAATTACAAGTTTTCTTCTAGAAAATTTCTCTGAGATTAATCTAAAAATTTCTGTCTCTTCTTGAAAATGTTTTGACTTTTGCAGAACCAAAATTCCCTTGTTTTTTCTAGAAATATTCTGAGATGTTTGGAGGAAATTTAGTCAGTTTTTTAATATATCTACAATGGCCCTAATACACTGTCGTTGTTTTAAGTCTATAATTCCATAATATTAACAAAAAGTACTAGCTGTAAGTGAAATCATGAAATCATGAACCAGTGGAACTATTTTTTCATCAACATTAAGGAATTATCATCCTAAAACAGGCTCTTATATCTTGCTGAAAAGTTACTTATAAGTTGGTTTTGCATCACAAACTGGACCAAAATGACTCTGTAAGATTTGGTGTTGCAGTGCGGTGACAAAGCAGCATTATGTGAGCACAGTTCATCAGAGGTGTGTGTGTGTGTTACCTGGTATAGCGAGCGGACGGTGGGCTGGAACACCAGGTTGGTGTTGAGCAGGAAGGAGCGGAGCAGCGGCTGTGGGTAGGCAGCCAGCTGGGCCAGGATGCCCGTCAGCAGCAGGTTGACATGAAGGCTGTTGGACAGCATGTTCTCCAGGCGGGACAGCAGCACGCTGATGAAGGGACCTGCAGGAGGAGCAGCAGCTGCGTTTCCACCGACCACCATTCAATTTGACAGCTTGGAAATACATTTTTCTTAATGGAATGCGCCAATTTTGGAAAAAATAAGTTTTTCAATAAGTTTTCGCGCTACGATGAGGTGTGGTTTTTTTCTTGGCCAAATCAAAATGGCTTATTTCGCAAACCTAAATGGAACCACTTTTTTTATTTATTTATGTTTTTGCTACATGAGTCACATGATAAATAACTGGATGTTGTCTCTGGTGCGATCCACGAAGAAGAAAGCAACAGGAAGTAAAAGGAGGATGGCGGCGCTGCAGATTTTTTAATGACGTCTCGAGTGAACAAACTTATTCATGTGTAATTCTAATTGTGTGCCTTACTTAACATTCAAAAGTTATTTTCAAAGGAAGAAAGATTTTATAATCTCAGAGGGAAATGCAAAATAAAAGCCTGTAAAATCAGAACTACTAGAAGAAGCTTCTTCGTTCCGGCCTGCGGTGAAAAACGATGGAACAGTTTGACTGGAATTACAGCAACAGAAAAACATTAAACAATTCAAATGTTTCTGGAAGAAAAAGGTCTACACTAAATAAAAGAAACGGTTCTGACGTATTATATTATTGTTATTGTTAGCGCCATTGTCATCATTACTGTTGTTAATATTATCAGAGCTACTATTAAGAATTATTCTTACCTATCAGAATATTGTAAACACATACATAGAATGAAGATATACTGATACATGACTTATTAATAGGAAGAAATCATAATTGTGATGTTGCTGCAGAAGCAGTGAAATTTTAATAAGTTTATACTTCTACCCACTAATTTGAATGTTTATCATTTATTGTATTCTGCCATTTTATTTGCAATTTATAATGTTCAATAAAATAAAATAAAAACTAAAAAGTACAAAAGCACAGCAATTGCTGAACGTTATTTTTTAGACAATAGTGAGATGTTTTGCAGACATTTGTAAAACAAAGCCAGCTTCTGACTGTTTCCATGTTTTCGTTTTTCAAAGCTGCTCAAGATTGAGTGTTGTTGCAGTGAGAGCCTGAACTGACCTGTGAAAGGTAAAGCGTAGTTTCCTCTGGAGCTGCCACTCCTGAACCTCTGGATGGCCCCCACCGGAGACTGTGGCTTCTCTGACTCTGGAGTCTCAGCTGTAAAGGAAGTGAAGTCCATTTCTTCCTCTTCCTCCTCCTCCTCCTCTTCCTCTGTGGCTGCAGTCTTCCTCACCTCTCCATCGGCCCTCGCTGGTTTCCCACCGGCCTCGCTGACCAGAGAGTGGATCAGCTCCTCATACTGAGCTAGAAGATCCTCACTGGTGTTGGTTGTCTTCTGCAGGTTCCCGTTGCAGTCAGTCTGACCTTTGACCTTTGCCTTTAAGCTGTTCGTTGCGTTATCGGCTGTCAGGGTTCGACTTGGCCCGTTCTTGGGTGAGTCCTGCGGGGCCTCGTCCACCGGTGGCGCCCGCTCCGTCTCCGATGCGTCTTTCTTGGCGACCAGGTCGTACACCATGACGTCGTCCTGGAAGTCGCTCTCCTCAGAGTACAAGCCTTTCACCAGCATGATGGCCGAGCGCCTCATCTCCTGGATGTGCTTGGGCAGCGGCTCGGAGGAAGGCTTGGGGTCCGCAGTGGCCTCAGCTTCCTGTACTGGACACGCGTCAAAGCTGTCATCCCACTCCAGCTCCAGCTGAGCGAATGAGGCCAGCTCTTTGGCCGGTGGAGGGTGAGGTGGCGGCGGCGGCAGCCGCTGCGGTGGTGGCGCCGGCGGGACTCTCCTCTGAGCCTGCCGGCCATCCAGCGCCGGCTCATCCAGGACGCCCGCCTGGTACCGCTCCGGAGGCGGGCTCTCGCCGTCGTATGGCGCCGACCACACCCGGCAGGCCCGGATGCAGCCGCTGATGCTGAGGCGGGCGTCGTAGAGGTAATGCAGGTAGCTGACGTCCAGGTAGATCTCTGAGCCGATGGTGCAGCGGTTCCCAGAGCCGTCATCCTCATCTGAGCAGCCGCCCTGCTGGTCTGATGGCGACAGAGGACAGGCGGCCATGTTTATCCTTCTTATTTATTAGTTCAATTGATGGGGACAGACACAAAATAAAATACCCAGACTGAAGAAAGCAGCAGCCCCACGGAGCCCTGTCGCAGTTGATCAATTCATCGCATGATAAATTAAAGCCAGATCAATAATTTCCATTTACATGATTTATTGTTGTTTTCACTCTTTTTATGAAAAACTGGATGACAAAAGCCTTCAGGCGCTTTGGCCTTAACTTGCCCCCCTTTTTTTGAAGAATAATTTTGTTTATTGAGATTCATAATTCGTTTTATTTGTTATTTCTGTAGTTGTTTTTTTTATTTGTCTTGCATATTTAAAATATCCTCCGGTTCCAGTGTTAAATGTTCAATAGAATTTAAAGTTTATTAATCTTTCAGAATGTGTTCTTGTATTATTATGCCGTTACCGTTATATTACTTGAGAATGGTCTCAAAACAACAATATCAACGTTTATCCCAACAACTTCTGGGACAATTTATCATCCAGCAAAATGAGCGACAGTGGCAGGACTGGTCCCAGGACTGGTCCCAGGACTGGTCCCAGGACTGGTCCCAGGAATGGTCCCAGGATTGGTCCCAGGAATGGTCCCAGGATTGGTCCCAGGAATGGTCCCAGGAATGGTCCCAGGACTGGTCCCAGGACTGTACCACAGTGCTTATAGCAGGAGCTAATCTGCAGACAGGATTTTCTAAAAGCTCTGATGAAGTGAAATAGTAAAAATAATGCAAAAAAAATAAAACATGATATTGACCACATATGCACAATCATCCATATAAAACACAGAAATTAAAAACAGTAAACAAACATTACATATGTGTACATAGTGTTTGTTTGTTTCTTCGGAACATACTGAAGCTGTTTATAGACTTTAAATTGACAGGAAGTGAGCTCCAACTACCGGTGGTAAGTATGGAATTACGTATAGTCACCAATTTTACTGTTTTAAATAATAATAATAAAAATAAATTTTTTTTAATTGCATTTTTATGCTGAAGTTTTTACAGGTGGTGTAGACATTTTGTAGCAGAGCAGTTCTACATGTTCATACATCACCAGATTACATCAGCAAGTACTGATATTAGAAAATACCATTTGTACTTTTGAATACTTTAGTATTATCAAAAGTAAGTACTTCAATACTTTAACATGAGTCAACTTTAGAGTAAATCTACTGAACTTTTACTTGCGGCTGAGAAAGATTTGACCAAGAGTGTCAAGACTTTCACTCTGGTACTGAGTAGCTTGTTCACCGCTCTGTTTAATAGAACTGCTGCAGAGCAGAAATAATGAGTTTGACATCAACAGCAGGGGGTAAAGTGATGCAACAGAGCGAAGCAGCAGGAGGCCTCAGTGTCTGGTAATACGCACCATCATCATCCTCCCTGTTCCACACTGCAGCTACATGCAGATCAACACCTGACACACATTTCTCTACGATCAGTTACATCTCATTTTTATATCCTTTGCCTCTCTGCTGCTCATTTCCACAACACTTAATGTCCCGGGTGCATTACTGCAAAATTTCTAACACAAATATCGCCTTGCTGCAGATTTGGAGGCTTTAGGACGTGTCTGAAAAGCTTTCGTTCATTCTGACTTCATAAGGAGCTTTATGCTGGAGGAAAGCACAATGGCTCCTCAGGAGAGTGGAAATAAACCCAGCAAGAGGCTTATGTAGGATTGGAGGACATTTTGTCTTTACAGAGAGTTCCAGCTGGGCAGGTCCACTCTAGTTTTTACCTAATAAAGTTATTTAGTACAATACAATCAGGTACAGAGAGAACAAACTTACTAAGGATTTTTTTTACACCTACCTAGGAATAAACTGAACAATATATAATAAAACAAAGTCATCTGTTGTGTTTCTGTAAAAAATTTTTTTAAAAGAACATTTTAGATCAGATACATAAAGACGATCTGGCATGTTCGCATTTTTATAAAAAAGAAAGCATTGTCCTCCATTTTTTTGGTTGGTTGTTTTTGCCCAAATGTTTAAAGTCTTTTCTCACCACAAAAAGGCAGAACATGGATAATTCCTTCTTTGAAAGCTATGACTTTATTTATCTGAATTGAATAAATGGATGAGCAGCAGCCTACTCTGGATGTTTGGATGTCCCGAATGGTCGCGTTAACACCTCCAACATTTGTCATTTTTTTACATTTTAGCATCTGTTCCCCAGGTAAGCCTGTCACAATAGACAATAAATCAATTAATTGTGTGGTAAATTAAAATGAACATGATGAAATCCATGATAACAGTAGTTAAAGAGAGGTTCATCTGTACAATAGTTGAAAAGTTTTGAAAGTTTTGCAAACACTTGACACCCAGCAGGAAGTAGTCAATTTGCACAGCCTGCCACTTTGCCTGTTTTCCCTGTCTAAGCTGAATTATTATTACTTTCTGAAATTCAGTTCTGGTTATACAGACTTCATAATGTTGTTTCTGCTGTATTGTTTGTTTATTTTCAATATTTGAATTGTTTTCCAGTGTTAAACGTTCTTCAAGAATGAAAGTTTTTCTTATTTTTGACATCGTATGCCATTATTATAATAGTTAAAAATTGTCTCAAAATGACAATATTATCGCAATAACCTCTGAGGCAATAACAGACGTTTATTTCCATCTTGTTTTTAGGATGGAAACAATTACAGCCACTGCTACTTTAACTACTTTAAATATAACTGATCAAAACCTGGAAGAGTTTCAGTCTCAGACATGGAGGAAGGGAGGGTGCTGTGTCTTTTCATGTTGTTTAAATATCTAGTTTCAACTGTATATCTTAACTAACTTCCATACACTTCTTAGCTACCTGTGTTGCTGGAGTTGTTTGGAGTTTCTCCCCCCTTGGAGAAGAGGATGGACTCCAGCTGGCGGAGGGGTGGGGGGCTGCGGTCCGGGGAGCAGCAGGACGGCGTCAGCGCCAGGATCTTGGCCGCAGATCCCGAGTAGAAGTCCCTCTCCCTCACCACTCGTCTCTGACTCAACATCATGTGGTTGCAGGGGATCAAGTACCTGCAGAGGCAAACGGGGAGGTGAGTCAGGAAAACCCGGGCAGTCAGGGGGGCTTTGAGAGAGGAGAGGGCAGAGAGATAATCCTGGTGGGAATAAATGAGGAGAAGCTCAGCACATGAGCCACTCACTTGAGGACGAGCTGCAGCATCACATCCTCGCAGTAGAGGCCGATCAGAGTCCGAAAGAGCGCCAGGGACACGGTTCCCAACTGGAGTCGTCATGGAAACACACAGACACAAAAATGGATTAGGAAAAAAAATCCACCTGACCTGATTGGAGGTTTGAGAGGACCAGGTACATAGTGCAATTTCATAACCCAATCCAGTAACTATGTTGCCTTCAGTTGTTATAAAAATGCTGCATATATCAAATATGGCTTAAAAGAAATTTGACGTTGTAATTTAACACATCGAAATTGGTGCTCTGTGTCTTTAAGAAACTCCTGCTCTTTCTGAAACTCTACGTTTCACTGAGAAGCAGATGGCATAATGAGTTCAGCTGATGTGTAGTTCCACCAGATGTTTGCTAATTTCTACTGGCTATTCTGAAGGATCTTCATCCTCGAAGGCAGTGCTCAGGCCACTTAGATGTTTTGCACAGCTGAATGGTTGCCATGGGAGGTAAAAAGGATTTCTCAAACATGCAGGAAATGGCCTAGCAACGGTCTATGTATGTTTTTGTTGAATGAATAACATTATAACATGATTTAAAGCTCAATAAAGTCAATTTGACATATTAAAAAAAAAGCATGTGCCCCTTCCAGCTGGTTTTAAAGGGGCACATGCTTTTTTGTTGTGCTGGGAATTCTTTTGTTCTTTAAACATTGGTTATTTCTTTTCATATAACTAATAATTTCAAGCAATAAAGCCCCAATATCCTGTGTTTGGGGCTTATGGGTCATACTGTTTACATTAAATAAGCAACATACAAGGAATGTGTGGATCTGGCGGTGTACCTGGAAGGGTGTGTTGATGCGGCTGACCAGTGTATCCAGAATGTAGACACCCTCATGCTGGTGGAGGAGGAGGAAGGAGAGGAACGTCTGCAGCAGGGCCGGCTCGGTCACGCTTCTCAGGAAGAGGTCAAGGTACGCCGTGGTGGTCATCACTTCCTCTAGAGTGAGCTGCATCCAGCAGAAATTGGCATAATCCAGACAAGTTGTACAAGTTGAAACATAAGTCCTCTGCTTTGTCATCAAGTATCAACTGCATATGATGGTGATGGGGAAAAAAAAAAAAACTAACCTTGTGCAGTGCTGGTGCGAGGACAGGTACAAGGAAACCATTATAGATGTAAGCCAACAGCTGGTCTCTGATGGTGTGATGGGCGACCTGGAAATGGCATCAAGAGAAACAAACATTACTGAAACACTGTCCGTCAGGTGGGACCACATGTTTTGCAGGAAGAACAAGAACTGGAAATATCTTTTGATTCCCTGTGGTTTGCTCCAGAAACCAGGTTGTGTTCTTTAAAGGTGGCCTATTGTACTTCCTTGAAAAAAATATGATACAAGACATATTCATTAAATTTGTTTTGCCCAAAATCATTATCAGAGATTTTACCAAGTCGGTAGTGCCATTTTAAGCTCCTTTCAGAATGTTTTAGGATCTCCTAAACATTAAAACAAGTGACTTAAATCACTTAGATGCGCAATTGTACAACCACACATCTTTTAAAAGCAGTAGTGGAGCCTCCTGCACATCCAACTAAATCCCAGCAGGTAGTTTCTGGATTTAGCGGTGAAACCAGCTGACCAAACATGCTGGAACTCAGCTTGGGTTGCTAGGTAAAGACACAATCTGACTCAACAATCAGGAGAAAAAAAAATCATTTATTGCACAAAAATGGATGGATTTTTTTTAAAGTGATTGGGCCTTTAACTAGAAACTCAAATGGAAGTGCAAAAAATCTGCAAAAATCAGATTTTTGAGAAATAGGTCTCCTTTAGCTTTCCATATACAATTTGTCCTGCCGTGGGTTATGAACAAGAGTATGAATATAAACGGCAGCGGCGGAGGTTTGAGAGGACCATCTGTGAGAGTCCTCTTGGTGGACTTTGCCTTTAACCTTTGCCCCCACACAGGCTCACCTGGATCACAGCGTTGCAGAATTCCAATGAGTTGAGAAACTGGACCAGGGGTGGCATCCGGAGCCACTCCTCCTTGTGAAGGCAGTGCCACTCCTCACTGGAAACCTCCAGCTTGGTGGGAAGGGATGAGTACAGCCCACTCAGTCCAGTGGCCAGGACCTGGGAAACGGCACACTGTGAGAACTGGAACCTTCAATTCCAGATGCATTCCATTCTTGGTTCCAGTTATGTACTTTTTATCATTTATATAGTACTGCCCCTTTAAGTCAATCATTTAAAAGAAATTTGATTTTCAATTTAGCACCTTGAAATTGGGCCTCTGTCTCTTTAAAAATTTCTACTCTGTCTGAAATTCTGCCGTCAATCATCACAACATGGCTCCTCTATTAACCCTTTAACAAAGTTTTTGCCAGCGTTTGGCTGACAAATATCTCGCATAATGAGCTCAGTTCCACCAAGTGTTTGCTAATTGTTGCTGGCTAGTCTGAAGGAGCTGAGTCACAGGGCACTGTGACTTCCAGTGAGGTGGAAGCTCAGAAACTGCAACTCGTCGGAAGAGTTTCGTCCTTGAAGGCAGGGCTAGATTCCCCAAGGCCTTAAACAAACACAACTAAATGGTTACCGTGGAGATTAAAGGATTTATCAGATATGTTTCCAGGTATGTTTTTCAATAAGAAATAACATTATAATGCAAAGCTTATGACGTAAAGCTCAAAAAAGTCAGTTTTGCAAAATACTGCTTGTTTAACATTGATGAGAAAGTAGTTATAGGTGAAATAATCTGCCAGTGAATTTTTTCCCATTATTTCACTTATAACTGCTACTTTTTCATCAATACTAACAAATTCCTGACTTAAACCAGCTCTTGTTTCTTGCTGAAAACTTACAGATAAATTGGTTTTGTTTTCGTTCAGGTATGCTAAGACATTTTCACCAGAAACTAGAGCAGAAACACTTGGTAGGCCTGTGTGCGTGTTTGTGTGTGTGTGTGTGTGCTCGCACGTTGTGGGAGCCTCACCGGGCAGAAGAAGGTGTTCTGCGCGACGTGCTTGGCCACTCTCTCGTCCTCGGCAGACAGCGACATGATGAGCAGCAGGGCGTCTCTGGCCTGCTGGCCCACGGGGCCCTCTCTGTGGATGAAGGGGATGAGGAGGGAGAAGATGAGGAAGTTGGTGGCCCCCTGGTCCTCGCTGGTGTGGAAGAACAGCTCCAGAATGGATGGGTCCTTTGCCAGAACGCAGCAGAGCTGGTGGAGCAGCAGCACAAGCTCCGCCTCCACTGCCGGCGCCGCCGCGCCCGAGCAGGACGACAACAGCATCATGAGGGGCCGCAGGACGGGCTTGTGATGCAGCAGTGGCTGGTGCGCCTGGCCCACCAGCATCTCGTACATCTTCAGCTGCTCCAGCTTCATGTCGTCAGTGAACTCCCTGCGGAGGCTCCACACGAACAGGCGCTCCATCACGTTCTCCATCACCACAAACTCCAGGATGGGCCCCATGGCCCCCCCCTGGCCGCTCTCCTCCTCCATCAGCAGGAGCAGCATGTGCTCCACGTAGTTCTGCACGGCGCTCGCCTCATCCCCTGGGATGGGGCCGAAGCGGGGGCCCCCCGCTGCCCCGCCGCCAAGGCCAATGATGCCCAGCGTGGAGCTGCCGCGCAGCGGGTCATGCTTCTCCAGGATCTTCACAACCTGCAGGGCGGAACCCAGAGACATTCTGTTGGTGGGACTCTGAAGAATATTCCTGGTTGTTTTAGCGGTGCCTTAGTTTACACACACCAGCTGTTAAATGAAGAGACTTTGATTTAACCCAGGATGCTGAGCTGCAGGTGAGCTTCATCTCTGGAAGAGGTGTGTTTATATTTCCCTCCTTTAAAGCATCATAAAAGTGGTAGAAAATCTATGAATAAAGGGAAGGAAGAAATGATGGCTGATATGCTCTGATTTGGATGCAGAAGGGTCACTTCATCGGAGTCTGTCTGTTCTACAATATTCACAATATTCAGGTGAATACAATATTCACCTGAAGCTTGCAGAATTTCTACCTTCTGTTTGAAACATGTTTGCCAGGTGGAAACCGGATGGAGACCGGGTCAAAATGAGTGGAATACGGATGGAAACCAAATGAAAGTGGATCAAAAACGGGAAGATACAGGTGGAAACCAGTGAAAATGGGTGGAGAACATTTGGAAACTGGTGAAAGCAAGTTGAAACAGGTGAAAATAGTTTAAAACGAGAGAAAAACGGATGGAAACAGGTGGAAACAGACTCATGCTATACAAATAAAGTTAGCTCTGCAGCTCAAAAGAAAGCAGCTTTTGTCCTGGCAGACCCTCCCATGTGTGTCCACTGGGTAGAAACCAGAGTCACAATAATGGGCCCAGTGTCCCTAGCTTGACACTGTTGCCATGACAATAATGGGTTGTGTTCGAGAACTGGGCACAGCTAATGAAAGCTTAGTTTATCCTCCCAGCCGCAGCCTGATAGACATGATTTTTATTATTATTTTTTTTTATATATTTGCTCTAGTGCTGGGCTGTACAGCTGGTAGAGCTGTTGCCTTGCAACAAAAAGGTTCTGGGTTCGATTCCCGGCCCGGGGTCTTTCTGCATGGAGATTCCATGTTCTCCCTGTGCATGCGTGGATTCTCTCCGGGTACTCCGGCTTCCTCCCACAGTCCAAAAACATGACTGTCAGGTTAATTGGCCTCTCTAAATTGTCCCTAGGTGTGAGCGTGTGTGTGTATGGTTGTTTGGCCTATCTGTCTCTGTGTTGTCCTGTGGCAGACTGGCGACCTGTCCAGGGTGACCCCGCCTCTTGCCCGGAACATTATCTGGAGATAGGCACCAGCAACCCTCCTGACCCCAGTAGGGACAAGGTGTATAGATAGCCGGATGGATGGATGGCTCCAGTGGCCTTTATTTGATAGTGAATTTACAGAAAAGTGGGTAATGAAAGAAGGGGGAACACATGCGGTAAAGGTCATCAGGCCGGGAATCAAACCTGCGACAGCCGTGTCAAGCACTAAGGCCTCCATATGTGGGTGGTGCTTAACCTCTACACCACCACAGCACCCCCTGATTGACCTGATGGGTCCCTGTGAATTGGATTTCGGGGCTCATCTCTGTCCTGTCTGTTCTTTGTCCTGGTCTGTAAATCATCCAGGCAGCTTGAATTAGTTTCTGTTTATTTGCTGAAAAGCAGCGATCAGGACTCAATTCTTATCATTTTTAAACAAAAGGAGGAGAATTTGTTGAACTTTTAATGTTGAAATGTGTTTTTTTTTTTATCATTTTCTTCATCTCTGGCAGAGGAACGGTATGAAGTCTGACGGCTCTGAAGGAATTCAGTTTGTGGTCTTTGGCTCCATCAGAGCAGACACCAATACGGAATGTTGGAAACAAGGTTTAATGTATTTTCACTCAAAATGTTAGTGGAAAAGTGCAAATACAGTTTCAATGTGAACTTAGGACATGCGTTCTTATCCAGAAAGCTTTTCTTTATCCAACTCATCTACTTCATCCCTACTTTATGAATCATTTTGACTCGTCTTCATCCCTCTTTCTAACATCATTTCATCCCTTTTTCCTCCTCTTCATCCTTCTCTGCTCTGGCTTCATTAAACAGCTCAGAGTTTTCACCGAGTCCCTGAACAAGTTCTGCGAATGGGTGAGTTATGGGTGTTGGCACAACAGTACGAGTCACATGACTCTGGTGTCAAATTCCTGAGTTCTGCCTCTTGACTGTGTGCAGCCTTGTAGTTCAGAGGTTGATGCTTCAAGAAAAGGGTTTCATTGAACAGAAAGACTGGTTTTGACATTTTGAAAATAAATTTGCATGATGGAAACATGCCAATTTTGAAAAAAAATTCTCATTTATCAATAAAAAGTTTTTGCCACTAGGATTAGGTGTGTTTTTTTTGGCCATATTAAAATTGGTTTATTTTGCAAACCTGCAATGGAAACACTTTTTCACACCACAAGTCACATGATTGAGAACCATATTTTGCCGGTGGCACAAATCACGAAGAAGACGACAGGAAGTACTTGGAGGATCATGGCGCATCATGGTTTTTGATATCATATGGTGTGAACGAACTTATTCACATGTGACTTTAATTGCATTTCTTAATTAATAGAAATTGCAAAATTGTTATTTTTATTTTTTCAACTTTAGTGGAATATTGACAAAGTTTTGCATACATCTGGAATGGAAACGTAACTAGTGTCAAACATTTTGGATCCATTCTTTAACTTTGAATGAAAAAGACCCTAAAAAAAATAGAATGAAAAATTGGTAAGGAAATGTTTTCTTTGACTTTTGTGATTTTATGTGTTTGTATGTGCTTAATTTAATTTAATTGCTGGGAGTTTCATGTGTATTTGCTGACCTGGCCAGGGATGGACCATGCACTAAGAACAATGCAAACTTTGAAGTTTTACTCCAATGGAAAGAATTTCAATTTACAACTAACTGCCTCACAGAAAGCAACCACAGTCCAGTCAAGACTAAAAGCCCACTTGTTGCTTTTGAACCGTAATCAACGAAACATTAATGAACAATCTGATGCTTAACAATGGCACAGATTTGTAAAAGTTCCATCCTGCAGCTTTAAAGCTCTCAGAAAACAGAGACTGGAAATCCATCTGGAATAAAAGCCACAACTTCAGGCTGCATTTAACCGGCACAGCCAAACCCTGGAAAAGGAAGCAAAAAAGAAAATGCAGACTCAGGCTAAAATGAAAACACAGCTCTAGTCGGCGATGTTAGGTTCCACACTAAGTTCCAATCGGACCTCTGCGTACCCCGTCCCGTCACTCTCAGTCAGGACGGAGGGAGGAGGCCCAGTTCAGCTAAGAGTTAGCAGCCCTGCTGGTCCCACAGGGGTAAATATGGCGCTTCAGAGAGCCAAGAGCCAGAGACAAGCTGCTGCACGCTGCCAAGATTCCAGCAGCCCTCACCACTGAGGTTTACTGAGGTCACTTTCTACTCTCAGGCTCGGAGGCGGCAGCTAAACCTTTCAGAACGACTCACCAAGCCGTGGTTCTTAACCCACTTTTCGAGGAAAACTGGACAGGACACAAGAGACTGCACTCAACTATCTCAGTGTTTATTCTGTTTGGTAGATTTCTTATTAAACACAAACTGTTATCATGGGAAATAGATGACAGTTTTGATGGTTAAATGAATATGTTTGGAGGCTGGCTCATCAGAAGCTTTCAGGTCTTTAGTAAAGATTCAATATCGATGAGTCGTTCAGAGATTTTCTTTTTCATTCTCACATTTATTTCAATAATGCACTGGTTCATTTCAACAAACTTTTTGACCATCAAAAAGTTAATTAAAAAATACATTACTGTATTGTGTACATATTCATGAAAAAAGAGTGATATAAATTATTTCTGCTCATTTTAGTAGCAAAGAAGGAAAGCCAAAAAAAGCATTATTGCCAAAAAAGATGGATGTCCACACTGCGAAAGCCAAGTGTACCAATGGAAATGTTTAGTTGCAGGAAAAAGTATGGGAGAAATTGTTAGAGCAATAAAAGGGGTTATTCCATTGTTGTACTTTTCTGAAAAACAAAATTTTATGTTCTTATTGACCTGTTAATATCTCACTCTATGTGTAATAAATCTACATAACATGTTAATTAGATTTTCTTTAGTTGAATTACTCAGCGAAATGTACTCCTTTAAAACTGTAGAGTTTATTGAGATGCAGCTGTAAGCCTCCTAAAACGTCTGATGCCTCACCTGAGCCCAGTGGTTCTTGAACACAATCATGCACGTCTCTGGGTCCACCCCTTTCAACACCAGAGATTGCCCATCTCTGTTTCCATTGGCAACCACAGACGCCATCATGGTCACCAGATCATGTGGGGTTAGTCATGTCACACAGAGAAGATGCCTTCTAGGAGCCTTCAGAGCCACGGGAAGAGAAGCAATGACAGAAAAACCTGGGAAATGTGGAAAAAGAAAACACAAATAGCCATCATCACTCACAGAACCGCAGCAGTTTGTTTCATAAAACAGCAGAAATGTTGGGATGATACGACGATGTTGAGTCGGGCAGGCTGGCCCCCGTCTTAACCTTTGCCTGGCTGGGTAGCAGCTATGACAGGCATGCAGGAAGGAGAACAATAACAGTGACATGATGCAACAGAGGAGAGGCAGAAGTTCATCGTCCCTGCTTTGCTGCTCTCTGGACTTCAGGCCGAGCTGTCAAACAGTTTTAGTAATACCTAAGAGGCCCACAGCGGACTCCTGCAGGCCCTCTCACATTCTTTCATTACAGAGAAAATTTGATGTCAGACAGTAAACAGGCTCTGGCTTTACAATGCTCTGAATGCAAGCAGTATGCTCACTGGGAGCCAAAGAAAAGTGGATGAGCCTCCATTTTTCCCCAGAAGTTTATACAAGACTGTTGCCTGGAAGTTACTGGTATTTTCAGATGTTGATTGGAAACAAGTTTCACAATTAGACGTCACAGCCGAAACACAGAGTCAGCTGTGGTTGTCATGCCAGTCCACTATGCGGCGCTGTGACTTTAACATGCTGTCAAATAGCGTATGAGCTTCTGACTCTTAGCCCCTCACCTCAGGAGTAGTGTTTCCAATAACCATGAGGTTGCACAAATTTGAAATTATAAAAATAAATTTGCTTAATGGAAACATGCATTTTGAAAAAACTAATTTCTCAATGAAAAGATTTTGTTTGGGAAATACAACCAAAGTGGTTAATGTGTCTAAGTGATTTCATCTAACAATGTGTTTAATCTGAGGTTAATAAAAACTTGGATTTAATTATGTTAAAATTTAAAATCTTAATCCCAAAACCAGTGAGGATAATGGAATGAAAAAAACACAGTGTAACAAAAGTTAACATTATTTTCGGTCCATATAAAGTTCAGATGTTTGTTCTGAGTAACCACCAGAAGAGGGAAGACAAACTTCGCTTGTTGCCATTCTGGTCTTTCACAGGCAAAATTTTGCATTCACCACCGTCTACTTCCATTTACCGACAAGTGAATTTGCTTATGAGTTAAATATTTAGTTTGACACGGTAACATTTCTTGTTCTGAAAGCCCGAATAATCCAAATTATTGCTGTTAGTTTTGGACTGTAACTTTACAAACACTAAATAGGAACAAGGACACCAACCAATTTACCATTTCCAGCCAGAATTAACCAAAACATTATTGATCCTGACAAAGACTCTGTGGTTGTGGTGCCTCTTACAAAGGGACATTTGACCAAATTTTGGTACAGTATATATAGATTTATATATATATTTGAGTCTGTGTATATAATTACAAACATTTTAGTAATTACTCCACCCTAAAAAAAAAGAGCAGTTGACACAAATCGTTAAAAGAGACAAAACTTTCCTACTATGAGTGGAGGCAAACTCCTGACCACAACTATAGGCTGAAAGAAAATCCCCCAATGGGAGCCCGGCGGTAAACACTCGCTGTCCATGGAGCAGCACGCACATGTGCAGCGGATCGACCGCAGGACACGCTGCAGCTGCACAAATTACAGCCTCTGGGTTCCAACCTTGAATTAGGAAGAAATCACAACTTATCCGTTTTCCGACACACTGACTTCACCGACTTCCCCAGAACTAGAGACAAATCCCATCATCCACAGAAGTTACTGTAATAAGGTACAAACTTTTGCCATCTGCTTTCAGTTAGCGCGTGAAGCTCCGCCAGCTGGATCCTTGACAAGGAATGTAGGAGCTCTGAGGAGAGAGCATGAACCACTGTGTGCCTCTTACCTCTCTGCGGCCATCTTTAACAGGGACGCTCTGCTAGGCAGGCAAGGACCTCATGCTCGCTCTGTTGACACAGCAAAGAAATATGGAGATGTGTGAAGGAGAGGCGAGGCGTGGTGGGAAGTGACCTGACATGAGTAAGAACTGTCTGGATGGAGATGGAGAGGAGGAGGTTATGGGGAGGGATTAAAAAGTGAAAAACAGGTTGAGAGGAAGTCCACAGAGAAGGACAAAACACTGTACGCAGAACATTCACGTGTTTATAAGCCTACCAAAGGGGCAGTGTATGAGTTTTCCAGCCACATAGAATCATTTTTTAGCACAATCAAGTAATTATGTTACCTTGACTTGTTATATAAATGATATAATCAAATGTGACTGAAAAGAAATTTGACTTAATTTTAACGCTTCTGAAATTCAGTCTCTGCCTCTTTAAGAAGCTCCCATTCTGAAACACAGGAAGTCATGATGACATTGTTACTCTATTACGCCTCTTCAACACGTTTTCGCCAGTGTTTCGCCAGCTACACTGGCCATTGACCATATAATTACGCAATTTGACAATTCGAAATTAATTTTACGTACTGGAAACAGCAATTTTGAGAAAACTCTGGTTTGTCATTTTTTTTCTTTTTCTTTTTATTGAAATTTGTTCATATCACAAAACTGTAATGGAAACGCTGTTTCACATCACACCAGTCCCATGATCAACAACCAGATGTTTCCACTGGTGCAAACCACAAAGAAGACGACATAAAGTAGTTGGCCCCGCATGTTTTTTAGTGACTTATCGCACAAACTTATTCACGTCTGATTTTAGTTGCGCTTTTTTATTTCTGCGTGCATTTGTAATGAGGACACAGATACTGAGAAGCAGCTCGTCTAATGAGCTCATCGTAGATGCACCCTGTTTTGTCACCAGGTGTTTGCTAATTGCTGCTGTCTAGTTTGAAGGAGCTCAGTGGAGGAGTTGTTGGGGATGTGTGCTCTGTAAGGCGTGAGCTCGTTAGCTTGGAAGCTGCAGCTCCAAAGACAAGCCTCGTCCTCGTGCAATGTTCACATATGCGTTTAGCACAACTCAACGGTTGCTACGGGAGATTAAATGATTTCTCAAACAAGCATGAAAGAATCAAGGCGACACTCCAGGTATGTTTTTGATGAGGAAATAACATGAAGCAAAGCTCAAAGAAAATTATGTGAGCAGTCTGTTTTGTGTTGACGTCCTTATCAGATAACTTGGAGCCCATCCTTTCCAGCAGCTAACCAACAACGCTCAGGGTTTCTTTTCATCGTGGTTGACAGTCATAGTGAGCTACTTAAAGCAGTTTCCTTCATGATGTTGCTCCTTCCAAGTGAAACAAACAAAACAAAATGAAAAAAAATAAAAAAACCTTCTTGATTTTCTTGGAAAGTTTCATGTGCCAGTTGAGGGTGTGGGGTTGTGCAAACAGAGGGTGAGAGTGAGACAGATGGAGGGATGTGTGTGTGTGTGTGTGTGTGTGCTAGTCGTTACGGCTCACCCCCTTCAAGAGCTGCTTTTATGTCTTGCTAGGGACCAAACTCACAGGTTTTCTCCACCTGAGCAGCAGCACCTCTCAAAATCATCAAAGGCTCCATTTACTGGATGACAGGTTTTGTTTAAATACACAGAACTGTTTGGCTTAAAATAGCACTAAGAACAGTCTCACAGAAGGATAACAAACACACATCAGCTGTTCTTGTTTGCACTTTGTCATATAACCTCCTGCCATCTGGGAAATCAAAAATATCGTACAGTAGAACTGCACCACTGCCCAAAAGTACCAAGAAACTGCTGTAAACAGCAGGGATGGGACCTGATTTATGTTGTGAAATCTTTTGAATTCAGTTTTTCCCCCCTACCTGAGTTTAACCCCCACCCAGCTCCTTTTTAGGCAACAAAAGCCTTGTAACAACTCAGATGTGCTCCGTTTGTTCCGGAGAGCTTCTCGTTTCAGCAGCCAGCCGGGCTGGAAGCGAGCTGCACCTCAGCTGAGGCCGAGCAAAGCTTTCACAACTCCAGACACATTCTGACCATTTTCCAAGAACTCAAGTTTCTGTTTAAGGAAGAAAAAAAACTTAACATATCCCCATTGCCTTGATTTGTATTTAAAAGAGAATGATGTTTCTCTTTTAGGCATGTGTTGTATCGTTTATCATTCATCATTGTCACAATAAATTTGTATTAATGATGGTTAAACAGCCCCAAAACTGTCCTTATTGTGCGGATTGGTAGTTTGACTGTTTTCTACACTGTTCAATGAAATGCAGCTTAGTGTGATACTGATCACACTTCTTTATGAGAAGGGTCCTAAGGAAGCACCTTACATTTGGGAATTATTTTCAAGAGCTTTTTTATGTTTGTGGGGCTATAATCACTGTGGCACACAGTCACAGTCATACAGTTACCTAAAAAAGAAGTAATACATAGGTCTCAAAGTCACTTTTATTGTTATTGCAATATTACCACGAAATATGATAAACTGCCCCAATCGTCCACCATTACTACGTCACCTAAGCCTCCTATGTCATGACAGATTGTCTACTGATTTTAGATGTAGTCCCAGATGTGGTGCTTTTCCACATCACATCTGCAAACCTCCCAGGAGCAAAGTTCAGCATCAGTACAGTACTGCTTGTGACTGTAGGGAACTGAAATGTGTCTTGTTCTAATGCTAACCCACATCAGCCTGCTTCCTAAACACCACGGCGAGACAAACTTGATAAACTCGTCCAGCCTTGTTGTGGACGAGACTGTGGCAGTGTGAAAGCATTTAGGCAGGTTGATTACTTCACACTCTATCTAATTGCATTTTCTCCCATCTTAGCCATTTTGAAGAGTAGATATGAGAAATATGGCTCTCTTAACTGGTTTAAGTTCGCTTTTAACAAAAGACGAGAGCAATACAATGATGAAACATGAGTGTAGAAAAGATAGAAGCTACTTTTAGATTGGATATTTTCCTTTACATTTTATGATCCTGATTTAAATAAATTGTTTTTCATCTGAAGAACTGCAACCAAATGTCATTACTCAATGTTTTGCCGTTACAATAAGAATAAAGAGTCTAATCTATTCAGACAATCTGATCAACTTTTTAAAACCTTTATATACTTTAAACATGCTAGGTTTACATTTATCTGTACAGAAGTTGATAACATTGTATAGGATTGTAACACTGGGGATTTCCAGAGAGAAACGATGTTTAGTTCTTTTTCCAAATTTAAAATACTACAGTCAGAAGAAGAAATGTGTGCAGAAGTCTTTTTGATTTTCCAACAGCATCATCCTTCATGCTGTTACACTATAGGATCAAACAGATTTGTCTTTTTCAGTCCGACTAAGCTGCTGGTGAGGATTAATTGTTGGACTAATTGATACTTTTCATTGCGGCGTGAAATTAAATATTAAATAAATGTTTAAATTTGTAAACAAAATAGGATCGTCTTACTTCCAACAAAACCTTAAACACACCAAAATGTGAAGGGATGCAGTGACAGAATGAAACCTGGCACTGCTTCCACACATGGTGACATCACTCACACCGTCTGCTGCTTCTACTAACAGAAAATCAATATTCCCATTAACTCGAAATGAGCTCATTACAAGCAGACAGTGTCGTAACAGGCAATCAGGTTTTTACCAAAATATATCATCCCTCTCGCCGTAAACTAAACCCTACACAGAGGCTGCTGCAGGCCCACGCAGCGGGAATCCTACTCCTGGTGGAATTGCATAATGAGCAGCACTCCCAGGGTAAACACCACACATGATCAGCTTTGAAAGGATTAGAAGAACAGATAAAAAATCCAGATTGATGCCAAGTAAACATTGTGAAATGCAAGGAAGCTCACCTGGAAGGCTTTTATCGCTTTCTGTTTCCCTGATCGGGTTTCTGGCTTTGTCTGCCGACCCAAACGGTTTCATGAAGGTATTGTGAGGACAAGTAGCTAGAGGGCAGGACACACCCTTTTCTCATGAAGATGCATGAGCTTTCATGTTATCAAGAAGGCGTTAACCCCGCAAATGATGAGCTCAAGCTAACACAAACGTTTTATTGTCATAGTTTGAAACCTTTTTCTTTATCTGTGATAACAGGCTGTCTGGACAACGTCTGGTGGGTTTTTTTGTTTTATGCTTTGTTTGTTTGGTTTTTTTGGTGCTAGCTTGTTTTTGGAGCAACTGAAAATGTCTGTGAATAAATTCAGAGTATTGTTTTAGCTTCAAGACCAAATCCCAGTGGAGGACTATGGGTCCATCTTCGATCTGAACTCAGTGTGAAATTAGGCTACGTTCAAACAGCAGCTGAATGCCACCAAATTCGACCCAAATGTGTCCAATGTCGGACTCCTTTTATCCAAATATGAGCAATATCCAAATCTTTTAACCAAATGTGACCAATGTCCAACTTACTCTGAGTGGCCCAATTCTAGTAGTGTCACCCTAAAACAAAAATCCTATCTGTGCCACTTCCAAATGTGAAACTAATTTTTACACGTAACTAATAGGTTTCAAATCGTCTGCAGTCTAAACTGTCATATTGCATCTTATCCGAGTTTTACGTCATTGATGTAATCCATGCATCATAATTCTGCACCAAACAAAATCAGGCGCGGTAAATCTGGGTGTATCAATGGCAGAAAATTTAAATCCTGAAATTCTGAAGGACGTCTGTGTCAGTGAAGCACATCACATCATAATCACCCAACTCTTGGTTCGGACTGCACATCCAGACACTAAACAAGCTGCAGTTACTGTTCCACAAGAAGCCACTGCTGTTACTTGTGGTTTCTTTTTATTAGCTTCCTTTGTCTTGTTACGATCTTGTGACGATACTGTCGGCTCCCATTACTCTACAGCTTTAAAATCCATCAAAGACACCAAAAGGCCAATGGTGTCACTTTTAAGCAATCGACACCAGAGTCACCGTTGCGTTGGTTAGCAGGCCGTGCTTTCTGCTGTGAAACACGTTAATCTGATCTACACAAAAGCCAACAAAACCTTTCCTAAGTGGACTGTCTGGAATTCGACAAATACGGGTCTCATCTGGTCGTAGACCTAAAAGAAATGGGAAGGACACATACATCTTCCAGTTCCTTGGCTGAGGTTGTTGCTGGCAGGTGGAAAATTTACCAGTGACCATAGCAACCGTAAGGACAAACATGTCCTTTAAACAGATAGCAGCTGCTGAAATATTCAGGGTCGAGGTGGAGCTGAGAGGACAGACGGAGTGAAGCCTCTGTCTTTGTAGAGCCCAGCAGGAAGGAAATGGCTCTGATCTCTGCTGCCTTCAGTCTGCAGGACGCTGACCCCACGACCCCGCATTTACCTTTTAAATTGTTCATATTAATATTTTATCAGGATCTTCTTATTTATATTGCAGTAGCAAATAATGAAAATGGTGCAGGAAAGACTTCCACATATTACTTTAAAAAAATTTTGCCACTACATCTAAACTTAGACTGTTTAACTAGCTGTAAAACACAGTACTACTGAGCGGCATGGCTTCAAATTTCGACCAGTAGGTCTGATTTAAAACAGAAATATTTTTTTAAAATGTTGCTATTACAACACTCAATTCAACATGGAAAAAACAGAACTGTTGTGAATTATTTATAAAATTAATACCAAACAAAAACAAATGAATTTATAAAAAATAAGTTGTAGAAATCTTAAAACCTGTTAGTGTTGAATTTCTAAATGAACCAAACAGAAAGTGCTTCTATTTCCAAGAACTCTTTGTGTCTTTGTTTTGCCTCTATTGATGCCTGTTAATCTGTCCAACTATTGCAACCTTAACCATGCAACACATTAAATAAGGTCTCATTTCCTTCATTTGAATCGGACAATTTGCAAGATTGTATAGAAAAAATAGTTGTTAAATCTGCATTTAATTCTTGGCAGGTAGACAATAAAGTCCTAACACAAATATTGGCTGTGCTTCCATTGACCAAAATGTATCGCTCCATCATCCGAATGTAAAAGCGTAATTTGGAATTGAAATAAATGTGCTTAATGGAAACACAGCAAAATTCATCAAGTCAACGAGTCTTAGGTCTTTCATTCAAAACATTTTGATTCAATAAAAGCATAAAAAACATTATATGACTTTCTCTTCCAAATGTGTCACTGGCTCTTTAACAACACTGCAGGCTGACTCCACCTTGGTAGATAATGATGTTATATGAGTAGTTAGTGCTGCTGCAGGCTAACTGCTGCCTTTATTACTGAATGGCTTCCATATTGCTCACTTTCACCAACAAGTCCAAACATAAACGCAGGCAAACGCCCATGTTTTAATACACAGAACAGAGGAAGTCAATGAGACGCGTCACTAAAGACAAAAGTGTTTGGTCTGAAGGAGAAATGCACCGTAACAGAAACCAAGCCATGAATTATGTAAAAGGTAACCGAGGGCAACAACAGCGGAGAAGAAACTTCTGATATAATCCACCAGGGAGAGTTTGAGAAGCTCTGATTGGAGACGGCAAACTGCTTCTTGCCAACAAATGCTGTGATGTCATCCCTAGCTTGGGCGTGTACAAGCCTGTGGGTGTGCATGCGTGTATGGCCTTGTATTCGACACACTGTCAGGGCCATTTTCCTGAACCATACCATGTTGTGGGGACTGCCTCCACAAGAAGAAGTGCTGATTTTGGTTTGGGGGTAAGATTTAGGATTAAGGTGTGAATTGAGTTTAAGTTATGTTTAGGGTAAGGGTCAGACATAGGATATGGGAGTGAGGAAGTCAGTGCAAAGTCCTTGTGAAGATAGAAAGCAGATTGCTCAATAACCCTCAGCATCCAACCAAAGTCCATCGCAGAGCCATACTTTGTTGCACAACATTATTTTTCCTCCTCTAACTTTTAAGCTTAATATGAACTAAAGGATCATTTCCTGACCATCAAAGATTTTGTAAATTAAAGTCCTGAGGGTTTCTCTAATGCATCTGTGGCTTTTAGATATTTAGATGCATACTGGATCAAACACCAGCAGCTCAACGAATATGATTACTAAACTCAACGAAGTACGATAACCTACTAGAGTCATTGTAGGCTTAAAAAAAAAAGGAGTAAATTTCAGATAAAAAAAACTCAGACATTTGGAGATTATTCTCAGAAATTTTCAAAACCAAGCAGGGACATTTCTGAGATTCAAAAGTCAAAAATCTGTCACTATTGAAACTCAGAAATTTCCAGAGTTTTTTTTTTTTAGAAAACTTCTGAGATTAATCTTCAGAATTTCTGAGTTTTCCTGTTGAAATTCTCTCCTTTCTTTCTCTCTACATTTGTTCCGATTACGCCGTCATCCAGAAGCGCTTCATTGACATCGTGCCTCGTTTCTGAACAACGGCTCCATTCTCCGAGCGTCTGGTGTCAAACCGCCACAGTGCTGGCTGCTGACATCATTCCCACTGCACTTTCATGTTGCCTTGGCGAGGCTGCAGTCTGTCACGGTACGATACAATGACCCACTGTCAGCGATAAGGTGTGCTTTTGTGTGCAGGTATATCCTATCTCTGCTCCTGCTGCTTCCTTTGTGTCTAGTTTGCATGCCCCTCCTGCTGATAAAGCAGCCCTGTTTGCATGTGGGAAGCAGAGAATATCAAGCATTACTCTGTTTATCTGGGAGATGAAAGGAATAAGAAGCTGATTTTTCTGGGTTTCGGTGCCAAACCAAGCAAACATCGCAGCTTTTTAAAGGCTATAGTACAGGATAAAAGTATTCCTAAATGTTTTGATTTACAAATAAATATCAGACAAACAGGATTTTACATGAAGGTGGCAGTGTGATGGCTGCTTCAGAGCTTTTAAACTTATTAATTACAGAAAATCCTGAAGGAGTTCAGATGCCGATATCTGACCTTAAACTTGTGCGCACCTGGATTACGGAGCACAACAATAATCTGAGACACACCACAAAGTCCACATCTGAACGGCCGGAGAGGTCTAGTCAAAGTTAAACTGAGTGAGATGCAGTGGCATTACTTTAAACATGCTGCTGATGGTGGAATTGATTTAAAAAACAGGCATAAATGTATCCTCTCTCTGCTCCTGCAGCAAAGGTAGGATATACAATTGGTGGGTTGTAAAGTTTTGGCATTTAAATAAAATATGTGACAAGAATGAATGTATAAAATACATGTTCTTAAAATGGTAACACAAGAACTAAACTGAAATATTTAAAGCAGTAGGAAGCTTGGAAGCTGCAGCTCTGAGGAGGAGCTTCTGTCTGAAGGCGGAGTTAGGCCCACCAAGGTGTTTTGTGCAACCATATGGTTGCCATGGGAAACTAAAGGATGCCTCAAACATTCATTAAAGAATCAAGGCAGCATGTTTTTGATGAGGTAATACCTTTATAACATTATGTAAAGCTCAACAAAAAGAGTATTTTACAAAATGCCGCCGCTTTAATGACCCTTCAGAATCTGGAAGGACCTGCGATCATGTGAGCTGTAACTTGTTGATCCTGAACCTAACCTTTGTCAGAGAGATTAGCAGAACAGAGCCGTGCCAGCCATTCTGATCCATTAATATGAAGGAATCGCTGAAAGTCAGCCTGAACTCCTGAGGTTCAGCCAAATCCAGCTTCTAAAGCCCGGCTGGGGGTTTTCAGGATCAGTGTTGGTAAAGTGGGCGACAAAGTTCAGGCTAATCCCAAACACGGGACAAAGCTAAGCCTGTTTCAGGACTTCACACACACACACACACACACACACACACCCACACACACACACACACCTACTAAAGCACGTGTCATCTGACGAATTTCATCATATTTTGTCACATTTCATGTACAAATCAAAGCATAAACTGATTAGAGGGATTAACAAGCTAAATAATTTTACATTTACTTCACAAATAATATGAAGTGCATGTATTTCATCCCTGCAGCGTCCCTTCTTTGAAGTGTAACAGGTGAACGTCTTTTCAGGGTTCACATAGATGTTCTGTCCAATCTTCCCCACAGCAAACTGGGTTAAATACAAATGCATGTCCCGTTTCTTAGATTGTTATTTGTAAAGCGTTGTGAGAAACCATCGTTTCTGTAATTCAACACTACTTTACATTGGTTCCACACATAACGTCAGGATCCCAACAAAACTGGGATTATAGTTTTGTTCTTTTGCTTTAGCTCATCTTATTCTGATCGGATTAGTCTTGCTTCTGTTTTAGGTCAGTCCTCTTAATTATTGTACTTTTATGTTTATCATTTAGTTTTTGTCACAGACTTGTGTTCGCAGCCCCTGCATTGGTGCTTATTCCTCCTTGCTCCCTTTGCACAAATTGGAATTACGGGAATAAATTTGTTTAGTGGAAACAGGGCAGCTTAAAAATACTAAAGTTTTCAATAAAAGGTTTTTGCGCTAGAATGAGGTGGTTTTTCAGCTGTGTCAAAATTTGCGAAACTTTGATGGAAACACTTTTTTCACATCACACAAGTCACGTGATCAACAACCGGGTGATACTACTGGTGGAAAAGGTAAAGAAGACAACAGGAAGTGGCGGGAGGATGATGACGAGGCATGTTTTTTTAACCATTCATCGCATGAGCAAACTTATTCACGTGTGATTTTAATAGCGTCTCTTATTTAATGGAAACGCCTCATTAGCGAAATTGTGTTTTTTCAACATTAACGGAATATCGACAAAGTTTTGCGCACATTTGTAATGGAAACACAGCTTCCCCCTCTCTCTCTCTCTCTCTGTCTGTCTTTTCATTAAATAATTCACATTCTCTCGCCGCCTCAGCCTGTCTGCATTCCGGTCCAGACACCACCTAAGACCATGACACATAAAATGTCAGTGGTAAACAGCTTAAAGCTGCTGGTTGTATAACAATAACAACAAAAAAAATCATGTAAACATTTTCAAGTTAAAATCAATCTGCATTTCCAGGTTTTTATCGTCTCACTGATAAAACAGCAACACAAAACGGGCAAACCAAAGCAAATAAATTCCAGCTCCTAACTTGTGACCAGAAGGAGAACATTTAATCAAATTTGTGTGAGGCGTTTTTCCAGACAAATAGAGCTTCTTTATGTGAACTTCCATTCCTAAAAATGACACGATGACTGATCTGCTACACATTCCTGTCGTTCCTCTTATTGCATCAAGTTTGCATTGTCTGACCTGGATGACAGGAGGCAGAGCAACCATGAATGCAGACATCAGGCTGGGATGGAGATTTCTTAATTGAAGTGTTCCGATCTCGTGTTGGAACAAGTTAAACAGAAACGATACTGCAAAGTAAAGTTACCATATTATGTTCCTAGACCTGCCTCTGTAAAAAAATGCATCAATTAACATGATCAATTTAAATCAGCCCAATAATTTACATTTGCATGGTTTATTGTTTCTCTTTTCTCCCTCTTTCTACCAAAAACTGGAAGATAAAAGTCTTTAGTCTGGTGCTTTGCTCACGAGTCCTTTTTTTTGTTGTTTGTTTACTGAGGCTTCAAAATCCATCTTATCTGTCATTTTGTTTATTCATTTATATGATTCTATTTCTTCAAGTTCCCGTGTGAGTCAATGTTCATAAGAATTTAAAGTTCATTGATCTTTGAGAGGGCTGCACAGTGGCGCAGTTGGTAGAGCTATTGCCATGCAGCAAGAAGGTCCTCGGTTCGATTCCTGACCTGGGTCTTTCTCCCTGTGCATGAGTGGGTTCTCTCCGGGTACTCTGGCTTCCTCCCACAGTCCAAAAACATGACTGGTAGGTTATTTGGCCTCTGTAAATTTGAAATTGACAATATTATGTGTTATTGCAAGAACTTCTGGCCCAATTTATCGTCCAGCAAAGTTAATGTGACAGCCATACTTCCATGGTGTGTTTGTGTGTGTTTACACACACACAGATGGTTTTTTTTGTTGTTGTTAACATAAATTGCTTGACATTTGGATCATGCAGCAACAAGGAGATTTTTTACTTCTTGTTGCTGTAACCATGATCCAAACTCCACTTGGTTATTTAGATAATAAGTGAATTATCTCCATGGCAACTCCATGTCATGAGAAGGCTGTGAGGTGTGGCTGACAGCTTCACTTTCATGAGGAAACGCTGCGGACTCTTGCTCACCAGAGGCCGTCAAAACTCAGAGGGAAGCATAAGAACGAGTGATCGTTCCCTCCACCGTCTCCCGATTAGCTTGCTGATCGTCCCGACGGTTGCTACCGACAGCAAGCAGCAAACAGGGAACCCCCCACTCTCATCCCAGCACAGCTGATTTCCTGTAGCTAGCAGGACTGCAAACAAATTCACTCTCCAACGCTCATATTCTCTCTGATAATTCAGTCACTAATTAAGCAATCGAATCTGACCTTGGACTATGAAAACTGCACAGGTTTTCTCATAACCACAAAAAAACACAATAAAGGAAAAGATAAATATGTCGGTGTAATAAAGGATGACCATACATACAGTCGTACTCATTAATCCAATCAGGCTCCCTCGTCAGATTAAAATAACCTTTAAAATTAATAACCTTTAATCAGGTATTAAACATGCATTTCATTAAATCCACATTCCTGTATTAAATGATAGTTCTATTGGTCTGATGTAATGTTTTAATCTTAAATGTCATGTTTTTCTCAGCTGGCAGCAGAAAATGATCATAATTTGTTATCATGGAATTAATCCACATAATGTCTTCCGCTGAGTTATTAAAATGAATGGGCTTTTCATTTATATTCTGATTTACTGAATGCTTTTCACAGTGCTGCAAAAATTATTCTGCATGTGAAAATGTTAGGTGGAAATCGCAGCAGTGCTTCTCCCTGAAGGAAGAACAGACACATGAACTCTTGGAACAATATTAGCGACGAAGCTACATAATCCCATATGAAATGAGTTCAAAGATGAAATCTTGCACACATATACACAAAACAAAACGTATTAATCTGAAAGGCTTTTGTTCAGACTGGTATCTCCCTCAGTCAGTGTGTCTGGGACTGGAAGGTTATAAGTTAGTCTTTTAGTGAGGAGAAAGAAACAATAAGCAACATTTTGTCTCAAAGTTGGATTCAAAGAAAACCTCCTGGTTATTCCTCCAAATATTGATTTCTGAACTCTTCCTGGGTTAAAACATTAGTCTTGTTGTTTCTAAATGAATATAAACTTGTTTTCTTTGCATTATTTGAGGTCTGAAAGCACTGCATATTTTTTGTTATTTTGACCATTTCTTATTTTCTAGAAATAAATACTATATTTTTGGTTGGAATTTCAGAGACATGTCAGTAGTTCACAGCATAAAAGAACAACGTTCACTTTACTCAGACATTTGCTGATAAAGAGTAAAAATCAGAGAAACTGATCGTTTTAAGTGGTCTCTTATTTTTTCCAGAGCTACATGTAAAACTTTGTTGTTGTTTTTTTAACATGTAGCTCTGTCCATTTTTTTTTTATAAAAAAAATTTTTTTTAATATAAATGTTGCATAGAGCATCTTTAAGTATCAGTATTAAAAAAAATTATAATAAATTACACTTTATAACTTAAAGTGCACTTGAAATTATAAATAATAATTTTAGAGATTATATATTTATAATACAAGCTCACACTTAGTCAGACCCTGTAGATAAACAAGAAACTTGAACAACAGAACAGCAATCACCCGAAAACAGGTGACTGTGAAATACACACACACACACACACACACACGCACACCCCCACACACACAGCAATTGCTCCATTAAAGATTGATAACACTTGCAGGTAACCCAACACCTGCAGCACCGTGTCTCCCTGAGCTCCTCCTAACAGCTCAGTCACAACAAGTCGCTCCTCAGCTCTTTGCCATAGTCTTGGATGGGATGTTGTCTTGTGGATTATACAAATATACAACATGGTTACGCTCTAGAAACGCGTCGCTGGGTGACGCAGGACTGCTGGGTTTATTGGCTGCGCGTGGCTGGCAGAGTGAATCTGCCTGGCCCTGATAGGTCTCAATGTTTCCAACCGGGGAGCCCAACAGGAACCAGAGCTTTTCACTTCTGTAACTTTATAAACATGTAACACAAGTCGGTTATTTTTATTTTTATATTTATACTAGTATTATGCTGGATATTCCCCAAACAGTAAGCCCACCACAACACCAGCAGCGCCAGTTTGGAGAGTTCCCGTCTCTCCATCCAACCCGGAGTCCGAGACTGTCCCGAGAAAACACGAACAGGTGTGCTCGTCAAGGTCTGAAGCTAGCATAGGAGTGAAACTAGATGCGGAGGATGGACGGTTTGCTCCTTTCTTACCGTCGTTAGACGCTGTGAACGGCGTCGACCCGTGGCACCTTTCTATAAACAGAAACCCTCTCAGCGCGTCTTCTGGAGATTAAATATCCGTGTTTCATTCCACGTCCCGCCGCGCGCTGGGGCCGCTTCACTATTAGCCCCAACACCCGGGGAAGCTCCTCAGCGCGCGCAGTAGGTGAAAACTCCAGTAGATCCTTTATGGAGGCTCCTCCCACCCGCAGACCCACTTCCACCTCAGATGGAGCGCTTCTGGTTTCACAGCCGATCTCACGACACAGAGAGAAATCCACTGGATCCACGCTACTGCTGGCTATTTGGAGAAATATGACTCATTTAAACTACAATGCTTGCTTTAATTGAGATAGAGTTGAAACATGATGTAAGAAAACATTGGAGTGTAAAACAGAAAGCGGCATGTTTTGATGCTGTGTGAGAACTTTAATAATGAGTCACCTTTTTAGGAGTCACCTTCCTAAAATGATAGTGTAGATCATTTCTTGCCAAAAGTTTATTTGTTTTTATTTTGCCTAATCATCTTTTTTTTTTTTTTTTTGGAAAGGTGGCGATATTAAAAACCGGTCTGAAACATAATATTTAATACTCAATTCATTAAATAGTAAAACCACATCAATGGCATGAAATATTTCTTTGCCTTTATGTTAAACTGGGACATTTTCCTTTTTTAAATAATCTTGCTCAGAAAGCAAAAATAGTCATAATCTCCAAACATTTCACTAGACTGAAGTCTCTCCACAAAGTTTGTGCTGAACTGGATTAGAGTTTAGTGAAAAAAGTGCGAGTAAGACGGTCAAAAACTAGTCTGTAGCGACCTCCAGTGGTGAGATATATGCTAACAACTAAAAGTCATTTTAAGTCTGAAACGTTTTCTTTAAATGTGCCGAACTTTGCTTGATTCCAAATAATTGTAAGATTATTTTAATGAATGTATCTGCAAACAAATAATCTTGTGATGAATATTAGTGTTTTAAACCCAGCTGGTAAAATTTACCACGTTTTATTAATCAGAAGAAAGTACAGAACCTTCTCACAGGCCAGCTTATAGAAAGGTCGACTTAGCTGTAGCCGCTGCTAAACTAGTTAAGCTACATAAGATCCATTTTCTGTACTCCCTGGTGCTGGTGCCTATCCCCAGCTAATGTTCCGGGGGAGAGGCGAGGTCACCCTGGACAGGTCGCCAATCTGTCACAGGGCAACAGAGAGACACACAGGACAAACAACCATGCACACACACACTCACACCTAGGGAGAATTTAGAGAGCCTAATTAACCTGACAGTACCCGGAGAGAACCCACGCATGCACAGGGAGAACATGCAAACTCCATGCAGAAAGACCGGGGCCGGGAATCGAATCCAGAACCTTCTTGCTGCGCCACTGTGCAGCCCCTTGCCACATAAGATGTCCTTGATAATTTAAAATGATTTAAAAAATAATTTTAAATCTAAGAATGTGCCTGCCCTATAAGCTTGTTTTCTGACAACACATTTGTCTGGGAAGAACTTGTCCAGCTGGCTGCTCACCTGAAGCTATGAGGACGTTAGCATCAGCACAGCTGCTAACTTCATCAAGGAGCTCAGGTAGTTTGCCATTCCTGACCCTTATATTTCCAAACTATTTTTACAACAGTTTCAAAAGTCAAAAATGTTTTGTTTTTTACTTTTGAAGCTCAGAAATGTCCCATGTTTTTTTTTCTAGTAATTTCTGAGGTTTTCTAGCAAGCTTTCAATTTTCAATCTCAGAAATGACCTCGTTTTTTTTTTCTAGAAAATTTCTCAAAATTTGGGAGTTTTTTGTAGGAAGTGTACTCCTAGGTTTTTTACGTCTACAATGGCCCTAGTAGTACACTGTTACATTTTATGCTGTTTCACAAAACACAAATTTTTCTAATTTACAGGACAGATGCAATAAACAAGATTAATAATTGTTGTGCTCACTGGAAACATTACATCAACATGTGAAACTGTCATTTAATCTGACATCAGGAAAATAAATAATCTTGCACACAAAAATATACCATTTCAATACATTTCTTGATAATATTTATTCATTGTCTGAATGTGAGAGAGGAAGCCGTCCCTAAGCCTGACGTTAAAGGGTTAAGCTGACCTGTGGCCAATCGTTCTCTGACTTTGCACATTCCCACTCATCCAGGATCACTGGACTGGGCTCCCTGCTCCCTGCCCCCCCCCCACACACCCCACTGCCATGGCCAGGACAAGCCGGCGGTACAGAGAACATGTGTTACTGAGTTAATGGAGGACCTGGTTGCTGCTCGCACACTGAAACAGTTTCCTTTAGTTTTATCTGCTTTCTATTTGACTTTGTTTCAGCGCCAGAAGATGCCGGAGACTCGGCTTATCGAAGACGAGGTGGATGAAGACGAGGAGCAGCGGAGGACTCTGCAGGACAGAGGCCAGACAACAGGTGAGAGACTGGAAGGTTTCTGGAATCTGTTTCTGTTTGGAATCTCAGCGACAGATTTTAGTGTTGTTGAACAATGAGAGAAAAACCCAGATGAACTTTTAAGAACATTTTCTGATGTTTTTAGTGACCTGAAAACAGAAAGAAAAAAGAATTCACAAAACTAATGAACCTTGGTCTGATGAAGTGGATTAGCATGGCCTAAATGATGTGTCATTTATAGTAGCTACTGTACCCATAGACAAAATATGCTCAGTAAAGAAAGCCCTAAATTTATCTTTGACTGTAAGACATTAATTTCACAATTTCTGAAAAATACAACCTTTATTTAAACAAATAAATGATTTTATTTGAGCCACTGCTCCCACAATTGGCAGCATTACAACGTTTCTTATAGAAAGATTAAATTGCCTGTTCAGTCGATCAGACCGGTCTGCTGTTTAATAAGCTACGGTTTTTCATCTCCCTGTGGTATAAACATGACAAAACACAGATGTGAGTTTCTCGATCAGGAGGTTTCAATAAATTAGCTACTTAACTAAATTGAACCAAATCTGCAGTCAGAGCAACAATTTAAGAATAATACAAATTTTAAGTGTGAAAAGAGTTTTCCTAAAAAAAATGAAAAAAAGAACTCCAACGCTCACAAAGCTGCAGCAGAGATGATCATCACTGGAGTCACCGGGTCTGTAGAACATCCGTTTCTGTCCATATCTTAATTTGACCAACAATTAGAGCAGTCTGATGACTCTGTGACCTGTGGTCAGCATCAGCTGCAGATGGTGCATTTTCTGCTCACTAGACTCCAAACGCTTTAAAAGACCACGCTGATGGAAAGGTGCATGCAGCTACAGTAACGCTGCTGCCTTCCTGGTGGGTAGCAGCTGGTGTCATGTGATCCCCAGAACCAGATCCTTTTGTTTCCATCAGCTGCTGCTGGACTGAGTAAAGGCAGCATGTGTTGAAGAAAGAGCAGCTGGGAGGGAATCCATCGCTGCTGATCTCAGCAGCTTTACTCTGTGTGTGTGTGGGGCGGGGTGGGTGTGTGTGTGTGTGTGTGTGAGAGAGAGAGAGGATGTATGTGTTTATTTTTTTATCGTGAAGTGCTGTATCTGCTGAGAGTTTCAGAGTCTAACGGGACTTTCTAGCTATTCGTTTCATTTTCCTCTGGTGTTTAGATAGAAAGGCAGACATACATATAGATCTATATCTAGAAGTAGATAGAGATACATCTATAATATCTAAAAGCAGATAGAACTATGACAGATAGATTACATATGGAAGCAGAAATAAATAGGATTAAAAAATAAAAAACTTCGTAGACAAGCAGATAGATAGATATATAGATAGATCTAGAAGGAGATAGATCTATGATATCTAGAAGTACATACTTAGAGCAAAATCTATGATAGGCAGATAGATAGATCTATGACAGATAGATAGATGATATATGGAAGCAGAAAGGTAGATAAACCTATAGTATCTAGTAGCATATATAGATAAATAGAGATAGATGTATGATATCTAGAAGTAGATAGATCTAATATCTAGAACCATAGATAGATAGATAAAATCCGGAAACATATAGATAGATCTATGATAGATAGATTATGTAGCACATTTTCAGCAACTAGGTAATTTAAAGAGCTTTACAAGAATTAGAAGGAAATACAAACAAAATAACAAACCAAAGAAAAGAACGAAAGAAGACAAAGTGTAAAAGTAAATCTTACTTCCCCATGTTTAAGAATAAGTACTCTGAGTACTTGGCTAAGCCACCAAACTGTCCTTTACCATTCATAAACTCTGAGAATTTTAGACAGTGAGCCAGTTTTTGGACAACTTAGCAAGTAATTCATTTCACATCAGAACTTTTGCATTTTTTTGCAAAGACATGATATTTCATAGCTCTATTATAAATTCCAAAAAGACTAAAGCTAAATGGAGTGAAAATATGACTTTAGCTCTATAAAGAGATGAAAACTGGGCCTGCAGTCGACAACCAGCTGAAGATGATGCATCTTCCACATTCTGTTTCAGGTTTTTAAGTTTTTCTGACACAATACTTTCAGATTTCGGTTGTCTGGTGTAGGTGGTTCCTAGAGCTGACACTTTAGTTGTTTCCTCATTGTTGTAGAATTTATTCTTGGTGAGATATGACATGACATTAAATAAAATGAGGAACCTAGAGAGGAAACTTTGATAGACCATCAGAAAGAGCAAAGTGATCAAGAAAGAGGCAGTATTATGCATTTTCCAGTTAACTTTAGTTAACTGGAAAAAATTGCTGATTGACTGATTGAAAGAGGTTTTGCTTAGTAATTTAATGCCTCAAAGCGGTCTCTTTGAAAACTCCTGCTCTTTCTGAAACTTCACTTTCAGGAAGTCATCACAACATGGTTCCTTTATTGACCCTTTAACAACATTTTACCAGTGATGCACTGAGAAGTAGTTCCTTTATTGAGCTCAGCTGATGTTCAGTTCCACCAGGTATTTGCTAACTGCTGCTGGCTAGTCTGAAGGAGCTGAGGGAGTCATCGGGGAGAGCTACTTTTTGAGGGGGAAGGTTGGAAACTGCAGCTCGGAGGTGGAGCTTTGCCCTCATACACAGGGCTAGGTCCACCCAGGCGTTTTGCACAGCTGAATGGTTGCCATGGGAGATTAAAGGATTTCTGAAACATGCATAAAAGAATGAAGGCAACGCTCCAGGTATGTTTATAGCTTGATGTAAATCTCAAAAAAGTTGATTTTACATAATACTGCCCCTTTAAGTTTATATGATGACGATGATATACATATTAATATGTATATATAAAACAGCTTAGGGAGTTTAGGGCTAAGAATGGTGCATTAACACCTGGGCATCATGAATACTTTCAGTTTATTCTGGAGTGGTGACGGAGTCGCCACTCCAGATGGAATCTGGTTTTTCAGGAAGCAGAGAGGCTAAACCAGCCTCTCTGCTTCCTGAAAAACCAGATTCCAGCTCAGCAGATTGGCGCGGCTGAACGTCTGAATGCAGGAGCTGGGAGGCACAACAAAGGCCGTCCCTCCTCTTGTTGTTTCAGCAGGTGTGTTACTGCCAGCTTCAAGTCACACTGGAAACAAGCCATAGGGACGGAGCTCGGTGGGAAACGTGCCCTTTGTCCTGAAGACGGTGTTTTAATCCTCCAGCGCCTCAGAGGTAGGAGCATCATTAGTCATGTGGACAGAGTTGTGTCGTTCAGCACCGGTGAGACTCTGGCAAGTCTGCTGAAAGCTTGCACCAGGGAAACGGTCTAACCTTAAAACTCTGTGGGGAAAAATCAGAACCTGAACCTGCTGTTAAAGTGTAACTTCCATCAGCAGCACTGTGGATCCAAGAGTCAATCAGTAACAGGTGTGTGACAGGTGGATCTGACGGAGGTGACGTAGTAGGCTCCTGGTGCCATCTTCAACCTCCACCTGCTACTTTCTCCTTGGCGTCCCGACAAAAGCAGTCAGTTCTTTGTTCCGTTGGAATATTACTTCTTAGAGATTTACTTCATGCTGTTTGTGTGAGACATGAAAGTCATATTGCTTGAGAAGTCCAGAAAGTGTTCAGGGTGGTGTATAAATGTAATTGTGAACTGGTTCTTCCACATTCCGCCCTGCTGGTTCGGTTCAGGCTCTTCTATTTCTGGCTCAAGCTGTGTGGTCAGAAAAAAGGAGAGGCACTGCAGGAAAAACTGGTTCATACTGAATCAACTCTTTATTTCATATTTTATGGTTCTTGGTGTGTAACGCTGTTGATCTTGGATCTGATTGATCAAAAGGCATTCAATGTTTTGAGCAGACAGGAAGTGAATATGCAAAACCTTTTATCTGGTGTGTGTAAAAAAAAAAAACCTCAGCTGGTGGTTTATTTTACCTTTAGATTCCAATAATTGGTTCACTTTGTTCTCATTTTTCCTTAGAAGAGCAGGTTTTTGTTAATAGTAATAGCAACTTTATTTAAAAAAAAAAAAGGTGTACAGCTCAGACACACTGTGGCTTGCTAAAGGATTCATACCCCTTGAATTTTGTCACATTACAAGCAAACAAATATATTGTATTGCAATTGCATGTGAAAAAACACAAAGTGGTACAGTATGCAATTATGAAGTAGAAAAAAGTTATACACAATTCAAAACATCTTTTACAAATAAAAAATCTGAAAAGTGTGGTGTGCAAAAGTATTCAACCCCTTTTTTTCTGAGTGCGAACAATTGCCCATGAACTCATTGCTGCCTGTGGGACGCTTTATGTTCTTACCTGCCTCAGGACAACTGATGAAAATTAGTTGTTGTTCTAACTCTGGCTTATTACCTGCATTTTCATTAAAAATGTGCGCAAAGATTTGCGAGCATTCTGCTAACAGCGAAAAAAGGCAATTTTGCAATTGTGGTGTTTCCACCAAATGTAAAAAACCAATGAAAAAAAAAATCACTCTTGAATTAGTTTGTTCAAGTTATAAGGTGTTAAAAATCACGCTGCGACAGGATCCTCAAATTACTTCCTGTTGTCTTCTTCATGGGTTGCGCGTGTGGTAACATCCAGCTGTTGGTTTATTCCACTAAAGTAAACCAATTTTGATACGACCAAAAACAAGAAAAACAAAAACTCTACACGTGCCAAAACTTTTATCAAAAAACAATTTTTTTCCGAAGTTCACGTATTTCCACTAAGCGAATTTATTTTCGAAATGTCAAATTCCATATTCATATGATCAATGGAAAAGCGAATGTTGATGCTGACTTGTTGAATGCATTGTCCTAATTTACTGGGGTTATCTGCTGGACTCATTACATCCATGATTCAGACAAAACTTCAAAAGCACACGCCTTTGACTTGTTGCTCCTCAATAACGGAAAGCTGTGATTTTATCCGTAGATCCGATTGGGAGAACAAAAACACGACGTCTGGACCACAGGTACGTCTCTACTGTTTGAGGACAACGTGAAGAACAGCTGACACGTAACGTTGCTGCTCAATCAGGAGCTGTTTGTAGAAACCAATCAGTCCAGTGATCTCAGTGTGAACATCAGCGAGGCCGTTAAAACCACAGAACACGCAGATGAGCTGTTCAGTCTGTGTTTACAGCTATGCAGGTCAATTAGGTCGACAGTGCTGATGAACAACAAGAGGGAGGACTGGAGATGTTTTCCTTCCCCCTCCTGCTCTCTGTGCTCCTTAATGAGGAGCTGCCTCTGTCTGGAGACGCTCCGTCTGTCTCCGAGGTGACGAGGCGGCTCCAACATCAACTGAACCTCCACCGTCTTCAGGGTGAAAAGGAGGGTGGGGGAGGGCGCTGATCCACCTACAGTTACTAGAAGGCCTTTTCTTTTTTATTGTTAAGAATAAAGCCAAAACTTTGCGACAGACTGGCGACCTGTCCAGGGTGACCCCGCCTCTCGCCCGAAATGTTGGCTGACCTCAGTAGGGACAAGGGAGTCAGAAAATGGATGGATGGATGGAAAGCCAAAACCTAAATGTGAATGCCATACAGTCTTATTCAATAAACTGGGACATAGGTCTGGGGATCAGGTCTGTCAGATTAATAGTACCTTTACGAAAATAATCTTTTAGCAGGTATTACAATGCTATTAAACGTTTTAAAAACAGAATAAGTAACTTCTGTTATAAACCAAGTGAATCCTTGTCAGTACAAACTTTCTACTTTTCAATTATGTGATTCTCCACAGCCGTCCTTCAGTTGGTTGGCAAAACCTGCTGAGTTGCACACAGCAGATGAGATATGATGGGTATTTAATATAGCAAATATTAAAGACGCAAAAACATTTTGGGTTCTGGTTGGGGCAGTAGGTGAGTAGAGTGACCATTGATATTACTGGATTCTATAAAATGTGGCTTAAACTGAGATGGTGATGTTAAAAATATATATTCTCTTTGCATATAAATCTATAAATAATTTGGTTTCTGTCAGTTCTGTAAAGAAACAAAAGTGAACAAAACAAATCGCTCTATTATATTGGCCAATAATTTAATTCTGCTTAATTGTCGCCGTCAGACAATTAAGTTTAAAATTGAACAAACTTTGACTCCTATATGCTTTATGAAATATTTCATCCTATCCTGATGATCACTCTGTGTGTGTGTATATATATATTCTCAGACTGTCAGCTTAAAGTCACACGCACACCCATTGCCATGGCAACCAATAAACAACAGCCCCGGGAGCCCAGAGAGCAAAGATTGCGTTCAAGTGCATCAGGAATCAATACTAAAAAAAATAAAATAAAAAAAATTTCCCACATAAAGAAAAAAGGTGGAGGGGACTGTCGCCTTTAGGTCAAAGTTGGTGGGGACATGTCCACCCCAGTCCTTAGGAAGTTACGCCTATTATTTAATTTAAAACATTGTAATTGTTTTCAGGTTTTCCTCATTGTTGACACATTGGAAGCTACATGTGGCTATGTTTGATAATTATGACAATGTCTGATATTTAGCATAAAGAGTTATGATTTTGTTTTAACATTCTACTTTGTTATCCAGCAAAGTAGAATGTTTGCTGTATATTATATACAGGAATGATAATGTTTTTTTTAAATAACTTTTGCTTAAATTCTGATTTATTATTATTATTTTTAGTCAAGGATCACTGTCTTCTCTACGAGCTGCTATCAAGAGAAGTATGTATATATATATATATACACGTCAGGGAAATTTTTTATATTTTTTTATCATTTATTGATCAAAGTTCATGAATGTATCTTTCTTCTTTCAGCAAGAACAAACTCTCAAGGAGACAACAGAGCAGAGGGGAGGTAAATAATTTATTCATCCGTCAGTCTTCTATTTACATCTGGATGGTGTTGTTTGCTCATGAAGGGTTGGAAATGACAGACATGAGGCAACTTCATCGACTACCAAAGCTAAATCTGGATTTATAGTGTTTGAATTGAACTGAAGGGTTGCGTGTGTGTGTGTGGTAGTTTGTCTCTGTGGCGTTCTCATTAAGCGCTCGCTGTTTGACTTCAGGCGACCAAACATCACCGTTGTGTCAGTGGTACCTCTGTCCAGAAGCGTCTGGTTCACCGGAGGCCCAGTGGCTTTTCCTCCTCAAGCAGGCTGGTCCACTGGCATCCCCGCTGTTTCACAGGTAGGCTTTATCCCAGTTTTTCTCTTCATGTTTGCTGAATAAACCTCGGGATACACAATATATCGGCACTAAAATCAATATCGGCCGATATTAGTAATTTTTTTTAGCACATTGGTATCGGTTAAAATAAATAAAACTAGTCCGATCGATATTTGTTTTCATCTTGTTGCCATCTGTTTCTGGTCTCTTTTTTTTTTTAAGGTGCTGAAACGGTTGAGAAATACATGTCATTAGTAATTATGGGTCGTCAGCCATACCAGCAATAATATCAATATCGGATATCGATATGGTCCCAAGTTTTCATATCGGTGCATCCCTAAAAAAATTAATAAATAAAAAGACGTAATTTCAGACGTTTCCTAAAACGGGGACATATTAAAGCACTCAAATACAAGATAACACCTGACACTCTTTTTCATGACTCAGCTGCCACCATCCTATGACCAGGTGGTTAAAGAGAAGACACAGACAGAGCAGCAGGCCAAGCCCACAGCGGCCCCACGCCAGAGTGGAGCGCAGACCCAGCCACTTAGGAAAGACTCTGATCCGCACCACGGCGCCGCCTCGCCACATCCAGGGAGGAGCCCTGCAGGTGAGGCCTGATCCTGGCGTCTTTCAAAGTGCAGGCTTCAATAAGATTTTGGAATCTCCTGCAATTTTTAATTTTAGGTTTGGTGATATTGTAATGTAATTTTTTTGCTTTCTGCTTTCAGTCATTTTATAAAAAAAAAAAAAAGTTGAAATAACTGATTTATATGTTATGCCTGGCACTGAAGCTAGCGTACATAGCAGGAAATATAGAAGTTTCAGACAGGAAATAACACTTTTATTATTTGGTATTGTCTGATAAAATTTTCTGCCACAGAATGAACTCACTGCCATCTAAAATCAGAAGTCATGAGGAAGCACTTATGTTAAATGAATGTAATAACTATTGAATAGTGAATAAAAATGATGCTGAAAGTTGATGTTTCTTTACATATTTTGTAGCATTGTCTTTGGGTCTGTCAATAGGGGTCCCCTGCCAGAGGTTAATTCTCTCTGGAGGGCCATGGCATGGAAAGGTTTGGGAACCCCTGCCTTACCATAAAGTACCTGTTCATCTCAATAGAACACCTTCAAATGAACAAAATACATTAGAGACCTGTTGTTGTTGCACCAATTGTCTCATCCTTAGAACCGAACATGGAGAACCAGCATTCACTTCATGTGAAGTTGAAGTTGGCTCCACTAACCTGGAACCAACTTCTAGAAAACTGCAAAACAGCTGAAACACTGAGTTCCTTTAAATCAGGGCTAAAACCCCAACTGTTCAGAGTTGCTTTTGATTCACAATAACTGGAACGTTGATCAACATATTTGATCAATGACATTTTCGATGATGGCATTTGACAAAACGTGATGTTCACTGCTTGTTTCATACTTGGTTACTTTATGTTTTTATGGTGTACCGCACTTTGAACTGTTTGGTTGCTGAAATGTGCTATACAAATGAACTTGACTTGATTCTTCTGGCCTCTGTTGGGCTCTAACTGTGATTTTCTTTCTGTGTTCAGCTAAAAAGCCCCAAAAGCCTCCGAGGTCTTCATTTCCAAAAGCATCGGCGGTAAAAAGAGGCGTTAAGGTTGTAGAGGGAACAGCGGAACACGCCGGTACACAGGGTTGTAGTTGGGCCTGTGATCCAGACCATTGGGGATCTGATGAGGCGGACCCCCAACGTACAAGCAGATCCGTCACCGTCCACTGGACAACTGCGACTGATCATCAGTCTGACTCTGCCTCAGATCAACGTGTTGCTTCAAACCGAGACAACGCTCAGAGACCCGTTCCACGTCCCCGAACGAAGCTGAACAAAAACGCTCCAAAAGAGGAGCATCAGACTTTGATTACGCTTGGAGAAAACTGTGACGCCTTTCAGTCTTTTTCCCGAGACGTTCCCACCAATAAGTACCTGGAGGAATTGCTGGAAATCTTCGGTGAACGTAGTGAGTGTGAGGAGGGCCGGTGCTACGTCGACCAATCGTTTGAGAAGTCGTTGGATGAACATGTGGATGGAACAATGAGTGCTGATCACAATCACCGCAACATCCGTGCCAGGATTCAAGCTTTTGAGAGCCAAACTGGTACCGAAGAGGACAATGGGTCACAAGCAGCCACGCCAGACCTTCCACCGAGGAGAGCCACCTACAGACCCCCAGTTGCTTCTAAACCTCCTGCAGCTTTTAAATCCAATGGCACAAATAACTCCAGTCAGAACCCGTTCGCTTCTCAAAACTCACAAAACCATGAACCGCTCACCAAACCCAAGCCCCCTACCAAACCAGTGGGGCACTCAGTGAGAGAGGAGCTGGAGGCCTTACACAGCAAGGGGGGTCAGCCCCACAGGGCACGACCTTTCGGGTTGACCAGGTCCGACGGCGTCGATGAAGAGGGAGTGGCCCCGCTTCCACCCGTCCCACCGGTGAAACCATTCAAAGAGCCGCTCAGACCCAACCTGAACATAAACAACCACAACTCAAACAAGGAGAGCGAGGGCGTGGCCGGCCCAATCAGTGAGTAGAGCTTTGTTTCTGTCAGACGGGTTCCAGTAAAAGACTGAATCAACCTGCGAGGTTATAATTAGGGCATTTCAAGAGTCAGAAACTAGACCTAACTACTTGGTAAGATCCTGTGTTTCTTGTAGCACATCGTGGACGTCCAGCCTTTTCTCGTCGATGTAGCGTAACCTCATGGCTAATCGGTCAGCTTTCTCTCTTTGTTCAGAAAAAGTGCCGCTTAAACCTCAGTATAGTTCGGCCAGCGATGGCGGCTCTGTCAGCAGACAGGGTACATGGAGAAGACCAACCACCATCAGGGTTCCTGGCAAGGGTGCTTCAGGTGAGCGTGGACTTTCATCACAACAGGTCCAGAGTGGAAGGAGTGGAATCTCCACACATTTTTACCTGCTATGTCAGAGAGCCCTGACTTGGTTGTATCTGTTGTGATTTGAGTTCTCTGTGTATTTATTTTAAGTTTTCCGTGTGTGAGATCTGTGAGTCCCTGCGTTGTCCTGTCTGCTCCCCTTGATTTATCCCAGCTGTGTCTCGTTCCCTGATTGCCCTCCCCGTGTATTTAAGTCCACCTGTTGTCTTTGCCTCTTGTCGGATCCTCATCGTGATACCCCGTCTCGTCGTGTTACGTCTCCTGGTCTCATCGTGTCCACCCTTTTTCATCATGAAATCCTCCATTGCTTTCTTCATCCCGGCTGTGCCTGCGTTTTCTCACCATCACCATACCACACCCCCATGACAGTATCTCTCTTCAATGACAGATAACTTTCAGGATGGCGTTCCTCCTCTTCCCATTAAAAAGCCAATAGGCTCCTCCTCTTCTTCTTCCTCCTCCTCAGCAAGCTATAAGGAGAGCCTTAGATCCTCAAAGTCATTTCAGGTGAGACTCACTTCACAGAGAACCAGAAATGTGAAAGGCACGAGCATCTTTACAGACTGGTGTCAGTGGTTTTACCTTCAGCCCAACTTTACCTCACATGTCTAATAGTAGTACTGAAAAGCCTGTCTTCTTGTTGCTTTGCAGAACACATTCAGCACCGGAGCGGAGCCGCCGCTTCCACCCAGGTCAGAGGAACGCCAGTTCCAACAGTTTTGCAAAAAACACAAAAATCTTACCAAGCATCGCTTGTCGAGTTTACAGTCCAAATATTTTAGTACAGATGAATACTAAAATTCATCTGTATTTTAGTAGATGAAATAAGAGATGAGATTAAATAAGACAAAAACAAACTTATGAGTCGCTTTTCAGCAAGATATAGGAGCTTGTTTAAGTCAATAAGATGTCACCCACCTGAGGGTTACCGATGGGTTTGGTGCTTCAGGAAGCCCAGTGGGAACAAAAGCCTCCCGCCCCGGCCCGCTCCAGCCAAGACGGGCCCCGGCAGACCTCCGCCCCCCAGCCTTCAGGCGGCTGGTCGGTCTCAGTCGGAGCCGCAGCGATCTTCGCCAAAATTCAAGTCTCAGAAGCCGACCAAGAAAGGCCTGGTGCTGCCCCCCAGGCCCGGTCCGGGCCACCGCCTCTACAACAACTACACGGTGAGAAAGACAACAGCTCAGAGCGCCGCGTGTTTTCACATTTCTGAGACGGTGTTTCAGTTTTGGACTGTCTCCACCAGCTCCCGCTCCCTCATGGGATTGCATCTGCTGATTTTGACGGGAGGAACTCGGAGGAGCTGACTCTGCAGGTGGGCTAAAGCATCCACAGTGTTGCGTGTTGCTCTGTGTAGATTGAGTTCTGCAGAACCTTATGCATTTGGTGGTTTCCCAACAGAAAAACGAAGTGGTTCTGCTTCTGGAGAAGCTCAGCCACAGTGAGTTTGACTGCCAGATCGGAGAAACCAGAGGGAGAGTCCACAAGTCCCGAATGAAGATCATAACTCCTCTGGACTCTGATTTTTCCCAGCCACAGGTAAATCATTGGTTTAGGAAACGAATCTGTGGAGGCTAAGCGCCTGTTTAAGAGCTGATCTGTCTCCCTGCAGGAAGAAGGTGCAGCTGCTTCGGGTGGAGGTGCTGATGGGCTTAAGGTGAAGGCTCTGCATGACTTTGTTCCAGGTAAGGGTTTAGTGACTTTGGCACTACATTTATAAATAAACGTTGATTCAAATGCATCCCCCATTTAGTCACATTCCTGAGTTCATCTAATATTTTGTATTTTAATGATGTGCTTCTTTTCTTTTTTTTTTTAAAAAAAAGAGCATATTATGAGAAATGAAGCCTTTCTTATTATGGAAAGACAATCGGCCCTCTTAACAAAAAGAAGAAAAAACAGACTTTTAAGACAATTCCTGCTTCTTACTTATAAAAATCGATGGTCAATAAGAATAATCAGCTGGAACTCATTAATTGATAACTTGCAGCTCTGCTATGTACTTTTAAAATCTAGCTGACATTTAAAAGCAGCTGGTTACAGTAGATTTATTTAAGGAAACAGGTGAACACTGAATTTCTAGATGTTTTGCTCTGGAGATGGTGTTTTTTTTTCTGTTCTTAAGTCAATCTTAGAAACAGCAGCGTTTTATTTGAAACTGTAAACCTTTGGTTGTGACCACAGAAGGTCCGACGGAGCTGAGCCTCTCAGCAGGAGATGTTGTGACCAGAGTGGAGCAGGTGGACAGCCAGTGGTACAGAGGGACCCATAACGGCTCTACGGGGTTCTTTCCCATCAGCTATGTTGAAGTGCTGGTGAGTTTCAAGCAATATTCTAAAAATATAACGTAGAGAAAATCTATGAATGAATGGTGATTTTCTTTTTTTTTTTCTTCCTCCAATTAGTCCAATTCACCCAAACCGTTAGCCAAGAAGAAGAAGACGCAAGCTGTCAGGTACTGTCCTTGTTGGCTTTTTGTCCTTGTTGGACCGTCCCGAGAGGCTGACCGGACGTGTGAATTGTCCCCCACAGCGGGCCCAGGTGTGTGGCCCGGTTCGAGTTCGAGGGGGAGCACAGCGATGAGCTGTCCTTCTCGGAGGGGGACGTGATCCAGCTGAAGGAGTACGTGGGGGAGGACTGGGCTCGGGGGCAGCTCGGCGTTTCCGTGGGCATCTTCCCCCTGAACTTTGTGGAGGTCATCGAGGATCTGCCTCCACCCCCGAGGCAGCAGCCGGGTCCGGCAGCCGGCGTGGCGCTGCCAGGTGAGGACGACTCACGCCTCATGTTGATTCTGAACCGGGTTCAGGCCGGTCCTGTCATCTTAAAGGGGCGGTGTGATGTAAAATAGACTCTTTTTTTTTTTTTTTTTTTTTTAGTTTTGCCGGAGCGTTGCTTTGATTCTTTCTTGTTTGTTTGACAAGTCCTTTAATCTCCTGTAGCAACCCCAGCCAGCATGCCTATGTGGGCCCCATATGGGTAAAAGGAGGGCAAACAATATGGGTCCCACATGGGTTTGTCTGTGGTTTCCATGGTGGCCCCACACGGGTTTGCCCATATAGGGCCACTGCCTACAGGGGCCCTACATGGTAGTGGCCCTACATGGGCAAACCCGTGGAAAACCTCTGGGTTGACCCGGCAACACTGGTTAAAACTTTGCCAAAAGTTAAAAAAGAGCAGAAGTTTTTAAAGAGAGAGAGGCCCAGTCTCGAGGCGCTAAATTACAAAAATCAATTATAGCAACTAAAGATAAAGTAGCTACTTGATTGTGCTATAAAATGGGCCTGTAAAATCTGCAGCAACCCCCTTTAATGAAATGACCTCCTCCGTTCTTCAGTCTCTTCATGGAGTTGCTTTTCTTGCCTCGGAGGAATTTGTGCCTCTGTTTTTGTTTAATCTAAAGCTGTCGGCTGAAGTCCAGCCCCGACGGAGGAGGTTCTGCATCCTAATACAAGTCAGCAGCAACTCCGCCGACATCTCTGCTTCTATGCACATTAATGTTCAGCTATTCTGTTTTACCAACAAAATGTTTCAAGTTTACGGTAAATAAGAATGAAGGTCGGGTTTTGACAGGAAGCTTCTAGAAGTTTCATGTTACCCTGCTGTAAACATAGTTTGGGATCGTCGTCCTGTTGGAACACTAAGCTGGACCCAAACACAAACTGTTGGTTTGTGCAGCACAGTACCGCCACTGTCAAACCATTGGTCCAGCTTACTTTCTTCTCAGAGCGACCGAGTGGCTCACATTATTAGGAAACTTGGACACAAATACTTTTTGTTTTCAAATCGATCCACTCTGGACGAAGAGCAGTTCAGGTTCAGCATTGGGATGAAGGTGAAGCTCAGACTGGACTTGCAGGTAGTGTTTGACAGAATGAAGATGCCTGCAGCAGGCTGGAACTCTGCCAGATTGTGTCAAATGTAAACTTAGTGCTGCTTCATTGTTATAATTATTATTATTATTGTTGTTGTTGCTTCCACAGGTCTTGCTGCTCGTTCTGCCTTTGGACAAGCAGCAGCTGCCAAACCTGCCCAGGTAACCGTTATTGACACCAGCATTAACGTCACCAAAGATCAGACTGGAACACATGGACCTAAAGCAGAATCTCCACGGATGCTTGTGACTTAAATCTACATTCTGATTCTCCCGTTTGTGTCCACGTCCGTCCTCAGACCGCCGTGTCCGGTGTGCAGTGGGCGGTGGCTCTGTACAACTACGCGGCAAAGTCCCAGGATGAGCTGTCGTTTCAGAAGGACGACTGCATCCTGATCACCGAGCACCTGAGCGAGGAGTGGAGCAGTGGCAGGCTCAACGGCAGGGAGGGCATGTTTCCCAGGGCCTTCGTCGACATCTCGTCAGGTACAGAGTTCTCAGCTGGGCGTTGAAAGTCCTAAAAGCTGGACGCAAAACCGCCTCAAGTTTAATGCGCAAACCTAACCCTGCACGATGAGGAGAAAGTTCTCTATTCAGCTGTTTAGTATTCAATTGTAAGACAAACCGGTCAATAAATGTGCACATCATAACCAATGTGAACAGAGAACCAGCCGATGTAAAGAATGTGGCCCTTGCTATCAGGTGTGAAAACAGCCCAGTTGAACACCCGTTAATCGGTGAAGCTTAACACGTTGCTGTGCTCCTCATCAGGAGAGCAGCAGGACGGAGCCGCCGGCGGCCTGAGAGGAACGGCTCTGTACAGCTTCACATCAAACTGTGAAGAGGAGCTCTCACTCCAGGTACCGTGGTGTTTGTCGTCTTCGTGCTACTCGATACGGAACCAAAACTCAGACCCCAGCCCACCTCTCCTCTTCCTTCACCTTCAGGTCGGGGACATCATCACCAACCTGGAGCCGGTGGATGATGAATGGTTTCTGGGGGACCTGAGGGGAAAACGGGCCCTCGTCCCTAAAAACTATCTACAAGTTCTTGATTAACGGGCTTGCAGATTAAACCGGTGGACGTTTAATCTGTCGTGTTTGGAAAGAATTAAAACTTAAACAGTATTTAATGTTGGGCAATTTTTCTCAAGCACTTACTGAACTGTGTTTTAAATAAAGATCAGTATTTCTCTAGGCCTGGTCTGAATTTAACTGAACACTTGCTCCCCCTACTGGCTCTCTATCATCCATGCTACTGAAATGTTCCAGGTTTTTAGTGTAATATGAATTATTTGCTCTCTAATCTGAATAAGTCTGCACTTTGAGATGACCAGCGGGAGTTAATTTAAGCCTCCAGTCCTCTTTGATTAAAAGATGAAATGTGTAAATTATTACCATTCCCAATATTACTTTATTATTAATGAATGAAAATCTACTCAGTTTTTAATGTACTTCATAACTGAAATGTACAAGATTTAAATGAATTATAACAATTCAGTTCCAGAACTGAAACTCTGTTTCATTAAAATGATCTTAAAAGTTTTTTTTTTTTGGGCTTCCAGTTAACAGAAAACCCAGAATTCAGAATTTGACTGGAAAGGACCACAAATTATGGCAGAACCTAATCATGTGAGACACTGGATGTGACAGTAATTCTCTACAAACATTGACCCCTATGAATCGGCTGCATCAGTTCATGGGAAGCGTAGTGGGAAGAAAATGTGCACAAGCCAACAGGAGGAACCGGTTTTGATTGTGAAGCAAAAGCCCATCAGAGAGATGGGTGGAGAAATCCCAAGATCTCCCAGCTATGAGGATAGAGGTGGAAACTTTTTCTGGATGACTGCAGTGTGGAGCAGAGGATGGACGGGGCCAGTTCCGTCTCCAGAACTCACTGTAGCCATTACAGCGGGAGACATTTCACTATGATGGTCAGGACCTCACACCTCTGGAAAACAACTTCTGAGCTTCTCATTAATCCTTCATTTCTCCATTTAAAATGTTTTCTTTCATGGTGGCAGAGGGGTTAAGCACACAACTCATGTATCAGTCTTAGTCCTCGATGTGGCCGTCACAGGTTTGACTCTCAGCCTGGTGACCTTTGCCATGTCTTCTCTCATTACCCACTTTCCTATCAATTCACCATCAAAGGCCTCTAGAGCCAATAAAACCTCACAAAATGTTTTCATAAACACTTATGAAAAAATTTTTGTTTTTGTTTTATGGACATCACAAAATAAAACCCAAAAGGTTTCAAAACTGTTTATGACTATGAATCAAGTTACTGAAATAAACCCTTCATTACTTATTGAATATGACCTTTTATAATAAAACTGACGCCTGAAGCATCTCCTTACAAACACACAGCCAGAGAGATTTGTTGGTCATTTACATGTTTTATTAAATCTGTTGGGTGATCAGACAGTCTCCTGGATGGGGGGCTCATAGCCGTCGGCCCTCTCCACCTTGGCTCCGGTGTCGTCCCCAGAAACCTTTGCGGTGGTGGTGGAGCCGCCTTCGCCGTGGAGCTCCATCAGTTTGCCCACTGCAGCGAGAAAGAACAAGTTTATTTTTCCCTCCTGCCAGTAACGGTGCTGATGCTCGAGTTAGAGAGGAGCATCAGCAGATCTCATTAAGCAGTATTCAGGCAGTCATATGGGACCGAAAAATTCCGTCATCACGCGCTCCCATACGGCTGCGGACACCTACGTTCAAACTTGGGCTTCTTCAGCATCTTGACCTTGCGGACGTAGACGTCGTGTAGGGGGTAGATGGACTGACACGCCTTCTCTATGTCTTTGCCGACGCTGTCAGGGATCCTGAAACGCACCGTACAAAACAAAACGCATCAGACATCTTCCACCCGAATATCAGGGGCTCAGCTCTGGCTTCTCTCCGCTGCTCAGGAGGTGGACTTACAGCTTGTTGACCACTTCCTTCAGGTCGTTGGTCTGGACCTCGCGGGTCATGATCTCCATCATCTTCTTGCGGATCTGGCGGACCTGCTGGTGCTGGGCGTACGACGTCTTCCTGATCTGGTTGGTGCGCTTCTTTGTGAAGCCCACGCAGAAGAGACGCAGGAGGTATCCGTCGGTCGTCTTCACGTCCACATGGGCCTCGATCATGGTCTGAGGAGAAACACAGGGACGCGTTCTCAATCTACCGATCCACACAAATCACAAGACGGCAAGGAGTTGAACTCCTGTAACATAAAGATCTATATACAAGGCTGATCCAGGTACAAAACACACGTGTTCCAGACGTCAGCCGGACTCTACGCTAATCGGAACCCTGGATCAGTTCAGCTTGGGGAGAGCGACCATGACACTTTCACTACAGACATCTGCTGCCAATCCACTGAACAACAATATATAAGCTTCATCATGTCCATCTGAATGTGTTGCTTTAGCTTCTCTAAACACTCATGCTCACTGATTCACTAATTAGCCACATCTACTGGTCTCTGCAACATTTATACTCCAACTGGGAAACCATCCACAAACTAGAGACGCACCGATCAAGCAATATCTGAATCGGTGCCAATGTAGGAAAAAATATCTATACTGGGTATCAGAGACAATGTGGCCGATCCATAAGGACAATTCTATTCAGTGCAATTCTATGTTTTGCTCTTTTTTTTTAAATTTATTTTACATTGACTGTTCTACTTGCACTGACTGAACAAATTAAAGTTGTTTTTACATGTCTGACCTAGCTTGTGAAGCTACTCGTATATTTAAGAGTGCTGCACTATTGCAGATTTAGCAAATTCATTTGTAATTTGTACATTTATGTCTGATTTTTATTAAAGAAACATTTTTAAATCAATCTAGCGCCATGTTCTGTACGAGCTGATACGAGACCTTTTATGTCAGTATCAGAAGTGAAGAACTGGGATCCCTATTGCAAAGTCCCACATAGCAAACATCTAAACCAGTATCAACACTGCCACAAAACTAAACCAACTCATCTTCCATTCGTGTTCAGGCCCACAAATGACTAATTTATTTAAATAAAATGGAATAACTGCAGAAGCCAACATCATCTGAAAAGCTCACTGTGGCTCAACAACGGAGCCACTTCCTGCTCCAAGCCGAACATTACCTGCCACTTCTTGACCATGGAGCACATCTTGTCGCGGGTCAGATCCATGCCGTGGAAGTTGGTGAGGCAGTTCTTGCCCTGAACGTCCTCGGTGACGAGCTTGAACTTGCGGAAGGCCACCTCGTCGTTCTGCAGGTCAGCCAGGCTCACCTCGAACACGCGTCCCTTCAGTCCGTCAGAGGCAATCCCTGACAAAACAGAGAGGAGCGTCAAGACTTCAAACAATCTGAAGCGGAGATTCAGTCTGATCCCGACTGGTCCCAAACTGCAGAGTGTTCCTGCTGTTCTCACACATCCATTTTCATTACCTTTGTCTTTTTTTGTAATACACTGTTCATCTAAATCATTATTATTTGTATCATACAAAATCCTATTTGTAGTATAAAAACAAGAAGATAGTAAGGGCGATTTGAATGTACAGCTTGCACAAATGAAGTGTTCTACTAACCAAGAACGATTTAGAACCAAGTAATTTTCACAACTCTAAGTAATTAAGAGTATTACAGAATCAGGATTTACCCCAGTGTATTATAAGCCTAGGAGATCACCAGACTTGTGCCCTCACCATTTTTCTACACAGGGTCTGATAGGGAAGACAAATAAACAGCTAACATTTAGTCACAATGTTTTCCTTGTGTTTTGCAGCATGGATGTCGGTAATATAAAACAAGTCAGTATTTGTCAGCTTTACATGCACTGATATTGTTGGAATTAAATTATTCTGTCAAGGTTTCCCCCTGGAAACTCGCTGAGCCCAGTGGCTGGGTTCTGGTGCAGCCAGTTATCCAGCGGCCCGTCGTGTTTTTGAGTTAAAAAATGTTTAAAGTTGACAGGAAATTTGAAAATATCTCTTGATAATTATGTGTTATCAAAAGATTGGAATAGACTATAAAGTCTTAAAAATGTAAACATTTAAAAAAAGAAAAATAAGCAATGCTAATCCTGGTTATATATTAAAGTGTGCCTGGGTGCAGAATGCAGACTTACTGGTTCCCTGAGTCCTGGTGACCAAGGTTTTGCCAATGTTGCGGATGTTGAACATGGCTGGTGCCTTCACATCGTACCAGTCCTTCTTAGAGAACGGGTCCACACTGGGAACAAGAGACAGTTTTTAGCTTTAAACTCCTTCAGCACTCTCTAGTGATTCTGAAATGTAAGTCAGTCTAACGGGGAGCTCTTCCAATTAATCTGGAGCTAAACTGTGCTGCAGGCAGCTAGCTCATCGCTTAACACAGCCCTGCTAACGTTTAGCAACTTTGGCAAATGTCGCTACAATAATTGACTAGAGCGACACCGAACTTTACCATTTTTCTAGACATACTGAAAACAGCCTCTGCGCGTTGTGTACGTTAAACTAAGTGGTAGTAAGCGGCATTAAGGAGTTCTGATAGAGAGCGTGTCTGAGCTCCATACACAGACTCCGAGGCCGGCAGCGACAAGACCAGCGTCCTCACCTCCACCATCTGTTTAACATCAACTTCATCCGTCACATTTCTCTCGCCAAAAGAACAACAGTGAAAGCAGAACGGCTATTCCATGTATTTGTGAAAGAATTTTTGACTTACATCTTCTTTTTGGCACCTTTTTTGCCGCCTTTGGTCAGCCTCTTATTCTTGCCGACTGCCATGTTGGCTACAGGGAGCGAAAGAGGAGGAAACAGGAAGTCTCGCGAGAGTTAAGGGGAACGTAAAGCCGGGGACGTGACACTTGAATTATCGCGGGGTCTGGTCATTTCTGGGCGCTCCCTCTGCTGGTTAAAGGCTGCTTACAAAAATAATATTTGTGCGGTCAAACTTCAGAATTTTAAATTCAAAATTTTAAATGAAAAATATCAGTCATGTTAACTAATTTCATAGCCTCCAAAACAACTTTTAAAATATAGGTTTTGTCTATTTTGGTTATTAAAATAAACATAAAACTTGTTTTTTTTTAGTCAAATAACAACAAAAATACAGCTATTAAAATGAATTTAGTCAAAATCTCCGAGCTGTTTCTATTTTAGTCAATTGGGCCTATAATTATAATCAAAGCTCATGTGTGGTATATATCTATTGCACTATATTTTAAGTTCTTCTTTTTGTTCCTTTTGATGTTTATGGCCTTCAACTATGAAAACACCTAAATCTGTTTCTCAAAAAATTTGATTGTTAATCTGGAATATTGACCTGCTAAATATTCAAATGGTTATCTATGGCATTGATGTTTGATTTGTGAGGTTCTCAACCTGAAATCAAAAACTGAACCACAGACAATTGATGCCGATGGGGAATTTTTATAGTTACTTAGGTTCTCAAAATAAAATCCGCATAAGATGAAAAACGACAGGTATAAACCAAAACATCTCATTTATTTAATTGAATAGGAAAACAAAACATACAAGTGTTCTTCAAAAATACACTTGACACACCCATTGGCTAAACACACAGAAATACAGGTGACCCATACTCAATGGTCATTAATGAGAATAGACAAATACTACATAAGTAATTAATGCCCAAAATCTGGGAATTATTGCACCTTTCATTTCATTAAAATGCAAATTTGAGGGGCTCTTTTCTACAAAAATCTATTAGTTTCATTGAAAAATTGCTTGTTTTTTTTTCACCTAGCCATTATGAAAAAAAAAGTATTTTAATTTACTTATTTATTTGATTTTTTTTTGTCGCCTGCCACAAGTTCTGTCAGCTTTATCATTTTGGTACACTTGGCAAGAAACTTCAGCTTTCTATTAGGAAAGTTTGTCAGTCAGGCTGCAGTGATGTTATGGGCTTTGGTGCCTTTGGCCTTGGAAGAAGCGGGGCAGCTTTTCCTCATGCAGATTTGAGCATGGCAACACGCACACACACACGCACGCACACCCCCACACACACACATCCACACACACACCCATACATGCTTGGCTGTCTGGAGCCTTTGGCCTTTTCAGTCAGCTGTCTTCTTAGTATTTGAGTAAAAAATAGAAAAGAAAAACTTGAGAAGTCCATTTTTCATTAGTAGATTTCTTTAGAATCTACTATTAAATAGCATATGAGTTTTACTTTTTTATTATTTAAATTGTGAAATAATTACATTTCTTATGATGATCTTATTTATTGTTATTTTAAATAATAGCAGTAATAAAAATTGAATAAAAGCACCAAAAAGCTTCCATATTAATTAGATTGCTAGGGAAGACTGTGTTAAAACATTCACAATCAGTTTAACTTAAACTATATAAAAAAAGGTGGCAACAAAAAATTATTTTGCACAGACTTCACAGAAATAGGATACAATTGTTTATGATAAACAATCTACTTGACCAACAGAAATCCTACAGAAAATGTTTAATCAGCGACTTTTAACCTAAAACATGCAAAATAATTTTTCTTTCAAAACATTGGGAGTAAAAGTGATTAAAATGATTGTTATTGTCGGACATGGCAATATCACAAGCTTTCAACAGGTGTAACTAGTTTCTTTGCGTTAACAGGTCAAACAGGCATGTTGACTGTCTCTGCCCCGGCTGCTACTGTGACACTGCTAGGAATGTTGTCTGTTGGTAAAATGCCTCCAGCTACCAATGCCAACCCCTGAAGAAAATACAAGTGAAAACAAGCATTCCTATAAAATATGAACAAATAAAACACGTGCACCCTCCTTAGCTCTGTGATGTTCGGTTTTTCCCGCTTTGCTTGGTTTAGAAGATATAACAAAATAAAATTACAGAAACGCCTCAAATAACCACTTACTGAAATGAAGTCTGAGTTCGGTTGAAATATTTCACAGTAAGGCAGAAAGATCAACAGCTTGGATAGGTTCTGTGTTGCATCAGGCTCGAGGTGCAATGGAGTGGAAGATATTTTCTCCCCACTATTTAGAGTTTGTTTGTACTGACCAGGCTGTGTTTAAAGGCCACACGGTGTTGATACCGTCCCACCCACCTTATGTCCTTATTGTACATCACAAAACTCCAATCATCTTCATCTTTGAATCAAAACAAGGTGAGATGTTGAATCTACCAGGAACTTTGGTGGTTCTGAAACCAAAAGGGGGTCCAACGGGCCCCTTGTAACACGTACCTGACCCAGCGGTGGTTGAGTGTATCGAGTGGGTTCTGGTTTTGTTCTTAGTGTGTTCTATGCCCTGAGAGATCACAGATTTTTTTCTGCCTTTGAAATATTTAAAGTTGATCTTTTGCGTTTCTATTTTAAAGGGGCTTTAAAGGGCGAGTATGATGTTCTTTCCAGGAACATAGTGTCAATAAACTATGCTACCTTCAGTTGTTACAAAAATGCAATCTATATTAAATATGACCTAAGTGAAATTTGACTTTGTAATTAATGTTTTTAAAAACTCCTGCTTTTTCTGAAAGCGTTGCACTGAGAACCACTTGTTTGCCAATTGTTGCTGGCTAGTCTGAAGGAGCTGAGTGAGGGAGTAATGAGGGGAGTGGTTCTCCGTGAGGCAGAAACTCTCTGAAGCTTGGAAACTGCAGCTCAGAAGAGGAGTAACACCCCGAAGGCGGGGCTAGGTCCAGCCAGGCGTTTTGCACAGCTGAATGGTTGCCACGGGAGATTAAAGGATTTCTCACGCATGAACGAATCAAACCAACACTCCATGTGTGTCTTTGATGAGAAGAAAAGATTGTAATATGATGTAATACTGAAAAAAAGAGGGAAAAAAGCCCGAAGAAGTCAATTTTACATAATAATGCCTCGCTAATAACATACCCTATTGGAGTCAGTCAGCTGATGTGAGGACATTAAATCAAAAAGCGAGGCCTGTCCCCGATGGATGCTTCTGAGGGCTTCCATGGCTCCCAGAGTCCCTGTGGGAATGGCTCCGGTGTACAGGGAGGTCAGCGGCAGCAGTGACATCAGCTGGCTCTGTGGAAACGCTTCCAGCCTCTCCGTCCCCGCTGCAGGGTGAATTTGAAGTCAGCGGAGCAGACTGACACCGGGGAAGATGGATTTAGAGCATTTATTACCACGGCTCTGACCGAGCGCTATTAGGATCCGTTCATGATGCAATCACGGCGTTGGGAGAAAGCGGGACTCCTCATCTAATCGGCTCTGCAAATATCTCACGTGTCAGGGGGTGATGGTGATGGAGGTGATATGAAAAGGCAAGCAAAGCAGAGCTGTCACTTTGCATCAATGTCTGGTCTGCAGAGCCTCGGGATGGAGACATTTCTCCTTGTGCTGTTGTGGAAACAAAAATGTTTCTGTTTCTTTTGATTTCTTGAAACCACAAAGCTGTTCCTTGTTTTCTTTGAACAAATTATTTAATGTTTGGCACTTTCATCTGCATTGCCCGATTGAGTGGCTAATGGAAAAGCAGCTAATGACACAAATCTGACCAGTAGTTGATACAGGTGGAGACTTTTTTTGTTTTAATTACAAAGAAATTAAAATCTTCTTTGAAAGGAAAACCTTTCATGCAATATAATGTGTTCATTGTTTTGATAACCCTTATTTTTGCTTTCCAGTGACATTTACTCAAAAGCAGTCAAATCTACTTTAATTAACTCTATTAGCTTAGCTAAATACACCAAACATGGTCCAAAAAATGACCTAAACCCTGTTTTAAAGTTCTTTTGAGTTTCTTTTCACCCAAATTAGTACTTGATCAATTCATAAAGAAATTCCAGCAGCTCATTGCACATTAAACAGTTATGGACTGGAAGCTTTGGAGCGCACTCTGTAGGATTTCCTCCCACTTCCATTCACAGACTCATGCTTACTACTGATCACTACAAATGGAAACAACTTCCCCGATTTCAAAACTCTGACTGAGGTGGAGGTTGTAATTCTGGTCTCCATTATGGCAGCAGATTCAGGATTCATCCTGCAGATCAAAACTGACCTTGAGACTTTTTGTTACGCACAAGCGGATGCACAAATGTCCAGATTGCTAATTTAAATGTGATTGTTTAATTTAAATTTTTTTTGTTTCATTTTTTGGGGCCACAGGAGTTTTTGCTGATGTGGAGAAAATGTTTTTTTTTTACCAGGATAAAACCCCACTGAGATTAAAAACCTCTTTTTCAAGGTAGTCCGGGCCGTGAGGCAGCAACAACACAAAATAAATTACGCAGTTTGAAGAAAATGTCAAGCTGCCAAAAACATTGTTATTGAATCTGCCTCAAGGACGTTTGTTTTGGATGTAAAAGCACTGAACAAGACAAATTCAATCTCAAAATATCTTGTGGCAACTTTCAAGAAGAGGGAGCAGAACGAACAAAAGCTTTATTACCCAATTCAATCCGAGCCGAACGGATGGAAAGAAGCATCAAATTCATCCATCCATCCATCCATTTTCTTACACCCTCGTCCCTTACTGGGGTCGGGAGGTGCCGGTGCCTATCCCCAGCTAACGTTCCGGGCGAAAGGCGGGGTCACCCTGGACAGGTCGTCAGTCTGTCGCAGGGCAACAATGAGACTTAGAACTAGAAGATCTGCCTCACTGTTTTACTGTCAGAACCTCAGCAGTAAACTTGCAGTCTGGTACTGCAAGGTTCTGCTACGGAACATCTGGACCAATGGGATCTCTGATGGGTGAAGGAGTTAATTATTAAGGGCTTTATGAATGAGAAGGAGAATCTTAGATTCTCTTCTGGATTTAACAGGGAGCCAGTGAAGAGAAGCTAAAAGAGAAAGGAGAAATATGATCTCTGTTTCATTTTCATCTGAACTCAGGTGGCAGCATTTTGGGTCAGCCGAAGGCTTTTGAACGGCATTTTGTGGACTTTCTGGTAGTAAAGAATTACTCCAGCCTTGAAGCTAAAATGAAACTGTCAATGGAAACTGCTGAAAAAACAATTTTTTTCAAACTTCGTGCAACAAAGTGACACCTGGCTACTCTACACTATTCTCTTAAAAAATATTTTTCCCACCTCTAATATTCAATTCAAATTTTCTGAGAAACTGAAGTTTAGGTCTTTATTATCAATAGGATATAATCACCAAAATTAATGTTTGGAATATATAAGTCTGTATATACACTTTCTGTATCTTATGGCGTTATTTTTTAAAATCTGAATTACTGATATAAAGCCAGATTTCTTGAGATCCACCAGTTTTGTCAAGGTCGTAGGACTATATACACAGCCACCAGCAATTTGCTTGCTTATGAGCCGGTGGACAGGCCTTTCTGGTTTTGTTGATTGTTTCTCAAATGAGGCTGAGCCGAGGAGTGAGAATGCCAAGAAATGAGAGATTATTAATTGAACTGCAGCATTCTGAGAAAGCCACCTGAGCGGCTCACCTGCCTCAGAGCTGAATAGACGTTGGGCTGTACAGCGCATGCGCAGTTCACTCTAGGGCTCCACTGTCATGGCGGTGACGAACTGAAGCTACCGGGGCAGATCAGGAAGCAAACCCAGCGCGGCTGGCTCAACCTTGCCATTTAACCGAGTCTCCGGAGCTTCCCGTGCAGCGCCGAGCACGTCTCCGTCTGCTACCCGCTTCTTCGGAGCCGGACATCGGACTTCTCCCCTCCTTTGTTGGGAGTTTTCGGTTGTGAGTGTCAAGTGAGTGCACTCGGAGACAGCAGCAACTTCCACAGCTGAAGGGGAGAAATTAAAGTGACTGTGTCCAGAGGAGAGAGCTGGGGGAGTGGGAGGACGGCTGGCTGCTCCCTGCCTGCGGTGTGTGCTTTCTTCACGGCTTTAATCGCAGCAATTAATCCGTGGGGGTATCGAGTTACGGAGCGAGCAGGACAGAGAGTGGAGGAGCGGTGACATTTCCGACCAGCACCACATTCCCCCGTTGCTCCCTCTTTACAGCGTCCCTCCACAAACTACTTTAAATGGGAAGAAAGGGGCTCTGATTATGCGTCTCTAGTCCGGTCACAACTCTTCTGAAGGGGGAGACAGTAGAGCCGTAATATCCCCCACCCCCGTCCTCGACGTCGGCTGCTCCCTCGCCATTGGAGGTGAACAGGTGCCTTACCTGTGAACGCCACCTGTCCCGTCCTTCCTTAGCAAATGGCTAGCGCGGAGGCTGCGGAGCCAGGTGATGGAAAGGACGGGCGAGCGGGCGCCATGCAGCTCAACCCCGCGGTCCCCATCAGGGGGATCAGGATGAAGTTCGCCGTGCTGGCTGGCCTGGTGGAAGTTGGGGAAGTTTCCAACCGAGACATCGTGGAGACCGTGTTCAACCTGGTAAGCTGATTATGGGAGCTCAGGACAGGCCGTGGACAGACCTGTCTCCCTGAACTCACCCTCTGCTCGTGTGCCGTCCCGCTGAAATCAAGATTTATGTCATATTAGCGATCTCTTCTTTTACGTGACTTTTAACATTACACATTACATTTTTACTTTAAAAATGTATTTTATTAAAGTAAAACGCGATGCTTACCTAGTTGGATGTAGGCATTAGTTCCTGTCTTTCACTGTTTTAAACTGCTCTAAGCCTGTGATGACACATTGCGCTGCATGATATTTGTCAGAAGTTATTGCGAGACCGTTTTTAAGTAATATTATGGTAATGGTATAATAATGTAAGAACACGTTCTCACAGATGAATAAACTTTCAATTCTAATTAACATTTAACACTGGAACTGGAAGACATTTTAAATGTCCAAAATAAATACAACGAACACAAAGAAAATGAATTATGAATTGTCCTTCAACAACAACAAAAAAAAAAGTAAATAGGGCTAGTTGAGACCAAAGCACCGGATTGAAGACTTTGGTCATGCAGTTTTTGCTGGAAAAAGAGAGGGAGGAAAACAGTAAATCGTGTAAATGGAAATTATTGGGCTTGTTTTAATTTATCCTGTGATTGATTGATTTATTACTTATTGCAACAGGCCTACACTGCTTTTTAGGTTAATGCATTTGATGTGAGAGCAAAGGCTTAAATCTGAAAAAGGCAGTATAGAAACTTTCAAATGATTAAAAAGTTTCAGATCCATATGATGTTTAGCAAATAAGATTTCTGATGAATAAGATTTCTGATGAGATTTGAGGCATCTAATTGGTTAGAATAAATGTTAGTCATATTCAGTCCAAAGGTGATGTTTGTTACTGTTTTCACAAAAGAAGATTCTGCCATGAAACAAAAGCTTGTTCTGCTGAAAGTGTTTTCTATATTAAAGGGAATTTCTGAAATGTTTTTGATATAAAGTAGACCTTGTGCAGTGAAGTAAGCCTGTGCTCACACATCCACTCTGTTGACTGTTTAAATTTAGGTGGTGGAAAATATTACATAGTTGACTTAAAATTTTTATAAATCTTCTGGAAAATCTGAATGATCTTTTTCCCGCCCGAAACCTCAACAATAATACCCAGCTCTGTTGCTAATAGCAATGAAAAACTAAAAAGAACAGAACGTTTACTGACTGAAAAAATTATAGCTCTGTTTATTGCACCTTTTATAAAAAAATAGGTTTTTGACATATTTGTTAAAACTGTCAAAAACAACCAGTCATAACCAGGAGGAGGGTCTTGGCGCTGTCAATCAACCTCTAGTTCTCGCTGCTCAAAGTACTATTGATGGAGAAACAAGTTGCCACTACAGAAGAACTGTCTATGCACCGTAATTGGTGGGCATGCTAACTAACATTAGCATTCAGGAGGGGGGAGGATAAGCAGCATCACATGGAGAGTTATTGACAGCGCTAAGACCCGCCTCCGGGCTCTGATTGGCTGTTTCTAGTTAGCACTGAGAGAAGGTGGAGGAGCTTGATAAATTTTTTTCCTCCCATTTTTTTGGTCTCATACCAAAAATGGTTCATCATTACATCAGAAGTAATGATGAACCAGAAACATTGTGAGGATACATGACAAATGTTACTTTTGTCATGTATTTAAATGCTAATGAAATCTAGATTTGTAGCAAATTCTAAACATTGATGGAAATTTCAATTGAGACCCACTGTTCATAAATGTAACAACAAAAAATGATGCCTGTATCCCTTTGGGGTGCGCCCCCTGCTGGCCTGGGAGTCACAAAGACAGGTTAGAGTACTTATGCTTAGGTTAGAGTACTTATGAAATCTGCATTTCAGTGCTCATGATACACTTTATAGTGTATCATGAGCACTATAAAGTTCAGAAAATGTTCAGTTCAGGAAATGTTTTTCTGAACTGAATCTAATCAGCCTCGTTAGAAAAACAACCGTTAAAGTAAAATAAAGAGCAAAACTCAAATTATTCTTATGTGTTACTAAAACAGTCGCTCAAAACTCAAATTGAAGTGGGTTCTACTTTTCAGAACGGCAGCAGAAAACTGCTTCACATTCCAGAGGAACTTCAGGTCAGATTAGAGAAGCTCCTGCATGTGTTTTGTGTGGCCAGTCGCAGCAGGTGACCTCACAGATTGCCGATTGGGTTGTTCTGTTTGTCTGATAGCGAGCTGTAAAGCGACCTTAGTCCACGTGCACGAGACTGAATGAATGAATAGAGAGTGCTCCACAAACAGGAAGTGCGGCGTTTAGGGACGGAGCATGCTCAGGCAGAGTTTCCGCTGCCGAGGTGGGAGGAGAGGTGAAGGTGGAACCTGCAGAACTGCTTTGTCACCTTTTGCCAAACAATGAAGGCCTGTAGAGAGGGAACCTCATCCTCCATGTCTGTAGTCATTAAGCGAACTGCAACTCCCACTGTGCAGACAAATGAATCAGTTGTCTTCAAGTGGCTGTGGCCTCATTATGACAAGCGGTCTGCCATTATTAAAGCATCAGAGCATAAAATACTAGGTTTAGTCACCTTCAGCTGGTTTGCATCATCAGCATGTGAGCTGTGGTAGAATGCCTTTTTTAAGGTTTGTTTTCCATGCATATTATGTACATTTTTGAAAAAATCATTCTATTTGGTTTCACATCTCTTATCCAACCGAGTCCAGTATTCGTATTTCTAATCACTGCACATTATTTTTATGCTACTGTCTTGTACAGTTATTGTTATTGGTTAGTTTTTAGATGTATTCTAAAATTATATATCTTCGTGATAACACATTTTGCTTTAGATAAATTGTCCCAGGAATGATTGCGATAAACGATAATATTGGTGTTTTCAGACCATTTTCAAGTGACGTATTGAAAATGGCGTAATAATTCAAGTTTGCTCTCTCATAGATAAATAAACTTTAATTTTGTAAAGAACACCGGATCTGGAAGATATTTTAAATATGCCCCCAAAAATGACCAAAAACAACACATGGAAATAAAAGCCACACACAAGCAAAACCTCTGTAAACAAAATTCTTATTCCAAAGCTATTAATCAAATCAGAATAAAAGTTCTCGAGCTTCTTTTACTTTATTTACAGCTTTACATAAATTTCACCTTTGCTGTTTCTAATCTATCCCACATAACGTGATAAAATGTAGACTTGGATGGATAGAAAAGGTTTTCCTGTTTAAGCTCTGCTGGGTCTCAACACTGTAGTTGAGCATAATTCCTGTACAGATAACCATTTGTAAGGACTATCATTCAAAAACATCGCAAGTCATCTCGCGTTGTGAAACAACCTTCCATGTCCTTCTTCTAGTCTCCTCTGTGTTCACCTTCTTTTGGTTCTTTCCTGCTGTGTTTCCTCCTCTAATGCATGCTTGGTTGCATCATGATTTCTGCTGTAGGTTGTTTGTGTGCGAGGCTCACCACAGCGGTAGTTTTCATGACTTGACACTTGGGCCGAGGTCCAAACATCAGGAGACAAATTCATTAGACAGCTGGCTCAGTGTTGCTCCCTCTTTTTATAAGTTTATCTCCTTTCTCTGCCGTTTGCAAAATTTTTTTACATTTTTGAAACTCAAATATCAAAAGTTGAAGATTCTCCACTTTTCAAACTCAAATGTCAGTTTTATCCCAAAAAAATTCAGAGGTTAATCACTATTTCTGAGTTTAGTCTGGCAATTGCTCAACTTTTCGAACTCAATGATTTCCTTGTGTGTTTTTTTTTGTTTTTATTAGAAAATATCTGAGATCTTCAAAATGTAATTTTTTTTTTCCAGCAAATGTTTGACTTCTCTCAAGCTGAGATTTTTTGTTTCTTTCTTGAAAACGTCTATGATCTCAAGATCTCTGATTTTTATTTTTTGGTGGAAATGCACTCCTTTTTTTTCTATTTACACTGCCCCACATATAATGTAGTGGAAAATCAACGACCCAGTGAATCATTTACACTTTTTCCTCTTTTGAGAACAAGAGCAGTCTGTATGTTACAAACCGAGTCAATAAACCGAACCTGGGAACTATTGTACGACTTAAAACAACAGAATAAATAATTGAGAACTTAGGTTCAACCCCAGAAATGGCAGACCATTGCACCTCCTTGGTTCTGCTTCCCCTGGATCTGAATGGCTTCGTGGTTCCGTCTTCCACAGCGCCTCGTCTAATGCTCCACCGGCTCAGGTGTTGCCTAACGAAGACCCATCCCAGTTCAGCCCAATCCGCCTCCAGCTTCATCAAGCTGAGTAAACAGAAAAACCCCTGTATAGTATTTACCATCTTGTCACAAAAAAACATTGATTTAAGATCATATTTCAACATATCTAAAGTTTACACTGGACTCTGTTTGCGGTTAGTGAACCGTTTCCCTGCTCTAACAAAACTATTGATTGAACTCTACATCAGATGACTGGTATAGATGTAAAAGGTCGCCACCCGTTCGGAGGGCGTGTGTGCGCCCTACTTTACACTACTACCTAGTTTGTCATTGTTCAGTTGTGGCTCAGAAGAAAAAAAAAAATTCACACGTGTTCACCTAAAAATAAACCAAGGGAAACGGCTCCCAGTGCAGATATTTCAAGACAGTCCCCACTTTGGAGAAAAATGAATTGGGCTTCTTGCTGTTGGGGAAGTACTTGCATTATTAAAGGCAGGTTTAAGGGTGTGCATTCAATTTGTTTAGGCCCATGTGATGTAAATGGCACCCACAGGGTCACAGGAAGTGGCCTGCTTTGTTTTGGTTCGGTGTAGTTCGCTGAAGCCCTGAATGAGGAAAGCTGTAGGGAGAGGGTCAGTGTATTATGGGGTTGTGTACTGTAAGCATTTCTGAATCCACCTGTGGACGTTGTTGGTTGATACAGAGGATGGAACCACAGTGAACAGTCAATAGCTGTGGTTCACAACATCAGCATGTTCAGTCTGTCCTTCTGCCTCGTGGAGGGATAGAAAGTATGAAGCTATTAAGGCTGCAAATAACAATCTTATTAATTGAGAAATTGGACAAAAAATATTGTGATAAAACTTCAGTTCACTGTGTTTGGACATAAATGACAGTCCGTAAAGAGACCCAGTGTGGTTAGCGGGCCAGTGTTGATGCTGTGTGACCTCTAACCTTTCAGGCCGTTGAACAGGTCAGTTGTCCCGATAAAATGTCCTTCATTACCTTAAATAAATATTTAGTTTGCTGATGTTTTTTAGGTAAAACAGGGTTTTATGAAAGAGGAACACCAGTACCACATCTTCTGCCTGCAGCGCTCCATGTGAGGCGAGGCGCCCTCAACCACGGCCTGGTAGGGTGTAGGTAGCATTTGTTTCGGTTTCTTCAGAAAGTGCGAGAGGCCTGCGAAGAACGGCTTGCCTGCATCTCAGAGGTTTCTGGTGACACAGAAGAAGGAAAAGGGTACAGTTGTGATGTGGATGGTTAACACTGATCGCATTATAATGCCAGATGAGAAAAATTGCGTCTCCAGGGCAGCACTGTGCTGAAACACCCTTCAGAAGAACTAATGCCAAGTTTTCCTTACATGCATTAAAACCAAAGCATGTTGATTTTCATAAAGGGTTTGAACTAAACATGAACGGATTAACATTTTAATGCTAAATGTTTCCAGCAGACGTAGAGCCAGAGTTTAGGAAGTTCTTATTGAAAGTTATAAAACTAGTGTGGTGCTGTTTGAATTTAGCAACATAAGCTAATTGCTGTGTTCTTAGTTTGATCCTTCCTGTCTGAATACAAACAAACTCTACATCAGTGTTTGTGGCTTGAAGAGATGGAAAAGGTAGTTCACATTTCTGAACTACAGTCAGAAATGTGAAAGCATGAAACTGCTTTTACAGTTTCATATGAAAACAGTCACATTGCCGAGGAGCTCAGGGTTAGCAGGGAACAGCCCACTCAACAACTTGGTTTCATTTTGTTTTGTCAACTTGAAATATTTCATGTGATCAAATCTGTGCTCAGCTCTCACACCTGATGTAAATCTTGATGAACCAGATACTGCAGCTCATGGAAAGTGATGGGAAAGAATGAAAGTATTGATTAAAATCAGAGTTAATCTCTGTCAATTCAGATTTATTAGCAATATGCAGCTTTAGTTACAAGTAACATAGTTGGCATATTAACTGTCATCATGTGGCATCCTTGCATATGCATTTCCTGCTTCATATTTTGATGTACATACTTATTCCAGTGTACTTAATTTTATATTTATATTTAGTTTTTAATTTGTACATATATTTTTATATTTAAATTACTCGTAATTTCACACTTGTGTTATAAATTTTACACCATTATTTGTTTTACTTATATTTGCTATTATCTAACGCCTTGGATGGGAAAATCTAACCGCAGATAACCAATTTCCCTTTGGGGATCAATAAAGCATATTGTGATTTATTTTCTGTGGCCACCAATAATTTAGTTCTGGGTTATGATTGAATCTGCTCTCATTGACAGTTCTCTAACATAACAAGAGAGACTGAAATTCAATCTAAAATATGACTTAATCAAAACTCCTTAACTGCACTCAGAGCAAAATTTTGATTTTTTACACGAATAAATAATGATAATAAAAAAAAAACATTTTGGACTAAAATCTACACCAGTCAAGCTATGCATTTTGATGACCTTCCTTAAGTTAGAGATGCACCAATCCAATACTAATATCTGTACTGATACCCAATCCAGAATGATCTTAATTCTGAATCGGGTATCGATGACAATTTTATACTTGTTACTCTGAGCGACGTCATGCTTCATTATTTTACATTATTTTCAGAATTCCTAATTATACCTTCTGAGCCATTTGAAAGTTTATTTTGACATGTTTGACAAGGTAGTCGACTTATTGATTTTGTCAGTTTATTATTTATTTTCCATTGGCTGTTCTGCTCCTAATTGAACCGACTGAACAAATGAAAATTGCTTTGAACAAACTTGTGAAGTTATTGGTGGATTTAAATGTGATGTACTGGTTTAGTGCTATAAAATAAATGTGTAATTTGTTATATTTATATCTCTTTAAAAAAAAAAAAAAACGAAACACCTTAAGTCAATTCAGCTCTGTTTTTCTGTAGTAAACCTCAGAGTGGAAACGGTGTGTCTTTGCAGTCTTACCATGAACATGATGGTCAGTGTGTCCCGCCCACATATAATGAGGCATCAGGTGTGGGTGGGAGCCTCTGAGACAGGGTTTAAAGGTGTGGGGTGTGTAGGCCACTGGGTGGACCCTCCACATCCCACACACTCCAGTGAAATAGAATCACTGTTGTTCAACTCTGAGCACCGCTGAAGCTTTTCTGCTCCGTGCCAGCGGAGATACCGCAGCTGCTGGCAAACATGGCTTCCACTCTGACTGCTCTGTGGCTACACAGTCACACTTCTAAATCAGCGCAACACGCTCTTTATTTACTTTTTCTCAATTTACAGCATTTCCTACAGCTAAAGTGGCTCCTCTGTTAGTCTGGACCCCCAGCTTTTACAAATGACACCAATGTTCCGCATAGCTATTGATTAGTTTTTTGTTTTAACTATTTGAAATGCTTCCAACTGGTCACAGGTCTCGTCCTGTTTTATCCACAGTTTTCACATCCTTGTTTGTTTTTATGCAGTTATGAAGCACAGCGAAGAAACCCAAAACCGCTGCTGCACAAGTTACTCAACAGGTTGTTGCTAGGTAACGAAAGAGTGAATGAGTTAGTTGATGCGTCCGGCCTTCTTTAGCTCACAGTGAGAGGTTGAGTGGATACCGTCTTTCCTCTGCCTTCATCCCCCAGAATGCTGTGCGGTTCTGGATCGGAGTGCAGAGAAATGATTGAATATTCTGTTAGATGTATTATTAATTGATATTGATCACGTGTCTATCACAAGATATATTATTGATTTACTGTCCAGCTCTTCTCGGTTACCGCCAGAGGTTACCACCAGATTACCTGCACCTCTGGTTACCACCAGAGGTCCGTTAACAGAATAATTTCCATATTTGACCGGTTATGTTTTTTAAACGATTGGAAAAATTTAAAGCCTGTCCGATTTGACAGGTTATAATTAACACCCTGTAGTTTTAACAAATGGAGCTCAAGGCCTTACCCTCCCGCGCCCAGAAGGAGAGCGGCAGATGTAACATCTGTCCGTTCCGGGGAAGTGAAACCACGCAAAAAAAAAAAAAAATCCTTGTAAAAGCACACATCCAGAAAGTGCACAAGGTTAAAAAAAAAACTCGCAAAGTTCAATTGATCGGTTTGATCAGACAGATCCAACTGATTTCTCTGCAGATGTGACCAGGAGGAATTAGTGAGGCTGTGCGTTCAGACCCCAGCATGTGAAGTGCTTGTAATTTAAATGGAGTCGTTTAATTTAATTTATTATAAGTTACTGGGGTCACAGACAGTGGTTTGTGTCACTACCGAGAAAAAGTTAGATGCGTTCATCTGCTTTATGTGTGATGGGATCTGGATTCACGGTTCAACTTGGCGAATATTAACTAAACCGCATAAAAAAAGCTGCTAAATAGCCGATGTTAATATGATTATAATTCAACTTTTTATTTTTATTTTTTATAAATGTCGGTCAAAATGACGGAGAACAAAAAAGCCCAGCGCGACCTCTGGTTACCATGGCACCTTTCTATAGGTTCCTGACTACTGCAGACCTGGATCTGCAGTTCCTAAGATACTAGAGGAGAAAATGTTCACATGCTGCTTAGCTATACCTGATCATAATGTTATGCCTCATCAGTTGATGTTTGCTTTGATTAGATGTCGGACTGGTCTATTTAAAGGAAGCAAATTCAAAACCATTAAGTTGCTATCTTACTTGAAACTGCAGTGATGTAGTTTGGACGTATCAACAGAGAAAAACACGCAGGAGTTTTCATCTTTTTGATTTCCTCCTTGTGTTTTCTAAATGAATGACTTGTATTGTGAGCTATTTTTAAAGTTTCATATCTGTTGGTGTTTGCAGCATGTGTTTGGCTGCTGTGTTGTTAACTCAGATGACCCTCCTCCTGGTCCAGGGTTGAATCGCTGCAGGCCGACCGCTTCCTTGAATATCCTGCTTCTTGAACAGCAGCTCTGAAGCAGCGTCAAGCAATAATCTAGGTTTACTATTTTTACATTTTTTATTCATTTTTTTTTTACATTTTACTGGAATTACAAAGACATGTTCATTCTTTAAAATTAGATACAGTTTTTGAAATAAAGATAATGAATTCTGATTTGGAATGTGGTTGCCAAATGGATGATCAGTGGAATGATGGGTTTGTTCGCACACACTCCGTCAGGGGTGAAGTAAGGTGTCATAGTCACACTTCTTCCTCCATGGAGGCTGAAAGCAGGGAGAGTTTTAGGCCTAACTGCTTCTCCTGCTCTGTAGCTGGGATGCCCCCCCACACCCCTCCACCTGGTGGGATGAAGACTTATTTATGGTAGGAGATGAGAATCTGCTGAGCAACAATTAAAACCCAGTCTGAAGTAGAAATCTGCAAATCACCGACTTTAAGGTGTGCGTGTGCAGCAAAACCAAAGTGGTTCTTCTATAGTGTGCGTTGAAAGGAAATTGCATGTGTGCCGATATTCCAATATCAACGAAAATTTCTTTTTGCAATTGCAGCGTTTCCATTAAATAAGAAACGCAATTAAAATCACACATAAATAAATTAGCTAAAAAACATGCCACGCCATCATGAAGACCTACTACTTCCTGTGGTCTTCTGTGTCATTTCTGCCAGTAGTAACATCCCGTTGTTGATCACGTGATGCGAAAAAAGTGTTTCCATTGCAGTTTTCTGGCGGACTGTCGATTACCAATCTTTAAAAAGCCTGACCTGCCGATTCTGATTTTGCCCTATACCATTATATTTTATCTGAAATGTTGCTAAATATAGCAACATTTTAGCAACCAGCAACACTATTGTTGCTGATTTGGCAACAATAGGGTGACTATTGTTAACTTGACATGCCCACCAAGGCCTGTCCAGACATGCCTTGGTGGGCCGGTGTGCCAGTCAGACTTCTTTCACAGGAGAACAGACGAGGACAGGGGTTGATTTTTAGACCCTTGCTGAAGCAGATAAGATCGGCTTGAAATGCAAGTGTCGGCTGATCGCCGATCTCCCAAAATTAAGAAAATAAGCACTGATAAATTGACCAGCGAATAAATTGGTGCACCAGATTTCAATGGTTCTGAAGTTGGATTTTTTTCTTAAATGCTGAGGCTCACTGACTTCATGAGTCACACAAAGCAGTGCTTTGTGTGTTTTAACTTGCAAATATAACTGAATTCAAATGTGTATTCAGAGCAAACAGTTATAAAACCTTCAGCATGCTGCTGCTGCTCCCCACCCCCAGTCCACCCATGGGGAGCTGCGTTGCCGTTCTCAGCCACTCCTGAGCTCCTTTGTTGAGCAGGATTTTAGGAGCAGCAGCGGAAGCTCCAGTGACAGCTCAGGATAACCCACAGGAAGCCTGTTGGGCTGGAAGGATCTACTGCTGACCACTTCCTGGATCTCATTCCAATTTCCCCAATTTTTCAACACTGTACGTTTTTGGCATGCTGTAAATTTCAGGCTTGTGGTTCCGAACAGGTTTACTGTAAAGCACTGCCGCAGTACAAGATTTCAGGCTGGAGGCTACAGAATTTAATAGTAAATGAATAATACAGGACGGCATGTTCTTATTATTGTATTGAATTATTGTTTTTCATCCATTTAATTTTAAAGATTTCTACTTTGGGGTTGCTTAAGCTGAAGAGCAAAGCATGTCATGAATTATTAAAGCCTTTAAATGTGTTCTGCTGAAGGTGTTATCCTGTGATAAGTTGTTTCTCCACTAATAGTACACAGGATTGATTGACAGCACTAAGCCCCTCCTCCTAGCTTTGAGCAGGAGGGGCTTATTCACGGAAGAGGTGGAGGAGATTGATCTTTTCACAGATTATCTGTCTCATATCACACTTGTCATGACATAGTGACAGTTTTAACACGTACATAGAATATATTCTTTATAAAAGTAAAATACTTCAGCTTTAAAATTGTACGAACATACATAATTCCTCACTGTGTCAGATAAACGATCCTCAAAAGTATCCGTCTCCTGTGGATGCTAAAACCGGATAGAGGAAGCAGATTAAAACATGGAAACAAACTTCTGACCACTTGACACAGAGCTCCGTGGAACCAGCTCATTCCCCCTGGTCTTCTGGTGTTGAGTTTGGCAGCACAGAAGTATTCAATCCACTGGTTATTACACTCATGGTAAGGAGTTGACTCTGCACTTTGACTGATGTGAGGACGTTACGCTCCTGAACTTGACCAAGTTAAATGAATGTTGGTTCTATCTGATTACGGTGGAAGACTTTGAGGCTTCAGTTGTTTTATGTGTATGGATGAAGTCACTAGAGGTGGGATCTGTTAAAAACTGTTTATTTCTGCTAACCTATACAGAGTTGTACATTTTCCCTCATTGTTATTTGAACATAGCTAAGTCTTCTAGATGGATCCTTTCACATGCAGCCATTTCCCCTGGCAGGCAGGCAGGGGGGGGTCTTCATGTCTGAAGTCTTATAGCGGTCCTCCATGGAGCAGGTCAGGCTGAAATTCCTCACTAATGACTAATCCTTATCTCTTCCCTCCTTCACCTCCCTGATTCAGACACACCGACCACATGTTCAGGCACTAGTAAGCAAATAAAAAAAAGACATGATCTTCACTCTGGTCCACATCTCAAGAAAACCCAACTCTTCCACTTTCTGCTCTCTGCATTATTCAAAGCCGAACTGATTTCCTTCAATGCCAAAGCCGTCTTTTCTCTGAGGACGACCCGTTTCAGCAGCTTGATTCGGTATTTTTAATCCTCTACATATTGAGGATTAAAACGAGTTAAACTTGCTGGAGCTAAGGGACTTGCCTCTGGGCTGAGACTCAGTCTAATGAGGGCCATTTCCGCAGAGGGCTTTTCCTTTTGTTGACAATAGCAGCCAGCCTTCAGTTTAAACTAGATCGGGTGATACTGTGTGTGTATTAACGAGATCGGACCCTCTGTTGGTTCCCCTGATGTGGCAGTCAGTGTACGTTTGTCCTAACATTTGGATCTCTAAATACAAACCATCCCAGTTTTTGTTATTTTTATTTTGGTGCTACCGTTTAGTCTTCATAGTAATTGATTGACTTTGGTTTACAGGTGTTGCTAGACTTTTTAATACAATTGACCATATGCTTACACTGCAGATTATTGTCTGTTTGTCAAATCTTTAGAGCGTAATAAAGTTTTGGCTGCAGCCTAGGAAGCTTTCAGGTGAGATGTTTGAATGTTCCTTGGCTTGACAAAATGGAAGAACAGAAAAATCCGATCAGAGGTGGAAAATGGCACCCGCCAGCTGCATTCCCATTTCAAATATGTGCAAAACATTCGTCAGTATTCCTCTATTGTCGACAAAAACACAATCTTGCAGTTGCAGTGTTTCCATTAAATAAGAAACTCAATTAAAATCGCACATGAATAATTTTGGTCATGTGTGCCATCATCCTCCAACTACTTCCTGTTGTGTCTTCGATGTTTCTGCCAGTAGTGACATCCAGCTGTTTGTGTGATGTGAAAAATATGTTAATTCAGCAATTTTGTAAAATACACAGATTTGGACACAGCTGAGAATTCACCTCATCTTGGCGCAAAAACTTTTTTCTTTTTTTTTAATCGAAAGTTTTTCCAAAGTTTCTGTGTTTCCATTAAGCAAATCTCTTTTTGTAATGCCAGTTTGCGCATGATGATGGTCATGTGCGCCATCATCCTCCAACTGATTGTTGTGCAACAATCATACATGTGCAACAGCACAGCGACTGTTGCACAACTATTCCTCTAAATTAAAAATCATTTGATTTTGATTTGCAATTCTAGGGAAATTCCTTATTCTACAATATAGATTAAGAGCTGTGCAATCTGTGACATCATTAAAAATGCTCACCTTAGGTTGTGAAGGACGTGATAACTGAACTGGTGTTGTATTTCTATTATATTGGAGCGAAATTAAAGCATGCCTTCCATCATATGCTGAGCTTCCTGTCTACTGGAGGTGTTTCTCTCCAAAGCATGAGTGTCTATCAGCGGCTTAGTGAAATTGATATTTGGATATTGTCATATCACGACTCGTGTGTCGAGTCTGTGGTGATGCAGAGTGCAGCCTCTCATGGATGAATAAACCAAACTGTGTTAAGTTTGACAGGATGGCTTGTTAAAATAATTTCACTAAAGAGAGCTGTTGAAAATGTAGGCCAGCGGTGAGCAGCACAGCTACTCTTCCACCACGAGAGGTTTCTTCCTTTAATTCATATTAACATGAATGCGGTCATTCTGGCTTGTTGCATAAGCTGCCATTTAAAGTCCTCGCGTCTTTAGTCCTAATTTACTGAATTGCATTTTTCTTTCATGCAAAATTAGATTTGAATATCTTTGTATTTAACTGAAAACTACAAAATCTCTTCAAACCTTCCACAATGGCTCTTTAGAAGATTGCCTACAAATAATTAAAGGACTTATTATGCAAAATTCTTTTTTTTTCTTCCATCTGAGTCTCTACTGCTTCTAAAAACAGTCCAAGTGCTAAAAAGAGCCTTCAATCAGCTTTCTGGCAACAAGTTCACGTTTGTTGGTGTCTGGAAAACAAGCCATTTTAAAAACCTCCTGATTTTGAAGTCGTTTCTGAATCCCTCATGCTCGTTCAGAACGTTCCACTTCCGCTTCTGGGTCTGACTTGGTCAAACATTCACCTTTGTGCATCTGTTTACAGCCATTTTGTGAGTGTGAACATTGAATTGGGGGGGAGGGAAGGGGGCGTGGTCAGCAGCAGCTTATTTGCATAAAGGTGATGGAGGCCTAAAACGGTTCATTCTGAAAGGAGCTCAGTATAGGCAGCGGTGATTGAGCAGGTGAAATCTCATTATCAGAGAATGACTGTGCAAAAACATCATAAGTATGTTTTCTCTATTCCATAGACTAACCCTAACCTGTTGAAAAGAAGCATAATACATCCCCTTTAAGAAGCAACTAATGTATTTACATCTAGATGCAACACATGCAGAATATAGCAGATCTTGAGTTCTTTTTTTAAAATAACTGCATTGAATTTCTACTGCAGAGTGACTAACTGTAGCAGCAGCGATCTGTCTTTAGATCCAATTTTAATCAGGTTTAATTTTCCACGGGAAAAGTATTTTTAGTAGTCGTTTTTTTTTATACTTTTATTTTTTAAGGTTGTTTAACATTAGCTGCTCCTTAGCTGCACCTGTTTAGCTGCACCGAGGGGAAGAATGAGACTCTGGTCTGTCCAGACTGGAGACGGCTGGGCTGGAGGAACTCAGAGCCTTCCTAGGAATTCCAGTCATTTTTAACACAGAGTCACATTCAAGTCCTGTTGCATTGACATGGTCTCAGTCAGGCTGTGCATTTCCATTTAAAATGACCAGAAAAGACTCCATCGCAGGATAACTCTGCGGTTCTTTCTCATTTCACATTAAAATGCTTTTAGTTTCATCAGAGATGAAAAGATTAAAAAAATTCAGCATGTTTTTGTAAACGGGCAAAATATTCATTAATGTAATTGTGTTATACCTCGGGTATTAATTAGCTGCAGGAGGGTAGTTTAGCATCTGCTTCCTCTTTATAATATTCCACTTTCACTCAGACTAAAGGCTGAATATCTGTTCTGGTCCCGTGTGTATAAGCGGACATCATAAGTGTGCAGCAGCGAGTTAACTCTGCAGTTTGACTGGTTTATCTCTCAGATAGTTAACTCACAGTTCATGTGTGATTCATCCGGCCCACTAGCAGCCTGTGTTGCTCTCCATGGAGATGAGAGAAGCTTGTTGCGCCGCGTGTTTCAGCCCAGTGGCTGCTGAGCCGCTCAGCCATGATTAATTCAGGCAGACCTCTGGAGAGGAACGGCAGGCAGGGTTACCCGGAGATCTGGTGTCTGGCTGCCAGGATCACAACGCCGTCTATGGAGCAGCACCTGGAGAACGGCAAACATGCACATGACAACCTCACGCTGCAATGGCCGCAGCTAACGTCACTAGATCAACACGACTAGATCTATTGTTTTAAATAAAGTGCTAAAGTTTTTACTCTATTAGTCTCTTGGAGCTTTTTCATTTCAGGCTGGAAGGTTTGTGCTGAACTGTAATATTCAGTTTTAGGGACGCGAGTTATCGATTGATGAATTTCTGAGTTGAAAATTTGCTATAAAAAGTTTGACTTTTGAAACTATAAGTATAAAAATAAAATAAACTGACAAACATGTAAAAACAAACTGCAACAAACCTCCTTTTCAAATGACTCAGAAAGTGAAATAAGGAATTCTAAGAGTAATGTAAAATGTATAATAAATCCTAATGTAGCTCAGAGCACAAAGCGTAGAATTACACTTACTAGATGTGCCCTGTTCAGTGTGGATGGGGCAAATTGTCACCGATACTCAATCTGAAATGTCTTTCATTATGAGGACTCCTACAGATATCAATATTGGTGCATCTCTCAAAAAAGGAGGGTCAGGTCCCTGCAGGCTCTCCCTTGCATCATGAGAAAGTGTCCCAAGGTCATGCGTTGGTTCATCCTCAGCTCAGAACTCCTTCCTGTTCTCAGGCGGTGACAGAATGTGTCTGAAATGATCCCCATCATCCCGGCCTCCCTTCCTCTGGATGCCACTGCAGTGAGACTCCAGTGTCAGCAGCCAATTAGCCCCCCCGTGTGTCGGCCCCTCAGTCAGCCCAACTTGATGGATGAATGACTCGGGCGCCGCGTCAGGCTCATGCATCACCTGCTGTGATAAAACGGCACTCAGAGGACAGCGGCATGGGCACCCGGGGCTGACCACCACGACTCTTTCTGGACGAGTCACAAAGAGTTGGACGCAGAATTGTTGGTCAATTTCAGCAGACAGTAATGGTCTAAATCCAGTTTTTCAATGTTGAGCAACAGATTTGAGTGTGTGAGTTTGCGCCCTTGAAGAACTAGTCAGATCTAATGACGGCTTGTTTTGCTACCGAAACTTATTTAGTGATGTTTATTGGATTGGATGATCAGATATTGTGAAGAAGTGAGACTTGTTGCAGTCGGCCTCCAGCTCCCTCCTGCATGTCAGACTGGTTCTAATGACAGCAGCCTCATGAAGGGCCAATTAGTAGAAAGTCGTCCCAGGAAACCAACAGAATGCACAGACGTCCACCAAACAACTTTTCACTAAGGGTTCCGCAACCAGCAGCATTTTCAGCTCAGTGACCCCTGATGAATATAATTTGCTTTTTGAAGTTCTTACTATCTCTGATTATAGTGAAAAAATTATTATTTCAAGGAAAGGAATGGTTTATTTATTATTTATTTATGGTTATTGCTCCACCCTAACATCCCCGCTAATGATGGACCAAGGTGACCCTTCAGAACAGCTGGGGGACGAATTGAGACCGCCATGACTGAAATGAATACATGCTCACCAAATTAAAGAGACGCTGAACAAATTTAGGGGGCAGAAGCTCTGATTTCCCTTCTTTTTTGAAATATGTTCATATTTTGAGATAATGTTAGGCTTTAGATAACTGTATGACAGGAGCGCTGCGGTTCAGTGATGGATTCAACACGCAGAAAGGAATTCCTGGTAGCTGAATATTATCAATAAAAATGAATAAATTAAGATGTTTTTTTTTTTTTTGCTTTATTCTAGAGATAAACTGTTTGTCTTTCCAGATCTTCCAATTGCAGCAACAGGAGTAGCTTCCTCTGCATTAAGTAAAACCTTCCTGTTGTCACACGAGTGGATCCTGAACACATTCTAACCGTATTAATTTGACATCAGCGTTGTTATTTCCCTTATCGCTTTCTATTAGCAGGGGCAGATAATAAAAACGTCGCGGCGGCTATTAAGCCGTGACAGATGATGACATTTATAGCTCATCCATTTCATTCCAGACACAAAAGAACATCAGCTCTTTGCAATAAGTAAATCACCGTGGCCCTCTGCCCTGATGCAGCTAACTGTGTAGCTTGTGTGTCGTAGCCGGGGGCTCCAGGGTTAGCAGGAAGATAACAGCTGGTCTGGAAAATGAAACGTTCCTTCTTTACTCTGATGTCACGTTATTAAAAAACATGATATGGAAAACAATGCATGATGTCAGCGGAAGGTTATAAAATCGCTTCTGCGGTTGCATGCTTCCCCTTGAATAACCTGAGCGCATTGCAGCCCTGAGCGCTGTCTGACAGGCCGCGTCAGCCGCTGTTAGCGTCCCAGCTCCTGCTGCAGGAACAGCAGAGCATTCATGACTACCGCTGGTTGTTGACATCTGACTTGACAACTGCATTTGATGCTTCTTGTTGACCCCCGTGTCTGTTACTGCATTTCCATTACAAATGTGGGCAAATGTTTGTCTGTATTCTGGTAATATAGGTAAAGAATTGCAAAAATAAAAAATACAACTGCGTGCTTCTACTGAATAAGAAATAAAGTTGAAATCACATGTGAATACGCTTGTTCACGTGATGAGACATTTAAAATTTTAGCAGTGACAGATGTAAACAGTTGCATGAGATATATTCATAACTTAGCCATTGCGCCAGCGCCCATTACCTATCAGCCAATCAGGGGAGACGTCTGCGCGCATGCCCCTTTTACTTGGGGACGGCTACATATGTGACATTTTGGGAAACTGCAGTCGGCCATTTTTCAGAAAAGCTGTGGATTCAACACGTTTTCCAACTGTGTGATGCTGTGAGCTCTTTGGAGGAGCCAGCTGAATATTGTCAGAAAAAAACCCCAAACCATCATCCTCCTACTACTTGCTTTCTTCATTGTATTTTTTGCCAGCAATTACCTAAAAAAAAGTAATATTTTTTTTTCTAATGTATTGCGATAAAGTTCCAAGTCCACATCACCGATCCCTATTAGTAACATTCGGCTGTTGATCATGTGACTCGTGTGATTTGAAGTGTTTTGATATGACTTGAGAAAACTCGTCGTAGCGCAAAACCAACCCTATGCAAAAATGTTTATTAAATACGACTTTATTTTAGTTTGGGCAGTTTAGTGGCTAATGGAAACACAGTTGCTGTTGACTGTAGTTTGCTGCAAAGTACAAATAAAGATGGGCTTACTGACCTTAATGCACAGCCGTCCAAGCACTGCTTTGGAGTACACTCTATTTTAAAAAAAAGTAATTGTAAGAGTAATTTTTCCTCTTCTGTCTCTTTCATATCTGTTGAATCAGCAGTTTTATCAGCAGACCAGTGACTCTCAGGCAAATGTGTGTTTATTTATTTTTTTCCGCGTGCGTGTGTGTGTGTGTGTGTGTGTGTGTCTGTTTCCAGCTGGTCGGCGGTCAGTTTGACCTCGAGATGAACTTCATCATCCAGGAGCCAGAGAGCATTGTGTGCATGGTGGAGCTGCTGGACAAGTGTGAGCCCACGTGTCAGGCCGAGATCTGGAGCATCTTCACCGCCATCCTGAAGAAAAGCGTGCGGAACCTGCAGGCGTGCACCGAGGTGGAGCTCATCCAGCAGGTGCTGCACCGGATCTCCACCACTGACAGCATGATTGCAGGTATTGGGCGGGAAAATGTTTTTATTTGTTGTTGCTGCATTTTCACTTTCACTTTTGGCACATTATCATTCAATCTGTTGAGCCTTTTGAAGATGCAAATGAACAAACAATACCGTTCATTTTTTGAATAAGAAAATGAACATTTTGTTATTAAAGGTCTTCAGCTGAAATGTATTTCAAAGCTCGGGCCTTTCTGCTTGCCTTGACATGAATACAGTGTACTGCTGATCTGACTACTTTTGATTTACTGATTAATAACTGGATAGCAAAAGGTGCTGAATAGAAAAATTTTTTTATTTTCCTTTTTTACAAAATCCAAGCCAAGTGAAGCTAAAACTGATTCTATAAGAGTTCTGGGTAGAACTCTTATGAATATCTTCAGACAAAGAAGTTTTGTTTTTTCCTTCAGATTTGAATGCTTATCATTTTGCACCGTTTTGTAATTATGGCTCTGACCGAGTTATTATTTCAGCAAATTGCCTTTTTTGAGTCTGTATAAACACTTTGCTGTGTGATGTCACGCGCAATGTTCCGCCCTCCATCTCACTGACGACTTAGCAGGCAATTGGTTTTAGCTGTTAAGTTGTCAACGTAACACGCTAAATCTTAACTGTGTGGGTGATATTTAAAAGAAAACGAGACGAGTTGTTTTGCTGGTAATTATTAACACTCTGTCAACTAGATAGCAAAGTCAGAAAAAGTTTTAATAAAAAAAAATAGCGAGAGACAGGAAAGTAGGTCAGTTATGCTAGCTTGACTATGACAACCTGTACATATGGATGTGCTGTAGAATTTAATGTGCTTCGATTCGATTAAAAAAATTTAAAATAAATGAGGCGACCCCCACACTCAAAAACTATCTGATGGATCATCAGTGGAGCTAATTAACATCCATTCTGTTCAGTCACTTATTAATATCAAAACATAAAACTGTAAACAGTCTGAATGTTCTATTCTTCGTGCGGGAAATGTTTGCGTGTTTTCTGGCGTTAAATCCCGTTTAGTGTTGCTGCCAGTCGTGTTGCTATGCTAATGAGTCTGTGTGTAACAGCTGACAGCAAGAAAAAAGTGAGCAGTTTTGAATCATTCTTCAAAGGTTTTTCTGCATTATTTTTCTCTTTGCTGTGGCACGCTGCACTAAATTGGTAATACCTCCATCTCCGGGTTTCATTTTGCTAAGAGAACTGTTCTGCTGGCAGCATGTTATGAATGACGAGTTAAAGACTCGTCTTTTTGCCCTCCAGCGTTGTGCAAAATTTCCAGATGTAAACAATAACTTTAAACACGTCTGTACTCTGGTCCACAATTAATCTGTTCCAAAATTAGTTGAAGACACTTTCAATAATCGATGAATCATTCCAGCCTTCACCTTCATGATTCTGTTTGTTCATTAATGTTCTCCAAACAAAGCTCTGAGGCCTCCATAGAGGATCATTGACATTCTGTGTGAAGACTGCTCACAGGTTTTGGTTTCACATTAGGCAGCACTGTGACCCACACACTGCTGTTGGAGATTTGCTGAGCAACTTGTGTTGCTACACCTTTGTGATGCTCCTGTCACAAGCACGTTATACATTGTTGCCTAAGGAGGCGTCAGTGTTTTTAGATGTAGGGTGAGCTGAACCTTAGCGGAGGCAGACCAGTGACCCAGATGAACACCTGCAGAACGCTGGCTCAATAAAATCCAGAACCAGACTGACTAGTTGGAGTTTAAAGTCCACCACTCTAAAGGCGGCTAATTTGTGGCCAGGAAAGCACTTCCCTGTCCGAACAGTACTGCAGGATTGTGTTTATCGAGTCAATAATTCCCCAGCTTCTCTGCTAGAAGCGCGCTGCAGCCGCAATGAATATTTCACCTGAGGCAGCTAAAGACACAACCTCCCACCGAGGAGTCAGTGGAGGAAGATTTGTGAAATTCTCTAGCAAACTTTATGATCCCCCCCCATCCTCCCCAATGTGTGACCTCATGACCTCACCCTCCAGTGCTGCATGTATTGATTGACGGTGCAGTCCTGATTGAGTTACAGTGAACAGTCTCAGTCTCAAGTGTCAGAGCAGCATTTTGCACATCTGCAGATCTGGAGGGAGTCCATTCTGTGCTCGGTGACCTCTGTCCACCGTGAGCAGCTCTGTCCTCCAGTGGTTGAGTCACATCAAGCAAGGCTGATGAGAAATGAAGTTTCCTTAAAGCATAGCTAACAGTCTACCACTCACTTTCTATCACTACCGACTACATTCATTCATATTCACCTATGGTAACACTTTGCAGCTGTATATTCTATACATCTCGGTTATTATTGTGACTATGAAGCCTCGCTTCACATCAGACTCTATGATAAACTTTCAATCGATTAATGGCACCAATTTAAGGTAAAACTCGTTCCAAAACTCCTGAATAGTTGTTTGTGTCTCATCAGCTTCTGTGTTTTAAATCCTTGTTCGTTTCCAGCTGTAAACCCCATCCTCTGCCTTGTGTGTGTGTGTGTGGGGGTGTGTGTGTGTGTGTGTTGCAGACCTGCTGGTGGACATGTTGGGTGTGCTCGCCAGCTACAGCATCACAGTAAAGGAGCTCAAGCTTTTCTTCAGTAAGCTGCAAGGGGAGCAGGGCCAGTGGGTGAGTCAGAGTCTTAACATGATGTGCTCGAAACATTTGAACAATGTTCTAGAAAATCTATCACTTTACTTATGTTAGATTGCCCATTAGCTTCCACACAAACCCTGTTGTTGTAGTTACGTTGGGAAACCAGAGAAGGTACAGTAGCTTTAACATGACTGGATGTTTTTAGGCAAAGTCTTTTCCTGCATAAATTATAGAGTCTTAAAGAAACTCTGCAAAAATAACTGTAACCTCAATGGGTTTCTGACTTATGCCAGTATGAGCTCAGATGATTGATTTGATCAGTTCTAATCTTCTGCAGGATCAAAGCCACTTTATAATGACAGCAATGCATGAAAGCCTGGATTGTATGTTTGGGCCTTATTAAGAGGCACGTTTATGCTAAAATGCAAAAGTTGTGAAGTTGTGTTCTGTTTCCATGTGGCCTGGGTGATGCTGCTGCACTATTAATGTTTTACTAAATTAACTGAAAGTAGAAAAAACAAATTAGATGATTTTTTAAATATTATTTTAGTCGGAATAAATTGTGGAGCTAATTAGGAATGACTAATAACTGATGTTGTGGTACATTCTTTGAGATAAGTATTAAAGTTTTAAAGCAGACTGTGTTGGATATTAGTTGTTCTGGCAAATTATAGCAGTGTTATATAATTTCTTGACACATTTCGTAGCACAATCACAATCACAATGTTGTATGTATCAAATGGGACTTAAAAGAAATTTGACTTCTGCCTTGAAATTGGGTCTGTGTTGCTTTCTGACGCTCTGCCTTCAGAAAGTCCTCACAACAATACTCCTCCATGATGCTGTTTCCAACCATTTTTAGGAACATTGCACTCACTCAGAAGTAGTTTCTATGATGAGCTCAGCAGACTCACAGGTCCACCAGGTGTTTGCTAATTCCTTCTGGCTAGTCTGGAGGAGCTGAGTAAAGTTAATTTGTCTCAATGATCAACTTTGCTGGTGCAAATATGAGCTTATATTACTGTTAAAAAACAATAATTAAAATTAGTTGAACGTACCCTCAGTGTTTTTATCCACAAAACCAAACCCAGTTGCTACGCACACTGGTTTCCAGGACAACCATGCGGCTGTGCTGATGTTGTGTCTAGGTTTTCTGACGGAGTGACAGTAACTCACAGGCCGGTTTCTGTCCTCAGCCGCGTCACGCCGTGAAGCTTCTGTCGGTGCTGAAGTACATGGCTCACAGGAACGGTCCAGACTCCTTCTTCAGCTTCCCTGGAAAGAATGCAGCGGTAAGTGCGCTATACACACAGATGATGAAAAGTGTCTATGGCAGGAATTTAACGTTCACGCCAACTAGCCTTAGCATTTATGACAGGTTCTGCTACCAGGGAGAAGCCATAGCAGAGAGGGCATGATTGACAACTCTTAAGACCCGCCTCCTGGCTCTGATTGGTTGTTTCTGGTTTGCACTAGGAGAAGGCAGAGACTATATATTTTTATTTTTTTCCCTACAGATCATCTGTAGGGATGATGTTGTGACAGTTTCAACAAAATATTTTTTTAAAAAACCACACTACTGCTTTAAGCAAAAAAACTCACCCAGGTTTTTGAGAATTTTCTAGAATTTCTTTCCCAAAGCAATTGGGAAAGAAATTCCTACCGTAGAATTTAGAATTCTCCTTATGGGTTACCAAAGTTACTTATATAACTTTGGGTCACTTTAACCCCGACAGTACAGTATGTAAACATATGACCTGCACTGTTGGCAAACACTGATACTTTTTGCTGCTCTTGCCTTGGAGGACTGGATCTTGGTTTGAGGTAGATGTAGCGGCCATACTTGGACTATAACAGCTTGAGGGATTTGATCGTATTGACCCAATTTGTAGCTTTTTTTGTCTGCTGCTGTTCACATATATTGATATTTTGATTCCATCAGGCTATAGCTTTACCCCCCATTGCAAGATGGCCGTACCAGAATGGATTTACGTTCCACACGTGGATCCGAATGGATCCTCTAAACAACATCAACGTGGATAAAGACAAGCCTTATCTATACTGGTAGGTGATGGTGACTCAATATCCTAAAGCTGCTGGGCTGAGTAAAACTGCATCATCATCATTATCACCTTGGAGGAAACCATGATGTCAGTTTTCAGCCTCAACTAAAATATAAACACTTTAATTCTTTAGTTTTTATTCCTTTTTTGTCATTAGCTGACCTCAAACATCCAAAGCTTTTTTTCTTCACACAGTAGCTGTATATTTCTCTATGATTTCTCATCAATCTAGCTATGTTTCCATTACAAAAGTGTGCAGATATTTGTCAATATATACTGTATATAAAAAACTCCACATTTTCACAGTTGTTATGGTGTTTCCATTAAGTAAGCAGCCAATCAGAGGAGACTTTGACGTCTGATTCAGGCGTTGGAGCAACAAGACCCTTACATTTGGAGCGGTTATGTTTGCGGTGTTCTGGAGAAATTATGGTCGGCCATTTTGCAGAAGAGTGATGCAATGAAGCAACTTTTTATGAACTGTGTGAAGCTGTGAGAGCTCTGGTGGAGCCAGCTGCATATTGTCTGAAAAAACAAAAACAAACCATCATCCTCCTTCTACTTCCTGTCAGCTTCTTTGAAGACATCAAGTCTTTGACAATGTGACTCTTGTGATGCGAAAAAGGTGTTTACTTTGCAGTTTTGTGAAATCCATATATTTTGATAGAGCTGAAAAACTACCTCAACCTAATACCAAGAACCTTTTATCAAAAAACATGATTTTATTTTTTTTTTTTAAACTGGCATGTTTCCGTTAAACAAATCTATTTTGCTTTCAATTTGCGCAATGGAAACACAGCTGATGTGCCTGAGCTTTTCTCCTTAGAGATGATGTGGCTCACTACACAGATGAGCCACATCAAGCTGCTGATTAGGCAGCAGGATAATTGCTCAAGTGTTCCTGAGCAATAACTTTACATGCGTTTTCCGTTTATCTCGTTGCAGCTTCCGCACCAGCAAAGGCATGGGCTACTCTGCACACTTTGTGGGCGGCTGTTTGATAGTGACCTCATTGAAGTCAAAGGGCAAAGGCTTCCAGCACTGCGTGAAGTACGACTTCAAACCACAGAAGGTACAGAAGGAATCCCACCGATCAATCTGTCATCTGCACCACCTTGAGACAATCCGGACAATTCTGGAGCTGAACTTGAATATTATTCATATTTAATAAAACTGACCGCTGAGACCATTGGAAGTAAGAACGGAAATAAAATGTTAAAGACCCATCTGTCATCCACAGTTGTTTGGCAAATCCTCTTGAACTTCATGAAAAATGTCTGACTTCACTTCCTGTGAAAGCATCTGAAGCTGAAATGAATGGAATTACCAGACTGTTGCATGAAAACTGCAATTCAATTCATTTTCTTTCTATATCACCGATTACAAAAAAAAGTTATTTCAATTCGATCTCAGATGCATTCTAGTCGATCCCAGTTATCAGACATTGCATTGAGCTCAATTCATTATTGAAAGTAGTTCCTGAAGTTTTTGTCTCAGGAAACCCAGCAGAGCATCAAGTCATTGACTTGCAGCGCTCGCTCCTCCTGGACCGGCAGGGGGCGACAGTTGCTTGCCTTGTTGTTAACTTTACAGCAATCCCTCATACCAAGCATACACAAAGCAACAGTGGAGGGAAAACACCCCCACTAATAGAGACACAAAAAGAAATGGAAGAACTGATGTAGGATTACTTGAATTAATGTTGCTCCCTTCTGCACAGACATCCATAGAGCAGAATGTGTGTGAGGAAAAGCAGAAATAAGGATAATCCACAAAGCTAACTTTAGTTGACTCACACTATAGTTATAAAATATCCATGGCATTACCTCCGTGGTTGAACAACTGCTAGAAGATGAGAAATAAGTAGGCGAGACGATACCCTGAGGGGAACGAATTCTGATGGAAACGGGTTAATGAGCTAGAACTGCCTGCTCGTCCGCTGTGGTCAGAATGTGTTGCGACGGAGCGGCTGACATGTGCTGAGGTGTGACGTGTTGTCGTTGCTGCAGTGGTACATGGTGACTCTGGTTCACGTCTACAATCGGTGGAAGAACAGCGAAATCAGCTGCTTTGTGAACGGAGAACTGGCCTCCTACGGAGACATCGCCTGGTTCGTCAACACCAGCGACGTAAGTGGCTCAAGTAGCATTATCCACCACAACAGTGACGTAATACTAATAAGGTTACAAGAACAGTAACGTAAAATATCAGCATCATATCTTGTATTTAGTGTGGACTGTTTCCTTATAAAAAAGTTTGAATTGGACAGCCAAACTTTCACGTTCACGAAGTTTCAAGAACATAAAACTTCATGAATGTTTACGACTGTTGTCATGGCGCATCACTCAGCAAATAATGACATCTTCAATGCAAAGTTGACTCTATTAGTTTCAATGTAGGTTTTAATGCAACTTTGCAAAAACATCATTATTTATCAAAAAATGTTGACACTTTTTAACTCACTTTCAATGCAAATTATAATGCAAATTTGCATTAAAATTTGCATAAACATAAAGACTTGTTCATCTTCATTATAACATTATGTCATGTTTATGACAGTGTTATGTCAGTCTTATGCACTTCAAATAAAGTGTTAGCAATAAAACTAACTGAATTAAACAAACAAGAAGTCACAACAACATAAAACTAAACTATAATGGAAAAACCCCAAACTGTTCTGACTGTGTTGGACATGAGGCTCCATGTTGAGCCAGGCCTGATTACTCTCAGCCCTCCTGCTGTTGGTTCACTGATGATCAGAGGCAGATCCGCCAGCAGGGATTTGCTTGTTTAACCCTTTACCTTCGACCCCTCCTCTCTGCTCGTTTCCCCACGCAGACGTTCGACAAATGCTTCCTCGGATCATCTGAGACGGCCGATGTGAACCGTGTCTTCTGTGGACAGATGGGCGCCGTTTACCTGTTTGCAGAATCTCTCAGCGCCGCTCAGATCCTGGCCATCTACCAGCTGGGCCCCGGCTACCAGGTTCACACCCACACACAAAACCACATGCACCGATAACTGCAGAATATGACCGAATTTGGGGAGATGAAAAGACCCGTCAGAACCGAATCTCCTCTCATCCGACGCATTTCCCTCATTTTTCATGATTATTTTTTTTCCCCCTCTCACGTAGGGTACGTTCAAGCACAGGGCGGAGAGCGACCTGCTGTTTGCCGAGCATCACAAGACACTGCTGTACGACGGCAAGCTGGCCTCCAGCATCGCCTTCGCCTACAACCCCTGCGCCACGGACGCCCAGCTCTGCCTGGAGTCCTCCCCGAAGGACAACGCCTCCATCTTTGTCCACTCTCCGCACGCTCTCATGCTGCAGGTAACCAAACACTCCCCGTTCAGCTGGGGTGGGAATCACAAGAAAGCTCATTGTTGGGATTGAAGCTGTTAGAACCTGTTCATGTGGTGTCATTCAACACACACACACCCAGTTTACACACACGCTCTCACACACACTCCGAGTAAAATATGAATGAATCTGTGACCCATTTATTCGGTTTTGTGGAGAAGTGAAAGTTTTTCAGCACAAGTTCTGTCAGGATAGATGAGAATAATTAATTTTTAGCCAATAACAAATGTGTTGAAATATTTAGATACTCACGGTGAGTAGAATAACCAGAAATGTTACTCAAAAGTAGTGATACTCAATCATATTAATAATAATAAAAGTGGGGATGCAGAGATCAAGGTTTTAAAAGCCACTTGTGATTTCCAGTTTACTTTGTCTGATTTCAAAGTTTTTGTTTTGTCCAGTTAAACATACCAAACTTTGACCCTAAATGGAAAATACTATGCACCAGTTCTTCAGTTTCATGGTGCTTGTTATATTGGAGAAAATATAACAAATCAGAATTTTTCTCCAATTCTGATTTGTCGATCAGAATTTATTGTTTCAACACAAAAAAATAAAAATAAAAAATATATATATTTATATATATATATTAAAAAATATATATATATATGTTTTTTTTTTGTTTTTTTTTGAGAAATGAAACGCAATGTAGCAACTCTAACCTCCTCCCTACTGCGGTCGGAATTCAAATTTATGACTTTCACGTAAGTGCAAGAAATATCCCGTAACACCAGGACGTGTGTGTGTTGTAGGACGTGAAGGCTGTGGTGACTTACTCAGTGCAGAGTGGCATCCACTCCATCGGCGGCGTCCAGGTCCTCTTCCCTCTGTTTGCACAGCTGGATTATTGGCAGCCCTGCAGTCAGGAGCCCGACACATCTGTCTGGTAAAAACCTCACGAGCTGCTTCTCCTCTCGGTTTGCTCAGCTAAACAGCTTTACGAGCAGGTTGAGAGTTCATTGTTAGTTGTTTGCTTCAGTTTTGCATGTTGTTAAATTCTGCCTTCAGAGAAAGAACTGGTTTTACTACAACCTTATAACTCAGGAAGGAATCTTTCCAGCAGTTTTGTAGTGTGGTGTGGAGTAGGGATGCACCGAAACACTTTTTGGTGCATCCCTGCCGATATCTCAGGTTTATCATCGGCTTTTTACACACAGACAAGAATGTACTTAATTACAAGTTTATTTGCTAACTCTGCACCAGCACAGCTTCCCAAACCTGATCAAACACGTGAAAACAACACAACTTTAATTTGTTCAGTCAATGCAGTTAGGAGTGGAGCAGCCAATGGAAAATAAATAATAAAGAATCTGAAAGTGGCAGAAGCAAAAGGTTGACGACCTTGGTGAAGTGTGCAAACGATAAACGGCAACAAACCTGCTTTCAAATGGCTCGCAAAGTTCAATTAGGAATTTTAGATATGAAGTAAAATAAAACTATAAAGTGTCGATAAGAGTACAAAGTATAGACTTATAGAACAGGCACCGATATCCGAACTAGAATTTTTAGATCTGATCTGTGCGTCTCTATTCTGGCAATCAATTGAGTTTATTTGTGCAGCACATCTTAGCAACCAGGCTGTTCAAAATGCTTGACACTATTAAAACGCAAAGTCACTAAAAAGCCCATACAGTCGACAATCGGAAAGAAAAAAATGGTAACAAACATTACATTTTGATGAGTGCATCACCAAAGTCATCAATACAGATATGTTGGTCGATGTTAGTCTAAGATTTGCCTTCAGGTGGGCTCCTCTCAGCTTCAACACTCCAGTCCAGTCTGCCTTCATGTCCCTTAAGATCTGGACAGTCTGGACTTTCCCAGCAACTCACAGATTATTGTTTCTATCTAAGCTGCTGTCTCTCTGCTGTCTGTCTCTGTCTCTGCGTTGGCGAGTAGCTGCACGCTGCTATCCTTCATGATGGAGCTCCTGAAGAACTCCGTGGCTATGCAGGAGCAGGTTTTGGCCTGCAAGGGCTTCCTCGTCATCGGCTACACTCTGGAGAAGGTGACCTCTCTAAACGTCTGGCCCATCTGGTCGATGTTTAACCTTTAAGAAGCTCCAGGTGAAGCCCAGTTGCCATGTTTTCCCTCCGTCTCTTCGCCGCAGTCCTCCAAGGTGCATGTGACGCGGCCCGTCCTGGACATCGTATTGGCCTTCTCCAGATACCTCAGCAACCTGCAGAATGGCATCTACTTGCTCAAGCAGCTGTGCGATCACATTCTGTTCAACCCAGCCATCTGGATCCACGCCCCTGCCAAGGTAACACAACCACGCCTGTAAACTCCACAGCTCCGGCTTCAACTCTGGAGATGGACTAGTGTCTGAATCTCTGAAGTACACTGAGCTGATGAGGGCTGAGCTCAGAGCTCAGTGTTTCCTCTTTATCTCCATGGCTTCTTTTACAGCATTTCATATTTTCTTTAGTATAAGGCCAAAACAGTTTTTGGGGAAACATGCAGAAGCTCCTTAGGGAAGGATTATTAAGAAATTAGAAAATTATAATTGCAGACTGACCTGAAAAACTTTTCATGTCCCTTAAATCTTTTTGCATTTTGTCACATTGTATCCACAGACAGACCAGCATAAAGTAGAACCTACGCTGTATTTATTATCCTTTATTTAAAGATGTCTTATTATGTCAAACGTTTTTGAGCTTTGCACAGTGTTAGAATGTTATTCTCTCATCAAAACCACACATGGTTTTGATGAGAATCAGTGAAAGAATCAGTTACTGTGATTCTTTCACGCATATTTGAGCTGTTCAAATGCTCTGGTGGGCTTAGCCCCGCCTCCGAGGACGCAGCTCCTCCTCTCAGCTGCAGTTTTTGAGAATCCGCCTCACAGATCAGCTCTGCCTGTGTGCCGAACCGCTGTCCATTTTCAAATCCCATCTGAAATATTCATTTTACTCACTGGCCTTCAACCCAACTGGGACTGGATTTGACTTGATCTTCACTAGTATTGATTTGATCTGTTCATCTGCGTAGCTTTATTGTTTTTTTCATTCATTATTGTGTGCTTTAGCTTCGCCATTTTACTTTTATGCTTTCTTTTATCTTACTCATTTGTTTCAGCTGTTGCTGGCATTAAAGTGCCTTATAAGTGAAGTTGTTGATGATGATGATGATGATGATGATGATGAAATGCATCTTTCCGGACCTGTGCAGGTGCAGCTGATGCTCTACACCTACCTGGCGACGGAGTTCATCAGCACGGTGACCATCTACAACGCCGTCCGCAGGGTGGGCACCGTGCTGCAGGTCATGCACACCCTGAAGTACTACTACTGGGTGGTCAACCCCCACGACCGCAGTGGAGTCGTACCCAAAGGAGTCGGTAAGACCACTTCCTGTTCTTCTTTTCATTGTTTTCCTGCGTTTGCTCTTAATGTGACAATCATCTTTAAAACAGAAAAAAACCAAAATGCTCTAACAGGTTGTAGAGTCTCATTTAGGAGCAATAACCAGAAATAATAAAGTTCCATGTCACCTCAGCTTCTTTTACTACTGCATAGAACATTTCTTCAGTCATTTTACTCGTTGAACTATTACTACTAATGCAGAAGTTTCTCAGTTGCTTGCTGATTCACAGAGACACTAAATGTCTTGGGGGGGGGGGGGGGGACAAAAAAAACGTATTAAGATTGCAAGCGTATTTCAGGTTATTTTTATTCTCATTAGGGAGCTGCGACAGGCAAAGACATTTCCCTGTCGCGGTAAAAACAGACATTCAGAAGAACAGACCCAGTTGATGGTGTGTTTGTGTTTTCAGACGGTCCGCGGCCAAATCAGAAGGAGATGCTCTCTCTGCGTGCCTTTCTGCTGCTCTTCATCAAACAGCTCATTATGAAGGTGAGCTCGTTTTAAAGAGGCAGTGTAATATAATCATATGAATTTGTCTTCTTCAGCTTCACATCATTTTATGAAGGTGTTACTTCATGAAAAACATACCTGCAGTTTCCTTGATTTCTTTTTTTTTTAATGCATGTTTGAGAAATCCTTTAATCGCCACGGTAACCATTCAGTTGAGCAAAGCGCCTGGCTGGACCTGGTCCTGCAGTTGCTGAGGTTCTGCCTCACCTAGCAGCAGTCCTCCACCCAGCTCCTTCAGACTAGCCAGCAGCAATTAGCAAACACCTGGTGGAACTGCACATCTGCTGAGCTCATTATAGGAGCTAATCCTCAGTGTAGTGTTGGTAAAAACGTTGTAAAAGAGTTAATATAGGAGCCATGTTGGGATGATTTCTTAAGGGAGGCGTTTTAGAAAGAGCAGGAGTTTCTTAAAAAGGCAGAGACTCAATTTTAAGTTAATTTATGGTCAAATTTCTTTTAAGTCATATTTGACATATGTTGCATTTTTTTTAACAACTGAAGTTAACATGGTTACTTGAGTTTTCTAGTAACCTTGTATCAGATCACGTAATAGGAAAACACCATACGCTGTTTCTCTAGTAGAAGTTGGGCATTAAAATTGCATGTCTTGGTGACTGTTCTAAAAAGTTGGGACAAAGTTGTTGTTTTTTTTTACTCACCATGAAACAACTTCCTGCTGAGGATAGGCAGGTTGGTTAAACTCAGGTGTGGATTTTTTTTCAGGATCATGGAGTGAAGGAAGATGAGCTGCAGAGCATCCTCAACTACCTCCTTACAATGCACGAGGTGAGCAGACAAAGACTCGACCACCAGATGGCGACATGACACTGCTGCAGCCTGCTGCAGACTCCAGGCTCTCACTTGATTTTAATATTTAAAAACTGCTTGTTTTCGTATTACATCTGGATTTATTTCAAGTTAGGTTACAAAAATAACAAAATAAAAATGAGAAAGATGCTCAGCTCTATCTATTGGAGGAATAAAATACTGTTAAAAAAACCCCAACTTCAATGAATCGACTCTGCGTCGTTGAACATTTAGCCACTACTGCAGGTATGACTGCAGGTGTCAGTGAGTGATCAGGCAGCTGATGTTAAATAGCTCCAACCTGCTTCCTCTCTGCTCCTCAGGATGAAAACCTGATGGATGTGCTGCAGCTGCTGGTGGCTCTGATGTCCGAACACCCCGGCACCATGGTCCAAGCCTTCGACCAGAGAAACGGAATCCGGTGATTGTGAACTCTTTTTGTTTTGGTGGTTGTTACACGGTGCATGTGTTTTAGATATGCGCTTAAGCTTGTGTGAGATGTGGTTGGTTATTATTTATTCGACATGTTATTTAAAACGTACCCACAGGGTTATTTATAAGCTGCTGGCCTCCAAAAATGAAGGGATAAGAGTCCAGGCCCTGAAGGTCATGGGCTACTTTCTGAAGAGCTTATCAGCAAAGTAAGTGTTTCCTCCTCCAAATGTCTTCCTCTCTTATGCGTTTCCTTCTCTACGCTTCCTCCTCTGCTTTTCTCCAAGTGCTCTCCAGTCTAAGTTGATGCTTCAGAAAATGTTGTGCTTTTCACGGACTCTACAGATACTCCATTTCAGTTTAGTAATGGAGAAAGGTTTCCCCCAGAAAACTTGCTGAACTCGGAGGTTGGGCTGCTCGGCAGTCATTCGTATTTTTGAGTTAAAAAATGTTTTTAACGTTGACAGGAAATTTGAAAATATCACTTGATAATTATGTGTTATTAGAAATGTGGAATATTAACATCTGAACACCAACTGTAAAGTCTTAAAACATTTTTAAAAAACTTAAATAAACAATGCCTAGCCTGGCGGTGGCACAAGTAAAGCCTGGTGACCCGCCAGGCTTGTAATGCACCGTGATAGAGATTCCTCATCACATTTTTAGATAGACATCAGAAAGTTATTGTAAAATGCTCATTAAAACAAATCAAAATCATAACCATTTCTTTCAAATGATTCAGTATATATATTCTTTGACTAAAACAGCAGTCTGTGTATTTTGGTAGCTTGTTACACTCTGTTCCACCATTTAGCGTCGTTGATGTTGAGAAGCAGTTGAGGTCATTTCAGGGCAACATGAGGAAAACACTGAAGGCCAGGAACCAAATGAGGCTGAAGGAGGGATGATGGTCAAACTCCAGCCAAGTATGAGGAAAAATTAGGACAGAAGTAAAGTCAGACTAACATCTAAGTCAGATTCAAATCGAATCAAATCAAATAACGAGTTCTGATTCAGAGCAATAAAACATAGGAGTAAAGCAATAATTTAAAACTACTTCTAGTTAATCAAAGAAAGCATTCAGTGTGGATTAAATGAGTTTGGGATAACGCGGGAGATTTTTGGATTAATGATGTTAAACAGTAAAACTCCGAACCAAAAGGACGTTTTGATAATCCATTTCCCGGGCGACGGCTGGTTCTCCTCGGCTTTTCCTTCTCGCGTTTTAGGCAGAAGAACGTCTGGATTCGAATCAAGCAATCAGTCAAGTTTAATTGTGTTGCACATTTGAGCAACGAGGCGGCTCAATGATCTTTACATCATAAAAACACAAAATCGTAGAAAACGCCGCGCAGTCAGCAACCAAGAAAACCAATAAACATTACGTTTTTCTATATTCCATTATTACACATCATAATGAGCATTCACATTGTACAGCAGCAGCCAGACTAATAAAGTTTGATTAAAGCCAATAATCTTTGTTGTCATTAAAATCATCTAAAAATTCAATTTAAAATATGAGACGTTTCTCTCTCTTCAGCATGCTACTTGAAGCTAAGTGTCTTTTCTATCCCTCTGCAAATGTTTCATGTTTTGTCCTAGAATTATTTTTGGGCAACCAACTGCACTGCTCCATTGACCTTTGACCCTGTTTTCACCCCGCCACCTTCCCCGACCAGGAGGAAGTCCGAGGTCATGCTGACCCATGGCCTTTTCTCGCTGCTCAGCGAGCGCCTGATGCTCCACTCCAACCCGTTCACCATGACGACCTACAACACCCTGTTTGAGGTGGGTCTGCTGTGGCTCACTTCAAGTTCACACGACTCTAGAAAAAAAAAAGTCCATAATAAGCCTCTTCATAGCTGTTATTGTTGTGTTTGTGCTAAATTCAGCCTGACTGACTGACTGACTGACTGACTGTGTTCCCTCCTAGATTCTGACGGAGCAGATCTGCACCCAGGTGATCCACAAGCAGCATCCAGACCCCGACTCCTCCGTGAAGATCGTCAACCCGCGTAGGTTCCTCCCTCCGTCACCAGGCGGTTCCACTAACACACCAGCGCTGTAAATCTCAGATTGCGTGTGGGGGTGCGTGCGTGTGTGTGTGTGTGTGAGAGCGCGTGACTGTTGGACCCCCGATGTAATCCAAACACTAGGATGGTCCAAACACTCTGCCTGACACATCCACACTCAGGCTTTTTTTATCGAGGTTCTCCGTTGTTTCCTGGTTTGAAATAAAGGAGTGATGAATGGAGTCAAATGGTTTTAGCAAATTATCAACTTTTTAAACATTTTTTTTTACATCTGAATCATATGCAGACAGGCCTGTCACGATAAATTTGATCAGATGATGAATCGTCTAAGAAGTGATTGAGCTTCCACACCAGTGTTGTTCTTTGGGACCATTTTTTTTACATAGTAAACTGATAAGGAAGCAGGCTCGGCCTCTCAGGAGATAAATAAATGTTAATTTAGTAAAGAAAACTTTACGCTGGAACAAGAAGATATTTTAAATAACCAAAAAAATGAACAAAATGAGCAAAAACATCCAATAAAATGGGGAAAAAATAAAACACACAACCAAAAGCTTAAATAAAATGGATTACAAACATATGAATCATCTGAATGGAAATGATCAAACTCCTTTTAATTTATCATGTGATTAATTGATTTACTGCGACAAGCTTATCTTATGGTTTTTGCTTATTTTGTAGTTTGTAAAACATCTTTTGTCTTATTGGAACGCGCTGCTGTTCCATTCCTAAATGTTTCTTGCGATTGGCTTCATTTGAAGAACCTGGAGCTTCTTCCAAGTCCGGATGAACACGGACAAAATGTTGATTATGGAAAAAAACTTTTTGTTTCCAAGCTTTTCTCAGTGCTCCATTTGTTTTAGAGCGTAATCAATCTTCCTAAACTGTAAAGGCTCAGAAAAATGGCCAAAGGTTTCAAAAAACATTAAATGTAAGAATATATAGCAGTGTTGTAAGTGACTTGACTCATCTTGATGAGATTTTGAATTTGGTAATCTAAAATGGACGAGGTAGTAGTTTGATCACTCTGTGTTGTTTTCACAATTTGCATCATAAACTATTTTTATATCTCTGGTCAAAATATGTGGAGCTGACTTTGAATCTGATTGGATCGACTTTAGATTTCTGTCTATAAACCGATTCAATCGGCTGCATTTACTTTTCATTTGTTATGAACCTGCTTTTAAAAATCAGCTGAACTCAATTATTGACAATTGCATCATAAAACAATGTTTTTTCAACATTATGAGAGATTGAAACTATATAATGAGTTAAAAATCTCATTATTGACCAAAAGCAGCGATTAAGCTTCAGTTGTCTCAGCTTAATGATGCAGTGAAGACCAGCTTGAAAATCACCTTCATGTGATATTAATGAAATTTCCACAAGATTTCATTTTCCCAGCATGATGTCAGAATAAGCAATTAATCAATTAGCCACGTGACAAACGGGACCTCATAAATTTCCATTGTGATGATTTACTTTTTTTTTTTTTTTTTTTGAAGCAACAATGATTTAGAGATTTCATAATTAATTCTATTCATGGTTTTTTGGTGTTTTTGTTGGTTTTTATTATTTATCATGTTTTGTTTTGGATATTTCAAATATCTTCCAGTTCCAGTAACAAAACTGATGTTTGTCTTTGAGGAGGGAAACTTTGTCAAGATATTATTTGAAAATAGTCTTTAAAACAATATAGTTCATCACAATTACTGGGGAAATTTATCGTCTAACAAAATGTATGTTTTTTTATTTTTTTTTATTTAATACCTTTTTTTTTTTTAGCAAAATAGATAAAAAAATTGAAGATGATAAATCAGACTTTTAGCCTTTATTTTAGTTTCAGTCATTGTTTTTGGTTTTCATGTTTTGTTTTGGATATTTTGAATCCCTTCCAGTTGCAGTTTTACGCTGTTTGCAAAACTGAATTTTGAGAGAGCAAACATGTATTATTATTATTATTATTATTATTATATCACTTCAAAATGGTTTTAAAATCAAAATATTGGCCTTTATTTTAATTATTGAGACAATTTCCAGACAAATGTACTCTTGTAGCGAGCCTTTTAATAGCATCAACAACTTTAACAAAATTAGTTATTGACTGATAGATGCACACTAATGGATTAATAGACATCTGTGATAAATGTAACATCTTTTTTTTCAGCCTGAATCTGCATTTTAATTTCGTTTTTTGCAGAAACTTTTGCTCAGTTTTCAGTCGGCTTCAACTTTTTTTACATGTTGAAAAATATCCGTCTCTCTCTCTTCTCTCTTTTTAAATCCCCCCCCCAGCGTAGAAAAGAAACGGGTCCGACTCTCTTTTATCCGGTTCCTCCTGCACCCACACGTGTATTTCATACACACACGCTCAGAACGGCTTTAATCAGCTTGAAATGTAAGCGCTCGCTGTAATCACAACCGAGGTTTACTTCCACCCAGCCTTAATCTGACGGGCCGCGCTGCAGTCACACACTGATCATCTTCCAGGTCTTTGTTGTGTTAAAAACTCTCCTGCTCAGCCATGCTGGACAGGCCATATACATATCTATACATGGATATATATATATATATATATATATATATATATATATATATATTTGAAAGATGGAAACCTTTGTACATGAGCTCTCGTGCTACGGAGCTCAGAGCGCCGGTCTGTTTCTTCTTTGCTCTCTATTCTCCTGATTTAATCTGTGACAAACTCCCAAAATGGCCCCCTGATTGCAGTCTTTAGTAACGTCAGAGCCAATCAAACAAACCGAGGAAGTAGCATTTCCCTCAAATTAACTTTGGAGGGGGGGAAAGAACCGAGAGCAAATGGAAAAAAAACGAGAAAAAAGAGGAGGACTCACGCCATCCCCTCCGTTCTCATTCCAAATACATGCTGGGGCAATTTTCTGGCGGTAAAGGTTCAGCGACTCATAATTTGAGTGACTAAGGCGTAGAAACAACACGAGCGTCTGGAAGGAGCAGACTGGGTGGGGAGGGGGGGGGGTTTGGTTAGCACCAAGGTCTGAAGAGACGAGTGAAATCCAAGCCCCAGCATCTCTCTGCTGAGGGCAAATGCACACTGACACTGTCTAGATAATTCATCTAAACAGTCAGTCTCTTTGGTTTAACCCAAGCCAAAGCCTCTCTGGAGTGTGTGGGTGTTTGTGTGTGTGTGTGGGTGTGTGTGTGTGTGTGTGTGTGTGCAGCCCAGCTTGCCTGTTCACCGTTTCAGAGCTCCAGCCTCTCGGTTTCCTCGGGTCCGTTATGGAACGGAGGCTGAGGCCGAAGATGTGTTGGGATGTTCAACACGGACGCATATTGGTCCGTGTTGAACCAATAGTCAAAGGCCTTGACTTCATGACGTGCAAGGCCTTCATGAAGCATCTGATCTGAGCAGGAGATGCTGGGAAATGGTGCACAGCTGGGATTTGGAGAGTTCTAACTTCAACCAAGCTGTTTGTTAGATTTGACTCAAGCTGGGTGCAGACAGTCCGATTTTTATACCCGAGTCATTTGACCTTCAAATCAGATGAAATCGATGTCAAATGTTTGCGCAGCACAAATTTTCGTTTGCGCAGCACAAATTTTCGTTTGCGCCGCTATCACTTTAAAGATATTAGCAAATGTTTCCAGAGGTCATTAAAGGTCAACCAGCCAGTCCACATTAGGAAAATCAAACAAAATGGTGTTTCAATCAACTGTTGCTACATTTTGCAGCACAAATCTTCATTTGCACTGCTGTCGTTTTAAAGATATTAACAAATGTTTCCAGAGGTCATCAAAGGTCAACCAGCCATCTCCCACATTTACAAAATCAAACAAATGTTGCATAGGACAGGTTTGTCTCTGGTGACCTCTGGAAACTTTTCTCTTTTGAACTGAAATTTTAAAAATGATAAAAGCACAAATGAACATTTTTGCTGCACATATGAGTTGATTGACCTCATATGTTTAAATTTCTTAGTGTGCACTGCCTGATTGACCTTTGAGATGACCTCATTTACTCACATGTTTGAATTGATATCGACGCAAACAGAAATTGCGCTGCTCTTTGTGATTGTGCTGGTTTGCTGCACAAACTTTTGGCACCAATTTTATTTGATTTGAAGAAGAAAATTCACTCGGGTCATTTTCTTTTTCATTTTCATTTTCCCTCCACTTCAGTTTTGTTCACATAAAATCCAAATAATCTACTTTCAGGTTGGGAACAGGACTGACTGCTTTTGTATTGATTGGCTGTAGAGAAGGCCTTTCATTTCAAAATGGCTAACATTTTGAAACGCTCGGGGTTTTTATGGTCGGTCCCAGTTTTCTGCATTAAGGAGAGAAGAAGCAGGACTTTGCTTTTCCTTCAGCTTGTTAAAACGGTTGTTTTTTTCCTCTCCCAGAGATCCTGAAGGTAATCGCTGCTCTGCTGAAGAACTGCCCCCAGTCGCCTGAGAGCATGGAGGTCCGCCGGGTCTTCCTGTCAGACATGATCAAGCTGTTCAATAACAGCCGGGAGAACCGCAGGTAAGACGTAAAGTTATTGTAGTGAAGTACAATGACAAAAACTGGAATCGAGAAAACGCTTTCGCTAACTGAGATAAATAAATAAATAAAAACGGGAATTTAATGAGGGGAAAAATAACAGGAACTATATTGTGCGTTTATAAAACTAAGACTGAAATACTAGCTATGATATCCTCCCTTAAACTGAGATGAAGCTGTTTTTTCCCCTGCACAAGTTGTTTATTTCAGCTGCTGTCAAATTATTTCACTTTGTGAAACATAAAATAGTTTGTAAAAGTTGGGGTTAAAACAGAGTCGGTTTTTGTTCAACAATAATAATTGAGATCATTTTTTTTAAGTAGCATGTTCCGCTGTGTATTTATTACCCAATTGATGGTTACTTAATCACAACACGACACTTTGACCGTTTTTGAATTCTGCACCTAAAAATCAAGCAAACTATAAAAACTAAAACGATTACTATAACTAAAAGTAAAGCAAAACTAAACAATATTTAAAAATAACTATTAAAAACCAGCAGAAATGCTCTGAAAACCAAATAGACAAACGAAAAGTCACGACGACTTTCAATTAAACTATAATAGAACCCCCAAAACTATTATGACCGGCCAGCCCTCATGCCCCGGGGCCCGCTGCCGTTCCAGGTGTCTGCTGCAGTGCTCCGTGTGGCAGGAGTGGATGCTCTCCCTCTGCTTCGTCAGCCCGTGCAGCAACGAGGAGCAGAAAATCACCGAGATGGTCTACGCCGTCTTCCGCATCCTGCTCTACCACGCCATCAAGTACGAGTGGGGCGGCTGGCGCGTCTGGGTGGACACCCTGTCCATCACCCACTCCAAGGTCAGAGTGCTCATTATGTCTCACACACACACACACACACACACCCACACAAAGGTTGACTGTATCTTGTAAACTCTGCCTCCCTTCCCACCCCTCCTTTTTTTTCTCTTTGGACGGCGTCTCTTCCTATAAGCTCAGCTGCACATGACACACACGCTCACATCTTGCAGCAATATAGCTAACCTAAACAGTCATCACATCAGCGTAACTGTAACCTTCATCCTCACTTGGTCTCCAGTGAAAATGAGAGCAATAAGTCAGTCCCTGTGTGCCACATGCAGCTCAACGCAGAGACATCATCCCCTGTCGCCTGGCTGGGTAACTCCGGCTGGAACCGAAGCCTCGCTCCCGTCGCCCATCAGATTAAAGCCGCCGAATCCAACGGTTATCGTTTAAAAGCTCGTTGCAACACGACCCGGTCCGAATGGATCCCCACCTTCCAACCCTTTTTTTTTTTACATTTTTTTTTTTAAATTTATGTAAAGAGTCTCTTTCTTTCACGCTGAACAGATAAAAAATAAACTCCTGGCATTTATTATTTCCAAAAGCTGTATTCAAAACAGTGCCTCAGAAATTCTTTGTTGATATCACGTTACACAACTCCGTTCCAGGGCAGCGAAATAATTGAGGCCGGTGTCGGATTGTGGTCTGGGGGGCTTTTAAAGCTGGCAGATTGAGAGTGGAGTTAAAGAAGTGCTCGTGATATGAGGGGGGCGTCGGTAACCCCCTGGAGGGTCATGGGGGGGTGCAGTGAGCGCTGGCGGCCAACAGGGGGCACACACACACCTCTGCGTGAATGGAGGTGTGTTGTGACGAAAAGACACAAAGATGGTGGAGAAAAAAAAAAGTGTGTGATGTTATTTTTGAAATCATTAAAAAAAAATTGCAGTTTTTACTGATTTTTAAAACATTTTTTTTTTTTTTTAATGTTGGTGTTTTTACTTAGAGATTTAAAGCCAATTCCTGTTTGAAAAATCCAGCAGAGTTTCCTGCATGCAGTGTCTGGGAACCTCTGTAGTGCGTTATTTGCAGCCGCCAGGACGCATGCATCCGCTATGAAAAAAAAAAACAACCTAAAGAAACTCAATTGCAATTTTATTGTCCCGTTTGATAGATTTGCTGCCACATTTGTAGCACCAGAGTTGTTTGTCACTGTTGCTCTCTCCTCCCACCGCCACAGGGCCGCATGTGTGTGTGTGGGGGGGGGAGGTGCATGTGTGTGTGATAGCATCAGTGTGTCTGTGTTTGGGTGATTGTGAGTTACCAGCCACAGTTTTTTTTTTGTCCTCCTCTCCTGGGTTCCTAGCAAGCCGCTTCTCTCTGAGCACATTGAATATTCATGGTTGCAAAGCAAGAACAATCGGAGGAACAAGGCCTCATAAATACACGCGTCCCTCTGGGAGCCGCCTGGGCCCAAGTGCAGATATGCATGCAGAAATTGCATATCTGCACTTTATGCACACATACAGGCTGAGTTTGGCCCGGGCCAATACGAAAAACTCACAGGTTCTTTGCTTTTTGTAAAAATAAAGTTTTTACAGGAAGCACACGATTAGATTTAAAACCTAAACATTTAAAGGGATCCAATAGCTTTTATGTAAAAGATAAATGCAACAATTGTTCCTGCATCTAAGATTATTCAGCAATAATTATACTTGCAATAATGTCATTTATGGCAAGCATTGATTTTGATTTTAATACCTATTCTTGAGAAAAAGTCCAAGGAAATAATGGATCCCAAATAAATGCAGATTGTGCAGAACATTACAGTGAAAAAGTATTTACTTCCTTACAGATTATTTTCTGTTTTTGCTGTCAGGTTTCAGATCAACTAATTGAATCTCAGACAGATAACCCAAGATGATTCAAAATGCACTTCCATAGGGTCACGATTTTTAAAATGAAATTTAAAACCTAAACATGCAAAATGATCCAGTTGGCTTTGAATTTCTAAGTAAAATAGAAATTCATCAATCGGTCCTGAATCTGATAGAATTACTTAGCAACAGGTAGTTACAGGAAAAGGTATTTATAACAGTTATTGATTTAAATTTTAATATTTATACTTGAGCCAAACATACAGAAGAAATAAGTGCGCTCACTGTGCAGAATTTCATAATGAAAAAGTACTCACCTCCTTCCTGATTTTATTTAACATTTTTTTGCTTTCCTTTCACACTTTCATGTTTCAGATCTACAAATTGTAATCTCAACGATAACCAGAGAAAATTTGAAAAACAGTTTTGAAATTACTCAATTTATCAGGAAAAAATGAACCACCCTGTTGTTAATTTATGAATGAAATATAATTAATGTTAAAATGCTTCTGTTTCTCTGTTGCTAGCCATTTGGAATTAAGAAACAGCCTAAAAACCCCTCTCTGAACAGGAAGTAGGCTAAAAGATCTGTAGAAGCAACACATCAAATATTACAATTTATTTTGTAGTTAAAAACAATTGCGTAATTAAAAAAAGCTAAAGCAGCACATGTACATGTTTGTACGAGCTCCAACTCTATTCGGATTAAAATGCCATTAAACCCGACATCTCTTTTGGAAATGTGCACTTGTGCATATACTTCTGTCAGTCATCTGCAAAGTGGTGCATCTGCATGTGTAACGTGTGAGCAGACAGATGTTCCAGCAGGTGGGCCCACTGACACCACAGCCCTCCCACTCGGCTCACGCATCCCCTTCAAGGTGCCCCTCTGCGCCAGACTCAGTCTGGGGATCAAGCAGCTCGCCAAAAGGGAGAGCTTTGAGGTGTGAAGGACCCACTGCCCTTCACTCTCCCACTGTCAGCTGGCTCCAGCCCATATGTGAGACTCCAAAGAGATAGAGAGCGGAAGCAAGGACAGCCATCGACCGATCTCTTTCCGATGGAATAACCTGAAATGTTGCAATGTTGTTTTAGCAAAACTCCAGCTAATGTTTAATGTTCTTTTAAATTGGTGCAAAGCAGAAAAACCGACCGATTATGATTGATCACGTCGTTGACTAATTTTGATCAGGTTGATCATCCAGAGTGCTGCCGTTCTTGGCAAGGTCTTTTTTTTTTTTTGAAAAATGTATTTTTAATCCCGATAACACATACCGGGTTAAAAAAGTTACGAACACAAAACTGCTCACCACTTGCTGTGTTTCCACTGACTGTATAATTGTGCAATTAGATTTTCTCTGAAATAAATTTGCTTAGTGGAAATGCATAGTGTCGGCTCCTGCAAACTTTGCTGGACGATAAACTGTCCCAGAACTTATTGCGATTAACAGCAATATTGTTGCTTTCAGACCAGTTTAGTAATAAAGCAATAATAGCACAAAAATGCAGGAACACATTGTAAAAGATCAGTAAACTTTAAATCCTAATGAACATTTAAACACTGGAACTGGAAGACATTTGAAATATCCTAAATAAATAAGACAATGATAAAACAACAGAAACGACAAATACTACGAATTGTAAAAAAACAAAATTATCTTTCAAATAAAAAAAAAAGGGATAGAGACGAAAACACCACATTGACGACTTTTACCATTACGTTTTTGGTAAAAAGAGAAAAACGACAAAGCAAGTGAATAAAAACTGAGCTTCTTTTAATTTATCATGCAATAAATTGATTTATTGTTGTGACAGTCCTAGTGTTTAAAGTTTTCTAAAGTAAAAGGGAACTTGGTGGGTTTATGTTATGTCCTTTTCTGAGACTTCGAGATCTCGACTATTTACTATTATCAGAGAAACTGACACTGTGTTTCCTATTTATGTATTGTCATTAAAGATTGTCTTTGTCTGCTGTAGGAAAATCTCCCTGTGCTGCATCTTGGTATAAGATGCTAAGGGACTGGGTGAATTGGGTTTGTTGCACCCAGTTAATACCATGTTAGCTGTCAAATTAGAAAAGCCTCTACATTATCCGAACATTTTTCCATAACCCGCTAAGGCCAGACCGGCCGAGTCATTGAGGAGACCGAAATTAGATTAGATCAGCACTGATGCCTTAGTCACCCAGGGCTCTTTCTGTGTTTTTGAGCACAGCTAAATGCTCTTTCAGAAACCACAGACACACACACACCCACACACACACACACTACCTCTGTCTCGTGGTAACTGGATCTGTTGCAGAGCCCCATTTAAGACCAGCATACATCATCCTAATGTACAGACGGCATCCTTAATCTATGATGTTATGTGCTTCGCCACTTTCCTGCATAATGTCTGCAGCAGTGCAGTCTTAATGCAGCCTTTTAATTGCTAAAAATGATGAATGCCAAATTAAGCTCAAACTAATGGGTTGGAAGGTCGTCTGGTGTGATCACTGGGAGAGTGGGATGAAGAGGCAGAGGAGGGGGGGCGGAAAGACGGAAAGACTGGTGCATTTAGAGCAGGCCAGGCACTCAGAAAATGGCTATAGATTACCAGTCACTGCTTCCCACTACAGAAGATTAATGAGCGCCCATGTAGAGGGCTAATTTAGAACAATAACGCCTAATTAATTACAAATAATCAGCTTCTTTCTCCCTCTTTCCTTTCTTCCTATCTCAATCACTCACTTTCTTTATTTTCCTTTTTTTCTTCTTTCATCTTCAGCGTTTCTCATGTTTGTTCTTTTCTCGGTTTCCGCTTCTTTTTTTTTTCTTCTTCCCCTTCTTCTGTCCAAATAGCCTCAGGTGAAAAATCAGCCAAGTAGGTTGAGTTTCTTTGCCCCCCCCCCCCAACCACCACCACCAACCGTGTACTCACACGCACACACACGCAGCCCCATCTTCGACTCTGTGCTCCAAACCAAGTGATTAATGCACGGTCTTAAATTAGGCGTGGGAGGATTTGCCGATGCCGGACACGCACTCAGCACAGCTAAAAGACAGAAACTAATAGTATCTGCTGCTAATCTATGACTGCTTACATGGACGGGTTCTTCCTCACATGCCACTGCGGACCATTGTCGGTATAGACTAGCAGTCTGGTCTACCCGTATCAGATGATAGGAAGACTGATGGAGGTTAATAGGCCTCGGCCAGATGCTTACGAGAGAGAAGTTTTAAATATGACGCAGTTATCCACAAACAGTCCCAGTGGTGGGACGATGTACTGAAATTCAAAGATTATTTTGCTGCTGCTGTTGGGTTCACCGTCATATGTCGAGTAGTTAGACTTTTGACAACATAGATGAAGAATATGCTTAAAAATCTGTTTTTATGTTACATATTTGTCGTTGCTGGCTATTTCCATGATGTTATTTGTTCGGATCCACCTCCATCTGTGATCCTAGTCCATTACAACTTCAAATTAGTTTTGAGTCATTTTAAAGAAAAAAATGCCTCCTATATATAGGCCTGTCACAATAGCGAATTTTGCGATGAATTGTCCCAGAAATTATTGTGGCAAACATCTCTGCTGTTTTGAGACCATTTTCATATTATATGATTACAAAGGCATAATGATGCAAGTGACCAGTAAACTTTAATTTTACAAAGAGCACTTCAATTAACACTGGAACCGGAAGATTAAAAACTAAAACATGTCAACTGAAAACAATGAATAAAATGGGAATAAAGACCACTTACAACTGAAACCATAAATAAAATGGATTAAGATTCTCTGACCATTAAAAAACCTTAGTCAGAAGGAAATCATTGGACTGATTTTAATTTATCATGCGATTAATTGATTGTTTATTATACTGCTGCACAGGCTTACTCCTGAATTAGATTTTGATAAATTAGCATTTTCCTCTGAGCCCCTGAATTTGAGACCTAAAAATAAAACCTTGTTTCTGGGCGCATTAAATTTATATTTGTTTAAATGATGAGCTATGTCCAAAATATCAAGCTTCTCCTGAATAGGCAATCTGTCACAATGGCAAATGATCCGTTTTTGTAGGATTTTACGAATGTGGGCTGCCTGGGCGTCTGCCCCGTTCTCTGTTTAGTTACTGTTAATATGCCAGGAGTGTCACATTTGATTGAGACTCAACAGACTGGGAATCATTTTCCAACCTGTGTTTGTCCAGGTTTTATGATCCAAACTATAGTCTCTTGTTTCCTGTTCATAACCACCTAATAACCATCAGCCGGTGTGGTCTCCTGCTGCTGTAGCTCATCTGCGTCAAGGATCGGCATGTTGATCGTTCAGGGATATTATTTTTTTACCTACCTCCGTTGCAACAAGCAATTACTTGAGCGACTTGTCGTTTCATCATCTTCCAGCAGTCTGTCTGTCTGTCTGTTCTGACATCAACAAGTCATTGTCATACCTTACAACTCGATGTTTTCTCATGTTCAGGCCGTTTTCTGTAAACCCGAGGAACAGTTGTGGTATATGTGTAGGCAAGCCAGTTTAGACGACCCTAACAATGAATCAAGCTTATGGTCTGAAGGAGCGGAGCTGGGGAGAGAAACTCAAAGCTTTCAGGGAGTTTGAAGTCTTTGGAGTTGTGAGATTGATGTTCTGTGGGTTTGTGTGTTGTTTGAATGCCCAAACAGAAACACTCCTTCCCAAGCCGCCCCCTTACACAATTGCAGGGGTTGGTGTGGAGTAAGTGTTTAAACTGTTTTAAAAAATTTGAGGCAGGGAAGCAACCTTGATATTTTAATGCATTGCCCTGTACCCAGATGTCTACAGTTTAAAAGTCTTTTAATTTCATGGCTTTGTACAACGCCATGTACAAAGCCATGGTTATCATTGGGTGTAGTTGTATTTCTAACTAGAGCAGGATAATATGGCTGGAAAATGTATCGCCATATCAGCGTTTCATATTGATAATTGTTAATTAGTTTTTTGTTTTGCCTCTCTGAAAGACAACCAAACTGATGACTTGAGCTTTACTTTTTTATCCACAGTTTCCTCTCCACATTGTTGTTTTTTATTGTTAAACAGTTTTCAGGCAAATCCTGAACCTTCTGCTGTGCATGTTACTCAGCAGATTGTTGCTAGGTAACCAAAGAGTGAGGGAGTTGACTCCTCCTTCTTTGAGTAGCTGGCCGTGAGAGGTTGAGCGACTAAAGTCTTTTCTCCGCCTACATCCCCCAGAATGCTGTGCGGTTCTCAATTGGAATTCAGTGAAAATTTTGAACATTCTGCTAGAAGTATTATCTGTTGACATTGATCTTGTCTATCGCAATATATAATGTTATTGATTTATTGTCCAACCCTCGTTCTAATATTATGAACTGCACATTCACAGGTGACCTTTGAGCAGCACAAAGAAAGTTTGTCCCGCATGTTCCGTCAGTACCAGCACCAGGGATCGACCAGTTCTCGCAGCACCATTCGCACCATCTCTGGAGTGAGCCAAATCTCTGAAGATACCAAATCTGTCAACGGGTCGCCTGCTGAGCAGACGGCACCCTCAACGGTCGTTGATGAAGAGTCCCAAAAATCCCTCAGCTCAGCATCCGGTTCCACCATCACCTCTATGCCTGTAGAGGCTGCAGAGGACAGGAACCAACCGTCCGTCACCGTGTCCAACATCCTGGCCGGTGCTCAGGAAGAGCAGAAAGTGGAGTTGTCTTCTGGTGATCAATCAAACGCTGACAAAGAAACTTCCACTGTGGTGCACAAAGATGAAGTGACTGAGCCAGCAGGTGAGGAAAGCAGCCATGATGCAGAACCGTCAGGGAACGCCCAGAGTGAAGCTTCTGGTTCAAAAACGGAAGAAGATTCTGCTGCCCCGACAAAGGATGATGTGCAGACAGAGGCATCCCACCTTGAACAAGGGGATTCATCAAAGCTCCCAACAGAAGAGTCAAGTGCAGCTTCTGAAAAAGGAGACGAGAGCAAGCAGATGTCCTCGGAGTCCCCAGCTCCCCTGGAGAACAGCGTGCTGGGCGGAGCTTCCGTCGTCAACGAGGACTTGGTGGACGTGTCGTCCGCTAGCGACCAGATCAACCCGAGCGACGATAGCCAAGAAGAGTCTTATGCTTCTGCTGCCACGGGAGAAGAAGGAGAGCCTCTTAAAAAAGAGGAAGATGAACGTGAAGGGGACAGAAGCAAAACAAAAGATCTCAGAGAACAGGAGCCAAAGACGGAAGAAGGCAAACAGGAAACGGAGAGAAGAGAAGAAGAAGAAAAGGACTCTGTGGAGAACCAGGTGCCTTGCTTGGAAAGTCCCGCTCCAGAAACTGAAGTAGCTGACCAAAGTGTCAAGGAACCCACCAAAGACAATGTTAGTGGTCCAGAGTCTTCCTCTAAGTCAGAAGGTGCTACTTCAGACCAGCAGGTGGCAGCAGCTCCAGAGCCAGCCCCACAAATCCAGCCTTCAGAGTCCAATATGTCCGCCGCAGAGGAGACCCCTCCGGATGCCCCTCCGGATGCCCCTGACACCAGCACCCCAGGCTCCAGCACCAGCAAGACTCCAGATCCTGCCAGAAAAACCAAAGAGATCAAAATTGCCCGGCTGGACGTGGCAAATGTCGCCATGGACACGGAGAGACTTGAGCTCAAAGAGACCTCTATTACAGTGAGCATCTATTCATTTTGTCCGGACATTAGAATCGATGTTCTTGAATCCTGCTCGGTGGTTAAAGTTCTGTTTGGTTGGTGTGTCTCTGCAGGAGTCAGGCCAAGGCCAAACCACAACCGCAGCAGGCGCAGCAGGGGAAGCAGGGGAAGCAGGGGAAGCAGGAAGTCTTCCAGGCCGGCCAGAAGACGGCAGCACCTCGGCTCCTCGCTCCACCATGTTCCGTATCCCAGAGTTCCGCTGGTCCCACATGCATCAGCGCCTCCTCACCGACCTGCTCTTCTCTATAGAGACGGACGTTCAGGCGTGGAGGAGGTAAGGACGCCTCGTACCGGCTCACATTCTCCTTATGTGGCCATTACAGTTATATTGATTCACTGAATAAAGGTTTACCAAGTCCTGTTGAGAAGCTGACCAATTAACGATTAATTCGACTAATCGTTTCAACTCCATCCTGGATTTGTTATTATTTCCAAGTTTCTAACACCTCAGTTAAATAGTTTTTTATTTTAATCAGATGATTACAAGTGGAGCAGACGTCCCACCATCCTGGTAACTACAGATAAGTTATTAGATTTGTAAAGAGATTTTCAAAGTGAGGAAGAAACTAAAAGATACCTTTTGAGTAAACCCGACGTCTGCTGCTCTCGGCTGCTTATTTCCCAGCAGACACGCTCGTTTTTAGATTTCATTTGATAAGAACTTTTACGGTCTAAAAGACGAGCGCTGCTCCTCTGGGACCCACAGCTGTTTCTCTGTTAACGGGGAATCTCTCCAAACCAAAGGCTTTGTGCTTCTGCAGACGAGTTGGTTCTCTGCAGTGGCTCTGCTCTCTGAGATCTCATTAAAACAATTTAAACCACAGCAGTGATGTGATGGAAGACGGTTGCCATCTTTGATGTACCTCAGGGCCTCAAACCAGCCTGGGCCTCTTTGTGTTTTGTTCAAAACAATGCCAGCATCCTAACACTTCTTGCTTATTATTTTGCGTTTAAAAGAAATAAGTAGAATGGTATCTGAGAAGATAGACCTGTGCTATGCATCTGCTTTGATGTATAAGCCTGTGGCAAAGAGAAATCAGTTACTTTCCATGTTTTTTTCGAAACAAAGTTCTGATGTTCTCAAAATTTCTGACTTTTCTTTGGTAGAATTTTACTCTTTTTTTTCTATATTTACTCTAATATGCCGTTCCACTTTCTTGTCCTGTCTCTCTTAGTCACTCCACGAAAACGGTCCTGGACTTTGTGAACAGCAGCGAGAACGCCGTGTTTGTCCACAACAGCATCCACCTGGTGTCCCAGGTGGTGGACAACCTGATCATGGCCTGCGGAGGCATCCTGCCTCTGCTGTCCGCCGCCACGTCCGCCTCCGTGAGTTGCTTCCTTTCTCGCCGCTCTTTGTTCGCGTCTCGCGGCTCCGCCCACGACCACCGATCAATCCGCACTGACCTTTTCCAATCACATTAGACTACAGTTGGCTGCCCGCTAACGTCGTTAGCCTGGCTGAGTCTGCGCTGACCCCCGATGACTTCACTGCTCTGATGTGATTCTTGGACGTTGACCCGACCAGCCGGGCTAAGGAACGGGCCGATGCTCAGTCCCAGTATAATCCAGTTAGCAGCAGTGTGGGACCAGTAACTGAATTTCAAACTAAATGTGCTCTCACTGATCTCTGCTTAAGTGGCAGCGAGGGTTGAATAACGAATCCCTCCACCTCCCTGCTCAGCTACAGTAAAGACAGCAGGTATAAGGAAAAGCCTTATAGTAATGAACCTTTTTAATTTATGGACATTTATTTCTTATTAAATGTAAATGACATTAAATTAAATCAGTTAAGCTTCCAACAGATTCATTTTTAAATTCATACTCTACACTTTTAAATTGACCAGCCTCTCCAAACCTTTAATTATTAGTCGGTTGTCTCTTCTTCCTTAAAATGGGAAAGATGAGAGCACACATCAGCAGTAGCTGCATTTCCGTTGACCTCATAATTGTGCAGTTTGACATAAAAAAAAATGTCTTCGCTTAACGGAAACACTGCAATTTTGTAAAACCTGCCGCTTTTCAATACAAAGTTTTGGCTGTAGAATGAGGTGATTTTTTTTTTTTTTTTTTTTTTTTTTTGTGGCTGTATTTAAATTGGTTTATTTTGTAAAACTACAAACAAACACTGTTTTGGAATTGCACGAATCGCATGATTAACAACCGGAAATTTCCTCCGAAGAAGACGACAGGAAGATAAATGATAAATACTTTTATCATTCATCGCATCAACAAACATGTTCATGTGTGATTTTAAAAGTCTCTTATTTAATGGAAACACCGCAAATTCAAAAAAAAATTGATAAAGTTTTGCACATAGTTGCAGTGAAAACGCAGCCAATGTAACAATGCTGATGGATGACGGAGGATTTTAAGAAATGAGGTAAACGAGGAACACGTTTGATTTTTCCACCCTGTAAAGATGGCAAATGGTCAAATGGAGCCTGGTAGAGAACTGGAGTCAACGGCGCCATCTAGGGGGCCACAAGGTCTCTAGATGGCCCTGAGGCCATTTAGAGTTCCCCCATCTAGGGAACTTTTTAGACATCATTAATAGGGGTCCCAATAAGGTCTACAATGTATTATTAGCAGATGGAGAAAAAAAAAAGTCAGTGCTGATTTTTTTTTTCCATTACTGTTTTTAACTCATCAGAATGATCATTAAAACCTGTATCTTTTTCTCTTGTTGCTTTTTCTTTCCTGTTCCTGCGCTCCGCTGTGACCCTCCAGCATGAGCTGGAGAACATCGAGCCATCCCAGGGTCTGCCGGTGGAGGCCTCCGTCACCTTCCTCCAGCGCCTCATCAACCTGGCGGACGTCCTCATCTTTGCCAGTTCTCTGAACTTCACCGAAATTGAGGCGGAGAAGAACATGTCGTCGGGCGGAATCCTGCGCCAGTGCCTCCGCCTTGGTAAGCACCGTCACCGCCCCCACCTCAACTCTGTTGCAAATCGTTATGTTTACAGTCAGGGTTGAATCTGTTCATTGCGATGAATCCATTATTGAAGTAATCATGAAGTACATCGAAGGTTGATTAATCGTTAACTGGAGCATACAGACTTAAAAAAGGTTTGCTGAAAGAACATCACAGTCAGAGTAGTTATTAAACTAAAACTGTGCAGAAATACATGTATATATTTTGCATTTAAGATGAAATAAGAGAAACTTTAAGTATGTTCTACTCTAAACTCAAGTATTTCACCCCAGTTCAAAAAATCTATAAATCACCTTTTTGCAATCCAATTATTTATCGGTTTCTCAAAAAGATACTCAACAGGTCATCCTTACACTGTATTGATAAGTAATTTTTTTTGCTGCAGATGCTTCCTTTACTGCAAATTATCAAGCTTACACCAGAGGAATGCTACATTATTGCATCCTAGGAAATGAAATGTCTGTTCCTTAATATTGGAATTGAATTGTTGCATTTTTTTGCTATTTCTAGTATTTCATAAATGGGCTTAAGCGACGCGACCTGCAGGATGTGCCAATTTGGTTATACGATTAATTGAATGCAACAATCGCTGCTGGATTAATGTGTGAAGTAGCAGGGCGACCAGGCGAGAAATAAAGTTGAATCTCACTGTTTTAGGGAAACAAAGAACCTGTTTTAATCCGTCTTAAAGCCTTTATAATGAACTCGGCAGCAGTAGGCCGTTTCCTCCATGGCAGAGAAGAAAACAGTCGATCAGAGTAGTTTCCAGTCAATCATCATCTCCAGGTTAGAGGTAGAAAACTCAAAAGAATTAAATAATCCACTTATCCTCCTTGTTGCTGCTGAGGCTGCTCGTCACCGTGCCGACGTAACGTCCTTACTGCAGCAGTCTGGGGTCAATTCCAACATCGTAGCGGTTTCTGTATGAACAAGCAGAGACTTCACTCCTCCACTACCAGCTCCACACGATTCCAACCGTTTAGTGATTCTTGTCCAGGTGTGCATCGGCTTTGTTTGACTGGAAGAGTGGACTTTTAGAAGAATGTCAGTCACACCGTGAGCTGCAGCTGCACCGACGGGGTCCAAGAATCACATCCTGACTAATCAGGACAGCTTTTAAATGAGCTAAAACACTCAATCATGACTGTGTAGGTTTTGATTTGAGCCATAATAAGCTTCCTGTGTGTGAAGAAAGAAAACTGATTAAATGCTCCCAACTCAGCTTTTCTATAGCATCATTTTGCAACACGTCACCTCGAGTCACATTACAAACAATCTATTTAATTCAATTACTCATCATGGTAATCAATCAATGGATCAAGTTCCGATCATTATAAATTTTGGGTTAACAAATTTGTCAGGAAATAAACTTGGTTTATTCTTGAGTTGCTGATCTGCATCGTTCCTCATTATTATGTAAAATCAACTTTTTTTATTCAATCTAGAGTGTTCCTTTTATTCTCTCATGTATATTTGAGAAATCCTTTAATCTCCCATGGCAACCATTCAGCGTTGCGAAACGCCTGGGTGAAGATGAAGTTCCTCAGCTCCTTCAGACTAGCCAGCAGCAATCAGCAAACACCTGGTGGAGCTGAGCAGCTGCTGTGCTCATTATATCATCTACTTGTCACTGAAGCACTGGTAATACTAAAGGGTTAACGGAGGAGCCATGTTGTGATGACTTCCTGTAGGCGGAGTTTCAGAAAGAGCAGGAGTTTTTAAAGAGACACAGACCCAATTTCAAGGTGTTAAATTACAAAGTTAAATTTAAGTCAGATTTGCTATATATATTTTTATAACAACTGAAGTTAACATAGTTTCTTGATTATACTTTAAAATGACAAAAAAATAATAATACTGTCCCCTTAATGACGTTCGGTAATGCTTATTGATAAATTAATAAATTTTTGTTGTTTTGACATGAATTGGCCATATTATTGATAATCCACCAATGTAAATATTCCAAATATAGCAATCTAAAACTGAAATCTGCTGCATTTAGCTCCTGTTTCTACCTGCAGTAAAAGCAGGAGCTCTTTGTTCACTCCTGCTTGCTGCGGTCATGTTTGTTAAACTCAGAAGCTCTCACCCTCTCCTCACCAGCTCAGCCTTATTGTGTTATTATAACCCCGCCGCATGGCAACACTTTACTGCTGCTAGCATGATGGCTGCTAGCATGATGCCATCATAATGGCTTTGGCTGTGCGGAGCTGCGCTGCTGCACAGCCTCCAGCAATGTTTCTTGCCTTCTGTTCCCGGCTATTAAGGTTTCCTCTGACAGGAACACCTCACAGCTACTGAGTGGAAGCTACAGAAGTCATAGCTCCGTGCAGGTTCTGGTCCGTACTCGACCTTCTGACCCAGAAAACTCAGAATGCGGAACAACCAGGAAAGTAGGACTATTTTCCAGAAACCCACAAAATCTCTCCAGTGTCGTCATCGATCATATCCAGGCTGAGGAGAGATCAGGAACCAAAGTGCTGACGTCTTCTCCTTCACACTGCAAAAACACAAAATGTTACCAAGCAATTTTGGTCTGGTTTTTAGTGCAATTACACTTGAAATAAGACAAAACTAGCAAGAAACAGGAGCTTGTTTTGAGACAATCATTTCTTAATAGATTTAAAAGTACTTGCTCCATTGGCAGACCTGCATTTAAAGCAAGTCCATTCAATCACTATATAGGTGTAACAATCTGCCAATGTGGAAGACGTGTTTTTTTCATCTATTAAGAAATTATTTACTTTAATTTGAGCCATAATAAGCAAGCAAGAAACAAGATATTATTTCTTGCTTTAAATCTTATTCGTAAATTAGTTTTGTTCTTATTTCAAGTGTGAACTGGAAACTAGACAAATGCTGAGGGATTTGAGTGTTTTTGCAGTGCAGAGAAGATATTTTCTCTTGGATTACATCGCCGCCGCCGCCGCTGCTGCTGCAGAGTGCTGCCTTTATGAAATGAATATTTGATGAGGTATGCGCTCCCCGTTTCTGGCACCTAATCTGATTTTGGAAAACTGTAACAAGATTTTGGCGTGCACATCCCCTCCTCCCTCTGCCTCTCTTTTATAAATGGTTGTATGAAGGAGTGGCCCTAATGGAAACAGCGAGCCCATTTCCAACCGGAATAATTCCCTCCTTGGTAATCTTAATGCTGCAGAGTTAACATTTGTCAGCTGTCAGGCGCAGCACAGCGGGGATGCAGGGCAGGGGTGCGGGGGTGGAGGGCTCCAAGGAGGAGCGCTACATTAAATTACAAAACGTTAACCGTGTCACTTCTGAACCCACCTGAAGTTGTCGGGGAAACCAGCTTTTTTTTTCTTTTTTCTCTCCCTGTGCTGACGGATGCCTCTTCCTGCCTACTCAGCACGCTTGCAGCCAGCGGTGCCATTTGTTATGGGAGCGAATATGATTCAGGAGCCCCCCCCCTCTCACCTCACTCCTCCCCACCACACACACTGTGACCCTGGGAGGAGAGGTGGAGCAGGGAAGAGTGAGCGGAGCTGCCAGAGTCGGCTGGAGCGCCGACCTTGTCGTGGCCCCACTTTTTCTCCTGTTCTTGTCTCTCTCAGCTGCTCCTCTCTCCTCTCTTTCTCCTATGTTGCCTTTGAGCCATGGCAACACTCATCCACAGGGTTTCACTTTACTGTACTTTAGAGGTGTGGAAAAAAGAAATGGATTCCATGGAGAATCACATTTCCCAGTGCTGGGAGTTCAGAATTGATGCAAAATCCTCAAAAGTCGTTTAGTTGAACGACTTTGCAAGTATCCTGCACATTGCATTAAGCTTCCACTTGCCCACCATTAGCGTTTTGAATAATTCTTTGATTTAAAAAAAAAAAATAACATTGATTAAATTTAGCCATGCACAAAGCTGTTATTATTTCAATATAAACTAATGGGATGTGACGCAGTGCACAGCCTCAGAAAACTGGACAGGAGCAAAAAAAAAAAAAAAAAATTGAAAATTTGTAATCATAAAATCCAATCTGTTTTTAAATCATGATTATAAAATATATGCGAAAATAACAAAACTGAATTTGCCTCGCTGGTCTTTCTGGTTTGCTGCCAGTCAAATTCATCAGGCTGCTCTGCTCCTGCAGCTGGGCCTGGACAAGTTTCTGACAAGAAAATGACTGAAGGAATCGTTCTTTTGCTAAACCAATGGAGTTGTTATTCAAGAGTGAGGGAAGAAAAGTCAATGTTTCTTTGGATATTTTGCACAGTTGTCCGAGGGTTTGTTGTCCCTGACCAGAAGCTAACGCTGTCTGGGAGGCACGGCACCGAAACGCTTCCATATGGAACCTTATAAAATTTTTTAAAATCGTTGTTCTATTTGTCTACGTGTCTTTTCCTCTTCTCAGTCACATCGTCTAAACAGCCTCCAGACTGTTTGAATAAAAAAAGAAATTGCTTTCCAAATCAAAAATTGTTCCTGAATCAAATCGAGACCCTCAAAGTCAGTCGAGACACTGAAAGATTCACATCTGCACTTTACATGTCTTCTGTCATTTTATTCACCACATGACGTATAACATGAATCGTCCCTCTGTCCTCCCCTCCCATCCCAGTGTGTGCGATAGCAGTGAGAAACTGTCTGGAGTGCCAACAGGCCCAGTTCAAAGAAGGTCCAACCAGAAGCTACACCGTCATGCCCAGCACCGCCGTGGCAACGGCCAAGTCTGCGTCCGCTCAGGCAAGTCAACTCACTCAATGGGTTTCCTGATTTGTTCAGGAGGATGTGGTTCATGAGAAAGGCGCCGATCGCCATGTTTGTTTCTGCTGATGCTGACTTCACTCACGCATGTTGTTTTAGTCTTTCAGTCTGGTCTTGCTTGTGTGAGCCGTCATCAGTGGTTTATGTGTAGATCAGACTCCGCCCCACATCTGTCTGCAGGTCACATGGATGGGGCGATGAAAAAACGAAACGACTCTGATCTTAAAAGAATCGTATAAAAGAACACGCTGGCCCGGATATTCAGCTTAAAATCCTTTTTATTCTGAATCTAATCTGGACTACGGTTATTCCGGAACGTTGGTTTTCCTTCAGCTGGGGAGTTTGAGCCCCAATGAGGAAAACGTGGTTGAAAATTTGAAATGTAGCTGCTACGTTGGATTAACTGCTGATGTTTGAAGAACAGACGAATCGACGAAACGCTTAGTTTGAGGGTTGAACCCCCCACGATGCTGCTGCCTGTTGCTTAGAGTTTAGATCGAATCTAAAACATCCCAAATCCTTTTAATTACAGGCCCTTACGTAAACCTGAATCATTATTTTACTTTCGTTTTTAAACTGTCATTTAAGTAAGCAGTGTAACTTCTCCAGATTTGAGTTTTTGTTTATCCTCTTCCGGCTCCATTTTGTCGCTTGTTGAAACCGCAGGATGAGTCGGGTGCAAATCCCCTGGGATGCTTGAGCACAGTCTCTGCTGCTTCTTGAGCACAGCAGGGTGCAGTGCACTGCGCCTGTCACAGTCCAGTTAACTTCTGCATCACACTTAGTTTTTGTTTCCTCAACAGGTTAAACTGTCCACTGCTCCAGTTAGATTATAATAAGCAGATTAAGGCAACTTTATGTCCGGCATTGTCGTTTGAATTCCTATAAGCTGTATGAATATCTAAGCACCACAGAGGCCTGACGCGACCCGGATTATGGTTGGGGTCGGGCTCAGGCCATACATCTGAACTCTACCAGAGTTTAGATTTAGATGTGAGTTTAGATGTGCTGCTGATCGTGGTGTATAGTCAAAGTAAGCAGTGGCGCCTGCTGTAGCAGCAGAATTGACCAGTCCACCATAAAGCTGAAGCTAGCTAACTTTCTAGCTCCTCTTCCGTTCTGATCGTCACTGTAGATGTTGCGACCTGATGGAGTCGGATCTGGTTCTTCTCTGCTTCTCAACACCAAATAAAAAGCTACAATATTCCATTTCAAACAAAGAAATAAAGGGATTCGTGTCCTTTTGCCGCCCTCACCATTAAACCCCCAGCAGGCTTGTCCTTTGTCCTCCTCAGCAGCCATCAGGTCTTGTTACATCAGCTCGTGTCTTATTGTGTTACAGGACGCCCTGCTGCTGCTGCTGCTCTAGATCGGGCCCCTGTGTCATTGGCCCTTTGATTCGATCCGGTGACTTCCAGGAAAGCCATGTTGCTTTTCCCTGAACTGGGTGTTGGAGCTCATTTATAATGCAGTGGCTTTGTGGGAAAGATGTTCTGTTGTGTTTGCGTGTGTATGTGTGTGAGATCCAAACCTTTTGTCACATATCCCAAAAACCTTCTAGTCAGAATTACTCATGGACCAAAGGAAGAAAAAAAAATGGTTTGAAAATCATATTATGACCTTTTTGTACCTGCTCAACAGTAACCTAATCATGCAATAATTTAATTAAACACTCAAAGTAGCTGGAGTTTTAGTAAGAGTGCTATGGGTAAATTGTTGTAAATAGGAATTTCTGCATGTTAGCCTTATTTATAGACAGGCATCCAATTTGCTATTTTTTTGGGGGGTGGGGGTGAAATACAAAGGTAAGAAAATGTCTGAGCTACAAGAACAGGGTTTAGGTCACTTTTGGATCATATTTGATGCCTTTAATCATATTTAATAAATAAATTGGAAAGCAGTTTTGGCAGTAAGCAAAGTCTGCTTTTGAGTAAAAGTTGCTGAATAGCAAGTATTCCTATTTGCTATGAAACTAATGCCCCATGCAGCCGCCAAGGGCCACAGTTTAGACCCCTGTAGTGTCTTTAGCTCAGTTCAAATAAGCAGACGTGTGATAACAGTCTCGCTCTCATCCATATAGAGTCCCGTCGACGCGGTGACAGGGGGCATGTCCACCGTCAGAGAACTGGACCGGCTCCTCCAGGACATGGACATCAACCGCCTCAGGGCCGTCGTGTTCAGAGACATCGTGAGTCGACGCGCGTCGGCCTCAGTGCGTCCTTCCGAGCGGACCGTTTTTAGTGTGTCTCGTTTTGTTCCAGGAGGACAGTAAGCAGGCTCAGTTTCTGGCGCTGGCCGTGGTCTACTTCATCTCAGTCCTGATGGTGTCAAAGTACCGGGACATCCTGGAGCCCCACAATGACCGGAAACCCCCGCTCCGCTCCCAGTCTACCAGGAGCACAGGTACTCACAGAGTCACTTCAGCTGCATGCGAGGAGGAGGATGGTGAAGGTTTTTGTCGCCAGATTGTGCCAAACGTTTTGGTGATCCGTGGCGGGTCCGCTTCTCTTCAAAACTCTTCATGAGTCCTAGTGGATAAAACCAGCTGCTGCCCTGCTGGTGTCACCATCACACACACAAGCAGGCGGATTCTTTTAAAAGCCACCAGGATCATGATAACACTGGGCTTTGGCTAGATCTGGCATCCAGAGAGCAGAGCAGTACGGTGGCCCTGAGGGTCAAAACCTCATCAGCAAATCATTAAACGCAACATATTCAAAAGCACGACGACATTAACGAAGCACAAATCCAAAAAAACCCCCCAAAATTAGCAAAATTATATTTAAAAATAAAAAAGGGACATAAACTAAATAAAACAAACAAAAAAAAAACTACTAACTCCTAACCAAGAAAATTGGACTACTCTACTTCAGACTTTAGAACCAGAATTTATTCCGGCTTTAACTTGTTTGTGGAAAATCTGAATGTTACTGGTGATGGTTTTGTTGACATTATGTTTTCTTAATTTATGTTCTTTAATTTGTCGTTTAGTGATTTGTTGAAGTGGTTTGGACATCAGGGCCACCGTAGTGCAAAACTTAAGACTGTTGGGCTTTAGGTTGAAAAATGATTCAAACATAATTATCGCACGAACACAGAAATGGTTCACAAGATGCTAAACAAGATGCTGAAGCAACCTTCTCCCAGTACGACCAGGGTGCACATAGGTTCATCTAGAGCGTCTTTGGCAACATTTAAAGTTTTCACTGTCAGATGAACAAATGCTCTGAGCTCCTGCAGTACAACGTTTCAGAAACAGATGTAAAAGATGAAATAGATGAAATCTTTTTAGTGAAGCCAATGAGTGTTCGGCTGAGTGCAGCTTGTAAAATGATTAAACCAGACCAGAAAACAGGCATTTAAGTGACTTCTGAGTATTATTATTTTCTTCAACTGTAGAACTCTGAGTCTACAGTTTTACTCATCAGGCTTTTCCTTTCTTTCCTTACATTTTTTTTCCTTGTTATGCTACAAACTATAAAACTTAAGCAAGAACGTGCAGCATAATCTTGGACATAAACCTGATGAAATTACAGGATTATCTCGTTTGGGCATCAAAGCACTGACTTTTGGATGTGGCTTTAAAGAAAAGCGCATCAAAGAGTGCGTTCATCCTGGTCTGTTAAAGCCAGAATGAGTGCATGGTTTTGGTGTTGATACATTTCACTAATGGAGACACAATCAGATTGTTTTGGATTTAAAGAAGGAAAAATATTCTGGTGCATCTCTCCTCGTGAGCCATGAAGGGTCCGAGCCAGAGCTGAAGGAATCGTTGGGCTACGTTCCCATAGCAGGCAGAAGCAACCCAAACCAGATTTTTTATTTTGCCCATTTTTGAGCCATATCCAGACTTTTCATTGTCGTCTGAACGACCAGATTCCAAACTTTTCTGTCCCAGAAGAACATGGTTTTATCTGTGCCACTTCCATGTCGTTGCCTTCCTAAAATAACGGCCCGACTCATTCGCAGCCAAAATTGATCTTTTCTTTTTTGACGTAAAATATCTTTTGGATGTTTTAGAGTTGATTTATTTTGCCCGAATCACTTTTGGCAAAAAATGACTTTGCCCATTATTTTTGGAAGGTACGGATTTGGATACGTTACTGATTGTTTTCAAAGCGTCTGCAGTCTGAATGATGATTATCGGACTTTAAAAATAATGCCGTCCACGCAGAAAAGTCTCACTGGGATCGAGTATAATTGGACCAGCCATGCAAAAAAATCTGAATTGAGTGTGAATGAAATCCCCTTTGTCTCTGTCTCTCTCCAGACAGCAGCGCCGAGGTGGAGAACGGCGTCTCTATAAGACGCTACGACTCGGGCATCGGCGATGACCACACGTCGGCCGTGGCCAGCGAGGCCGACCTGTCTTCCTCCGGCGGCCCGGACGCTGTCTCGGAAGCCCTGTCCGCTCTGTCCTCTGAGGTCCGCGGCGCGCCCTCCGCCGACTCCAAGTCCAAGAACGTGAGGGACATCCTCCGCAGCCTGGTGAGCGCGCCGGCCGACGACGTCATGGTGGACCCCAGTCTGCTGCCCCTGTCCTTCCTGGGACCCGTGACCGACTTCGACCGACGATCGTCGCTCCAGTTTCGCTCGTTCGACAGGTGAGGAGATTGAAAACGCTGCTTTGAGCTCGTCTGCGCTGCGTCTCTGTGCGTCTGTGGGATAAATCGGAGAATTGTCGGGAGCCGACAGCTTTGACGGTTATTGGAAACCATATGGCATAAAGTTATGTGATCCTCCAGATTTCCAGTCAGCAGTCTGGTGATGTGTGTCCTCACATAGCTGCAGGAGACTTTTGAAAGTCAGACCTTGAAGACGTCTCGTCTCCCGTACAGTGGTGGATTGTGAAAAAGCATTCTGAAGCACCGAGTTTGGTTTTTCTGCCGTCTGTCAGAGCGGCTCGTCGCGAAGAGAAAAACGTTCTACAAAGAACCTGCCTGCAGGAAGACGGGAGTCCTCACTGCGAGGACGAGACGGAAGCTGTTTGCTACTCGTCTCGCCCCACCTTCCCCTTCTCTTAGCGGTGGAAGGCAGTGTTGACAGATACCAAGAAAACAAGCCCAAAAAAAGCCCAGCTGGCAACCCGCCACATTGTGCAACACAGAAGTCACTCAAACAGTATAAACTTATACATTTATTGTAAAAAAATAAAAATAAAAATAGACACAGGTGAAATTAAATATCCATTTTTTTAATAAAGCTGTTTTTACATTTGGGTCATTTTTTGGTCACCAACTGCGTTTCTGTTACACGTGTGCGTAGATATTTGTAATGTTGACAAAACACAATTTCACAATGACAGTGTTTCCATTAAATAAGAAATTAAAATAAAGTTTTAGTTCTATCACAAGCATGTTTACTCATGGCTCATCATCTATGAGCCAATCAGAAGAGATGTCCGCTTGTCGCCTTTTAGCTTGAGAGCAGCTACAGATGCTGCGTTTTGGGGAAATTGTAGTCGGCCATTTTACAGGAGAATTCAACATGTTGGAATGAAACTCAACATTTCATCAACTGTGTGATGCTGTGAGAGCTCTGGTGGAGCCAGCTGATTATTGTCAGAAACAAACGATCAAAAACAAACCTTCATCCTCCTCCTACTTCCTGTCGTCGTCGTCTTTTGGAGAGCTGGGAGATTAGCTTGTTGTCAGCCCAAATAAACAACTTCACGTTCAAAAACAAGCCCAAAAAACCCGAACTTGTGACTCATTAAACCATGAATGAACTTGGCGACACCGGTAGAAGGTATCATTGCTTTACCTCTGAGGTTGGGAGCGAGGGGAAGACAGTCGGGCTTCAAAGATGGCGGGGTGCTGAAGTCACAGACAAACCCAGGTGAGAGAGGATGGCTATCGGTCTGGTTTGCATTTGGAGCATTGGTTCTCAGACGCCTTACACACTGAGCACTGAGCGGGTTCTGAGGGGGGAGAGAGAGACGAAGAAAACAGATCTGGGAACGCGTCGGGAGGAGGTGAGTGAGGGGAGGGGGAGACGAGTGTCAAGTCAAAGCCCTCATGTTCCGAGGGAAACCTTTCTACTTTTCTCGCAGTCAGTCTGCCGGCCTCCGACTGTGGGAATTCCAGGGCATCTCCTGCGATGGCGGGCCTTTATCTGAGGAATGCTTTGTCAGGTCTCAGGGCGCTCCTCATATCAGGGGGATTAGACTGGCTCCTGTCCGCTGAGCTCCTCGGTGGAGAGAGAGAGAGAAAGAGAGAGAGAGGAAGACAGAGAGAGGAAGAGAGAGAGAGGAAGAGAGAGAGAGGAAGAGAGAGGGACGGCTGGAGAGCGTAGGCTAACAGCTCGGCCCGCGTCTACAGGAGCCTCCTCACGCAGAGACCAAACATTACCTCTGCTGCTGCTGCTGCTGCTGCTCAGGGGAAAGATGAAAGCTTCCTGTCTGAAAGAGACATTTCATCACTAAACAGTCACGGTTGACCGTAGTGTGTGTTGCAGTGTGGAAAGTCAAAAACGGTAACCTGATACTCGGCAATAGGTGATAGTTTTCATTTAAAAGCTCGTCATCACAGAGATGATTGTCATCGAGATGTTTGTATTGACGACTTGACGTGCTTTACGGTTGGAACACGCTGGAGGAGCAACTAGTGGATGAGAGACTTCAACAAATGCTTTCTCTAAACGGCTTTTAGCCTATTTGTCTGAGATTAGGCCTGGATGACCAGGCTGAAAAACATGTCACCATATTAGGGCTTCATATCAGTCAATATCAAGAGTTCTTGAGTATTTTTTTTTCGTTTCTTTAAGGGACAGTATCATGTAAAATGGACTCTTGCATCATGTTATATTATTATTCTTTCATCAAAAACATACCTGGAGTTTTGCTTTGATTCCTTCATGCATGTTTGAGGAATCCTTTAATCTCCCATGGCAACCACTCTGCATCTTCTCAGTGCAACACTGTCGTAAAATGTTGTGGAAGGGTGAACAGAGGAGGCATGTTGTGATGACTTCCTGAAGTCAGAGTTTCAGGAAGAGGAGGTTTTAAAGGGACAAAGGCCCAATTTCAAGGCGCTAATTTGTAAAGTTGCATTTTTTAGAAGTAGTGCGTGTTTTTAACGACATGAGGTAACATACCTGGTACTGTGTTAAACTGATTGTGCTATAAGATGAAAATACATAGTACTGCCTCTTTGCCAGCACTTGTGGGGGTGAGTGGTTCCAGTTTGCTTGGCTAATTTATCCCAAACGTCCACAAAGTGTCCATGTTACGAATGCTGACCCCCTATTTGGGCATTCTGATTCCGTTTTGGCCCATCACCAGATCAAAAGCTCTGATTGATCTCCTGCCAGGCCGATATTCTGCCGGAGTCCCAGGAGCTCATTTCCATAAATCAGACTATAAGTAGATTAGAATTGATTCCTTCAAGGCGTCCTCTGTGAAAGCGGCTGCCGAGAGTCGTAGGGTTGGAGGCCTTCGTCTCCAGAAACATCTGGAGTTGAGAGGAAAGGGACCTGAGAAAAAAAAAGCATCAAGTCTTGATAAAAGGGTGTAAGAATCACCCTGCAAACTGCTTTGACATTGAGATATTTTCAACAGAACAACAACTGGGTGCCTGCATGAGGACGTGAGTTCAGATGAGTTTGTGACTGAGCTCCAGGGTTGATGGAGAGGGAGTGAAGAGTCTGGATGTTTCCAGTCTGTGGAATCAAATGTTCTCCACTTAAAAGAGCAACTGCTTTACCTCATGCCCATTCATCCTCAAGAACAAATTATTTAACTTTTTAACCCAACACGGTATGGAAGTTTGGTTTGCCTACTTGAGACCTAATTCTTTCTCTCCAGTTTATACTCCGATTCCAGAATCTGACGTTTTCCTCACATCATCAGAACTCCCTTTTTTTTCTTTTCTGGAAAAGCCTCCAGCCAGATAGAAGCCTTTCACACTGGAATTCCTTGTTTGTTTTATAATCTGTATTTAATCTCGTTTCCCAGAAATTGAGAGCGGCTACAAATCGTACAACTGCAGATATCAAATCTAAAGATATCTGAAAATGGCGCGCATCATCACAGTCCATCCTATCTGCTAATAAAAAAAAAAAGAAAAAAAAAAAGACTGAAATCACCATTTCTCCCAACACGTACCGCTGAGCGCTTGCCGCACCCCGGCGTTTCATCGCGCGGCGGTAATCATTCCATCGCCGCTCGGCGTCTCCCACTCAGCTCCGGCTCTCCCACCGACACCAGCTGACATTCTACACCGACATCTCCTGTCAAAACATGGCAACGTTCAGCTTGCCCAGAGGGCCCGATTTATGGGCCCAGCGGATGGGAAAAAAGCCGGGATGTAGCAGATAAAACCCGCTCCCCGGGTCAGAGGGTGAAGTATCCCACCTGATTTATTTCCTGCTGCAGACTTGCTGCGTTTCTCTGCGCATTTCTCAGCTTTGCCCCTGTTATGACAGCCAGTCTGCAAATATTTGCTGACACTATCCAGAACCAAACAATGTCATTGTACATGTCTGGGATGTAGACCGGGACGGTTCGGCGGAACGTGCGAGTGTTGGACGCTAGCATATACATGGCACAGTTGTTTGCATTCCTGATAGCAGGCTGGCTGTGTGCGCGCTATAGCTGCTGCGGAGATGAGCCGTGCTGTCGGTGAAAATGCTGCTAAAGGATTAGTGGACATGTTATGGGAGGCTCACTGTTTGGGGTTTTTACGCCACGGGTTTAAAAATGTGGCTTTTATTTCAATCATCTCTTCCATCATTCATGTGAATTGTTGGGGTCAAGAAGCTGCAAGAATTTTTGTTTACTTACAAGAACGTAGTCGTAATATTAGCAGAAAAAAAGTAGCCAGTTTACCAGAAAAAGTCAGAAAATTACAAGAAGAAAGTTATTTTAATAAGCTGAAGCTTTGATCGTTGCTAAATTCTGACGTGAGCATGTCAGAGTCCTTCTGCTGACACTTTGAAAAATTAAGTATTTCTATTAAGATTGAAGTATTTTGTAGAGATATGAATTAAAGCGTATGTTGCAAGATGCTCAACATCACTCATTTTTATTTTTCGTTTTTTTTCATGTTTCAATTCTGATCTGTGAAATTCAGCTCATGTTAAAGCCTTTCTCCCTTTATGTGCACAGAATTGCATTGGAAATGTTTGAAGTGACGACGCGATGAAACCCTCATCAGTCTGCAGTAAAACATGGAAAACCCTGTTTACCTCCATGCGCTCTGAAGACGATTTATTCTCAGTCACACCCTGAACTAAAACAACAGACATCAGTGGAATCAGAGCGCTGACTGCTGTTATGCTCTCTGTGTTGAGAGCTTTAAATAATTCAGTCCCAGCGACACACACACACACACACACACACACACACCCCCGCACGCGTGTGGACACACGTTTGGCTCTGGGCTTCTGCTTGTGGAGCCGCTCACCGCTGATTAATCGACCGAGGCGGCTCTCTTGTGATAAGTGTGGCTAATGACCTGCTGAATAATTCACTGGGCCTTTGCTGAGGCGCGGATAGAAGACTGGACCCATGACCAGCTCGGCCGCGAACGCACTGCTATACCTCCAGACACAGGGGGCGCTCTATCTCCCCGTTTTTCCTCAGCTACTGTTAACAGCCGGGGTGTTTCATGGCAACGCAGCCCTGACACCATCCTGTTCACTCAGTCCCTTCTATCTCCACTCACACAGGACAGGGCTTCCTGGTGGGCATCAGGCTATAAGCGTTTTATAGTAGCTACGTATTATATTAAATAAATGTATCTTTGGTGAAACAGTTGAAGGTGCAAGAGTGACTTATTATGGTCTGTACATGAACAAAAAGGGAGTCTGAGGTCAGGTGTCTTATTTCTTTAAACCGCTTCCTGTCCACACGCCAACAACTTCATCCAATAAAGCCACAAGCCGAGCCATGCCCATGTTTAGCCGAGCCGTGGCCATGTTTAGCCGAGCCGTGGCCATGTTTAGCCGAGCCGTGGCCAGGTTTAGCCGAGCCGTGGCCAGGTTTAGCCGAGCCGTGGCCAGGTTTAGCCGAGCCGTGGCCAGGTTTGGAGGCCTTAGTACTCAAGGCCTCATGACCGTTGTCGCATATCTTCCCTCTCTCTCATTACTAACTTTCTTCTGTGTCAAATAAAGGCAAATAAAACTTTCAAAAAAATAAAAGCTAGTTAGCATGGATGTTAGCACATCGTAAGAGTAACTTTCTGGTCTTATGACATTGTATTTGTGCCACCATCCCGAGTTTGCAGTCAGACCGATGTGAGCGCATATGTCTCTGCGGACAAAGGATACTGCGTGGCGTGCGTGGGCTAAATGAGCAACACCACCAGCCAATCACACACAAGTCTTAGATTGAAGTGCTAAAACTTGTAAATATATTCTTTTATTTGCCTTTTTCAGGGCCAGAGCAGATGTTTAAGTTCTGCTGATAATGCTGGTACCACCCTGGGGTTAGCAAGCTTTCTGGGTTAAACCCTGAAGGGTATCGACATCAGTTCCATTTAGTTTTCTCATTTTCTCGCGTGTGTTTTCAGCTGAAAACACACGCTTGTTTTCAGTTGGACTCAGCCTCAACTTAGACTGAGTCGAGGCTCTGGGGGTGCAGCCAGGGTTCTGTCTGCACTACAGGAACCAATGAGGAAAGTATTAGACTGCACGTCTGCGTGCGTGGAAGTTCGCACACATGCAGCAGGAACGGAGGGCAGCTGCGTCAGATCGGAGCGTTTGCGTATCTCGGTGAGCCTGTGTCGGGTTGTGTTTCTGAGAGCTACCAGTAGCCTGTGATTAGACGCTGCTTTCACTGTGTCAGCACTGATAAGCAGGACCAGACTCCCTTTGATATGACCAGTGGTCTGTCAAGAGTCCCGCTCCGAACTGACAGCTTATCTAAACGCCGCTCTCCGCCCATCTTCTGCTCGTCAGATGGAAATGAAACTCTCCTCTCGCTCACACTTCTGAGAAACACTTCCTTTTTTTATTTTTTTCAGCTTTACGGCACAATCTGAAGAGACTGAATTACTGTTACATGATAAAACGGATTTCATATCTGGCAGAGAGTTGTTTTTCTTATTTTTGTGGGTAGCTATTATAAATTATTTTGTACAATTTAAAGCCTGGGTGTGTTTAGATTTTTTTTTTCGCAGTTTGCTACCAGAAAAGGGTTTGGGAATACTGTAAACCTGAAAATGACCAGATGTTGTGAAGCACGTTGTGGGAACACACCCTCCTCCTGCACTTCGGATCGTTTCACTAAACCTCATCTTTATGTGAAATATTCAGGCAAAAATCCATAATAAGTAATCAAGTTAATTACAGTCATTAGGGCTGCAGCTAACGATTATTTCAGTAATCTATTTAATCTATAGGTTATTCTGATGATTAATCACTTAACTGGATTAAAAAAAAGTCCCATTTTGTAGATTTGACCACTTTACCTTTTAATCCTTTCATACAATATATATATATAAAAAAAATCATTAAAATATGCAAATAAATTCCTTCTTAAAATGAACATGTTGCTGTCTTAAATGCAATACAACTCCTTTAGTGAATGCTTGGGCATTTACAACAAATGAATTATTATTATTATTAGCTGCTGATTTATTACAGCAGCTAATAAATCCTTCTAATCCTGTGTATGGCTGATCTGGTGATTATTTAATGGGTTAACTGATTAATAATTGGATAGAAAATGGTGCTTAATAGAACTTTTTTTTTGACAGAATGTGAAGCAGGTGAAGCTAAAACTGGGTAGAACATATGAAGTGGAGAGAGAGAAAGAGAGACAGAGAGAGAATGTTTTGCAGTTGTCTGGATGTTTGTTCCAGATTTGTGGTGCATAGAAGCTGAATGCTGCTTCTCCATGTCCATGAGGACCTGAGAGATCTGGAAGGTTTGATACGACAGCAGATCTTCAATGTGTTTTGGTTCTAAGCTGTTCAGTGAGTTGCGTAATAAAGGTTCTCCAGCTTATAGTTCTGTTTATTTGCACTTTGTAAGCTGTACTTCAGATTTCTCCAAGTGTGGTTTTTTTTATTATTGAGAGAAAAAGAAAAACAATGTCCGATCTCTTTTTTTAAAAGAACAAAAAAAGAGATCGGACATGAAAGAACAAATGAGTGAGTTGTTGCTGAGGCAGCTTTACTGTGGATCGATGTTTGAATTCTTCCTCTGTCATGTCCTGCTCAGCGTTTCCTCCCAGCTGTTCTTCCAGGACCACAATAAAGGAATGATAAACGTCTCCTCTCTCTGCAGAAGTGTCGTCGTCGCACCAAAGAAAGCCGGCGGGTTGCCGTCTCAAGTGTCTCCCGCGCCCGCCCAGACCTCCGCCGCCGCTTCGGTCTCCGCCGGGACGCCTGTGGACGGCGTGGCTGTAGTGTCCTCTGGCGACACCTCACAGGTCCCCTCTGTGGATGCCACAGATTGTAAGTTCATCCGGCTGTAGAAAGTGAGAGCAAAGTCGTCGTTTGGATGAGAAAAAGTCGACATCCCTTTAGAAACTCGACTTCTCGGACTGACTGCACTGCAAAAACACAAAGTCTTATCAAATATTCTTTATCTGGTTTCTAGTGCAGATATATCATTAGCATTTAAATAAGACAAAACTAGCTTACAAGTCAGGTTTTTACCAGATATTGAAGCTTGTTTAAGTCGATAATTCCTTAATATTGATAAAGTTCTGATTCCACTGGCAGATTAGTTCATTTATAAAAAGACGTTTCTTCCGTATTATGGGTGAAACGAGCTCTTATGTCTCGCAAAAGTTTTTTGTAAGTTAGTTTTGTCTTCTTTTAAGTTCACCAAAACTAGCTAAAAACTAGACCACAAATAGTGTCTCCAGTCCTGCGCAGAGGAAATGATGTTTAATAGAAGATTATTAACACAAATCATCACATTGATGCCGCAGAGATTACACAACGGGGGAGAAGTGCTTTGCTTTTCAACGAAATGTTGGTTAAATAGGAGAAAATCATGAAACGCGAGGTGTGCGCGCTTTATTTAGGTTGACATGAAATGTCAGCACTTCCTGCCTGCTCTCCAGATGTCTGAAACTAATGCTCGTTTTGAATGAGTCGGTTTGTGTTTGAGAAGAGACGGCAGTGGAAGCCTGCCTCGACGCACTCTGACCAGTTTACAGCACTAAAATCAGAAACTGTGGAGCTAAACGATAACTGATTATTCACTGAACTGGATTGAAACCAGTCAAAAATGAGGAGTTTGACTCACTGCTGGTTGATTCATCAATGGCCGCTCATTGTGAACCCGAAGGTTTTATAGTGATGATTTTGTCTACATAGCTGCTCGTCTCGGTTCTCCTAATCCCAAGACCGATCTCTGCCAGCACCAGAACCACCCGAGCCAAACGGACCTGGTTTCAACCTCAGGATTGACAAAGCTTCAAACAAAATGTTTTGATAATCTCTATCATTTCTTATAGTCTGAGATAAATAAATCTATTTATTTAGATATTATAAAGGAGTGGTCCCGGGAATAAACCTTGTGGTACACCACATGTGATTTCTGACCGTTCCGATGAAAACTTTAGTACAGGTTGGAAAAGAGAGCCAAGTTTCCAAACAGCAGCACTCAGACAGCTGTCATGTGCTCCCTTTTTATTCTTCATATCTTTTTTTACATATTCCTAATTTCAGATATGAGAGTGAACACGAGCATCATAAGCTGCTAGCAAGAGAAAGTAGATTTGTAAGAACACTAATGCAGAAAAAACTCTGTCTTGTTTGAAAGCACCATTTTTATTCTTTCGCTTCAATAAATAGAAAATGGTTGAAGTAAATCGAGCTTTTCCTTTCATTCCCAAGTCCACAGACATACTTTATGGAGTCGTTTCTGCTTCCTCAGGTTGCTAAATGCAGCGGCGAGCATCAGGTGCTGGGAGTCGCTCAGCGTTTCTCGGTAAATGTGCTTCTGAGTGCACGTTTTAATGGGGCAGTGGGAGGACTAATGGAGACGCTCATTTGTTTTAAGGAGCCACTTCAGCTGGAGAGGGATGCTCCCACCAGGTCCACATGGCGCTGGTTAACACCTCCCCTACACACACACACACACACACCCACCCCGCTCACACTCACATTCGCATTCCAGCGCACTCTACACCGCGTGTCAGTCCCGAAGAGTTATCCCCGCTCCGAGACCGTCCTGGCTGGAAAAACAAGACGGCTGAAACACCAGAGGAATCCCCTCCCTCCCCCCCAGCACCCCACACCCCTGCCCATATTCAGCTGGGCATTAGCTTATTTATGAGGCACAGAGAAGAGAATTTACTGCCAGATCAATCACACAGAGACTTTGTAGCTCGTTTGCTTCTGTCGCCAAAGTGAAGTCATAAAGCACCTTTTAGTTGGATAATGAAACGGTCAAACAGCCCAGAGGAGTTGGTTTGGGGTGATTTAATGAGGGGAAAATGACGAAAAAAATCCCCTTAGCATTCAAAAACAACAGTAGAATAATATATTATTTTTATAAATATGTGAGTTTTATTGTCCTCCAAGCTTAAAGAGGAAAAAAAGATGTTAAATTGAGAAATAATTTTTTTTTGTTTTAGGATTTCTTTTTATATGGCAATCCAATTATATCGCCACGACGACGATTGGGGCTATGCTCAAATAAAAAAATGAAATAAAATTCTGAGAATAAAGTCATAATGTTACGACAGCAAACTCATATGAGAATAATCATTACGTAAAAGAGTCACATTACAAGAGTCAAGTTGTAAGAGAATAGTTAAAATTACGAGAATAAAGTCAGAGAAGAAGAGTCAGATGTGAATTAAGTCAAAATAGTATGAGAAAGCTGTAGTATTACGGGAATAAAGTCGTACAAAAATAAAGTTGTTATAATATGAAAATGAAGTCAGAACATTATGACTTTACTCTCCTAATGTTGTTTTTGTTTCTTTTATTGCTCATCATACATCTTCATGCATCTCAATTCAAAAACGACTCCTTTAAATGATTTTCAGTAAATAATCCCCTAATATCACCATTACTGCACTTATAACAAGACAATTTTTCCATATTAAGAGTGAAATTATCTGCCAGTGGAATTGGTGCATTTTCATCAACATTTTTATTGATATTAAGGAATTATTTTCTTAAAACCAGCTCTTACTCCTTGCTGAGAAGTTACTTGTAAGTTAGTTTTGACTCATTTCAAGCGTAATAAGATATTTGCACTAGAAACTGGACCAAAAATACTTTGTGAGGTTTAGTTTTTGCAGGATAGTATCCTGAATGTAGCCGTTCTTGCTGTGTGTGTGTGGTGGTGTGTGGGTGTGTGTGCGTTCTTGTCCAACATCCAGACTAATAACTGAGTTGTTTGGTTTCTCCCTGCAGCAGGCGGCCAGGTTGCAGCAGGCGGCCAGGTTCCAGGCAGCTCCAGCCTGCCATCTGTCCCCTCTCTCTCCCCTGTGACCCAGAACACAGCCCCCAATATGAGGTGATTCATCTTCTTTTTGCCCCCCCCACTCCCATCCCTGTCCTTGCATGCACAGTTTTTTTTTGTACACTCATAAGCATACTTGGATTTTTTGCATATCTTATGGTCTTTGACCTGCCTGGATGTTTGGCCTCATTAAAATCACACATTCCAGCTGATAGATTTTCCAAATGTTTTGCGAGTTCCTGCTGATTTCACCTCAGAGACGGAGTCGGTTTCATTCCGCTCCCTAAAATCCTTTCAGCATCTCGGAGCGCCTGGAGCACGCGTTGGAAAAGGCCGCGCCGCTGCTGAGGGAGATCTTTGTGGACTTCGCCCCGTTCCTGTCCCGGACCCTGCTGGGCAGCCACGGGCAGGAGCTGCTCATCGAGGGCACCAGTGAGTTGGCATGGAGACGGGTCGCTCACGGGGGGATGCGCAATCCACTTTTTTCCACTTCCGATACCGATATCTGAGGTTTAGTATCGGCCGATACCAATCCGATACAGAAATAGCTGAATTTGAGTAAAATGCTGTTTTTTATTTTAACCACAGAAATAAATGTACTGAATTACACATTTATTTGATAACTTTGCAGCAGTACAACACCAATAGCTTCACAAGCTTTAATTTGCTCAGTCGGTGCCATTAGGAGTAGAACAGCCAATGGAAAATAAATAGCACAGAAACTGTCAATACCAATAGGTTGACTACTTTGGTCAAACATGTAAAAATAATAATAATAAATAATAAAGCATGACGTTGCTTAGAGCACAATGCATAGAATAAAAGTGAATAGATCCGCCCTTATGAATTGGCCACTTTGCCACAAATACCTGATCTAAAACGTTTTTCGATATCGACACCGATACAGATATTAATAAGGGATTGGTGATTCTCTAATTTCAATTCAACAACGTGTCTGACTTCTGAATCCAATATGGCAATGAGCTGCAGGGGACAACGAGCTGGGGTGTTCCAGCGGGCCGGGGTCAGAGGTCAGGCCGCTAACAGCAGAGTTTGGGATGTCTGCTGCCACCAAGCAAAATGGAAAGTTGATTGATAGCTTTAGGAGGCAGGGTGGAGAAATGTGTTGGAAGGGAGATGTGTGGGGGTGTGTGTGTATATGCATTTTTTTTTTTTTTTTTAGACATGTCATTTGACGAGCAACGGAACACACCAAAGCTTTTCTGCTGCTCCCTGCCTGAACCTCGGACCCTCCTCTGCCCCCTGACCGGCCCTTTAAAGCCTTGGGCTCGCTGTTAGGGATCAATGCAGACATATGTTGGTCAGGTCCAGCCTGTAATACAAGGCCCAGATATGTATTAGTTTACAGTAACATCATGTCGACTCATTAGTCCCATCAATACGACCCCCTGGCCCCAATGCAGATGGCACGATGTTAGCTGATCCACGTCTGCTGGGACAGGGACCAGTACGAGTCTCCACCAGAACCCCGGAGGCTAATGCCACCGACCGGCCTCTAGCTGTCACCACGGAGACCAGGGTCACAGCTGTCTGGGTCTGCAAATAGCTGATTTGAAGCATTTGTTCTGCATGCAGAATGATTGTAAATCACACAGCTGGATTGATTTAAAAAGTGTCGTGTCTGTTGGATTCCCACTGGTTCAGAATCGCAGAGACATAATGACTAGATCCATGTTGGCTCACTGCCAGCACAAAATCTTAGCAAGTATTTCTGATCTGGGTTTTAGTGCAAATATTGCAGTTTTGTTTCATTTCAAGTGCACTAACTTTCAGATAACAGTTTAGCGAAATACAGTGGCTAAAATGTTTTAAGTTCATAATTCTTTAATGTTGATGAAAAAGTTCTTTAGAAGTGAAATAATCTGCTAGAGGGACAAGACATTTTCTTCATGCTGCAAGTTAAAACTGTAATGAAAGTCTTGTTTTCTACTTACTATAATTAATATACTTTTTAAAAAAATCAATATTAAGGAATTATTGACTTAAAACAAACTCATATTTCTTGCTAAAATGTTCCCTACAAGTTAATTTTGTATTATTTCAAGTGTTCTTAGATATTTGCACTAGAAACTAGACCAGAACTACTTGGTAAGATTTTCTGTTTTTTGCACTGCTGTGCTACTAAACAATTAAAAATTCTTTTTAATTGGGTTTTTAATTAAAACCCAATTTGTCACATAGTGTGTTATTACTGTGCAACTGTTTGAAGATGCTCTCTGACCTCCTGACCTTCTGTTTCATCCAGGCCTGGTGTGCATGAAGTCCAGCAGCTCAGTGGTGGAGCTCGTCATGCTGCTGTGTTCTCAGGCAAGTGCAGCATCTTTCTCTTTTTCCTTTACACCGCCGTGATGCTGCAGCTCAGGTGGAGGACGACGAGCTGCAAACACAGGTCACCAGGGGTCAAGAGAGGCCGACCTGTCCGGGTCACCTTTGACCCCGTCGCTGGCCCTCGTGGCCCAGGCCCAAACCGATGAGGAGGGATGATGCAGATTTGATGGTGCTTTGCATTGATTGGCTCTTTCTTCTCCGTCCTGTGGGTGTTTGGGTTGCCAGGTTTTATTTAGCTGCTGCTGGATTCATGAATACTAATTTAGGGATCATGACGAGGGCGGGGTCAGTGATCGGGGTTGTCGATGGATCACACTGGGGCGGCCGCTTACTATTAAAAGATGCACAGAAGGGTTGCTGCTGGATGAACACTGAAATGCAACCTGAGATACGTTTTAGGTTCATTCACTTCAGAAAAGTGTGATATTATTTAGTAATTATTGATGTATTACAAATTCAAAAATTCTTTATTAATCCCAAAGGGAAGTTAAATGTTATTGTAGCTCATTAGTTCTTGAAACATAAATTTTTTTATTTGAAGTGTGCTGTTCTGGTACAGAGTTAGCAGATACATTTGTAAGTGAGTCCATGCATGTCTGAGGTTAAACAGAAATCATTTTAAGTGAATTCAGCTCTGTTTTTCTGTATTGGCTCAGTATGGACTGATACCAGACCTCGGGTACCGGCGGTCATAGTAAAGACACCAATTGTCAGGACAGGCTTGTAAAATGAAATGTCAAACTATGTTCTCCTTTAGAGTCTTTTCAACCTCTTTTAGACCAAAAAGAGCCTACTTCATCCCGCCAGGCAGATCCTACTCCAGTTATATGATGATTGTTCAAGTCCAGTAGTCGTCCGGCGTGTTGATCGCTTTTCATTTAACGAGGCGGCGATTACTTGACTCAGTGAAACCGTGGAACCGCTCTCTCCGTTTTTAACCAAACCCACAAAGGCATCTCTGCTATAGGCTGGGTCTCCCGTCCCACCAAACGCCGCTATCTTTTCTTCCCTTCTCCTTCTAACTCCCCCCATATGTCGCTTGATTCCCATTACTCATTTAGCCTCTTCCACAGGAAAAAGTAGCGTGGCCAGATTACACATCTGTTTGGATGTCATCGGCCTTGAGAACCGGAGCTTGTGGGACTCGGGGAGGGGGGGGGGGACCTTGGAGGGGCCAGAGGGGGGGGGGGGGGGGGAATGTGAGCCTCCTCGTGTCCAGAGACGCAGAAACGGCGGGACTGAAAGCTGGACGGCAGAGAATGACGGCCGCTAATGCACCTATTTGTCATATCTGTCAGGGTGTTGTTTAATGCTAATCTAATCAAAGGCAGAATCTCAGTGATTGCTCCACTGCACGGCTCATGCCTCGTTCCCCCCCAATACCCTCCTTTTTGGTTCATGGCCCAAGCTATTCCTTCCTTCTTCCCAAAGCTCCCAGCTACACACACACACACACCCACACACACACACACACAGGCAGGCTCTCTTTTTAAGTGAGACGGCCAGGGATTGGCCAGTGCAGTGTTGATTGCTTCAATAAATCATCCAACCAAATTCTCACACAAGTTAATGCAAATGTAATTTTATTGTTGGGTAAAGGGGGTGCGGCGCGGCGTGGCGGGGGGAGCAGGGAGGGATGGGAATGATCCGCTGCTTTTCCCCACCAGGGAAAAGACGGAAACCCGGGACAGACTCCGCTCCGGGCTAAATTACAATACGTCTAATTATTTGTGTGTTTGTTCTCCCTGCGAGCCAGCGAGAGTGAGCCCCCCCCTCACCCCTCCACACCCCCCTTCCCGCCATGATTGATGGTGTTATTTAGCGAGGTCTCTCAAGCCCTCCGGCCCAGGAAACACTCCATTCTCACACAGGAAGTGCCTCTGTGGCCATCTTGTGATTCTTTCCTGCCTGGCCGCTGAATGAAGTAGACGGAGGGGATTTTGACCGATCCGTTTTCTCCCCCAAACCCCCCAGGGCGCCCCTTCCACACCTTCATCAGAGATGTGATCCAAGAGCAGCATCTCTTAGAAATTTTAATTAATTTCCCAAGCCGGGAGATGGAGTGGAGCTGGGGTGAGGGGTCAAGAGGCTGGGGACTGCAGAGCAGTTTTTAATCAGAGATCCTGTGAAAGTTGCACTGGCAGCCGCGGCGGCCTGGCATTGAGGAGCGGATGGTAAACCGCTGTTTGATGGTGCTTCGGACGGAGGCCGGCACAACGGGGCTCCCAATTAAAGGGCCATTTTAAACGGACATTAACTGTTGGGGTGGCGTGCTGCCGTTCCCTCATCTGTAATATTGATCCTGGTGTTCTCCTGAATACACAAACGGAGGATTAATGATCTTAAACTGTACTGCTTATAGAGTGGCACACAGAGAGGCTTCCCTTGTGATTCAGCTTGCGCTTCATTTTAAATGGAAACTGACACTCAGCTTTTAAACTTTCTGAAAACGTCTCAAAAAGGTCCTGCAGACTGAAACCCGGAGTTTGACTCCGGCTGCTGTGAATGTTGGGCCAGACTCCAGTTATTTTGAAGACAAAACTGTAGATTTCAATTGTTTTCCTAAAGACTAAGAAATACCACTTCATTTGTATAAATATGGTGCACATTTAACCATTTATAGAACCATTTTTCCAACTTAAGGACATATTCATGTATCTGCTGAGCAGCTGCTATGAGCAGAGCGATGAATCGATGACAGATTTCAACACACTAAAAGCTGTTTGTTCTCTTTTGTGACGTACAAGCAAACAAGCAACAGCAGCGATTTGAGACAAAGCTGCTTCTTTTGACCCACCGGGGTTTTATTTCTGCTTCTAGAACCTGATCTAATGGAAGGAAGCAAAAGTACCAGTTTTGCTATTATTATTATTATATTATATTATTTGTCTTTTTTTCCAAATTCCCCTCACATACAAGTTATTGTACCGTCTTAATTATTATTTAATAACTAACGAGACCAGTTGCTGCGCTATGGGAATGCCAAAGAGTTGGCGGTAGTGCAATCCGAACGTTGTGGGTTCGATTCCATGATCAACTTGCCACTGTGCCCCTGCGCAAGGCGCTTGCCCTCCAGCATATCAGTGCATATTCAACTGTGACTAGTTGAATGCGGCTGCAGTGTGCAACACTTTGAGTCATCGGAATGACTTGGAAAGTGCCAGTCAGCACATTTACTAAACGTGGAGCAGAATCCAGACTAGAGATAAGATTGAAAATCAAAGAAGTTCAAGTTCATCCCTGTTACTCACTAAAGTTCACCTGATTCTTGAAAAACGCAAAGTAAACCCGTGTATCTGATAAGTTTAGGTTTTCAGTAGAACAGGAAAGAGACATTTTTAAAAAAAAATAATCAAGACGTGCAGATTACCATCAAGAGGAAAAGGATGTTAACCCTTGGTCAGTTTACTGGTGCATCATTTTCATGTCAATCCTTTTTAAAACGGGGAAAGCTTCCCGACGTCAAAAACAAAAGTTTTTCAGGTCAAAAGGAAATAAATGAAATATTACGACGAGATTTAAGAGAGATTTTTTTTTTGCGATCTTTGCCACATCAAATGATTTTCATGCTTTTAAAGGAGCGCTCTCTCTCTCTCTCTGTGTCCCTGTTCTGAGCTGCTCCTCTTGTCGTTTTTATGGCGGCTCTCCTGTTTCTCGGGTGCAATCCCCGGACCAGCTCCGGTGCACTACATGCGATTAATCAGCACTTACAGTGGGACCGGAGAGTGGAGTTCCACGGCTGCCATCCCTCCGGAGTTTTGAGAAATTATCTCATTGGATAGCGGATGGTGTTCGATGCGCAGTGGCCCATAAATCTTCTCAGTAGCTGCATTTGTGTCCTGTAGATCAGCCATTATTGTCCGGCCCCTGTGTCAGCCCATCCATCCTCCTGCCATTTATCAGAGATTGCGTGCCGTACGCCGGGCGGAGAAATGGTGCTGATGTTTTTTGTGCAGGTCGTCTCTTCCCGATCCTTTTACAAAACGGCAGTCAAAAAGTATATTTTTGTAGGGTAATCGGAGGTTTTCCTCATATTCTTATTTTTTTTTATTTATTAAAACTACACTGTTCTTCTCTCTGCTAAAAATGTGAGAAGAACTGGTTTGACTTTAAAAGGAATGGAAGACGATAAGATTAAAAGATGAGTTGCACAGCTACACTGTGCTGATTTTTCCAGCGGTATAATGATGATATGGTTGTTAAACGTTAATGCAAAACCATTTTGATGACGCCTTTAGCTGCGTTTACATTGATGATAAAATTGTGTAAATTGAATGTACAAAAATCACAGAGACTCACTGCAAAAAAACCCCAACTCAATCTTACCAAGTATTTCTTTTTTTTTTTTTAAAGGTTTTATTGGCTCTAGTGGCCTTTATTTAATAGTGAGTAGACAGGAATGAGGGAAATGAGAGAGGGGGAAGACATGCGGCAAAGGTCGCCAGGCCGGGATTCGAACCTGGGACGGCCGCGTCGAGGACTAAGGCCTCTGTATGTGGGTGTGCTAAACCCCTGCGCCACCAAAGCACCCCCTTACCAAGTATTTCTGTCTAGTTTCTGGTGTAAATATCTTGGTACAGTTGAAATCAACAAAAACAAAATGGCAAATTTTGCTGGACGATAAATTGTCCCAAGAAGTATTGCGATAAATGATTATATTGTTGTTTTGAGAGCATTTTCAAGTAATTTATTGATAATGGCATAATGATGCAAGCTCACCCAGTCAAAGACAAATAAATGAGAATTTTGCAAAAACACTGGAAGATATTTCAAATATTCAAGATAAAACACAGCCAAAAACAATAAATGGAAGTAAACACCCTTGGCAATGCAATTCAGTTTTCCTCTACTGCCAATTCCCAACAAATGTTGTCTCAAGGCACTTTACAAAAACAAAAACCATATCTGTGTCAGCTGCTTTGTTTCTTTCTTCAATATTCCATAAAGTACCAGAGAAATCTGTCTTTTGGTTTTGTTGCTGCGACCAAACATCCAGATCATCCTTTCAACTCTAATCCAGTAACATCGGCGTTAACCTAACTGATCTTCAATATCAGTTGGGTTAACGTCAACTGCAGCATCGTATGCTACCAGCTACTCGCCGAAAGTTAACCTGTTTCACAGATGGACGCCTCCCCATTTCAGTCAGCAAGGAGAAAGTCGTTGACTTCCCAAAACACTTGGCTTCTCCTGACCCTTGACACGCTGACCTCCAAGTTTCAGGAGGAGAGCGTGGCGAAGGCAGGGACGTTTAAGCCCCCTGTGGTCCGGTGACGCTCATCAGTCTCCCATACAATCGATAGCGAGACGCGACGACCAAGGGGACCAACCTGCGGGTCCGCAAAACGTCTGAGGACGGGCGCAAAAGAGCAAGATCAGACGTGCGTTGATATCTAGGCAGGTGAGATTGGGTTGGTGGATATTTGTTTTGGATCACGGATTAAATGCAGAAAATGTCAAACAAAAACAAAGGAGAGACGTGAGAAATCCGAGGAATGCAATGAAACCAAGCGACATATTAGTAATTTTCCCTTCTGTCAGCCTGACGTCCCACTGTGCAGTTAAACAGCCTCACAAGGTTCAAGATGAGTGAAAATCAAAGAGCCGTTAACCCCCTAGCCCCCTCTGCCCCCTGCGGTACTCTGCTGCCATGCCCCCTCCACATCTGCGCCACGCGGCACTGCGTCCAGCATCGTCGCTCTGCAACGCTCCCCGCATCCTTTGAAAATATACTCTCCGCTGAGAAGCAGAGAAAACACAGCATACACCAACTGGCACTTAATCCTAAAGACTCCCCGCCGCGTGCAACTCCTCAGCGGTGGAGGGGGTCTGGGGTTAAAGGGGTGGGGGGGGGGGACTTCCTGACAGGAAGTGGACTCTAGCTGAGAGGAGAAAATCAGACAGGAGACTCCTAAAAATATTGTGGTGGCTTTTAATTTGCCTCCCAGTTGGTTTTCCCGCGAGCCGGCTTCAAGTGGCACGAACAGCCGGTTATTTATACGCAACATATAATCGTGCTTCAGCCAAGTGAAGTTTCCCCAGCAGAGACCTCTGCTCCTGACAGGCACCGTTAACGTGATGTTTTCCTACCCGACAGCCTCGCCGTTGTGAGACTTTGGAATGTACTCTACAGTTTTTTTTCCCCTTGCCTTTTCTCTGTCTGCCATCCTGCTGATTTAACAAAAAATTTAAAATACAAACACTTGATGGTCTTTCGCAGATTCACGGTGGAATTTCAACATTTCTTATGTTAAACGTTGGGAACAAATATTGTAAACAAAAAAAAAAAAACTTGAAGCGAGGGATGGAGGAAGAATAGAAACCAAGCAGGGGCTTCAGACCAGAATGTTAGCTTCTTTCCACTATGACTTCATGGATTGCTTCAAAGCTGCTCCAGCCTCCAATAACATTAGCAGGTTATGCTAATTTAATAAACCTTTTCCTAAGACTATTTCCATGATTATCCATTCAAGACCTGAGGCAACATGACACTGTCAGTACAACGGCGTATTTGAGCCCAATACTTGCCCTACTACTGAGTTGTGGTTTGCCCTCAAGTTAGCATGTTTCCTTTAGCTTGTGAGTTATGTTTCGAAGTGGCCCAACCAAAGACTCACCTTGAATCAGAGAATCTGTGAATTGAGCTGAAGATGAAGGTGATGTAAGGAGACCTTCCGACCGCATGGAGCTGATGGTCCAACTGCTGAACGGTCAGTAGCAGCAGTGGAAGCAGAAACCTGCCCAGAAATCATGGTTGGGGGTTTCTTGCTGTAATCTCAGTAAAAAAAATCTCTAGCTGTTAAACACATTTTTTTAAATGTAATTTTTCTAAAAATGTAAATAGGAGGATGTGTTATATAACACATCATATAAACCTGTTACATGATGTGTAAAAGAAACCTAACAAACCCATTTTACATAGTTTTATATCTATCTTGATCTCCTGTGAAATCTCCAAATCCAACAAATTTCTTGCTTACATGGAAGGTGTCAATTGAACTATGCTAGGTGTGAATTACTGTGGACTCCGCTGTATGGGTGGATATTTATCATATTATGAAAAAAATCATAATAAATGCTAAGTGCTAATTTACCCATGTCACGATAAATTCCCATTATTGTGCCAATTAAATATTGTGATAAAACCTTTAAGTCCGTATCGCCAGCCCCCTATTTATCCATGAGTACAGGAAAGAGGGACATTAAAGTCTCAAAATTATAAAACAATGCTTTGTGATCCAGTTGTGATCAAGGGCCTGGGAAAAAAAAGACATTTTTGGATAAACAGCTGGACTTATTTTTCTTCCCACACCATTGCAGCGTACAGTCATAAAACTGGATTAACACCACATATGAAACGTCCTGTATACAGTCGCCGCTTCTGCGTGGAGCGGGCTTTCATTGAGCCATCCTCGCATGTTTCCAGTTTGTGTGTTTGGGATATGGAGGCTCTAGGCCTTTGTTGGTTTAGTCCTGACAGTGTGAGTCCATGAAGCTCTCGGAGACCCGGCTGAGTAAATATTTGCACATCAGTAAATATTCCTTCAGTTGCGAATTTAAGCACGCAAACACCGACGCGACTTGTCTGTTTTCATTTAAGCACAGGAACGTGCACATGTGGCCCGTTGAGAAGAGGCTCTGGTGTTGAGTTATTCACACAGCCTCTTGTTTACCAGACTATTCAGCTTCTGTATTAATCAAAGAAAGAAGAAGAACATTGTTCAGGGTTTTTCTTTTTAAGTGCCTGTCTGAATTATATTGCTGTTTGTGAGACGATTTGTGAGATTCTTAAAACAGCCAAAATTTGTGAGAGCTCACTACTTTCCAGCCACTTTCGCGGCGTCTGTGTAAAAGGTTCTGGCAAAAATGAAAAACCAATTTTCCGACCTGCCTGGCCTTGATTGTCACACACCCAGCTTGAGGATTTATGCTTTTGTCGTTCCGTCCAAAAGCTCCACCACTCCAAGCCTTTTCAAATCAACAAATACTTGTGATTATGAGTGATGCCACCAAAAAGCACAGCTGACTTATTTGTTATTTCGGGAGAGCCGGGGACATTTCTTTCTCCGCTTTGGAAAATGTTTTCCTTGTGTTGTGGTGAAGCCGATGTTTGAAAGGCGATTTTGCTCGGGAGGTCTGCGTTTTCTCACCAGCGCAAGTGGTATATTTAGATGTTGATTATGGATAATCAGCTGTAATGACGGAAGTCCGTGGCATGTGTGTTTAGACTCAATGCCATCATCATGGAAGGGCAGACCAAACAGAACTGTCGTATCGACTTCACATTTAAACGGGCATTTACACCGACGGTCAGACTTTGAGTCGTTTACGTGCAAAAGAAAGAAAAAAAAAAAAAAGAGAAAAGGGTCAAAAGAAAAGCGGCAACATTAACCACGGGAGCTTTCTCAAACATCCTCAATGTTTCTGTCAGGATCAAGGAAAAACACACTCCCTGTTCCTATCTTCTGTTGAAGGTCAGGTCAGAGGTGAGAGGTCACCAATGGCTGCTTGTGTCCTCTCATCAGGAGCGCCGTGGTCGCTGCCCCTATCCCGGCCATAAAAGCCGCAACATCGCTGACCAGGCCAAGCCAAAATCCAATATCCCATCATCGACCCGTCCCCCCGTTTCGCTTTTTTTTTGTCAACGGGAGACGTTCCTCGGATCAGGGTCACCGCTTGTTTTTAATTCGACTGTAGGAGGCGTTCTTCAGCCCATAATGACGCCATTAGTCTTACTATCACCTTTGGCAGCCTGCACAAAATGCCAGTGGCCCTCCTGCTTCTCTTCAAACCCAGTTTAGAGCTAATCCTGTCACTCTACTATTATTTTTAGATTAGTTTAAACGTGACTCTGTTTATCTTGCATCTAAATCTTAAGATTTTATATATTTTTTGTAGTTGCCTTTAGTTGCCATTTATTCTCTTTATTGACTTGTGTTCTGCTCGTCAGACGGTGTTTTTCAATTTGTCGTACTTTTTCAGAAAACATCAGTGAAAGGGTTCCCCCGTGCTTTGCAGCAGTATTCATACATACCCCTTGGACTTTTTCACACTTTCATACCGAACTGCCCAATTAGTAGCCAAGTCCACCTGTGTGTAATTTAGTCTGAATCCAGCAGTTCTCTGGAGGCCTCAGCGGTTTGTCAGAGAAGTGAACAAATGGCATCATGAAGACCAAACTTCACTTTGAACTGCTCATTGCGTCCAACTGAAATGTGGGACTGAAGTGTGCTCAGTGGACGAATGGCCCAGTTAAAGTCCAGACCAGAATACATTTTACAACCTCTGCTAAAACTTGAATATTAATGTTCAGAGGCACTGTATCCAATCTGAGGGTGGTGAATACGAGATCAGTTTTTAGTCCTTTAATATGAAAGAACAATATTGACCTTCCAAATCACTGTTATCTTCTACTTTGTTTGATCTGTCACATGAAATATGGTAAAACGTTGAAGTTAGGGGTTTAAGTGAGAAAATGTGAAAATCTTGAATGGCTGGGAATACTTTGGTGAGGCATCAGTCTTTAATACCTTCATATTCTCTTTGATTTAATTTGAACCTGATACAGCCTGCAGCTTTTTTTCTCTGGTTTGTCGTATTTAGATATTGAATTAATATTTTTTAAGAGTCCAATCAGCAGATCCCACCTGGGCTGCACCGATAAATCGGCCCCAAATTCTTTCATTTTGGGAGATTGGTGACAGGCTGATCTTATCCATGTATCTTCTCTGCCTCAGCAAAGCTCTACAAACCAACCACTGTCCTCTGTTGCTCTACTGTGCGAGAGCAGCCCAGCGACTTTCGCTATATTTAGCAGCTTTTCAGGAAGGAAAAAAAATCAGTTTTGCCCAAAATCTGAATCGGCAGGCCAAGCTTCTTAAAGATCGGTAATATGCGATCTGCCATAAAACTGCAAATCGGTGCACCGATGGAAATCTGTGTTGCTCTTTTAAAGTCTGACTGATGCATCCGACGGCACGGTAGTTCCAACTCTATTTACTGCCTCGCTTCCTGCTGGGTTTATTTGAAGCCCGGCTCATGTGGGTGCTCCAGCTAAAGCCCCACGGCCCCCCCCCCCCCCCCTCTAGTTTCTGCTCATGGTTAATGTCCGTGCTCCGCAAAGCCCCGGTGCTCCTCACGCGCTCCCTCCTCCACGGCGTCTGCCAGTCCTCCACGCCGGCTCTCAGGCCCAGACTTCTATTCCCTCTGTGCCGTCTTTTATTTGGAAAGCGTTGTAAACACGGTCAATGCCAATATGCCGGTGCGGGACAGAAAGCGGTTCTGAGCCGAGGTTAAGTGTGATGCTTCCAGAGTGACGGCGAGCAGAAAGTTTTTTTTGGAGGAATGCTTCCCCTGGTCCTGCTCGCTTTTGACGGTTCTGTATTGGTTGTGCCGGGGAGGAGGGGAAATGGCCGTACGGTTTCTCGAATGCGTCAAGTGCACAAATATGTTTGGATGGGCGTAAGGGAAAATCTTGTAAATGGATCTTTCCTTGTTTCTGGCGGCGCTGATATGCTCCTCCCTGTGGGATCTCTAGGTTTACTGACAAGCTAGCCTCTACATAAACACTCCGTTTCCTCTATCAGCTCGCGAGGCGTTGACAGCTAGTTTTAAATCATTCTCATATACATCCGTTTGTCACTTAAATATTTTAGTAACCATGATGAAAAAAATATACATATGTCTGTGAAAGTTTTCTCATTGTCAGAAAAAAAAACATTTTCTTTTTTTAAAATGCAGATATTTAACGATTGAGGTTCTAATTTATGTGGCTTTGTAGTTTTTGACTCCGAGCTGAAATATTTTTGCACATATTTCCCCGCGTCCCCAGAGAGGAAGAAGGGGGAGAAGTGCTTTGAGGTTCAGACAGGACCCCTGACCTTGTTGCTTTATTATTCTTTTGACGCTTGCGTTTAAGGTGTTGAAATATTGAACAGAGCACGAGAGAGACGGTGGCCGCCGACTTTTCCCCCGCTCTTTGTCCCCTTCCAGCCCGGGCTGCGGTCGGATTGTTTAGACTGACACCTTCAACCATAACGTTAGTCAGAGAAATTTGGGAGGCTAGCTTGTGATAAATGCGCTTTTAACGTGACTCGCAGTGGCTTGCTCGCCCATGTCCGTGCGTTCGGGGACCGAAGCCCGAAAGTCTTTAAAGTTGTGTTACCGACCTGTGAGGTGAAAGATAAAAGTTGAATCCATGGACTTTTTAACTTAAGAGATGTTTTCCTTTTAGGTATGTCGATGTATTTTGATGTCTTAAGTCACCTGGAGTTGTGCTGAGCTCCTTCTGTTTCTGACATTCAGGAAGCTGCCCAACATTACACCTCCATTATGTAGTTTACAACTGTTCTTAGGAGCGAAGGCCTGAGAAGTAGTGTTTGCCAAATTATTAGAAGCATGGCTGGAGACTGCAGCTCCGACCCTGGTAATAGGCGGAGCTTTGAGGCAGTGGGTGGAGCTTTGTGAGATCAAGCATTTAGGCGCCCCTGTATGATTGCCATGGAATATTAGATTTTGCAAACATGCAAGAAAGAACACTAAAAGTAGGATTTTTTTTAGGGAATAACATTATCATGGTGTAAAACTCTCCTCCAAGAAAATAATGTGATATTTGGTGGTTTATATGTTTTGGGTATGAGACAGAAGCAGCACAGTGCCTCCACAAGCAGTTTTTTTTCTGCTGCAAAAGTTGCAGTTCTAGAAATCAGAGCTGTATATGTGGCTTAAAAATATACATCTATTTTGTTTTATTGAAAATGTATTTATCAATTTTAACAGATTTTTTTCCACCTCGCTTTTGCCCTTAAAAGAAATACATTTAACTGAACATATATAATATATAAACTGGCATTTATTTCCATTTCTATTATTCCTTCTGTAAGTTGACCTGAATTCAAAGTTGATCTAAATAAGAAGCCGTAAAACCGAGAAAGTGCATTGGTGAAATAACTAAAGAGTACGAAGCATTTGGTAAAAAAAAAGCTACTGAACTGATTCATTTAATATTTAAAAATTGCATCATCGCCACAGCCTACAGTTATGTGAAAATTTTGACATTTTGAATACCAAAAGAAAAATAACTTGCATATAAAATAACAAAATCAGTCCAAAAGTAAAACATTTTCCAAATCAATTTGTTTCAGTGTAAACCTTATGGAACTTAAACTTATGGAACCTTATGCAACTTGCAAGTGTGTGTCTGTCTTAATTTCTGGTTAAAACCAGTTTGCTTTTCATCCAGTGAAGTTCCTCATGTTGGATAGAGAATTCAAAACTTTTTTTTCTCGATTAAGACTTCATAATAAACTTCGCTTTACTCATGTAGAAGTAAAAAGTGTAGCATAGTAAAAATACTTCTAAAAGTAAATTTTATTCCAAAAAACGGCTCAAGTAAATGTAACTCTAATAGGACGATAGCGATTTTTAACAAAACGCCGATGTTGCTGGATCAGAGTTTGTACGGATGATTTCAACCTGATGCCACAGACCTGCCCCATATTGAGTCAAAGAAAGCAAACAACTGTGCTTTTAATTTTTTTGGGGGGGGCGGAGGGGGTTCTTGCTGGTATTCATGTCTGTTTTGTTGGCTTGCAGGAATGGCAGAACTCCATCCAGAAGAACGCAGGACTGGCCTTCATCGAGTTGGTCAACGAAGGCAGGTAGGTCACCTCGCCTCCACCTGAGGGGGTTTCCCTTCCCGTTGTCTCGTCCCACTGACTGGTGGAGAGCTGGCCCCATCGGGCCCCCCAGAGGCCCCTGCCCCGATGGTGTGGCTGTTCATGGCTCTGCACAACAATCAATGATCTGAGAGAGCGGGGAGGCTTTAGGTGTTTTAGGAGGAGTGGTGAGTTCAAGGCTTCATTCAATACCTGCTCATCCCAGTGGGATCGGGGGGAGGAGCAGAGAGGTTAGGCAGAAGGTGACAGCGGCTCTGATTGCTGGTTCCTATGTGACACCAGGGGAAATCACTCCTGATTTCTTGACCGTCCATCTGTCACTTTGCGCCTTTCTTTCTCAGCCTTTATCTCTTTGTAATAATTTCTTCTGTCTAAACGTCTTCTATTATTTGCCTCTGGCATCATGATTTTTGTTCCATCCCTTTCCAATAAATAAATAACTAAATAGCCCTCCTTCCCTCTCTGTTCCTGCTCGCTCTGCCATGGTTTCTCACTGCCTTTCTGCCACGTTTCCAGTTGGCAGGTCTTAATCCGATTTAATCCAGCTAGATTACCAGGACGGTGCTTTCACATGGCCCAATGAGAGGCTGTGATTTGCTGTTATTCACTCTTCAGTGGTGATTACTGGTTTGTGTTGCTTACCTTACAGGTCTGTAAATTAAATTCCTTAAATTTATCCTGTAATCCCAACTTTCTGCTTTCATAGTTGTGATCTTATATTAAGTTGTTAGTAATAGAACTCTTTTTAGCTAGAATCTGAACTCCAAAGTGTCCGGCTATCCAGCAGCCTAAATTATTTAAGTGCATTGACTTTTTTGCTGATGGTGTTCTTTGTGATTTTAAATTTAACAGATCTAAATAATTTCAACAGTTGATTATTAATACGACTGTTATAACTGCATCAGGCCAGTGGCAAGAAAAACCTTTAATTCTGCGATCAGAATTTATTTACTTGTTTATTTGTGTATTTATTTTTGCATAATTATCTTAGCAAACATTGTTTCTGGATTACATACAATGGCACCAAAAAAAAAAAAGCTGAAAAAGTTGTGTTCCCCAACAGCCGTATCACCTGGAGCCTGTTGCAAACTAACATTTCTTAAATTTAGAAAAGTTCACACATTTTTATCAGGTGGCACCAAATTCTGTTCAGGTCATAATGCTTTCTTGTTCTATAAGTGGAATTATAACCAAAGCCAGGCTTGATTTCAATGTTAAAACAAAATGTCATGGAAAGCTACAGTATGTAACTTAAAAACAATTTTTGGAATATTTGTTAAAACTGTCACAATGTCATGACACCGTAGTATAAGACGGACAAAATGGGAAATATTCAAGCGCCTCCTTCCTGAGTCACTATTACAGTCTCCAAACTTTCACTGCTCCTGGTCAAAAACAGCCAATCACAGCCAAGAGGAGGGTCTTGGTGCTGTCAATCACTCTGATGTACGCACCTTTAATACAGTAACTTTAAAATAAAGTAGTTGACTGATGCTTCTTGGAGGCCCCAGGCATAGAAGGGTCTGTCTCATCTTTACGAGCTACCAACCCCAACAATGAACCACAATACCTAAAGGTCAAAATGACAAGCCATAGCCACTGGAACCCTGTAAAAAAAAAAAAATTAATAAAAAAAATCTTTTGATTTTTATTTTTGGTCAAATCTTTTCTGTATAAATGCAGCTGCAGAAAACCACAAGCGAACTGCATCAATGCTCCAGTCAAAGTTTGGCAATAAAGTTCAGAAACTAAAGCTGGAAACTAAACAGAAAGTAAATGTGCTCTCTGGTGATCAGACACACATGCACTGCTGGTGAAGATGGGAGTTGGAGAAGATGAGCACTTATCCAGAATCTATTTTGTAATAAATCTTTTTAATTTCAGCCTGTTTTATCGCCATATCTTTTTAAAAACGAGTCCATCTTCAGGCGGCACCCACATTTTGCGAGCATTGGCTCCGAGCTCCATAAAGGAGGTCGGTTGCTGTGGTTATTGATGGCGAGGCCTGAGTACTGCCACACAGGTTATGGAGGTGAAGGGGGCCCCGGGGCCCCTGCTGCACGGTGCTGAAACAGCAGGCTTAGGTTACAGTCGTCCTCTAGCTGCTGCGCTCCCTCCCCCTCGGTCCATCCAGTCTGCCCTCCAGCTCTCCTCCCTGTCCTCTGCTCTGTTATTGTTCCACTTTGCTCAGCTCTGACCTGTGCAGAGTTTCCCCTGACCCGCATGCTGGCGCGTTCACACATCACATGCGGGTTTCATCAGCGCCGCTAAGGGGAGCCAGGTAGAGAACACATGTAGCAACACGGCCGGAGATCCTCCCTCTTGTCAAAGATGCATATCATTAATGAATCAATTAGCAGCGCGGGGCGGTTCCGGCGCAGCACGCCGCCTTCCAAATGAGATTTTCTGCTAATTCTGCACGCTCCTTTCTGAGCGTTTCATGGATGTTACCTCCCTGCGTGTTCGGTTCAGATCAGGAAGTGAAGCTGTTGTAAATACTCCGATGCCCAAGACAGTCCATGTTTTTCCCCCAGCAACTCCTTAGACACTTGGAATGTGTGGCCATGTCCCAATGACAAACTTTACTGGATGATAAATTGTCCCAGAAGTTGTTGCGATAAACGATAATGTTTTTCAGACCGCGTCTGCTGCAATAAGCATTAAATCAATCGCATGATAAGCTAAAAATGCTTGACACCTTTCATTCTATTGATTAGTATTTTTTTCATCAGACATTTTGTTTAGAGACTTTATAATCCATTTGATTCATAGTATTGGTTGTGTGTAGGTTTTTATTTCCATTTTATTGTTTTTGGTCTTTTTGTTTATTTTGGGGGGATATTTAAAATATCATCTACTTCCAGAGTTAAGTGTTTCACAAAATTAAATGTTTTATGTTTTAGAGGGTGAATTTATGATATGCCATCATCACTAACTCACTTGAAAATGATCTCAAAGCAACAATATTACCGTTTATCGCGATAATTTCTGGGACAGTTAATCGTCCAGTAAAATGTGTCACTGTGACAGACCTTTTTGATACCATTTTCTATCTAACAGTAATAGCAGAATTATCCAAGTAAGAAACATCAATAAACTTTAATTTCTAGCGAACATTTAAGACTGGAACTCGAAGACATTTAAATGTCCAAAATAATGAAGCAAAACAGAAACAGTAAACAAAATGCAGACTTGAAGTCTCTGTGAGCAAAATTGTCCTTCAAAAAAAAAAAACCAGATAGTTGAGACCAAGACTTTTGTCATAAAAGTGGAAAAGATAATTTCCACTTCCAAGATTTTGCAAGTGGAAATCATCCAGCTCGTTTTAAGCTGAAATCCGATTAGTTGATTTATTGCTCACTGCGACGGGCTTAGTGATGTGAACTTTCACAACTTTACTCCTGAGCGTTTCCTCTCTCCCCCAGGCTTCTCAGCCACACGATGAAGGACCATCTGGTTCGCGTAGCCAACGAGGCCGAGTTCATCCTGAGCAGACAGCGGGCCGAAGACATCCATAAACATGCAGAATTTGAGGTGAGTTCACGTTGTTCTCATTCACACCTGTGGGAAGATTTATTACATCTGGAGAGCATTGGGGAAATGGGCGAAACAATATGCAGAAAATGTCCAATTTTTACAGGTTTTTATATCTTGTGTTACAAGCGCACACCTGCATGTATTTAGCTTGAATGTTATGGGATAGACCAAGATGAGATTGAGCACAAATGTGAAGTGGCAAGAAAATGCGACCTTGTTTTTAATATTTGTCAGAAGAACCCATATGAATAAACTTATTTAAGCAAAATTAAGTTTGTGCATAAAGTTCTGTAACTCAAATTGCCAGAATTATGTCAGCTCAGCTGGCTTTAAAAAAATATCAAAAATTAATCAGAATGCAGATTTTAGAGTGTAACCCTGCTGAAATTTGAGTACACCCTTAAAGCTGACGGATGTCACTTTCATAAAAATGTTTTTTTTTTTACATATTTGTTAAAACTGTCACCATGTCCTGACAGTATGAGACAGATCTGTGAAAACATCTAGCTCTTCCTCTGTCCCCCCAAGCTACTATTACTGTCTGAAGAAATGCACCACTCCTGACAAAAGCAACCAATCAGAGCCAGGAGGAGGGTCTTGGTGCTGTCAATCAGCTTCATGCACATGCTCCTCAATGTGCTAATAGCAGAGAAACAACTCACTGTTAAAGGAAAACTGTTTGTCTGCCATCATTGGTAGCGATGCTAACTAGCGTTAGCATTCATCGCTCTGCTATAGGCGAAGCAGAGAGCAATGAGTGGTGAGCAGTGCGCACACAACCATGATTGACAGCACGAAGACCCTCCTCCTGACTCTGATTGGTTGTTTCTGACTGAGTGGTGTATTTCTGCAGTTAGCTTGTCTTGACTGTACTGTCATGACATTGTGATAGTTTGAACAAATATGTAAAAAAACAAAAAACAGTAGTCCCAGAACAGCTTTGTCTATCCTGGGATGTCTGACGGCGTTTTATTTTCAAAAACCGTTTGAAAATACGGTTGTATAAACAATGTGTATAACCATGTGTCTGTCATGTGGACTTGCATGCATTCATGGCAGGCTGAGTTATCCATGGAAGCAGTCTAACCTCTCCTCTGACCGGCCGGCAGGACAAACACTGCAGGACCTACTCTGTCCTGACCCCCGGTCTGCTCTCTGAATCTCTCCAGCATCATTTCCTGTCCTGCTCGGATCCTGTCCATTATACTCCCACTGGGGGTGTATTTTGGTAGTGACAGGGATATGGTCCTCCACCCCCTTCCCTGACACCTCCTTTCCCCAAAGAACTAAGAGCTGCAGACAGAGTGGAGAGGTCCTGGTCTGGGTAAACCCACCACATCCAGCCCCCAGGCCTCTGCCCCCACTTTCACTGTAAGATATGGTTTTCAAAAGTTCAAGAGAAGGGCACTTTTAGATGAATCAGAGTTACTCATAACTCTTGAAAGGTAGAAATATTATGGGATGTCCTCTGGTTCTGGAAGGTTTCGTTTGGAGGTCAGCTTTCACTTTGCTCCAGGTGGAACATAGTCTTCTTTTCTCTGGGCGATAACACAGGCTCTACTTTTCCCATTGATTGAAATTGTGTGCTTATTTAGTGGAGGACTGTAAGATGTCATTTCCTGCCCAACAGAAAACCTTTCAGACTGAATTCAGCAACTGTAGAGGCTGGCGGTCTGATGTGGACTTATTGTTTCATATCCTAGTTTAATTCTCAGGGATCGGATCAGTTATTCACCTGAGCCTGGAACAGTGCTGCTGTCAGCCGTAGATTATTGTATCGGGTAAAACTAAGCACGACCTCAGTCCTTCCATTGGATCTTAGAGGAAGCATAGCAGGCAGGCTCAGCTGATCACATGAAGTTGATTTGTTAGTCTGTAAAAGTCTGGGTCACTATGAAGAAGAAAGTTGCTTCCAGGACGCTGAGAGAAGCAGCTGTTGCTGCTAATCAATCAATCAATCAATCAATCAATCAATCAATCAATGTTCCTCGAGCTCCGTTTGACTCTATAGGCCTCAGATTAAAATTTCTCACAGGAGGATTAGAAAAGGAACAAATCTCAGGTTTTTAGAAAGGTTTAGACCTGCAGGGATTGTGTGGTCTGGTTTCTAATGTTTTTCTCTGAAGCTTGCACCAACTCTGCACTGTCTTTAATAACAGAAGGACGAACGTCAAAATGATGAAACGATGAGAGGCGACGTCACACTGTGTGTCTGAGAGGCAGCTGGACGTACTAGTGGTATTAGCAGTTAATTGTACATTAAGACAGTTATTGCCCCCTTTGAGGTGTCACTGGAGTCTGATAGAAGCAAAGTTCTGGTTTTGGCCTGAGGTCCGATCTTAATCTCAAAAGGTTTGGTCTTGGAAAGTCTGGTCTTTGTTTTGATCTCAGCAGGACTGGTCTTGGTTTGAGAAGGCTTGGTCTTGGTCTCAGAAGGACTTGTCTTTATCTTGGAGGGTATTTTTTTTGGAAGCTCTGATCTTGGTCTTGATCTTGGAAAGCTTGGTTGTTTTCTTGGTCATGAAAGGTTTGGTCTCGGTCTTGGAAGGGTTGGTCTTGGTTTCAGAAGATCTGGTCTTGGTTTCGGAAGGTTTTTTCTTGGTCTTGGTCTAGGAAGCCTTGGTTGTGGTCTTAGAAGGTTTGGTATTCCCTCCACTTCTGCTGTTCAGGTATATTTTAATGTAGACCTGAAAGCAATGCAGTCCAAAAAGTTCTGATTTGTTTGTTGCTCTAAAGCTGCAGCATAAAACTGAAAGAAGGTTCATATTTTCTCCCCTTTTTTTATGTTAGGTTGTAAGTTTTAGTTCAGTGTTTCATCCCTAATCAGATACCCAGCAGAGCTTGTCCCAAACTATGTTTCACAATTGAATTCCCCACTTAAATGCAGTTGCTCCTCTGTGACCTCTGAGGAGAAGTGAGCCGCTGATAAGTCTTGCTGGGTTATTGCTGTATTGATTTTTGCCTCCATACAGGCTGTGTTTGAGCCTGCCGGAGCCAACGCTTTCATTTTGCACTACCACAATAAAAATAACAGGCCAATGATTCCCCTCTGCCTTCCCTCCACCCCGCCCCGCTGAAGGTGGGGGTGGAAGGGGTTCAAAATAAATTTCAGCTATGTTGCACTTTTAAAAGCATTGTCTCTGTAAACGTGCTGCAGAAACACTCGGTTATTACATTTCCTGCCTTTTAACTCGGCCTCGCCGGCGGACGTTCCCCTGCTGCACAGGAAGTGATGCGGCTGCGGACAACGGCGCGCCGGAGAGCCAGATGTTACACAACAAGCAACACATTTCACAAAGAAAATAATTCAAAACATTAAAACAAATTTATGTTTGTTGTCAGATTTCATATCCTTGAAGGCGGTGATAGAGGGGCCTTTTGATTTAGACTCTGTTTTGCCTCGGAGACCTAACATATGCTTTTCTCCTCTCCTCCTCGCCGCCGCTCGCCCGTCTCCTCCTCACACTCTCCTCGCTCTCGGCGGACCACAATTGAGTTATCTTTGGCCCTGAGAGTAAGTTATTACAGTGGGCTCAGGGTGAAACAGAGATGAAGATAACTAGGGCCAAATCCAATTACCTTTTAGGGTTCTCTATCTAATAGGATCCTTAATGTGAAGGAGATCTGCAGATCGGACGCTCTGTCGCAGCTCGGCGAATGATAGACGGGCATCTTGCGCAGAGGGAGAGAAAAAACGGAGCCCGAGAGATAGAAAGGAAGCGAGAGAAATCGAACTCCCTTTTTTTATGGGGGTTGTTCATTAGGGATGAAATGTGGCGGGCTCAGGGGCACGAGGGCAGATAAGACGGTCCAGATAGGGGAAGAGTGAGCAAGACCCAAGTCATTTCTATTCTTCCTTGCCGTACTGTTCCTTTCTGCTGAGCCTCATCCTTTCCTCATATAGCCCGCTGATTCATCTCCTGCTGCTATACAGAGTAATCGAATTGACTGTTGGAGAGACCCTGAAAGCCAGATGATAGCAGCTAATTACTGCTCTCCGCCTCAGCGGTTCCTCCGCTGGGCTCGTAAAGCGAGCCGGGGCCGCCTCCCCGTGTTAATGACATTAACATCGAGCTGAAGCTTGTTATGTTGTGTTAGCCTAGTCTAGTTTCAACCATCAGACAAAAGACAGCCTGGACTTTGTGAAGAGTCCTCCAAGAAGAAAGGGCTTAGCGTTTAGCTCATAACTCTTCAATTGCTGAGGACATGCAGGACTGGAAAGGCTGCGAAGAGAAAGGTGCTGCTTTAAGAGTTTGGAAGAATTCCCATATCGTCACACTAATATTAAACTTCTTCCACAGATTATCTTTTATTTTCAGGACATTGCAGGATCAGTAATGTGTTTTCCAGCCACATAGTGCCATTTTACAACAACTTCAGTTGCTATAAAATTGCTGCATATGTCAAACATGACTTAAAAGAAATTTGACTTCATAGTTTGGTGCCTTGAAATTGGGCTCCACCTTCAGGAAGCCATCACAACATGGCTCCTCTATTAACCCTTTAATGGCGTTTTTGCCAGCGTTGCTATGACGAGCTCAGCAGATGTGCAGCTCCACCAGGTGTTTGCTAATTAGTGCTGGCTAGTCTGAATGAGCTGAGTGAGGGAGTGGGGGAGTGTGGGTTAGGAGTTCTCTGTGAGGCAGAAGCTTGGAAACTGCAGCTCCAGGAAGAAGCTGCACCTCAAAGGTCACTGTTGAATGGTTGCCATGGAGATCAAAGGATTTCTCAAACATGCATGGAAGAAGCAAAGCAACACTAAGTATTTTTGTTGGTGAAGAAATAACATTATATCATAATGTAAAGCTCAAAAAGGTCAATTTGACATAATACCTCTCCTTTAACTAGGCCACTTTCTGTTTATGAGACAGAAAAAACATAAAAGCTTAATTTAAACCTAAATCTGCCATGGGTATGAATAATTTTGGACTAGATTATAAATTTGTCAGTCCTTCAGCTAATTTTGCACGGCTCCTTTGCATGCATCCTTTATGCCTTTCTTTTTATGCTAAAGTGACGACCGATAAGCTAAACCGTTTGAATTTGAGAAATACAAAGTATAAAAACTGGATTTGTCGGATGAGCAGAGGTGTGACTCCAACAGAGAGCGAGCCTCTCGGCTCCCAGAGGCTATTTTCACCACATTAAACTGATGGCGGCGTCCGGACTGATAGCTGCCACCTACTGTAGCTGGCTGTCATGTAGTTGTCGCAGCTGTAATGTAGTCTGTCAGCAGGGCCGGGTGCCCCGCCGTCCCATTATGGGCGAATCTGTTGTCAGGAGAACAAGAGAGGAAGAGAACAGCAACATGCCTTTTCCCGGGATTGTGCTGTGGAAGAAGGCAAAAAAAAAGAAAAAAAAAAGGAAAGAGAAACTTTACATATTGGAACAATACAGTTCGAATTTGTCGGATTTCTCCACACTGCTGTATGAGAGCCCGGGAGATGGGGAGGGAAAGTAGGCTACAGAGGGTTGTTGGGGAGCCGCAGTCTCAGGCCTGCTGTCTTGTCAACATAATGAAGTCCCCAGGTGCCTCCTCTACTGGTCCCATCATTATGTGTGACCAGCTAAGCCCAAAATATGACTCCTCTCCGCCGCTGCCTCTGCTCCACTGTGACGCACTCTCTTCTGTCACTGCACAGACGTTCTCTGAAGGTGAGCCTGCAGTGCAGATCAAAGTGAAACACTGAGCTTCTCGAGGTTCTGTCTGTCTGCGTTTTGCATCATGTTCTTTCCTGCGTTTTTATCCGTATTTGGCCTGTGTTAAACCTTTGATGCTGTTTATTTGGAGTTGGCGTCTACTGGCTATTTAAAATTATTTTTTTTAGTTTATAGTGCGGATGTCTTGGTACAAGTAACATACAACAGAACTCCTTGGAAAGAAATAGGAGCTTATTTTAAGTTAATTTGGCTTGGAAAATGGCCAAAATGTCTTGTAGCTTATAACTAGAGATGCATCCATACCATTTTTTTTTATTTTACTTTTTATCTAGAATTCCTAATTACAAGTTTATTCCATTTTATTTTTTTTACACTTTTAACTAACTTCAATTATTGTTTTTGTCAATTTCAGTGTCTTTATTATTTCTTTTCCACTGGCTGTTGTACTCCTAATTACACCGACTGAACAGATTAACGTTCTTACATGTCTGACCAGGCTTGTGAGGGTATTGATGTATTCAAGTGTGCTGTACTGGTGCAGAGTTATCAAATAAATTAGCAATTCAGTACATTTATGTCTGCGCTTGAAAACGAAACCTAAGTCAATTCAGCTCTGGTTTCCTCTTCTGGTATTGGCTGACGATAAACCTCAGGCATCGTAATCAGAAGTGATAAAAGTGAATCTGTGCATCCCCAGTTATTTTTCTTCAATGCTAAGGAATAATCAACTTAATCAAGCTCCTATATTTTGCTGAAAAGTTACTTGCAAGTTACTTTTGTCTCATTTCAAGTGTTCTAAGACATTTGCTCTAGAAACCAGACCAAACAACTCGGTCAGAGTTTGCTTTCCGCTCTGTTGTCGTCCACATTCTGTGTTGCAGCTCTTAAATTCCTCCCTCAGTTCATTTGTCACCTGCAGAAGACGATTCTTACTGTTTTTTACGATGCGCGACCTTCAAACACAGCTCGGGTTATTTTGCAAAAGGTGGCACTGCGGACAAATGTATCGCAAGGAGGGCGCGGACTGGGCGCGGAAGATGAAGAGGCCTGCAGCCGCGCATGCTGACCGGTCCATTACAGATGGACCAGACGGGAGGATGAGGGAGTCGCTTTGATAAGTGTAGTGGCTGCGTTAACCTTGATGGCCACTAGTATGGGGGGGAGGAAGTGGGGTGGGGTGTTGCCAGCAGAAGGGATATGTTTCAACTGGATTAGATTATTTTTTTTCTTCTGACACAAGAGAAGGAGGAAAAAAAATCAATACTCGGGGAGCACTGCATGACAGGGGCATCATTTCAGAATTGAAGTAGCTGTCAGACATTGTCATTTGCTGACTTTTGTTCGCCATTGTACTTTTAAGCCCTCATTTTTCTCCCTCTCCTCTCCCTTTCACTCGCATCTTCCCTGAGCCCATTGTCTGAATTCCCCCGGTGACATTTTATGTTGCAATTTGAAAACTCGAGGGCAAGAGATCAAGTGCAAGAGAAGCTCTCTGAAACCAATTGGACTTGTTCAGAATGTACTTTTGCTTAGCAACCCCCCCTGCAACCAAAACCCCCATCCTCCTTTCTCATTTTGTCCTCTTGTCTCCCCAGACCTCCATTGTGCTCCAGGAGGAATTTATTTGTTCTGCATTTGCATTCTCTGATACTAGACAAGGACAAGCGTGATGGGTCGCCTTCTTCTGGACGCTTTCTCTGCCCGTTTGTAAATGAAACCCTCGGGGAGTGCTTGTCGACGGGCGGGAGAAATGAGAGGGCCTGATAGAGCGATAGACAAACCTCTGAAAGCTTCCAGCCCAGATGTGCCGCCGTTGTCTGCAGATTGCAAGTCGAGCACTTTAATAACGCCTCTGCTGTTTTACTTCCTTAGACGCTCAGACGTTCACCCCGTCAGGGTTGTGGCGCAGTGATTCCTCTAGACCTTTTTCTGTCACTCTAATTCATAAACACAGGGGTGATGTCTTGTAATGAGCTTCCTTTCTGTGGCCTGTTACACCAGTTAACCCGCTCAAATCACTGAGGAAAAGAGACGAGTTATCGCACGGCAACAGATTTAGTGTTAGACACCAGATTTCATGTTTCTCTGTACTGATCCGTAGTTTTCAAAGTGCGGCAGAGCTATCGGCCAGCCCAGTCAGACAGAAACTCACAAATACCCCCCTCCCCCCCTCGACATCCTCCATCCCCCTCCTCCTCTCACTCTGCCCCCCTCACCTTTGGCTCAGTTTCCATTACAAATGTGCGTAAAAATTCAACATGACGCAAAATGAAATACTCAGTTGCAGTGTTTCCAAAAAATAAGGAGCCCGATTAAAATCACACCTGAATGAGCTTGTTCACATGATATGTTATTAAATAACAACGTCCTCTAACTACATCCTATCCTGTTTTCATGCAAAAAAAATGGGGTTTTCCTTCCGGTTTGGCAATGGAAACACTTTGTTAAAGCCAAAAAGAAAACCAGAAACACCTCACGTTAGAGCCAAAACTTTGTGTCGAACAATGTCTGTCATTTGTTTCAAAATTGACGGGTTTCTATTAAGCAAATTTATTTTTGAAATGTAAAATTTCACAACTTCTGGTCAATGGAGACGCAGCTACTGTTTGCAAAATCAGACAATGATGTGTCCGAAATAAACTCTGGACGGGAAAATATAAGCTACACTAAGCTAGCTGTATACATAGCTTAATATAACTAGTTATACCGAGCTAGTTATACCGAGCTAGTTATACCGAGCTAGCTATACAGAGCTAGCTATGTATGTATATAGCTCTGTATAGGCTATCTATGCGAAGTAGCTAGTACAGTAGCTATACAAAGAAATATCTAAATATTTTGGAGTGTGTGTAAAAACCCTGTCCTGATTGCTGTCTAGTTTCTCCCTGCATCCTACAGCTTTTACCAAGTTATAATCTTATCTATAATTCCCATGGTCCTCTGCTCTAATGTCACCTCCCTGAATTTGCTTTCTATTCTATTGTAATATTATTAATATTATTTGATCTTTTTTTTTTAGCCCTATTATGAATATACTTGTGCATTCATAGCCATATACCTTTTCAGTATTTTTTTTCTGTTTACTGTGGTAGCCAAGCAACAACATTTCGTTGTCAAATTCGTTGTTGTGTCTTTGTGCAATAATAACAAAAATCTGAAACAAGCACCATGATTTCCATTTGCATGATGGTTTTTCTTGCTTTTTTTTTTTTTTTTTTCTAAAACTGGTTGATAAAAATCTTCTTTGATCTAAACTATCTGCTTTTTTAGTCTCTATTTCATTTGCTGTTTCTGTTGTTTTGCTTACTGATGTTGGATATCTAGAAATGAAAGTTTGGTGATCTTTCACCAAACTTTTATTAGAATATTATTATTCTAATAATATTACAATAATAATTTATATTGTAATATAAAAAGATTTATTTTAAATATGTGAAAAGCAGTATGGAGCAGAATTTACACACTCACCTCAGCTTTAATCCTTGAGGTGATTATTGGTCCCTCCTCTCTCCAGTCACCTCATTTCCTCTTCAAAGCTCCACAACACATTCGCATTTGTTTAATTTTTCTTTTTTCTTTCACCTCGAATGGATTGTGGGAGACACGACTGAGGCGTAAGTGACTCGATTAATGCCAGTCATTATAATTTTGTCTTCACTGAGCTGTCTGCTTTAGTAGAGTGGGCTTCCGCGCAGCAGCACGACCCTGTCAGCCAGGCTGTGTAATGGGAGGTGCTGCCCGTGATTACAGTGTCGTAAGTCATAATGGTCCCGCTTGCCAACAAGTTGTGCCCTTGTGGCTGTCTGCTTAGCAAGCTGACAGAGCGCAGTCCACCATCCGGCCGCCTCTGCTGCAGCTGACTAACATGTTCGGTTTTTTTTTAGGTTTGGTTTTGAAATATGTGCTGAGAACTTGTAAATATTATATATTTTTTAGCTCATTAAATAGGAAATATAAAATAGAGTTGTTCCTGTAGGCCTGTCACGATTTTGCTGGACGATAAATTGTCCCAGAAGATATCGCGATAAACTTCGCAATAACATTGTTGGTTGGAGACCGTTTTCAATTCATATGACGGTAATGGCAGAATAATGCATGAAAGATCACCAAACTTTCATTTCTAGATATCCAACATCAGTAAGCAAAACAACAGAAACAGCAAATGAAATAGAGACTAAAAAAGCAGATAGTTTAGATCAAAGAAGATTTTTATCAACCAGTTTTAGAAAAAAAAAAAAAAAAAGCAAGAAAAACCATCATGCAAATGGAAATCATGGTGCTTGTTTCAGATTTTTGTTATTATTGCACAAAGACACAACAACGAATTTGACAACGAAATGTTGTTGCTTGGCTACCACAGTAAACAGAAAAAAAATACTGAAAAGGCTATGAATGCACAAGTATATTCATAATAGGGCTAAAAAACAAGATCAAACAGAAATAAAATAGATAAAATCTGTTATGCAAGTAATATTTTTCAGACAGTCGGAGCGTGTCTTAATTCTTCATGCGACTTAATTGGTTTATTACTTGTGGCGATTCTCTTACTATTTCTACTTTGTACAGCGTTCCAACAAATAAATGGCCATTTCAGTTTAAAAGCCCAGTCACACAGAAAAATATAGATTTTACATTGGGTTATTATTTTAGCGAGAGAGCCTTTGGTAGGGGAGAACGCAACATCAAGTATTTTGTATTTTATTACATCTTTCATATTAACATGACATAATAAGTCCTTCATTAAACCCACTTCAACGGAGTGACCCCTGGCAGCAACGCTCACTTGTCCTTTCCACTTACAGAGGAAACCCAGCTTAGCGTTTTAATGGCGTGGCTCATACGTTCAGCCTCTCCGGTTGTTGTTTTAGGCCGCCGTCTTCTGGATTTTGGCGAGGGTTTTTTTGTCCCATGGTCGACTCCGGCTTTCGGATATGAGCGAAGCTCATTACGGTGTGGAGGGCTTGGCTGTTTGGGCAGGTGATGAAGTGTTTGTTTATGGTTATGAGTTTGAACCCGGCACCGCTGATTAGTGCTGCAGACCTTACATGTTTCAGGCAGCCACAGATGGAAACGGACTCAGTTTCAGGTCTCCGGATGAATTTGCATTAGTGTTATGAAACCCGATCCGTCATAGCTGCACGTTTTCAACTGCGTGTTCTGTTGTGATTTTGGAGTATTTGTTTCTGCTGTTCACGGTTAGTCTGGAGTTTGATGCCAGGATCAAATTCCAGGATTTTCCAGGTCTGGGAAAGTCTAACGCAGCATGGAAATATAGGTAGCACTTTGTAATAACTATGCCTTATTTAGTCTTATTTAACCAGTAATAATTCAATTGAAAACATCAATTAAGGACGATTTAAACTAACACATTTATTAATGCTTTACCCATAATACAGATTTTGTTCCCTCAATTTAATAAATTCCATCATCGACTTACAAACACATCGTCTTACCACACTTAACACAGATCATACTTGCAAGTCAACAGAGTACATGTGTCAAACTCGAGGCCCGCGAGCCAAATCTGGCCTGCCGTAGATTTTTGTGTGGCCCTCAAGACTTCAGGTTCCAAATGTTATCAGCCGGTTTTCCCAGTTTCCTGTGATTGTGGAAATTCCCGTAAAAATCAACAGATCCCCAGGTTTTTTTCCTCACTGATGCATAATTGCAAATTTTCCACAACACTGGTCAAAAACATTGGGTTTAATTGACCACTGACTCCCTCCTGTAGGTGGAAAAGCACATCATACAACCCATAATAACTAAATATGCCCAATACCAACACACTCAGTGTTTATTCATGCTTAATAACTCATGAACTAATTACATGTCGTGTGTATGAGTTTGCAAACATCGCTCAGTATGTTGGTTTTATTAGTCATTATGGGTAAAGCATTTCTAAATTTGTTAATTTCTACTTTAATAAGCATGAATCATCCTTAATTAATAATGTCTTCAAGGCCAAGTAACTACTCGTTAATGGTAATTAGCTAAATTAGGTGAAGTGCTACTGAAAAATATTCAACAGACTTTTCTTCCATCGTCCAATTGTTCCAAGTGATAGTTTTTGGGAGGTTCTTTGTTATCTAGAATCATCTGCAGTAAAAACATACACAAAACTTCAGTATTAATACTGAGTACACTTTAAAAAATCTGTAATAAATGAGAAATTTGTAGGAACTCGGCAGGACCAAACGCCCACAGCTTCGCGTTTAAAGTTCCAAGCGCTCGCTCCGGCGTCTTCCTCCTGCCCGCTGCACATTTAGCCGTTTCCCAGTTCATCAGTCCGGAAGGTCAGGACCCGCTTTAATGTCACGTAAAGAGACATAGATTGATAATTAAAGGCACGCAGCCTCCAAAGCAGGCCTCTGTAATGTGATTTATGCCTATGGATTTTCTGTCAGGTCTGAAATGTTGGCTCTAAAATGAAAGAGAAGGGCCTATTATAAAATGATTTACTGATTTTTTTTTCTTTTAATGCATGAGATGTTCTCCTCAGCTGTGCTTCTTCATTTCTAGATACTGTATTGCTGTCGGGGAAGCAAACATCTTCAAAGGGCAGTGATGTAAAATCAACTTTTTTCAGCTTCACATCATGTTATAGTTTTAGTCCTTCTTCAAACACATTCCTGGAGTTTTGCTTTGACTCTTTCATGCATTTTTTAGAAATCCTTCAATTTTCCCTGGCAACCATTCACCCCTCCCAGCAACTCCCCCACTCAGCTCCTTCAGACTAGCCAGCAGCAATTAGCAAACACCTGGTGGAACTGTTCTCATCGTAAGAGCTACGTCTCAGACCAACGATGACAAAAACATTGTTAGGGTTTAAAAGAGGAGCCATGTTGTGACGACTTCCTGAAGGCAGAGTTTCAGAAAGAGCAGGAGCTTCTTAAAGAGACAGAGGCCCAATTTCAAGGTGTTAAATTACAAAGTCAAATGACTTTAGTTTAATTTGATACATACAATATTTTTAAAACTGAAGGTAACATGATTACTTGCTTGTGCTGTCAGGTGGCACTATGTGCCTGGAAAATACATAATACCGCCCCTTTAAAGTTATTCTGTTGAAGGCAGAGACACAGAATAGCACTACAGTCAAGGTTAAATGAGTTTTCAGATTTGTTTTGGTCAGATCTCTCATAAGAAAACGTAAAATGTGAACACAGACCTGTATGTGAGCAGGACCAGGTGGAGCTCGGGGTCAGCCACAAGCACTGCACAAGTAGGAGGCTAAAAAACTGTTCTTGTAATGGTTGCGAGTTTGTTTATAAGATGATAGCTATTCATTTCAAGAGGTATTGCTGTGGAGTTCAAAGGCTTGTTCTGATAACATATTCTGACAGAGAAAAATGGCTGCCCTGTGTTCTGCGGTACCGTGTGCTGGAGGGCATTAGAAAATGCATGTCCACTGGTATTAATCAACATGACACAAGGGCAGAAATGACCTGCACGCTTTCCGTTTATTGAGAGGAGACCCTACGAGTCTCAGATCTGCACCTGTGTGTGTGGCTGCAGATTTTATATTTTAGAATGCTAAGAAGGGGGATTCCTTTGAAACATTTGGGCAAAATATGTCTCAATTTGTACTGTGATTAATAATTTTTTTACTTCCGTTCCAGTCGAACTGCGCCCAGTATGCGGCAGAGAAGCGAGACGAGGAGAAAATGTGCGACCACTTGATCAGAGCCGCCAAGTTCCGCGACCACATGACCTCCACCCAGCTCATCCAGAAGATAGTCAACATTCTGACTGACAAGCATGGAGCCTGGGGAAATTCGTCCGGCAGGTAAGGGTGAAAAGTTTTTCAGAGAACCCGACACGAAAAAAGAAACGCATTCTGCTGTTACCATGAGATCCCTGTGTGAACGGAGGATTTAAAGGACTCGTCTTTTCATTTTTACCACCTTTTCAACTCTTTGGGAACCATAGACTCAATGATCAAGTATCAATTGTATCTGTGCTAATATTGAACAAAGTTCTAGATTAGGCCGAAACGATTAATCATGTTGAATTGATCATTGAAATACTCAACTAGTGTAGTAATAGATTAATCGTTGACTGGGGTATACAGACTCAAAAAAGGGCAATTGCTGAAGGAACAACATACTTAGAGCAGTAATCAAGCCAAAACTGAACAAAAATATGTACATTTTACATCTAAGATGAGAACAACGTTGATCTGTTGATCTGTTCTGCCAAACCTCTTCAAGTGAAAAAAGTTGAGTCATGCCTGCAAATTCTGCAGCAACTTTTGCTAATCAATTATTAATCAGCAAATCTAAAAAGTAATCACCCGATCAGCCTTATACTGTACTGATGAGTCCAGCAGACAGGCTGAGATTTTCACATGTAGCTAGAAGTTTTTTGTTTAGCTGCAGATGAATCCTTAGCTACGAATGATCAAGCGTTCACTCAAGGAATGCTGCCATGGCGTTCAAAGCAATAAAATGTATATTTTCTTATTTGTAAAATGAATTTAATTATTTGTTTATTTGTATCTTTTAATGCAGTTTTAATGTTGCATAGAAAGGCTTAAGCCTTCGGGATATACCACGTTTCTGTATTTGATTAATCGATTAATCATCACAATAATCGATCACTAAAACAATCTTTAATTGCAAACCCACGTAAAAAATTTTTTAGAACAATCGAAGCCAACATAGTTACTTGTTAGCTAAACTGGTGCTGTGTGCCTGGAAAATATCCAACACCGCCCCTTTATTACCTCTTTTTAAAGGTCAAACTTAAAACTCTTGCTCTGTTTCCAAAAGGTTTGTTTTAAAATGATGTTTTCTGGCTCTGAGGAGCCAATAGCGACCAGGAAGCATCGTACATAAAACCTCCTTAGAAATAATCATTTGGGAAGAAAACAAAAAACTGCACCTGTTTTCATTTCGCTTCATGAAATAAAATCTTTCACCGTTTCCCACATATACCTTCAACAGTCGCAGCGTTTAAAAAAACAAAACAAAATTATTAAAGGTGAACCAGCTGTCGGCCCGCGCACTGAATGATGCATTGGCCTGAGAGAGAGATGAAAAGCCATGCGAACAAGCCAGGCTCCCATTAAGAACAGAGGGAACCTTATCCTCTGTGTTTGTTTGGCCAAATGGGCAGCAGAATCCAATGCGGCTATTCCCTAATGATGGCTGTTTGTGCAGGTAGTGTGTAATGGCTGAGCTGGAGACGGCTGCCGGCTCATGCTTGTTAGGCTGAGCCGAGTCTCCAGAGACTCGTCTGGCGGGACTTAGCCTGCCGTCGGATCAGGAAGGCTATCTGTGACCGCCTTTGCTTTTCTTTTTTTTCTTTCTCTTATTTTTCTTTCACCTTTAGCGGTCCGTGGTGAGCTATCCGTCCAGATAGCTCTCCCTATCTGGATCTCCCTTTGTCTTTGCTTTCTCTCCGTTTCTTCATGTATGCTCACATAACACGCTTCCATTTAGTATGGATATTGTGTTCTGCGAGCCTCCTTCCCGCTATTGATGGCTTTCCTAATGGCTGCCGATAGGTGCAGGGAGCCACTGGCACTGGGCCTCGGAGCGCAGCCCTCTTTTAATAAATCACAATCAGTCCTGTGCCATTACATCAATATTTTTGGTCAATTACTGTGAAGGTCAGGTGGGTGCAGCTTTGCACTATAAAAGCTCGTGGTATGCAGACGCAAGAGAAACATCTGGTGCTGCAAACGCAACAAACACAGAAACGAGGAGAGGGGCTCGGGGAAACCAGCTCTCCACACCTGGATACCTGCAGGCGTCGCAGGAATTCGCTCCAATGCAACATCTGCACCTTCAGATCTGCACAAAGAAACGCACACGGCTTCTTCCCAGCTGTGAAATTGAAAAGTACCAACGCACGCTCGGCGACGTAACGGTGTCCTTTCGCAGCCGAGGTGTAAAGCCTCCCCCTCCTCTGCCTCGCGCCATAAAAACGTATTCCCCGAAGTTTCCGTTTAATAAAGAATCTGAAAATGAAAATATTATTTTCCTGCTGGCTGATGGGAATTGTTGTTTAGCTCACGGCAGGCATCTAATATCTTCTGACACGGTGTGTGACCTGCCTGAACGCAATTGGTGTGTTCATCATATCCAGCTTAGCGGGGCTAGGTTCTCTGGAGAACAGAGGTGTTTGGTGATTTTTCTCTTTTTTTTTTTCCAAGCCGCTGCTTGTCTGCAGGTCTCTTTCTTTATCCTCCTGTCACAACAAGCCAGTCATTTTCCTTTCCTTCTTGTCGTTTAGACTTTGCTTCTCTATCTGCTTCTGTTTCATTGTTGGATTTTGATGCTTTGTTTGGTTTCACTTCTTCCAAAAACACGGATAGATCCACAACTGAACCGAAGGCAGCACTAGCTGCATTTCCATTGACCACATTCCATTGTGGAAATAAATTTGCGTAGTGGAAACGAGGCAATTTTGAATAAAACCTTATGATAAAAGGCCTTTGTGCTAGGATGAGGTTTTTTAGCTGTATCGAAATTTGTGTATTTTGGAAAACTGCAATGGAAACACTTTTTTTGCGTCACGTGTCACATGATCAACAACCGAATGTTACTACTGGTAGAAAAGACGAAGAACACGACAGGAAGTGGTAGCAGAGTTATGGTACGGCAGGTTTTCTAATGAATTACAGTGTGAACGAACATATTCACATGTGATTTTAATTGCATTTCTTCGCAGTTGCGAAATCCTGTTTATTTTTCAACATTAGCAGAACATTGACGAAGTTTTGCGCACATTTGTAACAGAAACACAGCTACTGACAAACCTTGTTCTTAATGGAACAACCACAAACTTTTGTGTTTTTATAATTACTCAACACAAAGTAGAACAGTATGGTGACATGAAAAAATAAAAATATGTGAAAAACATGTTTTAGAATTTATAGCCCACTGTTAATTATTATTATTATTATTATTATTATTATTATTACTAAACACCATTAGAACAGTTTTCTGTCTTTTGTGGCTCCAACGGTCACATTTTTGAAATGGCTTAAGCTGCTGCATGTTGAGAAAAAGTCATGAAAACTGTTTGAAAAGTTTTCCGACTCTGCAGGTCTGCAGTCGTCGTTTCGCTCCACCTTCAGCTGCTCGTCAAAACAAATGCATGCCACACTTTTCAGATTTGTATTTAATAATGTAACCGTGAATCCTTCTCACTAACAATGCTGCATTAGCGCATTGACCATGTAAATGTGCAGTTTGACATTTTGAAAATAAATTTGTTTAATGAAAACAGGACAGTTTTGGAAAAACTTGTTTTTCAGTAAAAAGTAGGCAGAGGTGTTTTTTTTTTCTTTTTTCTTTTACCCCAGTCGAAATTGAAATGTGTTTATTTCATAAAATTTCAATGGTAGCGCTCTTCTTGTCATCAGACGGGTCACATGATCAACAACTGGATTTTGCAACTGGTGCAAACCCTGAAGAAGACGACAGAACGTAGTCGTAGGATGATGATGTAGCGTGTGTGTGTGTGTATGATTTGAATTGCTTTACTTAACGGAAACTCCGCAATTGCAAAAATTGTGGGTGCTTAACATCATTTGATCATTAGACTATCAAGAAGGTTTTGCTAACATTTGTAATGGAAGCGCAGCTCCTGTCACACAAAAAAGAATATTCCATCAAGACACTGGTTGTTGTTTTCCGTCTCGTCGCCAAGGCTGGTAAAAAGAAAAAGCCAGCAAACAACACATGAACAGTCACACACAAGCAACTGGCAGATATTTCATTTTCACTCCCAACGTCCTCCCCCTTCCTCCCGCTCGGGGCTGCGTCCTCTGAGGACGTCGCCGGCTGCGCTGTTTATTTGGGTCAGGAATCATCTCATGTACATGACACCTGGACAAAGTTGACAGACAGAGAAAAGAGATGAGGGAAGATGATGGAGCACGCCTAGTTGCTCCCAGCAGACGCACTCTGCTCTCGTCTCTCTCCCTCTTTATTGCTTCCTAAAGGGCCGGCAAACGTGCCGCAGAAGCCGGCTTTGCATGGAGAAAACGGGGAGTGTGATGCGATGGTATCGCCGGTGTTATTCCTGCAGTAGCTTTACGCCTTTAATGGAAACATAATTCAGGTTGCAGACACCAGTAGCCTTCTTTTTCCAGTTTGTTCCACCTTCTCGTCTCCCCCCTGTGCCTCCCTACTTCCTTCCTTCCCTGTGTGCGCAGCTCATTTTCTGCCGCCGTGCTGGTCTAATGGAAACCCTTAGGCTAGAGGCTTCCCAGCCAAGGCACATCCATCTTTTGGCGTGTCACACTCCTGCCTGGCAAAAATTCTTTGCGATGTGCACTCCAATTTTTCTTCAGTAAATCAAATCTTCCTTCCTTCAGAGAGACGAATGCGTTCAGGTCGGAGCGTTGCAGGGCAAATCGATGCGGGCAAAATTGAAACAGTATGCCTCCGCATTGATCGGCGGGGAGGGATCGAAAAGCAACAGCTTTGTAACTGTTCAGCAGGACAGTCAGCTGACCTGTAATGGACAAACTATTGATATCGGTATTTCTCCTATCTTGTGCTTTGTCACTCTTTTTTTTCTTTTACTAAGAAAAAAGGCTGATTCTTTCTGTTTAGCTAATGATGAAGAATAATACCAGAAATATCTGATAGAAACACAGAGGAGGAATTTCCTCATATCTTTTCAATTTCTATTTTAGCAGCGTTGCTCCATATAAAGGGATATTTCTCAAAGAAAACTGTAACTTAATCTTCATGTTGCAGACACCAGCAGCCGCCTTATTTCATTTTAATGTATCGGTGAAGTCCTTTGAACTAACTCTACTATTCTGCTAGACAAATTTCTAGGTTTGATAAATAATCCTTATGGTGACATTATATAGCACAATCAACTGTTAACTTCAGTTGTAATGAAAATGTAATATACATCGGATATAACAAATTGCAATTTAGTGCCTTGAAACTAGGCCTCTGTCTCTTTTAGAAGCTCCGACTCCTTCTGAAACTCCGCCTTCTGGAATCACATCACAGCTCTTTAATTAACCCTTTAGCAAGATTTTTACCAGCGTTTTAAAGAGAAGCAGCTCCTATAATGTGGAGTTAATGAGCATAGTTTCACCAATTTGCTAATTGCTCCCAGCTAGTCTGAAGGAGCTGAGTGAGGGAGTAAAGGGGGAAGAGCCGCTGTATGAGGCAGAAGCTTGGAACTTGCAGCTTTGAGGAGGAGCTCGTCTCCTCAGGTGTTTAGCACAGATGAATGTTTGCTGGAGCAGCCCTCCAGTTATGTTTTTAATAAAAATAACATTATAACATAAAATAAAAAAATGTCGATTTTACTATTTTGCATTTCTTCTGTGCATTTTTCAGTCTCTGAAAGATTGAGTGAATGGATTTGATAGTTCCAGAGTTATTTTTCTTCATAATTATTATATAAATTGTGGAAACACACCAAACTGACCTTCTATTTCTATTAGCCAGATGAAAAGAGAAGTGCATATAAATGGTTTATAAATGAAAACCAGGAAATTGGTGCAGCCCTCTTTTGGATGTTTTCTTGGTTATAACACTCTAATCATTTACATTTTCAGATCTAAACTAAATCCTTCACTTCATTTAGTTAATCTATGCGTGACAAACAACACCACCCAAAAAGCCAAAGTTAAAGATGCACTCATCACAATGTGAGGATTTTACAATACTTATCTACTAAAGCAAACATTTCCAGATTGCAATTTTTCTAAAGATCTAGAAAATAAGAAGACATAAGACCAGCATTCCAAATGGAGTTTCTATTGTTACGTTTTGAGCCAACATCACACCATCTGTTCCAGGCAGTAGCTGCTGTAATGCACTCATTTTGAAACGTTTAATGAAAAACAGTTTTTTTTTTATTCTAAATTGTCAGGTCTTTTCCATTAAGCAAAATTTATTTTAGTAATTCTAGTTTGCTCAATTTTAGGCCGCTTGTGTCACGTCGCCTAGTATTGTCCTGTATTAATGATTGCAAGAGAAGCTCGAGCAGCAAGAATAATTTCCACTTGTGTCCTCCTGTTGCAGACCTAAATCAAAATTATGGTGCATAATATTGAAAGTAATGCATGTGCTGAAGTCGTGGTCTGCTCAGTGTCTGCGCCGGGCCCCTGTGAGTGTTTTATGGACACGCTGTACATTACGACTGCACTGGTACTCTGGACTCGCAGCTGAAAAAGGAAATGGGACTCCAGCACGTCAGCGGAGAATATAACCATAGGAAACAAGAGCATAACAGTTTAGGAAACACGGGCCGTCGGCTGTGGTGTGACATGAGGGGGGGGAAGTGGGAGAGGATGAGGAGAAGGGAGAGGATGAGGAGAAGGGAGAGGATGAGGAGAAGGGAGAGGATGAGGAGAAGAGAGAGGAAGAGGAGAAGGGAGAGGATGGACGACACGGAGCAAGAGAGGGGAAACGATCCGACTCAGATGAATGAAGACAGAGAAGATGGCACTAACACTTCAGTACAGCTACTTTTTTTCTTTCAGCTTAACTGTATATTTTGGTAAATTAACCACATTACAAAAAAAAATAAAACTAAATAAAACTATACTTCTGTCAGGAGAGTTCCAGAGACCATTATTTAAAATGGTAAAAACGTTTATTTGTGTTGGCATGTAACCACTTTTACTTTTAAAGGGACAGTAATATGAATTTTCCTGGTACAAGGTGCTATTTTATATCACATTCAAGTATTTGTTGTCCTTAGTTCTAAAAAATGTTTTAAATATCAAAAATTACTTTAAAGAACTTCATTTAACATTTTTAAAATTGGGCCTCTGTCTCTTTAAGAAACTCCCGCTCCTTCTAAAACCCCACCTTGAGGAAGTCATCACCACATGGCTCCTCTGTTAACCCTTTATCATCGTTTTTCCCAGCGTTTCACTGAGTTCTTGCAGTGTTTACTAATTGCTGCTGGCTAGTCTGAAGGAGCTGAGTTGGAGAGTCGCGGAAAAGGGCGGAAGCTTGGAAACTGCAGCTCCATCCTGGAAGGCGGTGCTTGTTACACCCAGCTTTTTTGCACAGCTGAACGGTTGCCACGGGAGATTAAAGAACGTTTTTGATGAGGGAGTAACATTACGTTAAGATCCAAAGCTAAAAAAAGTTGATTTTATGCTACAAACGGCATTAAAATATTGCTGTTTAAAGGAGAAGTGGATGAACTTTTTATAAAGCTGGAGGGAATCAGAGATTCCACCGTCACTGAGGACGTAGAGGGACAGGAAACGAAGTTGTGACGTTGCATAAACTAGGTCAGATTGTCTGTTGCTTCTAAACTAGATCATCCTCCAAATTAGCTCCATTTCGTCGACTTGAAATGGCCTTTTGGTTTTCTTCTAAACGCCAGCAGTCTAAACACAAACGAAGGCCGCCGTTCTGAGGCCCGGCAGCTGCGGCCGACTACCAGAAGGTTGTTTCCTCTGGTCCCCACGCTCGCTACTTGAAAACCATTTAGCTGGAGCTCAAGTTGTGATCATCCATCTGCTTTGATGCAGCCGTAAACACAAACGGAGCACAAATGGGTCCCGGTCCCTTCGCTATCTCACCGACTTCTTCTGCACCAGAGTCCTTGAATGGGTTTCACGCACGCCCTTCCGGTTCATTAATCATCCATTTGACGCGCGTCTGGGACTAGAAAACGTTGCGACTCGAACAAAAAGGATGTTCTTTAAATCTCCGGGGAGACCATCCCAAGTTTGACAGATGTGCGTTCCACGGGTTCCATAAAATAACATGCCACAAGGGCCCCACCATGCGGTCTGGCTCATGGCTATGAATTAGAATATAGCCTCAATGATAACATTTACATCCACTGTATATACAGTACGGTGGCGCGGCCTGCGAGGAACAGCAACAAAGTGTCACGGCGAAACATATTAACAGCTGATGATGTCCATATGTTAGCACGGCTAAGTGTTGCAGCATATTCAGATTTAAAAATGACTCTTGGCAGCCAGTTTTTACAATGACTGTGAAGGGAAAGTGGTTCATTTGAGGTTGGATCTTTTAATCCTCACAGAAGCAGCGGCTTGGAGGGTTTATTTGATGCATAAATTTAAATTCCTAAGGAGAAGAAGACGGCCTGAGTCTAATAAAAGGCTGAAACACTCAATCGGGGACGAGGTGGTTGTCCCCAGCCAACAGGACATGTCCAACGCCGGAGTGGTGCTGATTTATGAACAGGTTCCAACAGTATTGTGAAAGCACAATTTTTGTTACTTAAATGTCTCTTATAAAGCTAATTTTAATGTCAGATCTAACCAGACAAAATACAAAATGTGTTTCTTTTTAAGTTATTCAAGTAACAGAACCAGACTAAGCAACAATGGCCTCTGTGGTCAAGTTCCAAGACCAGAAAAGAACTCAAAGCTTTGTTGATACTGTTCTAATGTAGAAAAAGTGCATTTGCAAATGCGTTTTTTTTTTTTGTTCAATAAGAAAGGCAGTGAAAATGTCATGTGAAAAAGTTTATAATAAATAAAAAAATAAATAAAAACAATATATATATATTTTTTTAAACGTGTTGCGTCATAATCCTCCTTCCTGTCGTCGTCTTTGTGGTTGGCGACGGTAGTAATATCTGGTTGTTGCTCATGTGACTCATGCGATGGGTGAAAAAAACATTTCCGTTTCAGTTTTGCACAACTGCAGCAGTTTTTTCAAAGTTGCATCAGAAAAAAAGATTCATTGGGCAAAATGAGTCTTTTTATTTGTTTTTAAGCTTTACATCATGTCATGCTGATCTCAAATCAAAACCCTACCTGGAGTGTTGCCTTGACTCTTTCATGCATGTTTGAGAAATCCTTTGATCTCCATGGCAACAAGTCAGCTGCACAAAACGCCTGGATGGACTTAGCCCCGCATTCAAGACAAAGCTCCTCCTCAGAGTTGCAGTTTACAAGCTGCTTCCTCGCAGAGCAGCCCTCCTCTGTGACTCCCCTACTCAGCTCCTTCAGACTAGCCAGCAGCAATTAGCAAACACTACCTGGTGGAACTGGGTTTTTGCTGAACTCATTATAGGAGCTACTGCTCAGAGCATCGCTGATAAAACTTTATTAGAGAGTTGATAGAGGAGCCATGTTGTGATGACTTCCTGAAGGGGGAGTTTCAGAGCAAGGATTTTTAAAGAGACAGAGGCCCAATTTAAAGCTGTTCAGTTACAAAGTCATATCTGATATTTATAGTATTTTTATAATTATTATACAAATACTATAGTCACTTGATTGTTCTATAAAATGCCACTTTGTGTCTGAAAAATACATAATACTGCCCTTTTAAAGTCCAAAGATCAGTTCATGACAGTTTGGCGAGGCCTAGTCAAAGCCAAATCAGAGATTCAGGTTGTCAGACTCAGACTAGCTTAGTCAGATATGCTTTATTTTTTAATGATCTGAAATACAAGTTTTTAAAACATCAAGAACGATGCGAGTCTCTAAAGGAGCACATCGTTGTCCCAGAACCTTCAGTGTATCGTAGCTTCGTCTCCTTGCGTCCTGTTATCTACTGGTTCGTTCTCCTGTCCATTACACCTGAAGCATGCTACCATCCCAAAGAAAAAAGAGAAAAAGACCAATTACACCATCACACCTCCGCGCCTCGCCGCTTCACCGCCAGCCGGGATTCTGCAGCTTCTATCAGATTTATGAGTTTCATATTGCTTTAAAGTATACGGCTCGGTGGAACAAGGTCACGATAAAGGGTTGCTGATCAATATCTGAATGAAAAGCCGTTTGGGAAGTTTTTAGAGCTCTCTTCTTTTTCTTCTCTTTCTCCTTTCTGCCTGGATGCAATATGTGGCCAGTATCGATTGTTCAGGGCCAGTAGTTAGTCAAAGGCTATCTCCTTTGACTAACCCCTTTGCAGCATGTCAGCGCCCCCCCCTCTCCTTCCTCTTGATAGATTGGTATGCTTCCAGCCACTGTAATTACACCATGAGACCAGCCGGTCATTTATTTTGCTACTTTCAACATTATGGGAGAAAAAAAAAAAAGAGAAAAAGGGGTGTGGAGGGAATCACCTTTATCTTCAGAACCCAGCACTGTGTCCTGCAGCTAATGCAGAAAAGTCCGTAGCATGGTGATGATTGTCTTTTAGTTGTTCATCTGCAGCTTGTGTTCTGGATTTGCTTTACATGTGTTCGGGGTCAGGTGCAGAGAGCTTTATCAAGTTCAGTTTTAGCCTTTAAAACAGATGCTAATAAAATCAAAGGTATTTTTCCTCTGCCCCCATTTTCTTTTGAAACCTCCCTAACCCCTCCCCTCCCCCAATCTAAACTGCTAAGCAAGTTAAATTCACTACATTATTTAAATTTAGTTAATATTCTTACTGAATGTTATCGTCAGGTACTTTGCAGTTAGCTTGGATGAGGATATTACAGAATCCATCATTCCATTGAACATCAGAGCTTTAGGGGTTTTTTTTTTTAACATTCCTCCATGTTTGGTTTGAAAACTGGACTCTTCAGACCAACATTCTTCCCCTCCACCTGATCTTTTCTCACCTTGAGCACCGTTTACCTTTCCGGCCGCAGTTTGTGGTGCGGAGTGCAGCGGCTCTAGATTTGTCACGGGACTCAAGATCAGCACTGAAAGCTAGAGGTCAGAGGAATATTGCAACGGGCCGGTAATGGCAGAATTATGCAACCCGGGTCCGGCGGATGGCCTCATTACCTCGCCGCGGCGGTGATGAATGGACTTCGCGTGCTCGTTGTCAAAATCGCAGGAAAAAATGTGTCTTCATCGAAAATACAAATGGTGTCCGTCGGTCGGCGCGGTGGAAATCCGTCAACGGCACTTCGTTTCTCCCCGGAATGAAAACCATCGGACGTAACGTCTCTCCCCACCCTCTCATATAATCAGATATAATTACTGTTTAATGGTCTGCTTTTGTTGTAAGATCTACACTCGGTATAATCACTGCTAATTGGAAACTTCATGCGAAGGTAATTAGGCCTTTGATGGGCGTCATTTCATTGGGGAGCTTAACTCTGTGGGAGGACCCGGGTCTGGACCAGCTGCTGAGGAGGCAGAGGTTCAGTGGGAAACTTTCTCTTTTATTGTTTTCTGAGAAATGTTGATTAATTTGATTTAATTGGAAATTGTAGGTAGCTGGGTTACTATTGACCTAATATTGCGCAAATTGAAATTCCAAAAATAAATTTGCCAAATGGAAGTGGCATTTTCTGAAACACTTTAGTTATTTGACAAGAAGGTTTTTGTAAATGTGTGTCCCAACGGAAACGCTCTTTACGCATCACATGAGTCACGGGATCAACCGGTTGTTATGACGACGACCGGAAGTGGTCGGAGAGTGACGCAGAAGCGTGTTTTTTAATGAACCTTTTCTTGTGATTTCGACTGCATATTTTAATTTAAACTTGGAATGATTGAAAGTAGAGCAGCTATATTGTTTTGTCAAAATACACATTTTCATTTCACTAGGCACGCTACCAAAAAAGATGGATTTTCCCAAAAGTTAGAACTGAGGTACAATGTTAATGACAATATAAAAATGCAATATAAAGATGTAATGAAGTTATATGTGGACATCTGCAAGATTGAACGTCCTAAATAAACCAAATGAAATTATGTTTTTCTAACCCTTTTTTTTCAATATTCGCGGAATGTCAAAAAAGTTTTGCGCAGGTTGCCAGGGAAACGCAGCGAGTGAACATGTTGCATTTTCAGCTTCAGGCCTCCTTGTTGTTTAGTTGCATCTTCAATAAAGACAGAGTCGCCGCATCGGTAATTTTCATGCAGTGCTGCTATCATTTTATTAAATATCAGACCTACCTTTCTTTTAGGTCGAAAATGAGAAATGGACTCATTAAATAAGTTGCTCCTGTAATTAACAGAGAGGACGCGGGGGCTAAGATGGAAACGCTTCCACGTCCGTGACCCCGGGATCACCTCGGCTGAATCTTGTAAACAACATTAGCCGAGGTGAATTAACTCATGTAGATGGGCTCCTGCTCACCTCGTTGGAGTAGGAAGGATAGGCATTAGCACACGCGCAGAAAATCACACACCCCTCCCGGCACGACTTAATCACGCCGAAGCGTTTCAGCGGGACGGTTGTTTGGTCCCGTTTTCATTTTAATTTGAGCCCAGAGATCAGACTGAAGCCATCACTGCCACGGTTTTGACAAAGAGCCAGCACTCTGGCTTCCCGGCTCCTCAACATGACAAATCCCCGGTCGGCCACTGCTCCCGTTTCTTCTAAACACATGGTTTATGCAAATCAAAGCAAAATTATCTTTGGGGGGTTGGTGGGAGATACAGCGGCAATGTTTGAGCGATTTGAGGCCTGCCAGCAGAAACTGGCATTAATATCAAATAAGCAGCAAGGTAAAATCTCCGGCGCATATGCAGCGCTCAATGACTGTGCCCAAATTAATTTAGCAGAAAGGTTATGAATGGCTGCTTGTGCCAAAGTGCAGACGCTTGTGGTGATATATGAAAGCCTATGCGCTTTGCATGTCCTGTTCGGCATGATAAAGGTCATGTTATCATGTTCGCTGCCGAAACAGGATCAGCCATAACTTTAAAACCATACATGTGATTCTGAGGATCCCTGTGTTGCCAAGGCGACCAGTCAAATTGTGTCCCTGGAGCTCCAGTACTGAGATGTGTGCAACAGAACCCTTCAGCTCGCTGTAGAATGAACAGCACTGTTTGTGTACTTCTCCCTGGTCATGGATTAAAAACTCTAAGTGCTGCTTACAGATACTGGAGGAAAACAACTTTCTAGAATAAGGACTTCTAAAAAAAAAAAAAAAGTCAAGTTACAGCTGTGAAAAGATAAGATTCTTATAAATAAAGTAAAACAGTTTACTGGACAATAAATTTTCCCCGAATTTATCGCGATAAATGATAATATTATTGTTCTCAGATCATTTTTAAGCAATATAATAACGGCATAATAATGCGTTGTCAAAGATCAAAAAAGTTTAATTTCTTTCTTGAACATTTAACACTGGAAGGGAAAGACATTTTAAATATCCAAAATAAATAAACAACATAACAAAAACAATAAGATGAATCATGAAGTCTCTGAAGAAAATTATCCTTAAAAACCAGACTGAAGACTTTTGTCGTCCAGTTTTTAGTAGAAAGAGAAAATCGATGGACCATACAAAGGGAAGATTTTGAGCAGCTTTTCATTGATCATGTGATCGATGGATTTATTGCTCTTTGCGACAGGCCTAAGCTGCTGTACCTTCATTTGGCTGCTGAACACTTGATGATTGAGCTCTTCCCCTTCGCTCCATCATACCCGACGGTTGGAGTGACTCGTTTTATCCAGCATGGTGCTCTGCATTACGTCCAAATGTCTGTTTTGATTTGATCAATTCAAAAGACTTTGTCATAAAATGATTAACCAAAGTTATTTCACTTTTTTTTTTATTTCTGGGGAAAAGAATAGAGCTAATAATTTCTCTGCTTGGTGACCTTCCAAACAAATAGTTTTACTTCTGTTTTTCTTTCCTTGAAATGTCATGAACTTCGACCTTCTTAACAGCGGTCTGTAGAGTCTAATATGTAGCTGACCTTATGCGTTAAGTGTTTTTCACTATTAACGGCAAATCCATGTGACCAGATGGAACAATGCACAATATTGGGCTGACGAGGACGAGGTGGCCTTCCAGTATTATCAAAAAAAATTTTTTTTTGTTCTCTGATATTGAGAAAAGGCTGATGCGTAACTGATCAGTTATCAGTTCAGCTCGTCTAATTCTATTTTGCCTCTAGCACCAAAAGGCAATGAAAACGCTCATGTTTTGTGATTTCTTTAACCTCAATCTGGGTTTTAAAGAACCAATCTAAATATCTTTATCTAAAAATATTGTCGTTTTAGAACTAGAGAGAAGAAAGCAGTGCAGACTCCCAGGAGGCCTGTGAAATGGTCCTTTAGTTTTGCACTGATAGAACATCAGCCAGGGTCTCAATAATCAAATTCTTCAGAATCATCTTTTTAATTTTGCCTGTTCTCGTTCTGTAACAGCAAACTGGCGTTTAAATCACACCTCACAAGTGATTTAAACATTGGGAAGACTTCTCTGTCTACATTCACACAGCAGGTCATGTTTTTTGTTGAAATACATATTAATAATTCACTTTGTCATTTATTCAACAAATTGAATGCGACTGCAATCAGACTTCGTTTTACGACCCCAAAGCGAAGGAGAGCGTCGTAAACGCTCTTCTAAGCGTTTACGACGCTGGCGCTCCAGCAGGATTGCTCAGCGGGTTTTGCTGCTGCACAACGGCTGCTGGAAAAGACAAGTGTTTTGTTGTTGACTTACCATCCGGAGACCACTTGCTGCTTTCCTGTTGGTTGTGCAGGAAGCTCCACTTGTGCTTGTCAAAGACGTACCGTTGTATAATTGCGCATCCGCTTGCAGCCATTTTATGTGCGAGTGTAAACATTGAGTTGGGAGGGGTAGGAGGGGGCGTGGCCAGCAGCACCTTATTTGGACTTAAAGTGACATGACGCCCTAAAAACAGCTCATTCTGAAAGGAGCTTAAAATAGACTAAAATCTCTTCATCAAAGAATGAATTTGTGCAAAAAATGTGCTTGAATATATTTTGTATGGACCTATATGAACCTGTTCAGGAACACATAGTAGGCTACCTTTAAAAATAACTTCCCCATGATGATATAATTCATTGAATAAACCTGCTTTCATCAAGAGCCTCCCTAAACCCCCCCGCCCCCTCTTTACCAGACACCATTTATGACCCAACTAATTACTAATTACACAAGTGGCTGGCGTGAGCTGGAACACAAACCCTGGCCCCTTTTGTTATTTTAATAGTTGTTATTTTGAAGAATAGTGCGTCTATAAATTGTACTGAGGAAGCCCTGGGCTCTGAATAATTTATTATCTTTGTGGAAACACACTGGGAGTGCAGGGCGGGGGGCTGTGGAGCGCTGGCCGTTCTTTCTTTATTATTTTTTACGGCGGTCTCCTCTCATCGGGGGGGGATTGATGAGTGGATATCTCTTGCTGTCGTCCACCTCTGCTGCCACCTCATCATTAGAACTTGCTCTGTCGCCTGGTCCCAGCCAGCTGGATGAATAAAGCTGGCAGAGGTGATCCCCCCGTCCTCCAACTCCCATCACCCCCTGCAACTAATTACTCCACCCTGATGGATTAATGTGCATTGTGCGAGTCGGACATTTCCCCACCTCGTGCGAGGCGATGCGAGTGCCGCCTCAGTTCGGAGCCACTCTGTGCTCGGCCTCCATAATTATTTTCATAGATGAATACCGACGGTGGGCAGGATGATGAATTGGCTGTTTGCGTTCCGAGACTATCGCAGACGAACACGGAGCACGGTCTTTGTCACCGAGCAGAAATCTGGTCCTGCGCACTCCCTCAACCTGTGTGCCTCATTCCACTTAACATACAAGCTTCTTTTTTCTCATTTTGGATCCTCTATTTTGTTTAGATTTCGACTAATCAGGCAAACGGGTTTAGAATCTTTCCGTTTTCTTGCATAAAGCTGTTTTGTAGCTGCGTTTCCGTTACAGATGTGTGCGCATCTTTTTCTGTGTTCTGCTGATGTCGGAAAAAACACAATTTTGTGTTTCCGTCGAATAAGAAATGAAATGAAAATCATGTGAATCAACTTGTTCATGCGATAAGTGGTCAAAACTCATGCCGGCATCGGATGTAAACAGTTCCAGGAAACAATTCACCCGCGGTGCCAGCGCTCATCATCCATCAGCCATTCAGAGGAGATGTCGGCGTCTTATTCAGGCCTTTGGAGCCACAAGCCCCGCCCGCTTCCAAGTGGGCGGAGTGCGGAGTTTTGGGGAAATTGGTCAGCCATTTTCAGAAGAGCTATGGAGTTGGAATGACACGCATCTTTTTATGAACTGTGTGATGCTGCGAGTGTCCTGGTGGAGCCAGCTGAACGTTGTCTGAAAAAACAAAAACAAACAGTCATTCTACTACTTCCTGTTGTCTTCTTCGACGATCCTTCATTAAGGACATCCGGTCGTCGATCACGTGACTCGTGTGATGTGTTCCCGTTCCTTCAATATGGCTGAAGAACCATCGCATAACAGCATAGGGTTTTTTGAAATTGCCATTTAAAGTGACATGAATCGAATGTTTTGATTTGATGTTTTCATGAATCCAATTCTTCTTTCATAATTTCAATTTGTGCAGTTGAACTGGGTTCCTTCTGCTGCAGTTGGCACAACCCTGACATTTTGAACCTGAATAGTTTTCTTTATTAAATGACCGACTGTTGCTTTTTACTGTTATTAATTTGCCTAATTGTTTCTTACAGGGACAAAGGAGCTGGATGCTTCCTTGTGCCTGTAATGTACCTGTACAACATTTAATCAAGTCAGAGGACTCCAAAACACCCTACACTGCATTCACACACTGATACTGGTTGTCATTGACCACATAATTACACAATTCAACATTTCAAAAATAAATTTGCTTAACGGAAATGTGACCGTTCCGAAAATAAAAAGTTTTGGGTGAAGTTCTTTTTATTTTTTTGGCCGTATCATAATTGGTTTCTTTCACAAAACTGTAATGGAAACACTTTTTTTTTTCCCATCACAAGAGTCACGTGTTCAACAACCAGATGTTGCTACTTGCAACATCTGGGGCTGTCGGCTCTAACTGCTAATTTGTTGTGATGCCTGAAGCTGCTCATGTTTTCCATCTATGTCCTACAACGCTCAAGAAATTTGAGATACATTTTTCTACGGAAATGCAGCACAATTAAAAATAGACAATAAATATTAATTATGCTCAAACTTATCCTTAGACGTCCCTCGTGGCTGTAGTACATCCTGCTTCTGGTAACTAAACGACCAGTTTGAAGTTGTCCTGTTGAGAAAATGAACAGTCCACGTCTTCTTGCTTCCCTAAATGGAAAGACGTTTTACAAATATTCAAATTACATTCGGAGGCCCGATATTTAGCGCTCAGTGCAACATACAGTGAACTTAAGAGTGTTTTATTTTTCTGACTCCACAGATGGTTTTAAGTATACGTACACATCCTTCTCACGCTTCCTCTTTCTTCTGCTTCTCTTGGGGTTGCCATGGTGAATCATCCCGTCTCTGCCTCACCAAATCCTTTGCATCTTCTCCATAACCTCCTTCACTACTGGAATGTTCTACGTTCTGCCTGGCCTCTTCATTAACTACGAGAAAATAGTCTAAGGAGAATAAAAGAATGTTGGGGTGTAACAAGTATCGGTGAAGTCACAAAGACCAATGAAATCCTTTCCTGATTCATAATGAAATTCAATATTTGAGTATAAATTTGTTCTGTTTATTTTTCTTGGAACACAAATGTGTATTTTTATTTCTAATGTAGCAAGTATTAAAGTACATCATTTTTCATGTTTAATTAATATTAAGATATACTTGGTGCAGATATTTGATACTTTAAAACAACTTGGAGTAAGACTTTGAACACAAGCATTGTTTAGCAGAGGTCTGTCCCAGTTACTGCCCTGCTCAGCTCCTGCAGACTAGCCAGCAACAATTAGCAAACACCTTGCTATAATGAACAATTATAGTAGCTTCTATAATCGTACATTATAGGAGCTACTTCTCAGTGAAACGCTGGTAAAAACGTAGCTAAAGGGTTAATAAAAGAGCCATGTTGTGACGACTTCCTGAAGTCGGAGTTTCTTAAAGAAACGGAGGCTCAATTTCAAGCCGTCAGGCTACAAAGTCAAATTTCTTTTAAGTCATATTTGATATATGTAGCATTTTATTAACTGAAGGTAACATAGTGTCACTTTAAGGCATAATTAAGTAACTATGTGGCTGGAAAACATGTAATACTTCCCCTTTAACAGACACACAGCTAAACAGGCTAGGAAACTTGAATATTCTTCCTTCCTAACCTTGACTGTGTCAGTTGGTTAAAGTTTGCGGAAAAAAATACATTTAAGAAAATTCTACATCAAAGCTTAATATTTTGTTGGTTGTTGAAAGTATAATGAATATCATTTTCACCTGTCAAAATAGACAAGTAACAAAATCGTTTGTACAATCCCAAACAACGAGTCAGCGCTTTCCCTTCCTGAGAGCCTTTTCCTGCCGACTCACTCTGGTTAAAAAGCAAGATCTAAGCTGATAAATAAAAACTGTGGCCGCAGACATTGATTAATATTGGTAGCACTAGCCGACCCCCTCTCTTTTCCTCCGTGTCAGTAATGGCCTTCTCCTCCTCCTGCCAGCCATGAATCCTGACAAGAGGTGTCCTGCTGGGCCCGAAATGAGCCCAGAATGGAAGCGCGTGCCACAAACGCATGTGGGAAATGACCGCGGTGTCGCGTGTTCACTCAACTGTGATGGTGCCCACTCACTCAGTCTGTCTCCTCGGAAACAGCCGGAGGTGGAAGATGGAAATGGGGAGGGGAGACACCTTTACCTCAGAGATGGAGATGGAGTCATTGTCAAAAGCAAAGGGCTGCAGTGACTCGCCATCCCAGCATGCACAGGGTGAATGTTTTTGAAGAGAGGATCCTGAGGGTTGTGAGGAAGAAAAAAAAGGGGGAGAAAAGAAAAAAAAAAGTCCAAACACAATGCAGGCTTTATGCATGCCTGTTCCGACCAAGTGCTAATGCCGGGCCAGCTATACCATGCTGGCTGGTAATTGCTAACACATGTGCAACCTCTGTCTCGCTGCAGCCGGCCGAGGGAGTTCTGGCGCCTGGACTACTGGGAGGACGATTTAAGGAGACGACGGCGCTTCGTCAGGAACCCGTTTGGATCCAGTCACTCGGAAGCAGCGCTCAAAGCGGCCGCCGAACACGGTCAGTCCAGCTCCTCTACGTCTGAATTTACTGTGCACTCTTTTTTTTTTTTCCTTCCACCGCATCGCAACGAGAGGTACAAGCTAATAAAGATTAGTCCCTCTTGTTGCAATAAAAGATTTATTGTTCCACAACACACAGTAAAACACCCACATTTGAATTTCACATAAATTAAGCCCGCTCTCGAGTTCGCCTAATTCACTGGATTATGAATCACCGGGTGTTGGAATGGAAGAAGTTTGTTTATCCGTTTGCTGCGGCCGCACAGCGGCAGCTGATACTGGTGGTTAGTAGAAATCTCTCTCCCTGCTCTGTTTATTTCCCATCTAAATAAAGGTCATGTTGGGATTCCCCCCCCGTACCCCTCCCTTCTGTCGTTGGACTCGTCACGTTAGCCTGGAGCAAACCTCCATGTTTAGCGGCAGCACTTTAGAAGAGGTGTGAAAGCTCTAAAAACAATTTGATCTTTTATTTATTTATTTTTTTTCTGTAGCATTAACTCGCACAGAAAAGTTGAGAAAATCTCACCTTTGATTTTGGCCACATTTATTCAAGTGGAAAAACATCCATGATCCAAGAAGCAATTCCCCGTTAATGTCACTGCAAAAACACAAAATCTTACCAAGTGCTTTTGCTCTAGTTTCTAGTGCAAATATCGAGTTAAGCAAAACAAATTTTTGCCTAACTTTATAGCAAGTGCCATAAGCTTGTTTTGACTTAATTATTCCTTAATATTGATGAAAAAAATTCTAGTTCTATTCGTAGATTATTTTGGTTACAGCATGAAAAAAATATTCTGAAGTGAAGCCAGTGTTTTTCATCAATACTGAGTAATTATTGTCTTAAAACAAGCTTTTATTTGTTGCTGAAAAGTCATTTGGAAGTTAGTTTTGTCTTATTTCAAGATACTAGCACTTGAAAAAAATTGCTTGCTAAGATTTTTGTTTTTGCAGTGTAAAAAAAACCCCCAACAAAACCTTTGTGTTTTGAACAATTTGTTCCCACTGGCTTTCTGGATAAACGGAGCCAGTATCGTCACCGTCTGCAAAGAGGAAGAGAAGTTTCAGAAACTCAGTTGAACTGAGCCAGTTTGGAAACGTTCCAAACTGAGAACGTCACATGGACGTTGTGGGAACTGATGTGGATTTTCTTGGGAAATAACTGGAAATTGAGGGTCTTTTAAAAAAGAAAAAATATATAAATAAAATGAATGCATGTGATATTTTTAATAAAACGTTTCATGTATTTACCTAATAGTGTCATTAAATCTTACTGTACTGTATGTAATACACACTGTGTGTGTGTGTGGGTGTGTATGTATGTGTATATTTTCATCAGTGTTGTGTTTTGGATTCTCTGCACATCTCAAAGATGTGTTGTTGTCAGCACTCAACATCACATCTCTGTAGAAATCATTTGTTTCCGTGATGGAGGAGTACCCAGTGTGTGTTGGGGGCGTGGCCTCAGTGCCCCGCAGCAGACAGTGGGTTATGTTTGTGTGATTGAGGAGGAGCACACATATACTCAAGTTTTCTTGCACAGACCAAACACTGGCTGTCAAGAATAAACTCAAATGTTGTTCTTTTTTTTCCTCTTACCTTTATTCAACATTCGTGTCTAAGGCCATTCTAATGCAAGTAAAGATTCCTGCATCCAGCTTTTTAAATTCCCTGAATTTTTTTTCATTTTATTTTTTTTTAATGAATGTGAAGGAATGTTGGAGTTTTCAAGCCTTGTTTTGCCTAAACTTGTTCCAAACCTAAAGTTCCAAACCTGCCTCATATACACAAACCTTTGTTTTAATTTTCTCCTCCAAAACAAAGGCTAATTTTAGCTTCCTGTCAAATGCAGTTCGGCAGAACAGTATTGCAGCATATTTTGACTATTAAAGTAAGAATTGTAGTAAAACAAAGTTTACTTTTTGTTCACAATGAGATTAAAACAAAAATGTAAAGTGTCAGAATTCACGAGTAGCAGGTAAACAAGGCAAAGAAACACATAAGAGTGTTAAAATATAACTAAAAGAAAAGAACATACTGTATGAGCAAGGTACTAACATAAAATAGTGTTGTCAGACTCACTCTCTGAGAAAATGTCCAAAAATACAAACAATATTTTCTAAAATCAATACAAATCAATACATTGTTGTATTGTTTTGTTGAAATCACTTGATGATGTATTGACACATAGAACCGCTCTGTTACAAAAAGTCAACACCGCCTGTAAAAACTCTCAACAAAGATGACGCAACTCCAGATCCCAGGTGTGAGAGGCGACTGTGATTGGTTCCCCTGCTTGTGAGGAGGACGGCTTGTGGCCAATTGCATTTCTGTAGAGAAAAATGGCAACAGCAGACTATGAAGCTGCGCTGAGCCAAAAGGAACGGGTCACTACAAACTTCCGAGAAAGGCAGTGGTCAAAAGTCATAAGTTTTCCTAAAACATAAATGCTCAAAATATATACTTAAGTACAGTACTTGCGTAAATGTACTGCTGGAACACTTACTGATTTTGCTGGCAGTAGTAATGGTTCTAGAGCCATGGGAGCCAGGATGTAAACAGTGAATTGAGCTATATTCATAATTCGAGAATAATGCTGGCGTTCATCATCTATCAGCCAATCAGAGGAGATGTCGGCGTCTTAGTCAGACGTTTGGAGCGACAAGCCCCCATGTATGCAGCGTTTTGGGGAAATTGTAGTCCGCCATTTTACAGAAGAGTTATGGATTCAGACAACTTTTTATGAGCTGTGTGACGCTGTGAGAGCTCTGGTGGAGCCAGCTGCACATTGTCTGAAAAAAACAACCATCCTCCTGCCACTTCCTGTCGTCATCTTCATCGTTTCTGCCAGTAGTAGCATCCCTGATCACGACTCTTACGATGTGACAAAAGTATTTTCATTGCAGTTTTGCAAAAACATTGAAAAGCCACCTCATCCTACCACAGAAACATGTTGTTTTTTTTAAACATTTTATTTAAATGTTTCCATTAAGCAAACTTATTTCTGTAGTTTCCGTTTGCTCAATTTTATCCAGCTACAGACCCTAACCAGAATTATCCTGCACTGAACAGGACTTTTTCTTCGTCCCTCCTTGCGCGTCGTCGTCTCCAGAGATGAACAGCAGGTGTGACAGCAGCCAGTAAGAAAATGATTTAGAGGCAATATGTTTTGGGGACCACCAGGGTCCCGGGAGGCGCCTGGTCCTGCAGTAACGGCTCCAGTGCAGCTGCAGGTCGCTCTTCCTCTGCTGCCGAATTCAACTTCCCATACAGTTTCTTCATGTTTCTCTCCAGCCAAGCCATAACCGAGCTCAGACATCCCACTTATTCCCCCATTAGCGCTTTTTTTTTTAAACTTTTTTTTTTCACAGAGGAAAACAAGTTGAGGGCCCCCCTGTAGGCTCCCATCCACTCCGCCGGTTTCATTCTATTCCGAATAACTTAAGCCGATGTCGTGAATTCATCTATCTGCAGGACAAGACGAATTAACGCGAGAAAAATATCCTCTCCCTGACTTGGATATTGTGTAAAAATAGCCGGCAGCCAGTTGCCGAATAGCCAAACCTTGTAAGGGAATACTGTGTGACTAAATTGTGGGAATATATCATTAGAATAACTCGGTGACACCGAGGCACTGACGGCATCCATTTTCTGATGTAACCTTTCGTCTTGTTTTTAGCCGACCCGACATTTGTTACGGAAGTTCTGCTCCAGAGGAGAACGCGGGACTGAGTTTTCACACGGAGCACAGAGGTCGTATCTGGCTGTAATTATGTTCATCAGCTGCAGAGGAGGGTGTGTGTGTGTGTGGGGGTGTATGCATGTGTGTGTCTGGGGGCTCACTCTCTGAGAAAATATCCAAGAGATGCTGGAGCCCCTCTCGATTAGCTGGCTACTCGTCACATTTCTAAAATTAGAAAGCTGTTCGCGTTTTTATTTTATACACAATCTGAACTCTGTGTAAAAAAAAAAAAAAAAAAAAGAAAACAAATACTGCGAATGTTCTGCTGCCTGTGTTAAAGAGGGAAGAAACTGTTGTCATTCATTCTGAGCCAAGTCGACTTCCAGAGGGAAGCGTGTGGCTGCCAGTGGACTAGAGGAGGCTGCTCTGTATTTATGGCTGGAGAGAAGCTTTTTTTTTTTTTCTTCTTCTTCTTTTTTTTCCCGCGGATTGATTCGGTCTGGTATGGGGCCCGGGTAGCAGAGGTGGCAGAGTAAATACCTGTAGACTAATGTCTCTGTTTCTGCTAATCAATACTCGCCTCATGACCACACTGCTGGCCGCGCTCCCGTTAAAAACAAATTTGTTAATTCTGACAATTTAATTGCCGCGGCCGTGCACGCTTCAGCGGAATGAGCAGGTAGTTCTGGGCGGAAAGCTTGGTTCTGCTGAAGCTACCTGATTACATTTGTTTTTATTTTAAAGGAGAAATATTTGCAGTCTGCCAGTCAGGCAGATTTTTTGAAATCTAAATTTCATAATTTAGTTTTTTACTTCCTGAATGTAATACTGTAAGTCAGGCTACTGAGACTTTGATAGACACTCGAAAGATTAAGATGCAAAACTATAATATAGGTATAAGTGCACCTATTTCTCTGCGTGTGTGTGTGTGTGTGTGTGTGTATATATATATATATATATATATATGTATATATATATATATATATATATATATATGTATATATGCATGAAGAGAAAGCTATATATTTATAAGTCTAACAAAATAAATCAAATTAATTGAATAGAAATAATGTTAATTTGAAAATATATTTAGCAAATTCAGGAAAAAAATTTAAATAAAGTTAGTGAAATAAAATTTTTTTTTTAAATTTTTGTTCTAAAATAACGGCTGAAGTAGAACAAAAATCGAGTTCAAAGTAGTGTAGATTACAAAAAACAAGATTAAAATAGAATTCCTAAAAGAGTAATAAGTTTAAAATGGTGAAAGATATAAAGAGAGAAAGTCAATTGAAATTGGTAAATAAAATATCAAATGTATAAAATTGAATAGGATTTGAGTGAAGCGTAATTTTAAATAATAAACTAGGCAAAACAGAAAAAAAACTCTTTAGTGGAAATCTAGAGGACAGGATGTTACATTTGTGTTTCTTGAACTATGCAGTTAAAAGGAGCAACTTATTTCTTCATGGTTTGTGACGCGCTGTTTAATATTCCATAAAATTCCCTCCCAGCGTTTCTACGGAAGGCTATCAGTGTCCGTGTTGACACTGATAGTGTCTAATATTTCATTTTTACATGAAATATTAAAATGAGAGTTAATAAACGGTGCATTAAAGTTCCGTCCCGCTGCCTGTGTTTTTCCAGCTCTTCTAACAACTCTTTCTGTCCACTTGGCGTGGCGCAAACACAAAAGGCATGTGGTACATATTAGGAGAGCTGGTAGTAATTTCACTGCCGCTAACTAAAAAGAATCCTCCAGGGAGGCTTAATTACAGGAAGGCCATTCTAAATATCAGTGAGCTGCATATTTTCCATGACAAGGCGTCGCTTCCTGCGGCGGCTCCTCGAGTCTGGCTGCTCCTCTCCGTCTCAGGTGATGACTAGAAATCCCCGGGATTTTCTGACGACTCGCTTGGCCGAGGCGCTTTCCTCGACCAGAACGCGGGGATTAGCAGCCGCGATACGGGTTGCGTGTTTACAAACGGTGCAGGCTCTCCAGCCAATCACCTCGCCCCGTGCCGTCCACCATGCCTCTCTTTCACTGTTTGCAGATTGTTGATCAGCAGCTCACGTCCTAATCTGTTCGTCTTGTTTAAATGGGGTTTGGATAATGAACTGGTGCGTGTGTGTTTGGATGTCGCATTTAGATGTCAGCTTGACGTCGATCTGAACCAGCAGCAGGCACCCCTGCCCCGCGTTGTCATGACGCTGGGTGTGAAAACTGATCTGCTGACGTAGAAAAGCTGCTGGCGTTATGCAGCATTTCACTGCATATTTTTAAGTCTAAAAAGTTACAAACACTCGAGATCCGACGATTAAACGTCCGTTTTGTCGATGTATTTTACTACTGCTGAGAGGAATGAAGCCTTCCATAAAAAATGTTTAAAAAAAAAAACAACACCAAAACATTACACTCGGTTTTACTTTTGCAAGACTCGAGCCTCGGATGAATGTCTGTGTTCTGTCAAGCTGCGTTGTGCAACAGAGCGCAGCGCGTTTGTCCCTCTCATTAATAACGATAAGGTAAAAAAGCCCTCCGTGCGTGACTGTGAGCAATGCGGCCGAGCAGAGCTGCAGAGTTCTCCACCGAAACGCCAAAGCATGAGCTTGAATAAGAAGAGAAACTTCTCTGTGCTCCCCATCCAGCGTCCGAGGACGACATCCTGAAGCAGTCCATCAGGAGCCAGGCTCTGGCCAATCAGAACACGGAGAGCGAGACGTCCCTGGACGGGGACGACGACACCCTGTCCTCCCTGGAGGACAAGGACCTGGAGAACCTAACAGGTACGGAAGGAGATCATCTGCTTCTCCTGCCTTACAGTCAGTAACATCACACACACACACACACACACACACACACTGTATTCTGTGTTGCTGTTTTCCTCTTGCTTCATTTGAATACACTGCAAAAACACAAAATCTCACCAAGTACCGTTGGTCTAGTTTCTACTTCAAATATCTTAGTACACTTGAAATGAGACAAAACTAACTTGCAGGTAACTTTTCTGCAAAATATAGCAGCTTATTTAAAGTCAATCATTTCTTAATATAGATGAAAAAGTGCCAGTTTCACTTTCAACAACACATTTTTCCCATCTTATAGTTGAAACAATCTGCCTGTAGAACAAATGCTTTGTCATCAATATTAATGAATTATTTACTGAAAACGAGCTTCTATGTCCTCCTGAACAGTTACCTTTCCGTTTAGCCTTTTTTCAAGAGTACAAAGATATTTGAACAAGAAACTATACAAAAGAAAACTGGTAATATTTTGTTTTTGCAGTGTTTAGACTTGTGTTGTTTTGCTGTTTAACATAAAGGACATTTCGTCTCTATTCTTTAAATCACAGCTTAATGTTTCCATCTTGTTGTGACATAAAGGTCCAGTTAATTTCCAGTACAGTATGTTTTTCAAAAAATTATTATTATACATCTTATTAAACATATTACGCATCTTTATGATCCTAGTGAACTTCATCTGTGGAGCATGAAAGGACACACATGCTGTTTTTTACCTTCTCAACTCTGAAGATTTTATTTTTTATTAAATATATTTTAGCAGTGTCCTTTTGAACTGGATCAGAATCTTCATTATTGTTTTTTTTTTTTATATTTATTTTTACAAGAACGTGACATTTTCTTCTCCAAGCTTAATAAACCTTCATACAGAACGTGTAGGATTTTTGTCCTTCTTCTTTTGCTCTAAATATGCGCCTAATATTTCAATAATCTCGGGTTAATTAAATATTACTCCGCTTCTCTATCCGGATTAGATTAGTAATCTGGGGAAGCTGGCAGCGGAATAAACGCGGAGTCGATTGAAATAAAGCAACAACGGGATTAAACGTTGATCCGGGTCTAATGACGTGAAATGACGTGAAGGGGCGGAAGTTTGAAGCTGCAGCGGCTCATCTCGTCACCTGAAGCAGCAGCAGCAGCTGTCTCTGCTCCAGGTGGAATTACGAGTCTTTTTTGGTTTTTTTTTTTTGGTTTTTTTTGTTTGAGTGAACGAGCTAAAAAAAAAACTGTTATTCCAACCCACGGATAACGTGTCAGCGCTCCCCGGGGCTCGGCAGGGGGAGTTGAGCGTGGATGGGTCTGTGCGTCAGCCCGCCGCCCTGCGCCCCGCGCTCTGCGCTCTGCAGGGAAATCAAGCTCCGCGGCGCACATCTACAGCACAATGCCCGCACATGTGCAGCGCCGGGCCGGGGCAAGAAGAGCCTCCGCTCGCTGCTCCCCTGAGCCCGCGGATCTTTGTGTCATACTGGCATAAATTAAGATGGATGGAGAGATGAAGCGGCTTCTCCCCAAAGCCCCGCAGTCAATGCTTCACTGACGGAGAGTCGATACTGAAAATGTCTTCAGTTTGAACGAAGTTTATTTTTGCTGTGATTTCCCCCCCCACCCCCTCCATATCTACTTCTCCATTTGGGCCTTTAAAGGCGTCGTTATTATTGCTCAAAGAGAGTTCGCAGAAGCACTATTAAGCATGTGTTCATTTCAACTGAGCGCAGCTGCTGTGAGCGGAGGTTCTGAGCGGCGTGTGTGTGTCCGGCAGGCCCGGTGAACCTGAGCACCAGCGCCCAGCTCGTCGCTCCGGCCGCCGTGGTGAAAGGCACTCTGTCGGTCACCGCCTCCGAGCTCTTCTTCGAGGTGGAGGAGGACGATCCGAACTTCAAGGCCATCGATCCAAAGGTAAGGACGGCTCTCTGTCTGCATCGACCCGCTGCTGGAGCAGCAGACTGAATGTTCTGACTTCCTGGGAAACGGTTGAGATCGAGCATGTTTTTTTTTTTTTTCCTTTTAAATCCGTTTAGAAATTAAAATGGTTACGTATTATTCATTCATATATATATATATATATATATATATATATATATATATATATATATGTTTATTTATTTATATATATATATAAAACTCTGAAAGTATGTAGAGGGTCATTTCTGCAAAAAAAAATATATGTATAAATATACATTTATATATATATATATGTATATGTATATATATATAAACAAATAAAAATAAAACGATTTCTAAAACTGTTTTGCTTTTTTAATAAAAAATTTTTTCTGCAATACCGAAAAAAGTGACAAATTCAGAGAGTTCCTAGATCAGTAGAAAATCTGTTTTTATTTTTTCATACATATGAAAATAAAAACCTAAAATAAGAAGAGAAATAAAAGCGCTGGGACCTACAGGTGGTTTTGGAACCACAGCACTGCGTGAAATCGTTTCGATTGAACGGTGTGTGTAATTATTGGATGGAAACCAGCTCTTGGTTAAATCTCCTGAGCAGCACAGAAATAAATATGGCGACGGGGGGCAGTGATCAAAACTACAATAATTAATAATTCATTCATTAATCAGATGTAAACATTTGTTCGTGTTTTTGCCTGTTTAAGCAGAGCGCTGAGCTGCAAACAGGCCAATAAAAACGGAGATAAACGCCGTTGAACATAAATGATGTTCTACGGCGGTATCATTTAGATACTTTTGAAATTTTCTCTTATGTTTTCCTCTATTTTTTATTTTTGAAAGATATCATGGAAGTGGAGCCAGATCTACTCGCCAAAACACGAGGCCAAGTTGTAATTTAATTTGCAACATTTTATTAACATTTCTTCTGGTGTCACATAATGGAGGAAAAAAAAGAACTTGGCACACTACAATCTTTCACTTAGCGATTTTGTGCATATATTTAAATAAAAGGTTCTTCACTTTGTGAAAACGTTTCAAGAAGACAGAAGGAAATGTAGGAACATTTATCAGAAATTTGTACCTTCACTTGTTTCTGCGGCAGCGGCCCCAATTTGCTCCGATTTACTCAAAGGGTTTGCTTTGCTGCAGCTGTTAGTTTTTTTGTTGTTGTTGTTTCACATTTCTTGGAGACTCGGTTGCAGAAGTCCTATAGATTTTATCCCAACAAATAAAACAAATAAAACAAAAACAAAAAAAAAAAGTCTCTCGGAGCTTGTTCTATAATTTGTCCAAACTTTTGGCGTTGGTGAGGATTTCCCTCGCTAGTCTCCACGTCTGCTTCGCCGCAGCCTCCAGGGCCGAGTGAGGCTTTCCCTGAAACAAGTCCAAGTTTGGCAAGAAGTAGTGGGGGCATCGGCGGCACTGCAGGCAGGAGATGAGCTGCAGCAGGATGCCGTTCAGCCGGTCCCCCAGGCAGGACTCGTCCCAGTCCGTCTCCCTCGGGTGTTTCTCGCACTCGTACAGCAGCAGGGTCTTCATGTGGTAGTTGTTGAGCGGCTGGCCCGGCAGCTCCAGGTGCCGGTCCCTCAGAGTCTTCAGGACCGACAGACACTTCTTCCTGCAGCCGCCCATCAGCAGCCTGTTCTCGGCCTCGCTGAACTGCAGCACCCAGGCGTCGCTCTCCGCCGAGCTCTGCTTCCCCGTCAGCGAGTAGCACTCTTTGGACAGGAGGTTAAAGCCCTCCGCCTTGACCTCGGCCACCCGGTTCGGTCCGGGCCAGGGGATGTGCGGCATGGGCCACTGCGCCGCGCTTCTGGGCCAGATGCCCGTGCACTTGAAGGCGGGCGTGATCTGCACCACGTACCGCTCCCTGATCCGCAGCTTGACCTCGCTGGTGTCGGCCACCATCTTCACCACGTCGCGGTAGCTGCACTTATCCACGGCCTGCGCCACCAGAGTCTGGAACCGGGAGCGGATCTTTCGGGCGGAGAGGTAGCCCGAGGCGGTGATGAACTCGACCCAGAGCGACATGCTCCTCTTGCGGCCGTCGCTCAGCTTCAGCACCGCGCAGCCGGGCAGCGAGCCGTCGTCCACGAAGTTGAAGACCCCCATCTGGTTGAGGTAGAGCACCACCTCGAACTCGTTCGGGGAGATGACCTCCATCCCCTCGTAGCGCGCGTCGATCTCGCTGAGGGAGCTGATGAAGCGGGGCTCCTGCACCTCCACCTCCTTCAGGACATCCGACACCACTTTGCAAACCTCCCTTATGGTCTTCGCAATGGCCGCCTTGCGCGCTTGGCATCTCTCGTTGTAGTATTTGTTGAGCTGGTACACCAGCTTCGCCTGCGTCGCGATCATGTTGGGGCAGAGGTCCGGGCTGTACACCGGAGAGTCGCAGTAAGTTGACGGATCCAACGCTTACCGGTAAAGCCAGAGGCAAAAGCTTCCAGAGCAGCGGGGGGAAAAAAAAGGAAAAAAAAATGTTGGATCAAAGTTTTTTTTTTTCTTTTTTTTTTTCTTGCTTTTAGCAGCGGATGGACGTCAGTGTAAGAAGGAGGAAGCGGATAGAGATGAATCTGAGCAGCCTGCTAGATGATCAGCCCCAGTCATGAGCGCGTCCAGGGAGTCACATTGAGGTTCTGGGTCAGAACCAGGTGGCTGCACAGGCTTAAAGGCGCCGCGCTGCTGGAGCTTTCATCTCTTCTTCGTGCCTTTCTCTGCCCTCGCTCACTTTTCGTCCACTCTCAGCTCGGCGCTGGGTTTGAGTAGTTTATGAATGGCTCCTTAAGGAGAGTGAAAGGGGGTCGGGCTTCTCTTCCCGCAATCATGTGCGGAGCTGTCATTGGAAGCAGCCAATCAGCGCCAGCCGAGAGGATGACGGTCCTGCCGGGGCTGCGGTAGCAGCAGCGGCTGAAGCGGCGGGGCTCACCGGGCTGCTCGCAGCTCCACGCCGGGATGCAGAACTGTCCGACTTTCAGCCCAGCTCTCTGCTTCCCTTCAAGTTGATGTTTTAAATGAAGCGAACGATTCGGTTTAAACAGCGGACACCTTAACACATCTTCTGCGCCTAGTCGTTTCTTTTTTTTTTTAAAGAGAGATTTTTATTTCATTCTTTTTTTACTTTCTTTCTTTCCTTCATTTCATCACCGCCATCAATAATTTCTGCCCGCAGCCTTCTTGCCGTAAGTTTAGCTTAAAATCTCAGATAACCGCGTCACATAAAAAAAAAAGTTTTTCCCCGTTTTTAAATTATTTCCTAAACTAATGTAAATTATAATGCCTTAAGGCTTTCATATTTTCCCACGGTTGAGTATTTCTCTCCTTCTTGGTGTGAATTAAAATCGTATTTTCAGTATGAATAGTTATTTTTAGTATGAATCAGAGTTGTTGTTGTATTGGACCGGCTCTGAACCACCTGCAGCTCGGCCTCCGAACGGCAGCAGCTCGGTTCGATCTCACTCTTATCCCGACCCGATCGCGCAGATTGGAGTGTTAAAGCCTATTTAACCAGACGGACTTACTGCAAGCATTTTACTTAACATTTAGTCAGAAACCTGATGCATGTTTGGACCGCAGATCCTCTTCCTCACGACACACACACACACACACACACACACACACACACACACACCCACCCCCACGGTTAATTTGCCGGTGGGTTTATCTCCATTAACCTTGTCCATGCTGAATAATTTAAGCAGGGGTCTTCTCCAGGTTCTAATTGGAGTCCCTCATGTCAGCTGTTAGACTTGTTGTTGCTGACATAAAAAAAATAAAAAAACCTGCAGCCTCCAGCGGTGGTGTGAGCCATATTTACACATGTCTGAATGGAGGTAAATATTCTCCTGCAGGGACAGAAACTTATTGTGTTATTGGTTTTTTTGCATTAGTTCAGCTTTTTTCTTCATAGAAGCTCAATCCAGAATTGTTTGGGGAAAAAATGTTTGGTAAAAAAGTTTTGTTTTTTTGTATTCAAGTTGAATTTATGTGTACCTTTGCAAATAAAATGTAAATGGCTTTTTAAATATGTGAAAAGGTTGTCGTGTTCTACAAGGACTGGGAACACCGCTGCAAAAACACAATCTTGCAAATGTAGACACTTGAAATTAGACAAAACTATCTTGCAAGTAACTTTTCAGCAAGAAATGTAGGAGCTTGTTTTTTTTAATTTCATAATTTCTTAATATTGATGGGAAAATTCCACTTCCACTGGGCATTTATTTAAGTTATAACAAGACTTGTCCCCAACATTATAAGAGAAGTAATTTGCCAGTGGAGCAAAATGCTTTTCCACCAACATTAATGAATTATTGACTTAAAACGAGATCCTATCTCTTCCTGAAAAGTTACTTATGAGTTAATTTAGCCTTATTTCAAGTATACTAAGATATTAGCCGTGTAGAAAAGTCCTCTGTAAAATTGAATGTTTTTATTCTATTATTTCTCTTTCTCTGCTGGACTTTTCTGCTGCTCTTGTTGGACAGAAGAAAAATGTCCTGCATGCAAACGTCAAACTTCTCCTTCCAACTTTTTGGAATTTTAATGGGAATGGATAATCTTTATTTACTGCTGAATGGTTTCAGATGAGGCCAAAATTGCCTTTGCAAATTGCTTTAAAGACTCGCATTTTTGGAGATGTATAATTTAGACCCGGTGATCAAACTAATCCGAACTGAGCAACATATTTAATAAATAATAGAGATGAATGATTTCTGCCATCATGGCTCCCGCAAAGTGAAGACTTGTTACGGTTCAAAAACTGGTAAATAAGTTGGTAACTTATGGTTACCTGAGTTAGATTTTTGATGCCCAGACGAGTGAAACAGTCTGGGGCTTTTCCCCCAGTAATGACATCAGGTTTCATTTATGAGCTCATTATTCTTTAATGTAAATAAGGCCTGTTAAACCTTCTGAAAATGGTTTTGCTTGAACTGACAAACGGACTCTGTTTTACGAAGGAGTAAATCAGACAAAGGTGAAGGAAACTGCTCGCATATTTCTGAGCTTGTTGTTTACATCGCATACAGAAAGTTAAATGACATTTTAGCCCCGTTAAACCAGTCTAGTGTCTTAATAACCGATCCCTGACATGAGGAAGTTACTAATGTGTGAGCTGGACATTTGGGTTTTTTTTTATGTTGCCCAGCTCCAGTTGAAAGACTACCAACTTAACCAGAGCTATTTAGAAAATAACGTTTGACTTTTCTTCTCTGGTCTTGCGAGGGCAGACGGTGGTTGTTATCTCGGTGTGGTTATAGAAGATGAAATAAGTCAGGAAAAATTCTGGGCTGTTGGATTTCAGTGTGGATGTTTCCTTCTAGCCCCGCTGCCCCTCAGGGGTTAATCAACTCCACTTGGCAGGATATATTCACGGTAGCTTGGCGAAATATTCGACTTTTAGAAGATGAGCATGTTGCGAGCAGCGTCCTAAGGATCTGCTTTGCTTTTTAATTACAGTGCTAAATGCTGCATGTGTTGGATTCTATGGAATATAACTGGAGGCAAAAAGATCGAGAACTTTTCTTAAATTCAGTTTATAAAGTAAGTAGTCGGCAACAATTTAAAGATATTGTTCATTCAGCAGATTGGTGTGAAAATGTTAGTGGTTACAAGGACAACATTGCCATCAGTTTTTACATTTATTTTCTATCATTTTCTATTAAGCTTCTCTTAGATGAGAAAGTAAAATGATGGTTATAATAATCAGACTGCATATTCCTTCATTTTTCTCCTTTTTCTTCACATAAACACATAAATCAGGCAGTTTTGAAGGTATTCAAATTTCTTTTTATTTTTAGTCAGTTTTGAGTCACCCACCTTAACTTCTCCTGTTAGCTTAAAGGTATGTGCATCAAACTGTAAAGTAATATTAACACATGTAATTGAAAATATTTTTCAACATATAAAGCTTACCTACATATAAGTTATTTGACTGCAGGGTTTCCCTCTGAAAACCTGCTAAGTCCAGCGGTGACTTCACCTGGACAGTCATCGAGCGCCCGAGTGTTTATGACTCAAAAATAAAAAAAGTTTTAAAGTTGACAGGAAATATGAAAATATGAGCAGGTAATTCAGAGTTATTGGAAAACGTCATTAACACCAATTATATAGTCCTAGAAAAGATGAACACAAAAAAGAAAAAATAGAGTAAAATAAGTGATTTCTTTTTTTTTGCACTTCAGTGTCTCATCCTAATTAAAGGATCCAAAACATTTTTGATTCTTTACTCGGCTAACGGATGTTTAGCCTAAACGTAGATGTTTAGGCTTTCCTTGTGGGGGCACAAGGAAAGCCTGGTGGCCCGCCAGGCTTTTAACACTCCGGGGAAACCTTAAACTGAGAACAAATGTTATGTTAAGAATAAAAAAAATGTATTGTCGTGGCTGTGCTTCATGTTGCATTCACACAGACAGGCCAATACTGACTGACCTGTTGACAGAAAGTTACATTAAATGTCTTTTCAGCTAAGACATGAGCAACAGAAATGATTGAATAAACATTAAAGAGTGACCCTTAATCCACACTATAAATGTCTTCTGTAGCTTAGTGCAGGTGTCAACATGTCTTTGTGTCAATTCATCTTCCACCTCCAGCTGGCCCTCATCAGCCACCGTCTCGGCTCCCCTCACCGTCTTCTGCAGGGCCCCGTGTAAGAATAAATGGAATCTCACGGTGAAAGTTTTAGCTTCCCGTCTCCCCCTCCCCTTATTATCTGCTACCTGTGTGTTTCTTGCACGGCTAACCTGACTGGCCTTCACGCACTCGTATCTCTTGAAACATTAGGACTTATCTGCGCTCGCAGAAAAGTCTCTCCTTGATTTATAAGGGCTGGATAAAAGATCAAGAGGCTGTCGAGGAGCCCTTTGATCTCAGCCTGTGTGACTCCGCTAAGAAGAGCACAAAAGTGTCCATGGCTCTGCAAATCTGTGCCAGCTCACGAGCGAACCCCACCGCTCCACTTTTTCCTCCCCTTTCCTTTTAGTCCTTTCTCTATTTTTCTTTTCACTTTTTTCTTTGTTTTTTTATGGCTTTAGCTGTTTTCATACGCGGTGCCAATTAAAGTTGGGTTGAAATGAAAGAGAAAAGATGATCTTGTCCTCCTAGACCAGGACGTTTTTTAGCTCTAATTTTTATTCAGTACATTTTGTCTAACTAAACTTATTTTGTTTTGAGGATATTTGGAAATTGCTTATTTTTTTGGCAAATTAACTTCTATGAGAAGAAACAAAGCTAACAGAGGGGAAGTAAGAAGCCCACAGAAAGAAATAAAGTTCTTCCTATCAGCTGTAAATATTCTGTTCCTTTTGTTGTTCTAGATGTAGCTTCAAAGCATAGAGGAACTTCTAAACTAGCCATTTTCTATCTCTGTTTACTTTATTTATTTCTATGTGATATTCACCATAGTGTTGTAGTGAAAGCTGCAGTATATAACTTTTATTAAGAAATATTTTTTTTTTTTTACATATTTGTTGAAACTGTCATGTCATGACGGTATGATATGTGACAGATAATGTGTGAAGAAAAAAAACATGAGCTCCTCTGCTTTTTCTCAGTCCTAACTAGAAACAACCAATCAGAGCCTGGAGGCGACTCTCTTTGCTTCTTCCTTATAGCACAGCATGTCACGAATGCTAAAGCTAATTAGCATGGCTACCAATGACTGCGAATGAATGTTTTTTTTTTGTAGCGAAGAGTTGTTTCTCTGCGATTAGGACATTTAGCAGCGAGTACACAAAGTTGATTGACAGCACACAGACCCTCCTCCTGCCTCTGATTGGTTGTTTTTGATTCGGAGTGGCGCATTTCTTCAAATGGAGATAGTATCACATTGTCGCAACATGGTAACATTTTTAGCAAATACGCAAAAAAAAAAAACAACAACATACTTTTTATAAAACGTACATACTGCAGCTTTAAAAGACGACACGTTTCTCTGGAGCCACAGGTCGCGGAACTCTGTTTGACAACTTTCGACGATTCCCGCCCTTCGTTCTGCTGCCAGTACGTTGGGTGTAAACACGGGGCCCATGTGTGCGCACGCTAACATCCCGCGGACATGGGAACTACCAGAGCGCATTTCTGAAGTCCTTATTCACACGTTTTGTTGATGTGCCCCAACCCAGGGAGAGCCAGCTGCCGGCTCCACGTCGGGCCTCAAAGAAAATCGGCGCAGGCTGCTAATTGCCAGGCAGGCCGTTGCATCTGCTCTGCAGATAGCAGAACGGATGAAGTCACAGAGCAGATGTGCTCCTGATTTTTGTGTGTGCGCGGGCGTGTGTGTGTGTGTGTGTAAAAGTCTCTGTTAAGCAGCACACACTCCATGTTAGACAGCAGCCATTAATATTGGATGTGCAGTTACTGTAGCTGAGGAGCTCCTGGAGACTGCCCAGACTTATTGGACCAATAGAAATACATGCAGGATATTTGCAATGCTCCCTTAGCTTTAGTCAGTTTTATCCGCATTACACACAATCTCATCAGATTTGAGAATTACTTCTCTGAAAGTGCATGTGCTTACGAGTTTAACTATCTGATAAACAGATATCTAAATTCTGACTGCAAACGGGGGAAAAATAAGAAAGCGCAAACGTTATTGAACTGTTTTTTTGAGGGCTGCAGCTCCAAAGAAAAGCTATGAAGGATGCATTTAATACGTGATTTATCAAATGCTTTCGTTATAGTCCTGCATTTATAAAATCTTTACTTTGTAGGAACTTAGTTCATTTTTAATAATTGAATGCATTACTAATATTAATAAAGCATTAACATTTCAAACGTCTTCAGTGTGAGTTATCAAAGCAGCAGTTGAATGTCTTGTTTGCGTCGACAAAGGATTCTGTAAAAACTGAAATAGACGAGAAAACATTTGAGCACCTTCAGAGGAGGAGTTGACCGTTTTATCCTCTCCCACTATTCTGAGAATATAGACGAATCCTTATTAAATATGAATCGTGCATGCATCATATGGCCTAGAAACCAAAACCCTCGAGTAAACTCAAGAACATGAACCACAGCAAACATACATATGACTTTGGAAGACCGCCTCTTCTTATTCATGCACTTGGGTCCATTGCAAATTTAACTTCTACTTTTAAAAGATAAATTCATGTTTTTAAATTATATTTGCTTCACATCTGGTCAGTGTCTTTTTATATCAGACTTGCCTTCTATTTTATTGAAATAAAAATAACTGAAAGTATGCATATTTAACTTAGGTCACCATTATGAGAGAAAAATAATCACTTGAATTAATTTCATTTGAAACATCGGTGTTCAGACTGGGCTGTTTGCGACTTCCTCTGGTTCCAGGGATTTTCTGAATGAATTTGATCTCCAATCCTTAAAGTTTTCCAGCCGCTACGCCCGTGTAGTTCATTTAGGGACACAAGTGTCCCATGTAGTTCATTTTGGGACTACAAAATGTCCCATGTAGTTCATTTTGGGACACAGGTGTCAATCTGCTGGGGGACTCCCTTCCCAAACCCCTCCGCTGGCTTCACCAAGCCGCTCCCGGTCGCCAGGGACGACCTTCGGCTGGACCTGCCAATCACAAAGAGCCATGGCAGCCAGAGGTCTCAGAGAAGAGGGAGCCTATTGATTTTCCAGTTAGAGCATAAGTAGTGTGTGCTGTAGGACTAACGGACGGCCTGAGCAGGTATGTCATTATCAATGAGCCCAGGAAAACGGATTCCCTGACTCTTACTCATCCATATCGGTCTCTTTACGTTCCCCCCACCCCATCCGACTCTCCTCCATCCCATTCTTAGACTATTGGTCAACGCTGATGGAGCTCTTCCCAAGATGGTCAATAAATCGCTCAGCCAGAGTACAGCTCCAACTAGTTGAGTGATGGTTTGGGATGACCTTCCTTTCTGTTTCCGCTGCCCTCGTTTTCCTCCCTCCGTTATCCAGTTGCAGTAATTACAGCACCTGGTAGACACGAAACGTCTCGTTGGACGGCGAGCGTTGTGGATTTTCTTCTTCTTCTGTTATATTTCAAGATGAGAACATATTCGGCTTTGAAGATTCTCAAAGTAGTTTTTTTCTTTCCTCCACAAGTAGGGCATTTCTGCTTTGCGCACAGTTTCTAAAGTCTCTCATCATCTGATTTACAAGGTTACTTATTCAAAATGGAGGCACTTCACTAAAACTGACGATTAAAGTTAGATAATGTTACATCAGTCAATCAAGTTTATTTGATGGAGTTTAGCAAAACGCCAAAGTTGGGGAAAGCACAAACATCAACACATCATACAGTCAACAGTTGTGAAAACCAATAAGAGACATTAAACCTTTTCAAGAGCCATTTTTAGAATCATCAGTACACATCAAATATGTTGGTCAGTCCTCCATTTATTATGGTTCTAAAGCCATAACTCTGACCATGTGGGTTCTTAGTCTTGATTTAAAGGAAGTCAGTGTTTTGGCTGTTTCACATCCGTGAAGTTGGAGGATAATTTTCAGAAAACGGTATGACTTCTTTGGTTCAATGTAGAGATCCACCAGTTCCAGATTTATGTCCAGAGCAAAGGAAAGGAAAAGTTGGACTACACACTTACTAAAACACCCATGTGTGGGTGTGTCCCCTCGAGAATGTAGACTCATCTTACATCTGAGATTTCTAAAACACCATCACCATTTCCAGATCCAGTCAGTTAAAGAATGGAGAGGATAAAACTTTACAGCATCAAGCCTTCCTGTTCCTTCCTGTAAACTCTGTTTAACATCAACTAAAACATGAAGATTAGCACTTTCTCTTTTTTTGCGTTCGCTGTGAGGAGTACGGAGTGATTCTATTTGTCGACAGCTGACACAAACTGCTTGTGCGTCGGGAAAAATCTAAATTTCACATCAGTTTGAAATACTAGTAAATAGATTTCAGTATGTTTTACAAACGCACTATACCGTTCCAGTACAGTTCTTATTTTTATTTCATTTAACGGAAATGTTTTCTCGGTTTCACCTTCCATTTGTTTATCTACGATAACCTTAGTGTGAGGTCAGAGGTCGCAGAGAGAGGACTTACCCTGCTGGTAATCGCAGGAAACCACTGGACTCGCTCGTCTCACCGTCTAATGATGACTAATGTCTCTTTTCTCGTCTTTTCCACAACAAACTCCAGCCTCTCCCTTGCTGCCTGTTTTTGACCTGACTTTGGACCCCCAAAGCCACCACCGGTACCTGCCTCTCACTTAACCAAGCATATCAGGACAAAGAGCCCCCCCACCCACAGCCCCTCTGCTCCTACCCCCTGCACCTGAGCCTTACCCCTCCATCATGTTCTGTCTCTGGGGTTGACTGGACCGCCTCCCCTCCCCTTTCCTTTGATTGATCCCTCCCCTCTCCATCATTTATCCCCTTCGTCTGCCCCCGACATGCGTTTCAAAGGCAACACAGCAGCCTGATGGATAAGCCTGTTTATAGATGCCAGTCCGGCCTGGTAGGCCACTGATATTACAATCAGCACCTGTGTACCTGCTGTTCTCGCAGCCTTCGTTATTCAGCCGAGGTCAGCAGACGATTGAAAGATCGATGCCCGGGCGCCGCTCGTTCGACATTGGAATTGTAAATGCGCCGCTGTGTTTGCCGGCGAGTTCTTCGCCACATTTTAGATGAGGCGGCGAGTAGCCGCGGTGTGGAATGTCCTCTCGTGAACACAGGGAAGAACGACGACGACATGCTGGTTGATTACGAGTCTTTGAGTGATTTTAACAAACCGCCGGTTTTTCCCTGAGTAAAGCTGTTCACTGGCTACATGGATTTCCCTTGCCAGAGAACAGGACAGTCTCTGCAGTGAATTCTTGCGACTGCACTGCCATTAAGGTTAATGGCCCGTTCAGTCTGGTTTAAACGCCACAGCCACAGGGAAACGCAGTAGATTGCTCATCCACGACTTATTTCTCCAACAGCATAACACAGATTTTTTTTTCTTCTCCACTTCTGAAAGTCATGTAAATGTTCTGCAATTCTCACACACACAATCACAATCTTTCTATGATAAATGAGTCTTTAAAGTGGCCATTTAGGCTGCTAACCTAAAGGCGCTATAAATAAAACACAGAGCGTAACTTTCATTCGCTCTGCAGATTTTATCTCTTCAATTTGTTTAATGGCTCGTTTGAAATTTGTTCCACAAGAGCTGTAATAAGTTTGTTTCCTCCATCTAGTAAAGCAAATGTATGGATGCCGGGCCGGGTCGGTTCACAGGGTTTCGTTAGCTTGACCTTTTCTTGACTTTTCACTTTGTCACTACTGCAGAAGGGTCAGACAGGAGCGGTAGATAAGCCATGGGTTGCAGTTTTTAAATATCTGTTATTTTCCATGTGTTCATTAAGAGCAGAAGGAACCAGTCTGTGTGTTTTGGAGCAGTGTCGGATAACTCTGATAATTCAGCATTTTGCATCTTGATCACTTCATTAAGTAAACCCTCCATCTTCCACGATAATCCAGTTATCCCTTTCATTTTTTAATTCTCCTCCCAACTTTATTCTCGCGTTATTTCAACTTTATTCTTGTGACGTTCTGACTTTATTCTTTACTTTCTTATTTATTATTCTTACTTTCTCAGTGTTTCTTGAATACTCCATCTTATCTTTCTCAGTATTGTGGCATTTGGCCAATATGAATATTTTCTTAACCAAGAGGAGTTTGGTCTGATTCAACTTCAGACAGTGAGGGGAAAAAAGGTGGATGTCTTTTCATTTGATGTTCGTAAACTTTCGGATTCAACCAGATCAACGTCAACTAGAATATATGGAGTTCCTTTCCATTTCTGAGGTTTCTCACTCGTCTCTCTCTCCCAATCTTAGTATTTTTTTCTACTCCTTACTCTGTTGCTTTGGACACCCGGCCCGGAGTTCCTCAAGAAGGCTGTGCTCTTCACCCCACACCCACTTAAGCTGGTGACAATAGGGGGATTAAAGAAGAATTTACTTCACCAAAGCCCCACACCAACCCTGAAAAGCCTATCAATCATTAAACAGCGAAATGTAAGAGTGAGGGAAAGCGGGGAGAATGTGATAGCAATCCTAACCTGTTGGGTGTTTTGCTATGGTAGCTTATAAGACTGAAGAGGACCAATGGTGGTGAGTCTTGGACTGCATCAATGCCACGGTGGAAACTCTCGAATGTCTCATCGATTGTCTGAATACGAGTGAAAAACACGTCCACAACTTTCCCCTTTCTGTCATGTGCCGATTTATTTGGAAAATCTAAGGAGTATGTCATTTTTGGTTTTGTTTGTACTCCATATTCTGATTGTCATAATTGATCAAAATGACATTTTGGGTCACGGGTTTAAAATTCACAGGGTATTTTTTGGTCTCTTGCCACTTTCATTTGCAATATCTCAGGGTTTTACTCCTACAATTGAATGTTTAATAAATCAGTGCACTGAACTCTACTTTTCTACCAATTAACCCCAGAATCACTGCAGCGTTTCCCTAAATCCACATAGGACCTTTTCTTTTTGTCCGCACATCAAAAAAGGGATAAGCTGCCACAAATGGGGAAGGGGGTAAAAAGGCTAACCTGTTAGCAAACAGTGAAAAGAGTCAGAAAAAGGGTTTAATCCTTATTAGGCTAAATTCAAACTAAATGGCCAAAAAAAAAAAATCCTTTCAAAGGCGCCTCTCTTTCAGAGAGTGTAAACTCTTGCTGGGTGACGTTTCAGGCTTAATACCGGAAGCCTTCGGGCCTCATAGCACTGCACTTGTTGCGAGCTGAGGTTGTTTATTTTACTTTACTTCACTCACACTTGAGCTACTTAGTCAAGTTTATTTACTTCTTTGTAGTTTGACCTTGTAGTTTGTTTTACTTCTCTCAAGGCGTCGCTGCTCGACCCGTGGAAAGATTTATTTGTTTACCTTTTCTACCGTGTCCTGTCGGGCAGCGTGGCACCCGGAATTGTTATCCGAGTTAAAGGAGAGGCCGGTAACTCGGATATTTACTTTCATAGGTGGAGCATTGCAGCCTAGACTTGTATGCAAGATGAAAAGAGGATAAGGAGATAAGTTTGAGAAGGAGAGAAAGAAGGATGAGAATACAAGGCAACACTCCATCTGCTTCTACACCTGCAGAAAGGCAGAAAAAAATATTGCATCAACTTCCCAAGATAATGGTCTACATAATTTTTTGCCAAATGTTTTTTTTTTTGTCTAAATAATCTTTTGTCAATAAAAGAGCTATTCTAGGAAGGTGGCAATATGCACAACAATCACAGAGAAGTACAGAGCACTAATAAATGATGCAGTAAAGTGGGAATCTGTAAACACCTGAATCCACACACTGTGTGAGCACACTTGTGTATAAAACACTTCTCCACAAGAACGTCCAGTAGTGAGTGTGAGAAGCTACACGTCTGCCCCAGAACCCAAGGCAGGACGAGCCCCCAAACTTCCAAACATCTTGACTGGGACCATCAGTCACCACTCCTAGCACATTGACTGAAATGCTTGGATTGGACACAATCTTTACTTCAAAAGTAATGTAAAAAACCAGAGTGCAGTTTGCAGATACACAAAGATCTTAATTTTTGGACAGATGTCCTCTGGTTCGATTAAACTACAGTGAAACTGTTTGGATATAATGGCCATTGTTCCATTTGAAGGAAGAATGTGGGCGACTGTCCCGTCATAAATGTGACGTACGGGAGTGGCAGCATCATGTTGGGGCTGTTCTGCTGCAGGAGGAACTGGTGCGCTTCATAGGGCCCATGTAGGGCCCATGTAGGCGATGGCCCTACATGGACAAACTCATGTGGGACCCATATTGTCTGCCCTCCTTTCCCCATATGAGGCCCACCAAGATATGCTGGCTGGGAATTCGAGAAAAAATTCTAAAAGGATTTCTTGGCAAGTTTTCTGGTATGTAGCAAATAGAAATAGTTGAGCTAATTCTAACTAAACTAAGACAAGAAAAGCTTTGTCTAATGTAACTCAATATCAGGTTTCAGATGCATATGCTTGAGTGTATGTTTATACTTTGTGTATCTAACTTTGCGAGCTAGCTCTAGCATAGGTTTTTCTCATTTTTATGGAGAAGAAGACCCAACACATCATGTTTTTTTACAATTTGCTCCAGCTCAGACAGCGAAGCCTGACATTGACTCTGGAAGCAGAGAGACAGTCATGTGCTTTCCTTTCCCAGTGATATGCCTTGTGCTCTTTAGTATTGTTTCTCCATTTGTCTAACTCGCGCCTCAAACGGCTGTCCTCTTTGTATCTGTAACGAGCTTTGACTAGAACATGTGCCGCCAATTTTCCCCAAGTCTCTAAAATCAAAATGTGTCATTGAACCTCTCTACCTCTTTGTTCGTCTTTCTTCTCCCTGTTTTTTTCTTTTTCTTTTTTTCTTCTATCACTCAATCTCAAAAGCAAAATCTGTCTTAATTGGCTCCAGAGGGCTTGAGGAGACTTTATGTCAGTGGTGATGAGAGTCCTGATTGGTCCAGAGGCCCAAGCACCCAGCAGACCCTTGTTAGTGTGCAGGGTCCTTTTGGCTGCTCATTAGTCCGATGAACTCGTTCACTGATGGGGGCTGACAGGGCCTGTTTGCCAGTGTAGAACAGAGGAAGTTGGGGGACATGATGGGGTGAGGAAGATGAGCACAGAAGAGATGAGAGTCACAGTTTAGTGCCGTTAAATCAGAGCCGTCTCCCTCATGTGCTTGTAAAGTGTTACTGTTGCGGATCCATTACACTGTGATCGGTCTAGCGAGAAATGACGCGAGTGTGACAATCCGTACCAGGTGTATACTACCGCCTGTATTAGTTTATGCATATTTGATTTGAATCTGCCCTCTATCTGTATTGTATTTCATCCTATGTATAGCTGCCTTGTAGTACATTTAAGTATCTTAAAACTAGGTTGCTTCTGCGGAGGCCTCTGCAGCAGCTCGTCTGCCTTTCTGGGTTTGGTGTCTTCTCCCATCTTCAACTTTGCAACACTCTGAGGTTTCGCTGTGATGAGTTGAGTTCCTCTGGAATCATGAATGCAGTCTTTGGATCTTAAGGGGCCAGTATTGTGTCAAATTTGAGTTTTTACATTTTGTTCTAAAGTTATTCCAGCATCAAAAACATACCTGGAGCATTGCCTGGATTCTTTCATGCAAGTTTGAGAATTCCTTTATTTTCCCGTGGCAAACCCTTCAGATGTGCAAAACGACTCCACTCGGCTCCTTCAGACTAGCCAGCAGCAATTAGCAAACACCTGGTGGAACTGTGCAGAGCTCATTAAGGAGCTACGGCTCTGAAACGCTGGTAAAAATGTTTGACAGAGAAGCCATGTTGTCCTGAAGGTGGAGGGTCAGGAAGAGCAGGAGTTTAAAGAGACAAAGGCCCAATTTCAAGGTGTTAAATTACGACGTCAATTCTTTTGACATATACAGGATTTTAATAACAACAGAAGTTAGCAGTTACTTACTTATGCTATAAAATTGAACTTTAGGTCTGGAAAATACATAAAATCCTTGAACTTCAGCTTTAAGCCAGAAACATAACATTTAGCAAATATTTATACCACACAAGAATCCATAAAATAAGTTTCCTTTAATGCCCTGCAGGGATCATTTTTTTTAATCATTTAATTTCTAAACATTCAGCTTTAGGCCTGAACTGTGAATGGAAGGGCAGACTGTACAACTCGTCGTGTGTGTATGTTTGGTGCATCAGAGTATCCAATGCACCGAGAGGCTCAAGTTGTTTTTTTTTCATGAATTCTATCAAGTTCTTCTCATTTTGCTTGTCTCGCGTCTGTCCTGGCGTTGATGGATCACCTCTCTTCCTCCCGCTCATTAATTTCATCACCTTATCTCCCACACCACTTCATTTGACCAAAAGGTAATAATAAATCCCTCATCCATTATCCTTTAACCGAGGCAGCCAGGCGGAAATACTTAATAACGGGCAACAAATTGAACTTCAGTCCCTTCTTTTTTCCTTCCGAGGATGCACAGCACATTAAACACAGCCTACAAATATGCATATGCCATTCATCAAGCTCTGTTTATGAGGGATTCTCGAGCGCTTCTTCTCCCTTCTTTTTTTTCATAGTTTGTCAAATAAGCATCACGGGTATCTGGCACGGGCTTCTCTTCTCTCTGACCAAATATTCTTATCAGGCTGAAACCATGCACACGCCCGGGCTTCACGGCAGCGACGGCCAATGAGAGGCTCATTTATCTTGTGCCGGGTTCCTGATAGTCGGTCGGCGTGCTCGACGCGATTCGGTTTCAAATAAATTGAATTTGCGTCATTGTGACTTTCCACCGTTTCTAAAGAAGCCTGGTTCAGAAATTAAGTTTTTTTTTTTTTTTTTGAAAAGGAAGGAGAGGTGGAGAGGCACAGTCCCCAAGATTCAGTGGTGACAGTTTTTTTATTTTTTAGTGTGTGTGTGCGTGTGTGTGTGTGTGTGTGTGTGGTTCCACATGGCAGACACAGTCACCCGGCCCCTCTTCATACGTCCTTCTTCATTTCTGCGCTCTTTTGGTCGTCTGACAGAGACAAACGATGGTGCTTCAGAAATGAGCAGCGGCCTGCCGCACAAACAGGTTGAGAGGAGGAGGGAGAGCCCCGCAGCGGCGGCTCCATCCTTTGTTTCCTGTTTGGCTGTGTTCTCTGGCGTGGCGCTTTAAATTGATCTGGTGGATGTGCGAGAGCCGAATCCATGGATACTGTTCCACTTGAGATAAAACATCAATACACTCTGGTTTCGAGCCGCTGGGCAATTCAACGTTTTATGTCTTGAACTTTATGTACTTCTTTTGTCCACTTCATGCAGAGATAGATATAGATATAGAGAGAATAGAATAAATTATTAATTCACAAGGGGAAATTGCTTTGTTGTTAAGGTCGTCTCACATAAAGTGTTAAATTATAATAGTGTTAATGAATACAAATATTACTACACGGGATATAAATATGAAATAAATAAAATATAGCTTTAATGTATATGGAAATAATGCTAATATTCAATATATTTAAATAACTAATACATCAAGTGTGACTTTGTAGTTTAACACATTGAAATTAGGCCTCTGTCTCTTTAAGAATCTACTTCTCTTCCTGAAACTCCGCCTTCAGGAAGTCCTTCTCTATTCTCTATTAACCCTTTAACAACATTTTTTTTACCAGTGTTTCGCTGAGAAGTAGCTCCTATAATGAAGTGTTTGCTAATTGGTGCTCGCTAGTCTGAAGGAGCTGAGTGGGGAGGGTTGCTCTGTGATGTGGAGTTTTGAAACTGTAGATGGAGGAGCTGCGCCTGGAAGGCGGAGCTAGTTTCACTCAGGTGTTTTGCACAGCCGAATGGTTGCCGCAGGAGATTAAAGGATTTCTCAATCATGCATGAAATTAGGCCTGAAACGATTCCTCGATTATTAAAATTCCTCGAGGAAAATGTATCTGACTCGAAGCTTCGTTAAATTATGTTTCATTAAGTAGCGCACCGTGTTCCGCCCGGATCATTATTTGTGGTGGCGGCGCTCTGACTGCCGCCTATGAGATGCTGTGAAGTGCTGGCAGCATGGTGTGGAACTGTGCAGCGTTTTGTTGGGTTTGGAGGACAAATGAGGATTGTTGAACTTTGCAGTGCGTCGGTTGGAGTACGGCAGCTTTTTTGGCGTCGGAATCGCATCGTTACAGGTTTGGAGAGAGAGAGAGAGAGACAGATCCGATTCCTCGGATAATCATAAAAATATTCTCTAGAGTACTTGATTACTAAAATCTTGTTTTACAACAGCCCGACATGAAGTCATACAGGCAGCACTCCAGGCATGTTTACGGCGAGGGAAAAACATAACATGATTTAAAGCTCAAAGTGGATTTTCCATCACACTGTCACTTTAATGTCACACGGTGAAAGCAAAAGTTCTTTTCTTTTTCATCATAGCTGGTCTCCACTGTTCACGCGTTTTTTTTTTTTTTAAAGCTCACTTAGATGTATGTAAATGCAGATGTGATGTTGCAGCATTGCTGCTGCCCTGATTTCAACTGGCTCATGTCCCGCGCTGCATCGTCCCAGAGGAAGGTGGAGCAGCCATAACTCCAACTCGGACAATAACCTCCACCCCGCCTTAATTTGTCTGGACTCGGTCGGAGCAGCGAGAGCGTTACGGGACAGATAGTTTGTCAGCACCTGTTGTCACCCGCCATGCTTTTTCATCTGCAATGGAAAGGGACAATGATCTGAGGAGCATGGAGCTATTTACAGCGCTGTGGTAGATTCATGGTCCGGGAGAAAAATATGACATCTGGCCGCCTCCACTCCTGTCATATCTCTGCGAGGAATCGGAGACGAGAGCTTCATCAGTTCCACGTCGGCCGTCTTCCTGACACTCGGCGCGAGATCTTAGTGAATTCTGGGAATGGAATACGTCAGCCACTCTGGCGGAGGTGAAAGGTCGTACTCCATTGTCAGTACTCCATAAAATATCAGTAAATCTGACATTTTATTTTCAGAAAAACAAATAGCGAGAGAACTCAACAAAAGATCCAAAGAGAAAGATCCAGACCTGCAGTAATAATGCACCAAGGTGCAACATTTGTTGCCTGTTATGTTACATAGATGTTTATTATAAATGATTCATTTATAATAAACATCTAAACAGCACTGCTATTGAACAGCAGTGCTGCTAAACCTGACGTCCTTGTTCTATGCACCATTTTTTTCCTATTTCGTAAATACAAACCACATTCTCTTGCTGGCTCTTTTTCACCTCTGTGCTGATATGTCTGGATATTTATTCCTCTTATGAGGGTCGTGTTTTATTCCGAACAAAGTGTCCTTGTCCGCATTTCAAAAGCTGAACAAAATAGAATCGAGATCTATTCCTCCCAGATCTCTAAAAGTAATTATGTGTTTTTGTATGAACCTGTTAGCTTTTCTGGGCCAAACATTGTTTTTTATACTTTTTTGTTGTTTCTCAATACAAATCTTTCACTTTCCATTACTTTTATTAGTACAAAAGACTGCAAAAAAAAGAGGCTTTTTTTCACAGAATTGACTTTCATCTCAGAATTTTGACTTTTTTTCTCAGAATTCCTAATTTAATCTCAGATTTTTGACTTTTCTCAGAATTCTGACTTATAATTCTCTATCGTGAATCAGAGCTACAGATAAGTACAGTAAGTCTGATAACATACAGACTTACTGTACTTTATCATATTTTGGTGCTACAGAACTCAGTCCTCCTCGCCATGTGAAGACGGGTCGCCGGTGGCAGCAGCACCACCCAGCTCCTCTGCACTACTAATCCGTATTTAATTGAGCTCCAGAGACTCTGAAGCCAGCCGGTGATGCAGGCGGCTCTTGCTCCTCTGAGAGACGCTGTCCTCGGTTAGAGGGTCTCAGCTGGTCCCGTCTGCTGTCCCCGTGGCTTAATGAGCTCTTTAACTCAGCTCTGGGTCCTGGTTTGCGACTTGTATTTAAATATTTCTGAATAATAACCTTCATCTAAACCTTTCTCTGACTGCCCCGGTGGTCCCCTTTCTGGCGTCCGAGCACATCCCCGCATGCAGCCTTTGTCAGGGGACGTGTTTCCAAGTGAAACAAGCTTGGAAACACAAGTGGAGCTGAAGCTTTGGGTCTGTTGAGTTCGGCGACGCGCATCAGGACAAGTGCGTCCGACAGTGCAGGCTCCAACCCGACTCACTCATCCAAATGTCTCCGTATGGAGCGCAGGAACAGGATGATGCTGACCTCTGTGGCAGCTTCCACCATGGAGACCCACAAAACAAAAAATCTAACTATGGACATTTTTATCTAGCTTCTAGTTCAAATATCTTCCTAAATGAGAAATACAAGTAACTTGCAAGTGACTTTTCACTTGTTTTAAGTGAATAATTCCTTATTATTGATGAAAAATTTCTTGTTCCTGATAGATTATTCCACTTGCAAGACATTTTTTCCATGTTCTAAGTGGAATAATCTGCCTGTTGCAGAACGTTCTCCTCAATATTTAAGTATTGACTATAAAGCTTCTACATCTTGCTGAAAAGTTTTCTAAGATATTTTTACTAGAAACTAGAACAAAAAGTTAATAAGCCTGAGTGTTTCTGCAGTGCGAATGCTGACCGTGTGACCTCTTAGCTTCATCACTCCCATCACAATCGAAGTGAATTGAACACCTCCTCCACTGCTTCTTTCTGACTGGCGCCCGCTCTTCTGCTAAACGGGTCGCTTTTTCATTCAGGCTGATCAATATAAGACAGTTGCCATGCCGGTTGGCGTGCCGGTTGCTGTCCCGGTTGGCGTGCCAGTTGGCGTGCCGGTTGGCATGCCGGTTGCTGTCCCGGTTGGCGTGCCGGTTGCCGTCCCGGTTGGCGTGCCGGTTGCTGTCCCGGTTGGCGTGCCGGTTGGCGTGCCATCGCTGTTACGATTTAAATGACAAACTGTGTTGGTTCTCATTTATGGAAGAAATGAATGAAACTCTTGGTTCACTTGCAGCAGCCTAACTATCCTTTTCCTTCTGTTTCCCCAGATTTTGTCCTACACTGAAGGGCTTCATGGAAAATGGCTGTTCTCAGAGATCCGGGCCGTGTTCTCCAGACGCTACCTTCTACAGAACACGGCTCTGGAAGTGTTCATGGCGAACAGAAGTACGACAGAACAGAACATTCACGAAAATTTGAAATCAATACGCTGTACATTTAACAGCACCACGAGCTGTCCATGTTTTTTAAAGTTCTTTGCATTCTTGTATTTCTGTGTTTCTGTGCAGCGGCTGTCATGTTCAACTTCCCCGATGCAGCAACGGTAAAGAAGGTGGTCCACAGCCTTCCTCGGGTCGGACTGGGCACAAACTTTGGTCTTCCTCAGACCAGGTCAGACCTTCTCTGCAGCTTCGTATTTTGGAATTTAAATCGTATGAATCTTCGTCCAAACACATTTTTCTTCCTGCACACAGAAGAAAAATGTGTGCAGGAAGACACAAGTTTGGATACAGACTTTCGCAAAACACTTTTGGTCAAGTTAAGAAGCGAAACGAAAACATTAGCACTCATTCTCAGTGTTTATCCCAGCTTTAATCAAACCAGATAAGTCTAGTGGCAAATTTAGGATGTCAAATCTGAATAGTCAAGAAAAAGAAAAATAGATTGTTAAATAAATGCTTATTTTTCCAGGCTGCATTAGCCATCCATCCATCAGTTACCAATTAGATTCTCACTGCAGGAGAGAAGAAGCTGCCACAAGACTTTGTAGCAATGCAGTCCTTTTTAAAATGTAAATATCTTAACACACTCGGAATAAGACAACTTTTTTTAGCTGACATTATGTAAATGACATTATAATGTCATTTCCTCACAAAAAGCATATCAGGAGTGTTGATATGATTATTTCACACATCTTTGAGAAATTCTCTCATTTCCTTTGGCAACCATTCAGATGTGCAAAATACCTGGGTGGGCCTAGCTCCGCCTTTCTGGCAAAGCTTTTCCTCTGAGCTGCAGTTTCCAAGCTTCCTCCCCCACTCGGCTCCTTCAGACTAGCCAGCTGCAATCAGCAAACATCTAGTAGATTTGCACATCTGCTGAGCTTGTTATACAAACTACTTGTCATAGAAACGCTGGTAAAAACATTGTTAAAGGTTTAATAGATGAGCCATATTGGAGCCATATTGTGATGACTTCCTGAAGGTGGAGTTTCAGAAAGAATAGAAGATTTTAAGAAGACAGGAGCAGAATTTCAAGGCATTAAATTACGAAATATAATTTGTTTTAAGGCATATTTGAAACAAATTATATTATATTATATTTTCATAACAACTGAAGGTAGCAGCTACTAGATTTTGCTTTAAAATGTCACTGTGCCTGGAAAATGCACCTTACTGCCCCTTTGAAATTGTTGAAAAAGTGCCCGGCAGATTATTTTCTCCTATAATATGGGAAATAGTACTTCTTTTTAAAATTAATATTAAGTAATTATTTACTAAAAACTAGTTCCTATTTCTTGCTGAGATGTTATATGTAACTTAGTTTTGCCTTATTTCTAGTGTACTAAGATATTTGCGCTAGAAACATTTGGTTCGATTTAGTATTTTTGCAGTGTGGAAACAGGAAGTAAGTTGATTTTATTATTGCGCTTTGTTTGCAAAGTCAACAACATAATTTCAGAATGGACTACATGTAAAAATGTAGTAAGAGTAAAATCTTGTTTTGTTGTTGAAATGCAAACCTTCCTTAAAATAACATTTATAGTGAAAGTCGTCTATCAGACAATGATCCTGTAACAAGCTAGCTGGGTCAGAAGGGGTGTGTGTGCGTGGGTGTGTGTGTGTATGTAACTAGCACAAGATTAAGTTGTGAGATTTGACTTGTTTCTATCAGTCATTAATCACAGTAACTTAGAGGCTGCATGGCGTCTGCAGATGCAGAGCCTGGCTGTAATGAAGCCCACTCTCTGTCTCACAGAGCCACAGCCTTCATTAATGCAGCTGTTAGAAGTTCACTCTGCTTGTCTTTAAAACATGTCTTTGCTTGTTTTTTTTTCTTCCCCACACAGATCATGAAAAGTAGAAATGTATTTAAAAACGTCTCCTGACGTTCTGATCGGTGCACCAGTGTTTGTACTTTGTGAATTGTGAATGAAAAGGGTAAAATGACAGTCATTTAAATTTAGTGCATTTAAATTTAGAACATTTTTTTCCTCTCAGAGGTTTAATGGCTATAATCACACACTCTGACTTTGATTAATTCCATCATTTTCCTTTGTTTTAATTGGATTTGGGTCGTTCGTTTTTTCCCCCCCTGCAGCATCTATCATGCTGCGGGCCATGTGTGTGTACATTCAGCCAACATGTACAGTTCATTTGTCTTCTTAATTAGCACGACTGTGAATGTGTAGGGGGTGGGGGGGTTGTTATGTTTCTTTCTAATTGTTGTTTCTACTCCAACCTTTTCATTTCAAACCTTCTGATTTTCCTTCCAGGCGTATTTCTCTGGCCACACCCAAGCAGCTCTTCAAGACGTCCAACATGACGCAGCGCTGGCAGCGGCGCGAGATATCCAACTTCGAGTACCTGATGTTTCTCAACACCATCGCTGGTGAGCACACACTCCTCTGCTGCGTGCGCAGACTCAACATGTCAGCGCTGCATTAGCTGTGCTTTGACGGCTCATGCTTTCCTTCCTCCTTTCCACATGCAGGTCGCACCTACAACGACCTGAACCAGTACCCGGTCTTCCCCTGGATCATCACCAACTATGACTCACCAGAGCTGGACCTGACTCTGCCCAGCAACTACAGAGATTTGTCTAAGGTATCGTGCCTCGGCCTCATCCTTTCGTCAAGCTGCGTTAAAACTGTGTCAAAATTTGGTAAAGTATGTTGCTGTGTCCATCTTTTTGCCGCCATCCGTCCATTTTGTCCCACAAAGTAAAATTCTTTCTTCTTGTAGTTTCAGCTGTTTACTTTGAGTTCCTCTGGAATCATGAGTGCCGTGTTTGGATCTTAAAGGGCCAGTATTACGTCCAACTTACATTTTTTTATAAAGTTGTTCCCTCATCAAAAACATACCTGCAGTTTTGCCTTGATTCTTTGATTCTTTCATAGATATTTGAGAAATTCTTTAATCTCCTGTGGCAACCATTCAGATGTGAAAAACAACTCCATCCATTTCCTTCAGACTAGCCAGCAGCAATTAGCAAACACCTGGTGGAACTGAGCATCTGCTGGGTTCATTATAGGAGCTACTTCTCAGTGTAACGCTGGTCAAAACATTGTTAAAGGGTTAATATTAGAGGAGCCATGTTGTGATGGTTTCTTGAAGGCAGAGTTTCAGAAAGAGCAGGAGTTTCTTAAAGAGACAGAGGCCCAATTTTAAGGCATTAAATTACAAATTTCTTTTAAGTCATATTTCATATGTGTAGCGTTTTTATGATAACTGAAGACAACAAAGTTACTTGACTGAGCTAAAAAATGGCACTACGTGGCTGTAAAATACATAACACTGCCCTCTTAACAGAGTTCAGGATTGTTGCCGATTCTGGAAGAATTATGGAAAAATGTGGAATTTAATATGGATGTTCTTGGTGTTTGGATAACCATTGAAAAGTGCTCTCAATGACATATCAGATCTGGAATGAAAAATATGAAGGAAGCAGACAGCAGAAGTCCAAATAAAAAGTTTGAGTGATTCAGAATGTTTGGAGAAGCATTTTGTAGAAACCCTTGAACATTTGACCAAAGTTTCTGAAAACTTTGGTGCTTATCTGCTCCACTTTTGGAAAAAATGTGACGCATGCACCAAGAAAAAAACATGAGAAAGAGGAAAATGATCATAAACCACATATTTAATTGTGGCTATTGTATTGCTGGTTATATTCTGCTAAAAGATTCTGGACTCTGAATGCTTTGAGTCCATTAAGCCAAATGTCTTCTTATTTATGCTTTGACCTTCCACAAACACCAGGAAGTGAAATAGTTCTCCCTGGTAGCTCCAGGCATCCAGTAAATGGGTTTAAAGCCATCAGATCTGCCCAGAGACACTGCCAGACGCCTGTGGCTAAAACTGCTTAAATGAATCTCATCCATATTGAGTGTGCATTTTCACTTGCATGAACTAAATATTTCACTTTTACATGCTTACACCCAGAGACAGGCAGACAGTCAGAAAATAAGACGTGGCTTTCCAATTCCCCAGGTTGAGTTGATTGTGGGGGACAGAGGATTAGATGTGGACTGAGTGCCTTTTAGTTTTTGTTCACTTTTAACTATCTATATTACTAAATACATGTAGATGGAATAACAAAAATAAAACTATTTGTATTTTTATTTTTCTTTGCTATTTTAGGCAAGTATACAACAACATATTAGGGCCATTGTAGATAAATAAAAAAACGTAAAAATTTTAAGAAAATTTGTGACCTTCTCTCAAAATTTCTTGGAAATTTCTGAGTTTGTTCTTGAAAAAAGTAGAACATTTCCAAAAGTGGAAGATGTTTCGACTTCTGAGTTTTCTGAAACTTTTGAGAACCTTAAAAGTTCTCCAGATGAAGATTTCCAATGCATAGAATAAGAAATTTCTGGGGGGGGGGTTTCTGAAAAATTTCTGAGATTAATGTCAAATTTGGTGAGAGGTAAAAAATATCTCACCATAAACCTAAAATCAAAACTAAATAAAAATAATGATGCCCTATCGCAAACCAGAGGAACACGGCAAGCCTTAAACTGTTTACACAAAGACCGGAGGGAGAATTTCAATGCGTAGAAGGAGAGCACCTGTTGCCTGGTGTCTGTGGGGCTCAGCGTCGCCCCCTATCAGGCAGGTACGGTACTTTGATCTTCACACTGTGTTTTTACTGCACATTTTTAACCAATCAGACTAAAGATTTCACACATCATTAAATATGTTAGACTGTGGAATGTCAGCATATGTAGAGCATGTAATTGGACATGATAGGTGATATGAAGGGAAATACCTGCTTCATTCAGTAGGATTTACGTATTTCAACAGGCAATGCGTAAATTCAGCCATTTTGATTCTAAAAATTTATATATTACCAATAAAAAGCAACAAATTAACGAAAAGTGAAGTGGACAAACTGATTCTCTCTTAATTACTGGCTATGTTTTATTTCTCATGTACCAGCTGTAAGGATTTTAGAGGTGAGGCACGGTCTCCCTCTGTTGTTATGCTGGTTTTTTTATGTTGTTGCTTTTTTTTTTAAATCTCTATTTGTAAGACTTCTCTTTTTATGTGCTTTGTTGTTGCCCCCTTCCCCCGGGAGGCAGAAATATGGCATCAGGCGCACAAGCAGAGATTTGCTCGATTGCCTGCCTTCTCCTCAGCTCATCCCGGCTTCCTGCTCCTCCGCTGCAGATTTTAGACAGCTCAGCCTCTGAAGTCGGTGAAGCCTCGCAGCCCGGGGGAGTTCGCTTAAAGGAGGAGAAACAGAGAGACGTTCGGTCCGAAAGAACACACACACTAAAAAAAAAGAGAGGAGGAGAGCACGTTGCAGAAGAAGAACATCATCATTTGCGGTTCTGTCACTCCTTTCTTCTTCAGCAGCGGAGGGAGCGGGGCCAGTCAGTTTTATTCATGTTTTGTGTGATATCAGCGTATGACCGCTGGACCATGTCAGACTTGGTAAACGACAAACACGGTGAGCCACACTCACTCATTCATCCCCACGTCGTGCAACGTCTGCACCAACAGTCGCTTGCAACTTTGCAGAGATGATTTCACTTTTGTGTCCGTGTCTGCACGCCGCTCACTCCCACCGTGTTTGTTTTTCTCTGAAGCTTTGTTTCCGTTTCATTGTTATTCCTCCTCCCGCCCCCAGCGCATACTTGACTCTCCTCCTCGTACAGCGTGTCACGTCGGCGGTCGTCTCTTGAAGAAACAGGTCATCTGCGAATCCTCCAGTGACATTGAGAAGCCAAATTGCCATGAATACTAGCGCGCGCACGTGTGTGTGTGTGAGGGGGGGGTGTGTGTGTGTGTATTTGCCACACACTCGTTGTTGCCAGAGGCCACACAGAATTTATGTCCCTGGCTACCAGCGCTGTTTCGACCCTGGGGACTTTCTTATCATAAACTTTAGCCTCAACCCGACATCAAACACCAACCCCAGAGATAACGTCGTAGCTGGGGTAAACACTCAGCGCCGCATGTTGGCACACGTCGCTACGGCTCCCTCCATTGAACATCACAAACCTCCAAACCCGTTTTTTTTTTTCTGATTTATTCTTTTGTTAGGAATGTTACAAGTCGATCTTTATCTCCTTTTTTTTGTTGCTTTTTATTCATTCCTCTTAAGTGTTTTCCTAATTTGTCACATCGCAGTGAAACCCTTTTATTGGGAATAAAGTTTGTGACTTTGTCACAGACCAACATTAATTGATTAATTGTGATGTCAAATGAAAATAAAAATCTTTCACCAACAAGCATCTGTTATGTAATGAAATATATTTTCATCTATTGAGCCCATTTTACTTCTATATGAAATACAGTGCAACAGAAGAGGGCTGAAAAATATGAATACAAATTCTCCCACTATAACATTATTTTCTAATAAATAAAATGGGCATTGAAGTAGAAATTCTCAAAATCTCTCCATTGTGTAGCTTGTTTCAAAGTGTCCTTTTTTAAAAATTTAAGAGTAAACAATGACAAAAGAAATCTAAAAAGACAGAACATCACAAAAACAACAGTTTATATCCTCAGGTGAAATCGAAGCAGTTGCTGGTTCGGGTGGTGTTCCCCGACTTCATCTCAACCTGCTCCACCAGCGCACGCTATTTAGTTTTTTGTCCGACTTTAAACAGTCATGAACCTCCACATGACTGAAATGTTCTCTCCTTCTCGTCAACAATGTCGTTCTCTAACTCCTCTTGCTTTTCATCCTCCAGGAATCCTTTTATTTATTCATTTATTTTTTCTCGCTTTACAGAGGCTAACATTAGCAATTAGCATGTCTGGCTAATGGCTAATTAGCCGTTAGCTACTGCGTCAAGCTAACGTTGCCTGGCTTTAGTCCAGCCACATGATTGGTCCACCATTGAGCGACTTGTTATCATTGGCATATTTTCTATGTACTGAAGCGCTATATCGACCGTTTCTCATCTGTGCATCAAGGAAAGCACATTTTGGGATTTTTTTAATGGCTCTTTTTTTACCACAAGGCTCTAGTTGAAGTGTTTTTCATTATGAACTCTATAACCTGAAACACTCTCACATCCTAAAAGGTAAAAATCATCTAGTTGTTTTGTAGCTTTTAACAAAGCTCAGCAAACAATTAAAAGCACACGTTATCTATTATGTAGTCTGCATGTACACACAGATAGCACTATGGAAGACGTATTGAGTGCTCTCCGTGCCTTTGTGCTATAATCTGCTCCTCACAGCCAGATCAGCTAATAGCGTATTGATCGTGCACATACGTGCCCTGTGTGCTTGTCCCGCAGGGCCTCAGCACCATTTTCACTCTTTAGATGGGACATTATACATAAACACTTACTTCAAACGGTTCACGTGATTTATGACTCAAAGTCTTGAGTGATGCTCCAATCATTGGTAAGCCATTATAGTTCTACGGGGCTGACTATATCATTTTATAAGCACCTTACCACTGGGTAATGGTCCTTTAATCTCCCCCAGGAAGCTGCTGATTGTTCTGTAAATGAGTGGTTTTCTTTTGAGATAAATACAATTTAGCTGTCCGTGTGAACTCCACTGATTGGATCTTGATTGACACGTTTGAAAGAGTTCTGTTTTGGCAGCCTGTAAAAGTTGGTGGAATGGCAAATTTGAAAACGACTTTGGCAACCAGTTGCGTGTTTTCTTCGACTCCGTTTGGTTCTGTTAGAGATGCACTGACCCAAGTTTGGCAGTCAATTTCCAATTGTTTTTGTAAGTTTAATCTGACTATCCTTATTTTAAGCTGCTCTGATTTCTCTTTAAAGCGTCTACAAGTATGTCACTTTTACAAAAATGTAGCTTTTCCATTTTTGTTAAAACTGCATAGTATATTATGAGACAGATGATCTGTGCCCATCCACTTCCGCCCTGAACTGCTATTGTGGTCTGAAGAAACGCTCCGTTCCCAACCAAAAACAACCAATCATGGCCAGGAGGAGGGTCTTAGTCCTGCCAATCAATTATTTGTATGCGCTGCTAAATGTGGCAACGAATGAGAAATAATTTGCCATTCCAGGAAAACAGTTTATCTGCTGCCATTTGTGACCATGCTAACAAGCTTTACCATTAATGGTGGGCTATGTTGTGGTGAACCAGGTGTAGCATCACAGAGAGGAAGTGTGAGAGAGTCAGAGGCACACACACAAGGTTGATTGGCAGCGCTGAAACCCTCCTCCCTGCAATCAGAAATAAGGCTTTTGTCTCTTTAAAAGCTTCAGATATCCTGCTCTCTCTGAAGCTTCGCCTTCAACATGAGGCATTTCATTTCAGCAGATGTGCTAATTGCTGCTGACTAGTCTGAAGGAGCTGAGTGCATTTTGCATTGCTGCATGGTTGCCACGGGAGATTTAATGATTTCTCAGAATTGCGTGAAAGAATCAAAGCAACACTGTGCATGTTTTTGATGAAGGAATAATAATATAAGATGATGGAAAACTAAAAAAAGTAGATTTTTCCTTGATGCTGCCGCTTTAAATAGCTTCATTGTATGTCCTCTAGTTTCAGTTTTAATCACCTCGCTGATGCTGAAAACTTTTTTCCTTTTCTTCTTTTTCTTTTTTTAAAATTTTGAATATCATGTGACTCTGGCCACCAGCTGAATTTCAGTCATCAGCTACAGTTTCCTTTTTTAATGCTTGTCCATGTGATTTTTGCGCAGGCTGTTTGTTTGAACAGCTAACGTCGGGACAGCTTGAATTTCCCGGCGCTGTGTCAGTTTTAAACAAGAACCTGATCATGAATGATGCATGGATCCCGAATGCTGGATACTTTCGCACAGGTCCCTGCCTCTCCACCCTGTTTATTTGCTCTTTGGTTTCCGTTTCCTGCGAGTTATCCCTCCTCCTCCTCCTCTTCCTTTCCCTCGTCTTCTGTGACAGAGAACTGATTAAAACTAATCCAGCATTAATTTTCTGGCGCTTACCTCTTCAAAGCGCCGGGTTTGTTTCCGTTCCGCCGCTCGCTCTTTGGTCTAATTAAAACTGCAAGATTGGGTCATTTGTCTGCGCGCTCATCAGAGCGCCGCAGCGTTGCCACAACATATTAGGCCAATCTGCGGTGCAGCAAGCGGTGATGTACGGCGCCGTCAAAGCTGCTACGTTGGAGCTACTGTAAGCTGAGAGCGCCAGCCCCACAGTAATTTACAGCAGTAAACAATGTCGGGATGGTGTGGACCGACGGCCCCCACATGCACTCACACACCACTCTCTCTCTGTCTCTCTCTCTCTCTCTCTTCCCCCCCTCTTGTCACTGTGGCACTTTCAGTCTTTCTTTTTTTATTTTATATGCCTCCTCTCCCTTTTCTTTTTTTAATGAGCTGACTGTTATTAGGGCTATAAATCAGACCAATGGGTGTGATGTATAATTCACAGTGTGTACTCAACCACCCCAGCGGCCCTGAGGAAGCGCGCAGTGCATCACTGTCAACACGGAGCCGCGCGCGGCGGCGGCGCGCTGCATTTGACGCTCGCTCAGAGCACCGTTTACAAAATAACAAACCAGAAGCACAGATAAAAAAAGAGGAAACATCCACCGCGGTGTGCAAAAATCTATCCCAGTGCGCATATGTGGGGGTGTGTGTGTGTCTGTGTGGGAACACGTGGCCCATTATGCCCACACATAAAACAGTAACAATAGCACGGATCAATAACGCAGAGATGGCCTGGATGAATCTTGCTGTGATATGAAGGAGATCCAATTGATCCACAGCCTGCAAGGCTCCTCATCCTCAAAAAGCCATCACTCCATTACCATTGATCTTTTCTCTCTCTCTCTGCCTGTGTGTGTGTGTGTTTGGAGGAGGTGATGGGTGGCTCGGGGGTTAAGAGAATGAGGCATGTCCAGCAGAGCACTAATAAAAATTGAACCAGCCTGAAAGTGATTTCTATAAATGAGTATTTAAACAATAGCCAAGCGAAGGACTATTGGTTTTTCTTTCTTTTTTTCCGAGATCGATGGGAAGTTATTGCAATTTAACCATTATTTTCTTCACTGCGAGCGCAGCAGCAGCAGTGTGTTGGATGAGGATTAATAAAAGCAGAAATTAAAGGCAGCCCCAGGTTTTTGCCGTATTCCTTGTAGGCGCTCTTTCATTGGATCACATTAGTTTTCTCTGACAGACTGCAGCTGCAGGGGCTCCATTTCACAGCCTCTGAAAAGCACTCTGAGGGGGGAAGGATTGATCCTCGTCTAAAGGAAACATCATCTAATATTCATTTCAAATTGCACGTCGGTTGCCCGCTCCGTTTCCCGTGCAAATGCAGCCGTTGTGATGCAGGGAGTGGCCCCTGTTTATTCACAGTGAAATGCTCACATTCAAATTTGTTCTGTTATCGTCACACTGCAAAAACACAAATCCTGCCAGGTATGTTTGCTCTGGTTTCTAGTGCAGGCGTCTTGGTACACTTGAAATTAGACAAAACCAATTTACAAGTAACTTTTCAGCAAAACTTAGGAGCTTGTTGTAAGTCAACATTTCCTTAAAATTGAAAGTCAGACGTTTCTTTCATGTTATGAGTGACATAACCTGCCAATGGCACTAGAGATTATTGCACTGATCCGATATTGGGAAAAAAGAAAAATAATCCAGATTGGGTATTGTAACAATGCACCTGATCCATAAGGCCAGATCTGTTCAGTTTAGTTCTATGCTTTGTGAGCTGACGCTATTTATTTTACATTTTGTTTAGAATTCTTTATTAGATTTTCTGAACCATTTAAAAGAGGTTTATTGCAGTTTATTTCTTGCAAGTAGGCAACCCATTGTGTATGTCGGATTTAGTTTCTTTCTTGTTTATTGTGGCTGTTTTCCTCCTAATTGCACAGACAGAACAAATGAAAGATTAGTTGTTTTAACGTGTTTGACCAAGCTTGTGAAGCTATTGGTGTATGTAAGTGAGGTGTAGTGGTGCGGAGTTATCAAATACATTCAGTACATTCATGAAATGTTTTAGTTAAGTTCAGCGATGCCTTTCTGTATCGGATCGGTATCGGCCAGGTTGCTACTGACAGATAAACCTCATATATCGGTATCGGTATTGGTATACGATAAAAACTTGAATCGGTGCATCTCTAAATGGAGAAAAATGATCGACTTAAAACAAGTTAATTAGGTCTTATTTCAAGTCAGCATGATATTTGCACTAGAAGCTAGACCAAAATTGCTTGGTAGGATTTTATATTTTTGCAGTGCATGCAAAGCCTTTGTAGATGAGATGATGGTCGAAGATTGTATTTGTTTTTACATGTACGTCTGTTGTTGTTTCCTTGCAGCCCATTGGAGCGCTGAACCCCAAGAGGGCGGCGTTCTTTTCAGACAGATACGAGTCCTGGGAGGACGACCAGGTGCCCAAGTTCCACTACGGGACCCACTACTCCACCTCCAGCTTCACCCTCATGTGGCTGCTCCGCATTGTGAGTGAACCATCTTTCATAGTTTCTTGTGAAACTATTCGTACCCTTTAAACTTTTTCACATTTCGCTAATTTAGTGAAAGTATTTACTGGGCTCTCTGTGACGGGCCAACACCAGTTTGATTAGGTTTGTGAAGTAGAAGGTGGTTGCTCTGCAAAAACACAGTGCTGGCAGACAATTTCACTAATAATAAAGACATTTTCCCACGTTATGAGACAACAGGAGGCTTTAGTTAGACAATGTTTGGAGCTGTAACTGCAGTGACAGTACATGCATGCCACACCTTTAAGATTGTTGTTGAAGAAAAGATGTATTATCCTTCCACTTCAAATATATGCACTTCTATGTGCTGGTTTGTAAAATAAATATCAGTAAAATACATTATCAGTAATTGTAAAGCGAGAAAATATCAAATGTCAGTACTGCACTATTTCACTGGTCTTGCTGTAGTTTTATCAACATTTTTTCTAGGGATGCACGATATTATCGGTATCGGTTGATATTGGCACTAAAATTTAATATTGGACATCCACCATTCTGTCAAAATAACTCACTGAAATAAAATGTGTTTTTATCTTGACAAGCCAGTGACAATGATGCCGCCTGCAGCACATCAAATTTGCACCGTTTGTTGTCATTGTCTTACAGCGAGGGATACATTTGGCATGAAGCAAAATTCAAGTTGAAAGTGTTCCATCATCTTCAGCCTCCTTTTAAGCATTTATATTTGCTAGCAGGCTAAATTGACAAACCTAATTCAGTATTTTAATTACACAGTAGAGAAAGCCATACAATTTCAGTAAGTAGGTATAGGAAAAAAATATTTGTATTGGTATTGGTTATCAGCCAAATGAGTTTCAGTTATTGGGTTATCGGATATCGACCAAAAATCCAATATCGTGCATCCCTAATTTTTTCCTTATTTTATGCCTTTTCTGATTAAATAGTTAGAATTTGTAGTTAGAATAGTTAGACACTTCTCTCAACAGCCAATAACCTTTAGACCAGCTGAACCGCATGCTGTTATCATCATTATTTTGCGCATTATTTACCTTCATCCCAGAATTTCTTTAAATACTGATTCTCTGAGATGTGCTTTCACGTGCTCATTTTTCATAATTCTAAGTTTATTCCTTTAGCAGTGAAGTGCGCACCTTCTCTCTCTCTCTCTCTGTCTCTCTCGCTCACAGTACCTTTGTTAAATGTGTGCCATCAATCTTCTCGCACTGCACTCATGGGAGAGGGAGGTTACTAAGTTTTTTCCACATGCAGTGTTTTTTTTTTCTTCCTTTATGCTCTTATTGTCCCAGTAGCTCACTGCCTCCCTAAAGAGTTAGCTCATTGATCCCCGCACATCATTAGCCAGCTTATTCTGGAGCCACTATACTAACAACACTCACTCACACACCTCTGACTAACCAGGCAAAGGAAACTAATTCTCAACTGAATTTGGTTTTATGTTTATATACGTTCGTTCATGTTTTTTTGTTTTTTTTTGTGGGATTTCTAAAAACCCGTCAACATTTTCAAGTTTAGAAAGGTCCCTGATGAGGATAAAATCACTCAAATTTGCGAGCAAAATGTTCTATTTGTCTTACAGAAGTGACTTTATTTTACAAATGCAACTGGCAAAAATGAGCAAACACTTGTATTTAACTGCATGCTTAGTCTGGTCATTCAAATTAATTTTTTTAAAATCACACGTGAGTAAATTTGTTCATGACACCATCATCAACTACTCGTTGTCTTCTTCTTCTTCATCCGGTTGTTGATCATGTGACTCTCCTGATGCAAAGTGTTTTTATTTCAGTTTTGCAAAATGAACCAGATGTGTTACAGCCAAAAAAAAACCACCTCACGGTAGCACCAAAACCTTAAGTCAGAGAATTAGTTTTTAAAAATTGACATTCTCCATTGAGCACATTTAATTGGGAAATGTCAAATTGTGCTGCTGTGTGGCCTTCAGAAACGCAGCCTGTGCCTGATGTAGAATACTTTTAATGCCTCGCTTGACAATCTAAGTCAGACTGGAAGAAGTTGCCTTTGAGTGCTCTTCTGTCTGTAACACTAAGACAGTTGTTGTCAGACTGACCTGGATATGGTGCGTTTACTGATCAGAAGAAAGATCAGATTTTTTTGCTTTGTGTCTGGCCCAAAACGCCCATCTGGGAAGATTGAGACAAAAATCTGACCGTTCTGTTCAAAGGTAGATTTCATGTTAGATCTTTCTATTTATTTTTTTTGTTACTGGATTCCTGATTGTCCATTTTGTGTAGAAAGACTCAAATCTGGTTCTCATTGTTTTGTATTTTTGTGTATCTTTACAGGAACCCTTCACCACGTTTTTCCTTAACTTCCAAGGAGGGAAGTTCGACCACGCCGACCGCACCTTCTCCTCCTTGTCCAGGGCCTGGAGGAACTGCCAGAGGGACACATCTGACGTTAAGGTATGGTGCACAGCTAAACCTGCAGACTGTGGATTTGTAAAGCAGATAAAGAGCTAAGAACTTCAAGAAAATTCATCTCTGTTGATCGTCCCACACAAAGCAGAAAAAAAAGTTTCCAAAGAAAAACGTTGTGTTCTACCTAATAATTCCCCCCACCCTTTGGGCCCCCCGCGCTATGAAAGCTTTCTGGTCTTGTGATCAAAGCGATAGGCTAATCCTCATCAGTCTCAGCTGTCTGTCTCAGATTCAGCCAGCTATAACATGGACTGTTGGGCCCCCAAAATCTGTGCTGATCTTTTCCTTTTGCCCTTCTGCAACACAGGTCATTCTCATAGTGAGGGCCACGGTGGCCCCCGGTGCACGCTTTAACTACTCCCCCTAAAACATTTACAACTACAGTTAGACATTCACTGTCAGAGTTGGGTCTTGCTTGCTTTCCTGGCACTGGGTCATTGAATGGGGGGGGGGGCAGAAGCAGTGGCGTTGGGGCTTTGGGGCTTTGACGCTTGATTGCGTTCCCCCTCACCCCCGTATCCCCCCGCCCAGATAAAACATATGGATTGTATTACTTTGTTGCTGGCCAATGCTTGATTGCGAAAGCCCCAACAACAGCCCTCGTTTGCTCTCTCGGTCTAGGCCTGTCAATGTGGATCAAACTGTGAGAGCTCAACGTTTAGATCAAAACAAAGAGCAAATCTGGTCCGCATCAGTTTGTTTCCTCCCTCGGTTAGAATTTTAGTAGCTCTGAATGAAGGCCCGTTGACTTTATCCACCTGGCTGGGCGCATTCTTGTTCGAAGGAATAGAGGAATTAGGGAAGAGATGTATCAATTAGGTATGCTAAGTACGACGCTTAGCTTCGGCGTTGGGTCCATTGATAGCAAGCCACGCTCTCTTTGCCAGAGGCCAAAAGGCCTCTCTGTTTTCTTATGCCACTGGAAAAGACTGGGTGATAATGGGTTACAACACCCAGATTTAATGCGTCTCTAGCCTGGGTGACGCTGGAGTGACCTCTCATCCCCAATCCCTTGACCCCTAGACTTGGCCCAAAGGCATCGGAGGGGGAAGCAGAGGAAAACCGGACCGCCAGCAACAGTGGAAGTGTAGCAGGAGAGCCTAGGGGCCAAAGCCCCTTCTAGTGACCCGTGACAGGACAGGATTGGGGATCAGAGGGGCTGGCCTCTGACCAAGGCAGAGCAGAGGGGCCACCGCACATAATGGTCCTCACTAGGCAGGCTTGAATATTGGCGAGTGAAGCCTATGAGGTTTTGTTAGTGTGTGTGCGTGTGTGTGTCTGATGTGGGCAACCTCCAGCTCAAATTTACAGCAAATTTACAGCGAGCAGCAGTCGGTGAGCCTGGGTGAGCGAGAGGCCTCGTTAAGGCGTTGACCTTTGAGTTTTAGGTCAAGTTTTGTGAAGTGAAGGGATTTCAGAAGCGAGGAAGTTGCCGTGTTGTAAACCTGCGAGTTTGTTTGCTCGCTTGGCTGCTGAAGGGAAAACATGAGCGTTTGGTTCCAAAGGAGGAGAGACGGAGGAGAGTCTCACTGGTGAGGTTTAAAGAGCAACTAGCCGTCCATCCGTCCATCTGTTCGTCTGTCCGTCCATCTGGAAAGTTGAAAGATTTCAGCTGAATACAGTTTGGAATATGAAATATGGAAGTTGGTTTTCTAACCCTCCATCAAGACAGATGTATAAATGAATGAATGGATGGATGGATCTATTCATCTACCCATCCATCCATTCATCTATCCGTCCATCTATTCATAACCATCCAACCAACCATCCATCTGTCCATTAACCATCCATTCATGCGTCCATCATGGATTGGTGGATGGTTGGCTCAATCCCTCGTTTGCTTGGATGGATCCATTAATGCATTCCTTCATGTATCTGCCTATCCGTTATCCGTCTGTCCGTCTCTCCATCCATTGCACTGCAAACCTTTTGTTTAAAAACTGCCTCGAAATTGTATGTGATGATGGAAAAATCTGAAATTCTTGCAGACAAACGCACAGGAACCCTGAAAGTTTGTGTTCAGTTGCAGAACTTCAGGCGAGAAATTGAAATATTGGTGAGGCGACTTTGTGTATGACTGTCCAGTAGAAGAAAAAAAACCAAGCGGTTGTAGTCCCGAAACCTTCCACGTGTTTAAGCCAAAGAAAATCCAGACCCTCGCTGAAGCTCATCAGGAAATAAATACGTCAGCTTTTGGAAGTGCATGTGAAGGTGGCGGGGGGGTAATGTTTAGATTAATGTCAGCGTTGCACATTTTGCGCTCCACTTTACTTGCAGGCATCCAGGAACCGAACCGCTCTGTGTACCGATTGTCTTTCATTATGATGGACACGCAAACAAAAACAACACAACTGAAGGCTGGAGGGCAACTCTGATTTATCTGCATGTTGCAAAACTCTGACATGATCCTCATGTTTATGCTCACTGTGGCAAGTTCTGCTTGGTTAGGAATGACAAATGGCTAAACATATAAGGTTACGTCTCCTATCAGGGACGTCTTTTTTCTTTGCAATCCCTGAGTTTGAAAATGTGGTGTTGTGTTGTTCCTGACAGCCAAATAAAACCATCATAGTTCAAAAAAATTTGGCTCGCTTTTTCTGTGTGTTATGGAAAAACAAGAAATCGGATGTAGACTTTTTTTTCTTTTGCTTTTTTCCCCTCCAGCTGATTTAACCCTTGAGGGGAAAAATGAAACTTGGCTGTCAGTTTTTTTTTTCTTCGTCAGTCTTTATAATTTGGGAAAAACAGATTAGTGTTGATCATACTGAGGGCAAAACCCACTAGTCTGTATTTTATACTTTAAGCTCTTCCTGTAGGGCTTTTTCATACAAATTTTGTTGATATGTTTATATTTACTGAGTAAATGTAACTCTTTAAGATTCCATAATTTAATTTCTAGTTTGGTTTTGTGTCCGGTGTTAGTGGACAATGTCTGAATGACAAAAAAGTAAAAAAAAAATTTCATTTTCAGAATGAACTTTTCCTTAAATGTTGCAAAAATCATTGTTACTTCATCGAAAATTTTTCTCTTACCTTAAATGTAGGTACTACTGTCTTTATGCACTGGTTTTGCAAATAACATATTAATCTTAAGTCTCTCTACCTCTTACAAGTCATACTAGTCCTGAGTCAACCATAAGTCATAAACTTCAGGCTTAGTCTTAAGTCGTTTTTGCCAAATGGGTATTTTTTAAATGTAAAATTCTTTTTCGGTGGTGAATTACTGCTGCTTTTATGCAGTAAATATCAACCCAGGTTCACGTTTAAACGTCTCTGTCCTCTGACTGTTCCTCAACTCTCTTACCAAAGGCATGCCTTTCGAAAAAAAGTCCGCTACTTGAAATTATCGTTACTTCACAGCTATACACATCGACTGCAGTTAAAGATCCCTGGTCTTTGCAAACGTTGCAGATATGATTTTCATGTGAAATACTTGAAAATTGTCCAAACTGAGGTTTATTTCATTTTATTTCCTTTTGTCGTCTCAGGAGCTGATCCCAGAGTTCTTCTACCTGCCCGAGATGTTCGTCAACGCCAACAACTACAACCTGGGAGTGATGGAGGACGGCACTGTTGTCTCCGACGTGGATCTTCCGCCGTGGGCCAAAAGCTCGGAGGAGTTTGTTCGCATCAATCGGCAGGTGAGTCTCATCAAAAGCACAGCAGCAAAACAAATAACAGACATGGCCTGCTGCCTGTTTGTGTAGTTATGATGAGTAGAAGTCTTCTTTGGCTTGTATACATACATCCGTTGAATGAAGTAATTAAATAAATCACCTATCTTGAATCGCAGAGTTATGGTTTTGAATTTGCAGCTATGTTTTCCTCTTGTGTTTGAGGAAAACATAAGAGGATTGTAGCATTCGCGGCTTTGGGTGTGATATGAATTCACATTAGTAATGAGTGCTGATGAGGCGGGGTGTGTTCTGTGACCTGTGTAGTCTGACGGGGGGGTCTGTTCGCCAGCCCACTGATATGACCATGCCTCTCTCATTAATCACACACTTTGGTTCTGGCTGTCAGTCCGCTCTGTTCCATGGGAAGCTTGCTGTGTTGGAAGCGTTCTGGAACAAAACTATCATTTACCAAATGCATATCCTTTAGTTTGTTGTTCCACAGAGGGGAAATTTGGGTGTCACAGCAACAAGTTGTGACACCCAAATTCAGAGTTGTGAACTCTGAATATGTTTCAGAGTTCTCAGCTGTTCCTCTCCTCTGGACGAAGAGGTCAGATGTTTCTCCAGATGTTTGTGGAGCCAATCGGAGCCACTGTCCACAGGGATGATACAGCTGCCTTCGAATGCCAGTGTCTTTCTAGCTCTTCATTGAGCTTTTGGTATTTCTCCAGTTTTTTGTATTCGTTTTTCCTTATTTTTCCCATAATTTGGGAAGACCACATCAGTCACAGCGGCTGTCCCCTGCTGCTTATTGGGATCACATTGTCCAGGAGGTTGGCCATTACCTTTTGTATCTGGACATCCCAGAGGATCTTAGCTCAGTCATTCTCCAGCACCTTGGGGGGTGATTCCCTCTTCGACACATTGTTTGGGTTTGTTTCTGTACCCAGCACTGCCACTCTGCCCACGCGCATGGCACACCACGCATACAACGTCAAGCGGTGCCATAAAATCACCATCCAGCCACATTTCTCCAGCCTGATTGACATTCTTACATTTCTGTGAGTCAACGTCTCGCTCACTGTTATGACGCGGTCACACCAAACGTATTTCGCGTGTCTGATTTACATTCAGAGTCTATGTGGAGGTGCACCCAGGGCGATGTGAAGCGTTTTGAGCGTTTAATGCGTCCAAAGCATCCGGCAAATCGGTCGGCAACAGAAAACAACGGCGAGAGCGATTTAGACGTGTCTGACGTGTCTCCACATAGACTTTGAATGTAAAACGGACAAACTTGACATGCAGAACTCTAGGTGTAGAGAAAAATGTCATGCATTCAAAGTGCACACGTGTCGAACTTTGGCATCCATCTTGATGTCAGCCGTGTCGAGGAGCCGAGATGGTATCCACTGCCAGTCTTGTTGGTTATTTGGCTGGTTTGTGATCCTTCTTTCTCCCAAATAACTTTCCAGTATTATTCAGTCTCCAACTTCAATGGGCATCTTCATTAGTTTTCTCAAATTTGTAAGGGAACCAAAGTAGAAAACATGCAGCAGAGACCATCACACAGGTTGAGGTGATCAGAACTCTAATCAACCAAAAGATTCCTAGTTGTGTTGAGCCTATGGACTTCATCTTACCTGTCCATCCCCCCCACATAATGCTAACATGCTCTGAAGCATGAAGTGCGGTAATTTCACCAGCAGAAGAGTTGCAGCCGTCTAACGGCGCAGGCCATGCACACAAGCCACGCTGGGGGACGAGCGTAGGCAGGGGTGTGTGGGTGGACAGGTCTGTGGTCATGACAGATAGCTGACATTATAGGGTGTCAGCTGGCAACTGTGGTGCTGTTGTGAGAGAGATGAGCATGGCGAAGGGGAAGAGAGGAAGAGTGAAGGAGTTAATGGGCTGTTTGGCTCTCTTTAGCACTTCTGGTCCTAATGGCTTCGCAACACAAGGCTAGACAGCAGGAACGACGGCGCAGACACACGCCGCTGCACGCCTGCTTACAAACACACACATGCCGGCTGTTTCCACTCTGGTTATGAGCCCTAAATGATTAACAGCTAATTAGGGCTCAATCTGGAGAGGCCATTAAAAGCCTCTCTCTGTAAAGGATCGAGCTGCTGTGCAAAACGGCAGCTTGTTTTTGTTATTGTGTGGAGACTTGCATGGTGGGGTAATAAAGAAAATATAGGAGAAGGTATAAACGTTCTATCAAGCTGCAGCCTGGGACGTGGCGCTCCGCTGGTCGAGGTGTCATAGTTCATCAGCGGTGTTTAGCAGGAGGTGTGTTGCGTGGCAACAGAGCGCCTCTGTTTCACCACCACGGGTTTGGGTTTGAGACAAATTTCTCTGCAGACGAAGCAGCTCGGCACTCTGCGATAAAGCCTGCCCCGACACCAGATTGACGCTCCTGCATTCTACTCAAATGTTTGCGAGTGAAAGGCACGCTCCCTTTTTTCCATCGTGCGCACACCCCCACACATCAACGAGGGAGACGCTGGGGTCTTGAGGCCGCATGCCACAGAGATCAGGAGCTGCTTGTTGCCTTTACCAGGAGGTCAGGAGAGAGGTTAAGAACTTGATCCCTCCTCCACTAAATAACTACATTTTTCTGGGGACTGTCAGCTCCTTTTACATTCCTCTATATATGACCACATCGCACCTCGCAGTCCTGCTCACCGTTGACTCGGTTCCTGGTGTTGATTGGGAAATTTGTGTTTTATTTACATCAATGTGTTTGTACGCCATCGTGTCTTGTCAGTGGAGGAGCCAATGTGGAGAATAAACCAGATGTTCATAACTTGCTTCCTGATGTTTTACAGTGATTATTTTTGGAAGAGTGAACCCAGTTTATAAAAGTGCAATTGTTGTGCGAGGAAATATGTTGTGGTTTGTACTATAAAGTCTTAAAAAAGCTAACATAAAAAGAATACAGTTAAAATGCAGGCGGTGGTGACGGAGTGAAAAAGACACCTGACCTCAGCCTCCCTGTGTGTTCACACACTGACTGCACCATGTTGCCATTGTGCTTCCAACCGTTTCACCAAAGAGACTCTTTGACCTGTCTTTGATATATCACTGTTACTTGTGTGTAAAAAAACAAAACGATGTTTAGCCTGTTGGGGGCGCAAGTGAAGCCCGGTGGCCCCACCAGGCTTCTAGCGCACTGTGGGAAACCCTGTAGTAATTTCTAAACTATAATCTCTGTCAAAAACTCAACAGCATATTATTTTTCTGCTTGAACTCGCTCACTATCGACAGCCATTGTGCTGGTGTTTAGAAATGCACCAGCTCCCTCCAGGTTTTTCCTGCTCACTTCATGTTTAACAAAATGTGGGAAGTGCCGTCACGGAGACTCAGAAGACAAAAATTCACTTGCAGCCACTCTTCTGTGGAGGCCTTCAGCTTCACCCAGTCAGAAATTGGGACTGTTTATATTCATCTGTCATCCCAACAAGCGGCTGAGCTGCTGGGGCCTTCAGAAGACGGTTCCCACAAGCCTCCACGTCTTATTCTCACAGTAACCCTCACAGAAGCTCATGTGGGGGCTGAGGTAAACCACCGCCGGTGCTCGCGCACTTGTGAATGACTGGCTGACTGAGCATTTTTAACGTCGTCTAGCCCAGTGCTGCTCCCTCTACCAAAATTTGGTTAACCATGTTGGGCTAGCACTAATGTATTCCCTTGGTGTGTCCGCTAAAAGCTTTGTTGTAAGATGGGAACTACTATGTGGGGCGTGGAGGGGTTCGGGGTGGGGGGTTATCTGGCTAATGTCAGACAGCGCTCACTGTAGGGGTATTGTCATGCGTAAGGCCAGACATGTTTACTGTGTGCTCAGTGTTTTACGAGCTGTCCCCCCCCTTCTTCTTTTCCTCCCTCTCATCTCTGGAAGCCTCCCTGTTCAGTGATGTAATGGAGGAGGCTAATGAGAGCCTGAGAAATGGGATGATCTACAGTTACTGAAATACTCAAAGACTAATGTTGTCCTTCTTTTTTTTTCCTGCACTCCCCCGCGCTCTCATTTCACTTTGGCCAAAATCAACTTAAATGCTCTTTTGCAGCTTCGCTGTGTTTTCGCGCTCGTCCTGCCCAACAGTTTGTCTTCCTGACTCGCCGTTGAACTGTTGCACTTGAGTCCTTTAAAATGTGACCATTGAAATCATATTTCTGTTGGTTGTTTGAGATGAACTGAAGAGAAATGTTGCTGTTATGAGCTTTGACTGTTTGACTGTAGCGCATGTTTCTCAAGTTTGTCCAGCTTATTTTGGACTTTCTCGGTTTTGACTGGTCCCTCTGGCTTTCAAACACTAATTAATTATGGATGGCCCACAGACCAAAGGGGTGAGAGTCTTTGGTCTGTTGGGTTGCCTCTAAACCTTTTCAAGATTTTCCTCAACACTTGGCCAATGAGAGGCTCAATGCCTGCAACAATCAATAATAATGAAAATGAACCAATCAACCAGTCAGCTCTGTGATAAGAACCCAACCAGCCCATCAGCCACTCTCGTGATAATGGCACAGCTAACAAAACCATCCAACTGGCTTTGGGATAAAGCTAAAGACCAACCAACAGAGCACATAACCCAAGAACAAGACTACCTGCTTTACTATAAAATAATAATAAAACCAAACAAACTAACCATTTGACCATCCCACTAGTCGATTGACCAACAAAGTTTAAATCACCGATATGAGTGCAACCAATCATTTAACTTGATGACTTGCTGCCCAGTGAACTTTGTGATAATATTTGATATTGAGAAGTGGCATTTCTGAATAAAATTGGTAGAAGTGCATGAAATCACAACAACAAGGCAGCAAGTCCACATGAAAAGCTGGACTTGTTTTTCGTGGAGTCATTAATCAGGTTTTGAGGCAACTTGAAAACTCTAATCAATTCAGATAAGTATTATTCTCTCAACAGCTATCCAAATATTTCTTCCTTCAGACATGTTGCTGATGTGGTTTATGCTGTCATCTTATCAAAGTGGTGATATGTTGGATACCTTAATCTGCTTCTGAAATGCAGGAGGACAGGCGGGTTTTTCCTCTTTTCCGGTGCCTGTTAGCAGCAACCAAGATAACAGTGAAGATGAGTGAAAATGCAGTTTTCCAAAAGCAATTTTTGTGTGTGAATGAGCATTTGAGATGCACTTTTTAACATTGAGCTTTGTACTATTACCGTTTGTCGTGCTTCATAAATATGGATGCCAATGCAGATCTGAGCTTTGATATCAACCGATACCGATCCGACTCAGAAAAACAGCACTGAATTCACTTAAAACGTTTCTGCTTTTTATTTTTTACACAGAGACATAAAGATACTAAATTACACATTTATTTTAATAACTTAAATTCAGGAATAGCTTCACAGACTTAGTCAAACATGTAAAAGCAACACAATTTAAATTTGTTCAGTCAACTCTTGAGTACAACAACCAACGTCAAATAAACTGAAACTGACAAAAAAAACTATAGATATAAACCACAACAAACATTTCAAAGTGTTCAGAAAATGCAATTATGGATCGGGCACATCGTCATCGATACCCAATGTAGAATTGTTTTCAATATCAGGACCAATACTGATATTAATATCGGATCGGTGCGTCTCTGTTCATAAACTTAATTCCATGAAAAAGTAAATAGTGAGTGAGAGAAGAACCGCACCCCTCGTTTGAGTTGGTAATGTATTCCTTAAGCAGTTCTTGTGCCACAATCTATCAAAGCGTTTTTGTTTTTCAGTGATAATCCTCAGGTCCCCTCTCATTCAGCTTGTACAGCCGACACAAAAAGGATACTGTTGCTCCTCAGGCCAGTGAGTGGTTTAAGGAAAAGATGGGAGGAGAGGATTAGTGCTGGAGTTTCATGTTCCACTTGCCAGTCAGGCCTCAGCCAGAGCACTCACAGTTGTCACCTGTCTAATTAGCCGCTTTGAAAGGGGGGTGAGGCTGAATCACCACACACATGGTGTGTGGGTGTGTGTGTGCGTATGAATACCAGAATAAAGCAAATGGTCTGATCTTGTTCCATCTGTTGCCCGCTCACTAGTTTTGCTGTATGCAGTTGTTCTTTGGCGACTTCAAAATGACAATCGTTTTCTCGTGTAGATGAAGTTCTTCGAGGCGAGAGGTCGCCGACCTCAAGAGGAACCAACTTTTCACCACATGAGGAAAGGAGCCTATTAACCGATCCTCCCTCTGTTCGAACTTAAGAAACTTCACAAACATAAAAAGACCCGCATCACTCGCGGCGCACATTGTTCAGCCTCTCGTGCGCGCCTGCATTACCTTTGACGTGCAAATGAAAGGATTGATTTGTTACGTGGCGTTTTAACGTCCTTATAGACAGCTCTCTATAAGTCCTTAAAAAGGTTTTTTAGGAGCAGTGAGGGACGGAGGAAAGCGTTTACCGTCACCTCGTTAAGACCGAAGCGAAATCCGGCACAATCCAGGTCATAAAGCCCACCACAAACCACAGCAACGTCCACCAGGCTTCAGCGGCCAGGCCTGGAAACGTACAACAACGTTTCAACAGAGATTATTTAGCGTTTTACAAAGAGTCCTATCCAAATACATCCATTATCTGCAAATGCAAATACATTTTAAGAGGAGAATTTTGATTAGGTAAGATTAGGCAGACTTTCGGGACACTTTAATGTCCGCCAGCTGGGCGATTGTAGTCACTTGGTGTCTACTGGGTCGCACCCCCTGAATGGGGTCGGTGTATTTTAGGCTTTCAGTCCCTCTGAAGTGGAACACACTGAAAGACATAAAGCCAAACTACCGTTCCCTTTGAGTCTGTTTAGTTTTCATTAGAGACTTAAGGTCCACTCCAAAGTTACAGATGTCTACGAACGGGAAGAATGGAAGTAACCCGAGACTTGCAAACTGAGGAAGCTTGTTCATTGTAACGCACTTTCATTGGCATTCAGCTCACAGCACAGCTCATTGGCATCTAGGCAAAACTCACTTAAAAAGTCATTTAAAAAGACATAAAACATTCTCTACTTATTTGAATAATGAACCGGACTAAAAGCTGCAGTATGTAACTTTTATGAAAAAAAATGTTTTTATATAAAAAGCCATGTCGTGACGGTATGGTATGAGATAATCCATGAAAAATATTAATCTCCTCCACCTGACCTATTACGGCCACCTGAAGAAATCACCAAAAACAACCAATCAGAGTCAGGAGGAGGGTCTTAGAGCTGTTGATCAGGCTAGTGTGCTAGCTGCTCAATGTGCTAACGGCGGAAAAAGAACATACCGTGACAGAAAAACCGTCTATCCACTGCCATCGGTGGCCATGCTAAGTAGGTTTAGCATTCACAATATGCTATGCTAACTGCAATGTTGCTATACTAGCTACATTGCCCTCTGTGGCTATATTGAGTAGCGCCACAGAGAGGGATTGTCAGCGCTAAGTCCCGCCTCCTGTCTCTGATTGGTTGTATCTAGTTAGCACTGACAACTTGGAGCAGCTAGATTTTTTTCACAAGCTACTTGTCTCATATTATTCTATCGTGACATAGACAGTTTCATCAAATGTAAATAGAAAAATGTTTTATACAATTGTTAAATCCTGCAGCTTTTATCCTTATGCTTTAAATGGACTGGCTATGATTGTGGTGAAATTGTTAGTAAAGTGCCTTTAATGACATTTGTTGCCAACTGACAGCATAGAAATAATCTGAAATGAGTAGATTTAGATCTCCACAACTGCAGGGATTGCATAAATCTCTGCTTCAGAGATCGCACTGCGCTTTGATTGTAATTGGAAATCGGAGCAACGTTAAAACGAACACCCTCGCGTTTTAAAGATGTAGTTTGTCAAACACGTAACAATAGAATGGAGGTTTTCCAGTGACTTCGACCCCCTGCTAGCATTTACATAAAGCCGTGCTAAATTATTCATTAATTATCAGTCGGTCCCTTGTGGGAGGAGAAGACACGCACGTCAGCTGCTAATTGGCACATCAATAATCCGGTTCTGTTTTTGGACGCCAGCTCAGGAATCTGCCGTTTGCCCGCTCCTTCTGCTCAGATGTTTCCACATTGTGGCGCCGCATGACCAAACGTCTCCACAGCTGCTGCTCTGCCATTTACCTAATGGGCAGCAGAAACATCCTTTACTTCTGGATCTCACAACTATTCACTGGCTTCTTCACCAAATGAATCCCGTTAGAGATGCATTGTTATTTTCTCCATCGTGTTTTCGGCCATGTTGCAAATCCACAAGAAATCACTGAGAAACTACAGGATTAATGACTTGTGGAGTTTTTAATTATTTTTTTTTTACAAAGATTAAATCCAGATCCAGTAAATTACACAGATGCCAATTTTGCTGATTTTATGGAAGTTAATTCTCAAACTCTTGCCATGATTTGTCTGTTCACTGTTTTCTGGGTGGAAGGAAAAATTCCCTCTTTTTAACCATATACACAATCTTATATTTATTACATAAATTATCCACACATATCCCAATGAAACCCATAGTTAATAGTTAATTAATAGTTAGTTAATATCTATTAAACATTTTCATTAAAAAAAATTGTAATATAATTTTATATTTTAAAAAATATATATTTATCTGATAAAAAAATATATATATATATTAATTATATTTCTAAATAAAAAATATATTTTAATTTTTCTATTTTAAAAATTAAAAATACATTTTGAAACATTAAGAAATATATCTATTTTTCCAAGCTTTCCTTAACCTAACTAAACATACTTAAACAAATTACATGAAAAAAGAAACAATAAAGTAAAATAAAATGTAGGGGAGCTGTACCCTGAACACGTGCATTTCTCAAATTATATTACAACTAATACAGAGAGTGACAAATTCTGGACAGTTTACCACAATTTTAAATCTTAAAATGTTCTAAGATGTAAAGTCATTCTTTCCAGACATAGAACTTTTATTCTTAGACTTCTTGCCACTGATCAAAGGATTACAAAGCCATTATTTCAGTTCCCGATGTAAAATCATTGCAGGTGAATAAATAATTTTTTTACAACAAAAATCTGTTGTGGGTGTTCCTGACTCTCACTCATATCTGTAGAGTTAAAGAGAGTAATGGTGTTTTTCTTCAGTCTGAAGTAAAACACAGCTGAGCTGCAGAGCCGCTGTTTACAGGAAAGAGTAGCTGCTTTTTATCTAAGATCAACCGATTAAAAATATTACAACTAATTATTCTACTAGAACTCAGGAATATTCACCTTCCTGCATTATGTAAGGACTAACATCAGTCTGAGTCAGATGATAACTCTGTTCTTTTTTCATTGTTATTCTGAGATTAACGGTTTTCCATCAGACTGCTGCTGAGCCTTTTGATGTTGGCACACTGAACAAACAAATGCATCTCAGTTTCAACTTAAGGTCCATTTTGCCAAACTTTTCTCCATTTTGCCTTCTATCAATGTTATGCCTGAATGATTTAATGGCGAGTCTGTTAAGGCTGCGTTTTGTTTCTTTTTGATCAACACATTAAATACCCATCAGTCCCTGGTTTAGTTTCAGGAACGGGGTGTCGGGTCTGTCAAAGGTCGCTTTTAGAGCATAGTGAGCTCATCTGTCTTATGTTCTGCAGACATACATATATGCACAACTGTACCTCCTTCTGTCTGCTGCTAAAGGTTGAAATAAAAGGGATAATCAGAGTTGTCTAACACAAAATATAAAGTTAACCTTCCTAAAACAAAAAAAAAGCCTTTTTTGGGGTTTTTTTCGTGGTTTGTGGTGTGTCCTTATGAACCTGTATTGAAGGGCGGCAATATTAGCAAAAATGTATATTTTTGAACTTTTCATCATGTTATATTGAAACATAGTGGCAGCAACTAGCAAACACCTGGTGGAATTGAATTCTGCTGAGCTCATTATACGAGATACGACACGGAGAAACACTGTGAAGATGTGCTGAAGGCTGAAGGACTCTCAGAAAGAGTAGGAGCTTCTTAAAGAGACAGGAGTTAAATTGCAATGTGAGTTTTCTTTTAAGTCATGTTTAAAAGAAAAAGCAGCATTGTTATAAAATGCTGTTATAAATACAGCGTTTCATAACAATTCAAGGTAACATAGTTACTTGATTGTGTTATAAAATGGGACTATGTGCCTAGAAAATACTCAATACCATGACTTTAAACTACATCTCTTCAGTAGTGGTCAGAAGTTTGCATATGGTAATCTCTGGGCATTGATAAGGAATTAACTTTGGGTTTTTTAATAGACTTTTTGAAAGCAAAATGCTCATCCAACAAAATGTAGGAATGAGAATTTGATTTTATTGTGAAATTGGTTTATCGGTTCTGGAAATCAGCATCACCTCCTCGCCCCCAACCAGCCACCTGCCTGAGATCACATCTTTTTGTTCCCTTTTCTTCCTGTTTCCTCCAAGCATTTCCCTCACTGAGCCTCTCAGCAGAGACAGTGTGAGACGGCTAAAGATGAAGCCGGCGCTCGTTCTGCTAGGAAACCTCATCATCCTACCTGAGCCGCTAACCGCTCCCCCTTCGCTCACTGGCTCTGCTCGCCGACTAAAAGTTGTAATTAAGCGAGTGGGGAAAAATTAGATGCAAAATGGCCTGTCAGGAAGTCGCATTTAAGTGAAGGATGCACTGGTATCTGTGGTAAAAATTGAAATGATATAAATTGCCGTTTAAGTGCAGCCCAGGCTAATGTTTTGTCACAAATTAATGTGACACAAGGCAGCAATGACAATCAAGGGCCGCCTCATTCTAATTTGGTCGTGTTTAGAGGGCTTTTGTGAGCCGACAGCTTTACACAAATTAACACAATCGCCTGTTTTTATGGGGAAACCATAAATGTTTTTCCCCCTCCTTTGCCGGCTAATGAGGAGGGAAAACGGCTTGTACCTCAGCGTAATGGCGGCACGGAGACCTCTGCAGACGAGCAGCGCCGCGCCGCGCCGCTGTCAGCCCCCGCAGAACAAAGACGGAGCCCAAACGATTCCCTAATGAGCTACTAGAGTTTTGATGTTCCCTTATGATCGGACGTGGGCACGTTGTGCGTTTTGCTCGTTATAAAAATCATCTTCAGATTCTATCACAGGAACAATTAGCGGCATGTGCTGCACTCTCTGAGGAACAGGCTTTTCTGAAGGGCGTCGGTTGTTGCGCTGCTATTCCAGACGTGGGCAAATGTTAGTCTGTGTTCCTCTAATGTGGAAAAAACACAATATCTGTAATATTGTGGTGATTTCATTACATAAAGTAAATTGAAATCACATGTGAATAAACTTGACGCTTAACGGACACGCGGCTACTGATGGTCGTTGCTCAGTTACAGGATGAGAAATGTGTTTGGGAAGCAGCATTTTTGCAGTTTTCATATGTTGGTATTCACAGAACTTTCTGACCCTTCCTCCTCTGTCTCTGTCTCAGGCTCTGGAGAGCGAGTTCGTGTCCTGCCAGCTCCACCAGTGGATTGACCTGATTTTTGGCTACAAGCAGCAGGGACCCGAAGCTGCCAGGGCCCTCAATGTTTTCTACTATCTGACATACGAAGGCGCGGTCAACCTGAGCTCCATTAAGGACCCCATGCTCAGAGAGGTGAGCCTGCTGCTTTGCATCCTCTTTCCTGTCCTGCTGAGTAAGGCAGAAAATCCTCTATAGCTGTGAGTACACTGGGGCGCTCTCAGATTGACGTTTAATCTGACTGTACTACAAAAGCAAGCCGTATTTCAGGAGGTGTTTTTTTTTTTTTGATGCCATTAGCAAAGCTAAATTGCCTTCAGAGTGACTCGGGAGAGCTAAGCTAACAATCTACAGGCAGGTTTTTGCCGAGCAAAGCCTTTCCCTGGTGGAATACCGTTTTGAAAGCTCTCCTCCAAGTGTTCCACTTTAACGCCTTAAAGCTTCCTCCTCTGCTTTCATTCATTATTCATTCCCACCACTTTGAACCACGGCACATACACACACACACACACACACCCACACACACACACACACACACACCCCAACTACGCCGGGTGCTGCCCGAGAGCAACCACACAAGACACGGCGCTGAGAAGAAAAACACAGCCGTTGCGCCCACAGCCAAACACGGGCCTGACAACTTCACCGGTCTGCTGCGAGCGGCGGCCTGCCAGCAGCCAGGCCAGATGACCTGGCTCCCATCAGCCTGTCTGACGTCTAACTCTTAGTGCCAAGAGGGGGGCGGGTATACTCTATTTTTATTGTTGGAAAAACTTGAGAAAAAGAAAATCTGGGCTGTAGGGCGAGACATTTCTTTTTTTGTGGCTTTGAAACTCATAGTTGTTGGTGTGCAGCGAAGTCTGCGACGCTAGAGTCCTGTGTCAAACGACGCGAGAGGGAACTTTGGGAGTTAATTTTATTGTTCTGATGTTGGAGATGAGCATAAATTATAAGATAAGACAAGATCATTTGTTTTTCTCCCATGGGAGAAATTTGTCTTAGAACAAGGGACATTAGACTGCAGCGCATTAGACAAAGCAAAACGTCAAAGTAAATTACAAAGAATACATAAAACTAGAATAAATAATTAAATAAACGTGCATCAAATTTTGAGCAAAAAAGAGAAGCACATTGGTGCACGATATTAATACGTAAATGAAAATACAGACTTCAGGTGGGCAGTGGATCCACACAAACTTGGCGTTAGTCGTGGTTCTGAGCCAAAACAGCAGGACTGACCTCACTTATCAATATTGGCCCAAATGTTCATATTGGTGCATCAATAGTTTGGAACATTATTTAATTTGAACAGTGAAATGGTTCAATAAGCCACTTTCTATGTACCAAATTCCTGCAATACTGCGGTATGATAATGGTAAGTAAAAATACCACATTAACACAAAAATGCATCACAAGCATTTTTTGCTTATTTGCAGAATTCTCTCACTTAGCTAGCATAGCATCTCATTAAACAGACATTAACTGTTTTAAACCGTGGTATTTATGGTATCATTTATCGTGAAACAGAAAGTCGATTTATCATTGTCATGATGCACTTTAGTTGTAGATGTTAAATTAAAATAAATTAAAAAAAATAAAGGAAATGTTTGCCATTTTTGTTCCACGAGAAAATCAATAAATGGTGAATTCAAAACTATGATTAAATGCAGCTACTGTGTGCAGGTTAGTGGTATAAACCACTGTTTTAAGAAGGAACCTCTTTCAGATGAGAAGGCTGTTGAAGAGCAGTATTTATGTGGCGACATGCAGTCGCCATCTTGCAAAACTATTTACCTGAAAAATAAGCAATAAATATATGTATTTTTTAAATAATCCCAATACTGTTAATGAAAATATTGTGACACATTTCTAATTCCATTTCGCCTTGGCCTCCATTGTTTTGACATCTTCCATAGAAAATCATGGAAGAAAACAATGAAAACAAGATGAATTTCGTCATAAATTAGAGGCGTCCCAGCGTCCAAGTTTAAATGGAGATTAGTTCAGTGTACATCAAGTGGCCTCCACTGTACAGCCGCCCTTCATGACTCACTGACTGCAGCATCACGGGCACAAGGGGCACATCCTTGATTTATCACCTCATTCGCCCTAATTCCCATCCAGATGTGCTTTGGCCTTTACACACACCCACCCACCCCCGCACACACACCAGAAAATTGGATCTGTGCTACTGCACTATTTCTTCCACGCTGTTCCAAAGACAAAGGTATTGATTATTCTACCAATGTACACAGAGCCGGCAGAGGCAGGAACACATGATTTCACTTGTATCAGAAGTAGCGTTCCTGCCGCTGCAGCTTTCTGTGTAAGAATACACACTTCAGATTCACACGCTTACGAGTCGTTTCTAATCAGCCACGGTTTCGGTGTGGAGGTGTTTTTATTCTGTGTCTCATTAATCATTACAAAAGAAAAACTTTTGGAATGAAGCTTTTATCACCTATTTAAAACATCAGGGATGTTAGAAATCTGTGCAAAACTTTGTTGATGTTCCACTCATGTCAAAAGAGTTTCATTTCACAATTGCAGTGTTTCTATTCAATTAGAGATGCGATGAAAATCACACATGTGTACGTTTGTTCACGCGATCAGTTGGGAAGAAACCCGCCGTGTCGTCATCCTCCTACCACTTCCTGGGTTTTCCACCAATACTGACATCCGGTTTTTGATCACATGACTCGAAGGATGCAGGGGAAAAAAGGTGTTTTCATTTCATTGCAGTTCTGGAAAATATGCTAATTTTGATGCAACCAAAGAAAGCACCTCATCCAAGCACCAAAACTTATCGGAAAATAAGATTTTTTTTTTTTTAATTGTGTTTTTATTAAGCCAATTTATTTTTATAATTCTAATTTGTGCAATTTTATGGTTGATTGAAACCATAAAATTGTTTTATGGTTTCAGTAAAAAAACAACAAACAGAAGCCAGCATTGACTCGCTGCTTCGTTAGTGTAGCAATAAAACTTTAAAGTTTGTGCCGTTTCCCGGAGACGACCAGAAGTTTGTTGTTTTCTGTGCCTCATCTTTGACGCTGCGACTCCAGTCTGCCGTCTTTCATCTGTGCGAACGCCCTCGGTCTGAGCACTTTAATTAGTTAGATAAACCGAGGCGGTGTTGCCCTCGCCAGCTAATCCGAGGCTCCCCCGTCGCCCGAGTTTTGTGCGGAAGGAAACGTGGCCCGTCTGCGCAGAAAGGTGGAAGCAGAGTCTCGAGCCTGGCCTTCGTCACATCGGGGCACTGGGGAGGGCGTTTGAGGGGCTTTAGGCCTGAAAGGGTCCCCAGAGTCTGTCATTACTGAGTGACAACTGTTTCAGCCTGAGCTCTGGACTGAGCTGCGACAGCTCTGACTCTGAACCCCGGGGCGGTTCAGAGTCAGTGGGGGGAAGTGGAGGAGTGGGCTCAGATCTGTGTGCATGTTTTCTACTACAATGGGTGAGACGGTTCGTACCTTTTGCTTTGCTCTCTCCCACATCTCTCTTGTATCCACACGCACTTGGAGTGTTGTGTGTGAGTGGGGGGGGGGGGGTGTGTGCGCGTGTGTTCCACGTAGGTACGTTGGTGCATACGGGTGTGTCTGTGTACATTTTGTATTGGCATGTTTATACATCTGTATATTTATGCGTGCTCATCAGCATAAATGACCACAATCGAGTGTTTATACATGCATTTTGTATGTGGGTGTGTGTGTGTGTGTGTGTGTGTGTGTGTGTGTGTGTGTGTGTGTCTGGGGGGAGAAAGTGTGGAATAGCTCAGCACAGATTAGTGACTGCTCTGGATACCAGTGCCTTGTTTTTCAACCGCGTGATTACTTCCTGTCTTGCCTCCGCCACTCAGCGCAGGGAGAAACCATGTGCACACATTGGTCTGTGTTCTTGTGGTGGGGTTTCATGCACATCTGCGTTGCCTCTTGGTGCAAAGGGGGGGGGGGGGGAAGACTCGCCCTGATTTGCCTTTGCATCGTCCTACAGGGCTTCCCCTCTTTCACATGTGATTATGGAAAAATCCAGCAACCTCTCATGGCATGGACAAAACGCAGATTCCTGTTTGAATCGTGCAGCATTTGTGTAATTCAGCAGAAAAGTCTTGCAAGTGAACCTGCGTCGTCACGTTCCTTAAAGGGGCAGGACTATGGGTTTATCATGCACATAGTGCCATTATATACCACAATTAAACACAATTAAGTGAACTGTTAACTTCGGTTGTTGTAAAAATGAAAACAAATGTAACTTGTAATTTAACACCTTCACATTTGGACTCTCTTTAAGAACTCCTGCTCTTTCTGAAACTCCGCCTTCAGGAAGTCGTAACAACCTGGCTCCTCTATTGACATGTAGCTCGTATAGCGCAGTTCCACCAGGTGTTTGCTAATTGTTTCTGGCTAGTCTGAAGGAGCTGAGTGAGTGTGGGATGCTCTGTGAGGTGGAAGCGCATCCAGACGTTTTGCAAAGCTGAATGTTAACACAGGAGATTAAAGGTTTTCTCAAACATGCAAGAAAGAAGCAAAGAGACACTCCAGGATTTTTTTTTAAATGAGGGAATAACATCATAACATGACGAAAAGTTCCAAAAGTTGATTTTACACAACGCTGTCCCTTTAAAATCTCTTACTTTGTCTCTTTTGGCTGATGTTCTCGTTTTCAGGTCAGAGCCCTGCAGTCAGACATCCCTGCTATTCTCTGACACTGCTGGACAGCTGGTGATTTGCTGATTTGATTTGTTTTAAATTTGTTTTGAGTTCACGTCAGGCCAATTTACATAACAGCTAAGATGTTTTGCATGGAAATCGATCTTGTCAAGTTGGCTGAATAAATCAAAGGGCAGGCCGGGACTAGCTGAGGGCGACTCGGTCATTTAAATGTATAGAATTCAGAAAACCCTCATCAGACGCGGTCCAGCGCTTCCAAAAGAGATTGGCCTTGTAGATGGCGCCTCATATAATCACCTGAGCATTGCATTGGCATATAGGGAGAGGACATCCTGACCTACGCTCAGCGCCGTTTCTCCGCTAGGCAGCCTCGTAAATGTCCGGTCTGCACCTAATGAAGATAAGTTAGGAGCCTTTGAGGAGTTTTTCCACACATTAGCTTAAGCAAGGTGCTTCGCTCTGCTGTCAGAGGAGGATGCTGCCTTGACCTTGAATGATGCACTGACGCTTCAAGACTTGATGTGGATGAGATGGAAAATATTCTGAGACTCGGTCATGACACTTAGAGGAAATTAACCACCGAGGTGTTCTGGGTAAATCATTGTGGGCTTTCAATCCGCCGCGGTTTAGTTATTGGATGAAATAAATCACGGAAGCATCTCACTGAGGATCTGACATGCTTGGGCAATTATGGTCTTTAAATATTGTGCATTTAAATACAAAAAGATATTTAGAATTTTTTTGCATTTTGGATAGCGATTACATGGAAAGAAATTATAGTCGGATTTATCCAAGTGGGTAAAATTGTCGAACCCGAAGTCATCAGGCCGAGATCCGAACCTGTGACAGCCTCACCGAGGACGAAGGCCTCCATATGTGGGTTGTGCTGCAACCCTGCACCACCTCAGCACCTCCACTCTCCAAATGAACCATGCTCCTTACGGTCATGTCTTTCTCCATCACGTTACAATCTTAATGCCACAACGCCCTCTGCTTTTCATCTTTGAGCCATATCAGTCAATTCTGAATGAGTGTTAAGTCGATAACGTAAGGAGTTTGTTGTGTGTTCATATTTCTAAACAGAACCGGATAAAGTACATCTTGAGTTCTGGACACCGGACATTGTTCTCATTCTCGTATGGCCCCGCCATTTCTATTTCTGTATCAACTGGCTCTGCTTAACTATGACCAGCGGCGCCCTCTTCTGGATAACGATGCTGAAGAAAGATCCAAGCAGATTGTAGTATTTAATCAGTTTGAATTAATTTTAATCTAATAAACCATTAATCAACAATCATAAATCAGTTGTTTGCATCCCTAATTGTGGTATCAAAAACCTGTACAGTCATAGTGAGATCACTAAAGGAGTCATTCTAAGTGAGGTAATACTGTTAACAACTACAGTGAACAAACATTTACTGCCCTTCTGATTACCCAGACAGTACGCGGCTGTTGGGCTCCTAGTATTAAACTCTGAATGACAAAATGATGTAAAACTCTGCAAAATAGAAGAATTTACTTAAAAACCTAAGAACTAAATTCAGTTCTTTCGTTTGTCATTTTTTTATTGTTGCCTGTGGTTGTCATGCTGTTTGAACCCGACCCAACCACAAAGAAAATTTCATTCCATTTCAGGTGTCATAAACTGAAACTTTGGCTTGGTCTTAAGTCCAAACTTTCACAAACTATAATTCTGCTCCAAACTTCTGGTTTTCTGAGTTATTGCTGTCACGCTGTATGAACTCCCTGGTTTCATACTCTGATTCCACGTTTACAAAGAAAATAATCAGCGTAGACCTTCTGGGATTCAGTTCTCAGCCCTTAATAATGTGACGAAACTTTAATATCTCAATGTTAAAATCAGTCCCGGTGCTGTGCTTCTCTGGGTAGTTTCAGACAATAGGTATGAGGAGACTCGTATCCTGAACTTTGTTTTTTCTCATGGAAATGCCGTACAGAGGCCTGAACCATGAGCTCATTTCCAGGCTGCACCAAGTCAGACTCAGACCTTCTCAGCCTACACACACACACACACACACACCCCGTCACTCCCACACAGCTAGTCACACAGCACGGCAACAACACGTTAAACAGGCTGTCATAATTCTGTCTTGGTCATTTTCTTCAGGCCTGTTCTTGTCCTATAAAAAGCTTCTTTTTTTTTTTTTTGCTGCATATTTGTCTTTTGCTCATTTGCATATTTTTTTCACAGGCTGGTCAGGGAATCGGCCAACGATCACTTGATTGGCCAGATTGGTGACAACCAGGTCAATTATATATATAAATAAAACAGTGCCCCTCCCCCCCCCACTACACTAATAACTCCCATCAAATAAGGTTCACCAATCCTCCCTCTGATGCATAATTGGAGAAATCTCTTAATTCCTTCATTTCCCGTTAGGTTCAGACTATCGCTGTCTTTACCAAAGAAACTACAAGACTGCTTTTATTTGTCCTTGTAGTTAAAAAAAAAGCTCAAATTTTGAATCGACAGGTTGGAGTAAATTGCTCATATGTCAGAAAGAAAGCCTGAGCTGCAGCGAAGCAAATCTTTAGTCCAGTGTTTTCCTTTTGTTTATCGTTTTATGTTTGCTTTTTGAGAAATAAAAGTGGCGCTAGGTGAAATTGCATTAATGGCAGCACTAGCTCCAAGCAACAGAACTATTGAGCCAAGAATACGTCCATTTGGAAAGAAAAGGACGTACCAAGACAATGGCAACAATTTAGGGCTTTATGTGGGAAGGAACCACAGAACTGCAGCTAACTGCAACCATGACAGAAACACCTAAACAGATAGTCTGAGGGTCCCGACTGTTCTCTATTCCTCCATTGTGGCATCATTTTAAAATGTAATAAATGAAGCATTTATTTGATAAACTAACTAAATATGAAAAGCGTGAATCTGCAGCAGATGTTTTCCGTTGTTCTGAATCGACTGCATGGAGAATTACGAGGCTCCGGTGAAGGTCTGCGCGTCCGTCGCTGCTGCCGGCCGGCCTGACAGTGAGCGCCGTGATGATGTCCAGAGGCTGCTGGGCCGGCGTCTGCTCTGACATTTATGGTCCTATACCTCTTCATTAACACCACCTCACCCAGGAGGCCAGGCAGCCGGCCCTCCTCCTGTCCTCGCAGTCCAACTGTGGGACAAATGAGTCATTGTGTGTAAACGTGTGAACAAAAGACAGTGAAAGACGCATTTTTATGTGTAAAGTGTGTTCATGTACGGAAGAAGATTAGTGCCACTGATAAATAAAAATGAAAGAACACAAATCCTGCCTTTTTTTTGTCATAATTCGGATGTTAATCTTAAAATTCTGACTTTAATCTCAGAATTGTCTTTGATCTCACACATTTTATTTTACTCAATCTCAATGAATCTCAATTCTTTAATTTTGAGATTAAAGTCAGAATTAAAGAATTGAGAATTCTGAGGGAAAAAAGTCAGAATTCTCCTTTTTCCGTTGGTCCTAATCCTCCTCTGTAGTTCGTGCCCTTAAACATACGTACATTTCTGTTTCTCACTGTAATCTGTTAATCTATGTGTTAAAACTGTAATCTGAGACTCGTCAGCAATCACACGGGATATTATAGATATTATAGATATGGAGATCAGACTCGTTGAGGAAATCTAAGACATTGTAATCAGAGAAATGGATGTGAACTTACAGAACCAGTTTCATAGTCATTGCGTGTCTGCTCTCCTTCTGCTTCCCCAGGCCGTGGAGTCTCAGATCAGGAGTTTTGGACAGACTCCTTCTCAGCTGCTCATTGAGCCACACCCGCCTCGAAGTTCAGCCATGCAGGTGGTAAGTGATCAACTCACAACCTCATTTCTCTCTTTTTCTTATTTTAACTTCTGCGATGGTTTACAATCTCCTCGTTTTCCTCCTTATCTTGCTCTTCCTTACTTTGGGAAGTCCTCTTGATATTTCCAGAGCATGGCCCTCTCCTCTTTCTTTATTAGCGAGGTGTTTGCGAAAGCAAGAGATTACAAGTATTTGTGTGGGGATGCATTTTGGTAAAAGGTTTTCTGCTGGAAATCTGGGCCTGATCCAGATTTTCCCACCTGAGCTGGAAACACGAGACGGGCCGGTTTGAAGCGATGGCCCTTTATGGGCCGGGGAGTGCAGTCAGTGGTTCCTGCTCGTGATGGGGCCGAGGTCCCAGGAGTCCTTATTAGCGTGGTGTCCCTGCGGCGCTGACAGCTGGCTGTGCAGACCACCACCCGGCACACACACACACCCCCCCCCACGCACACACACACACACACACACACACACACACATAAACCCAGGCGGTTGCTTTGAATCTGCCGCCCAACCGTTCGGGTGGATTTCTGTGAATTGTTTTCATTTTTTTCTTCTTTACTCCTCCAAATATAGTTTTCAAAGACATGCTGTTCAGACAGCTTTTCAAACACATTTCTAACCTTCCCCAAAGCTTTATTTTCCTTCTGCTGCTCGCTGCTCTTGGCTTCCACTTTCTCTCCTGTTCCCTCTCGAGCCGGCGCGTTGTCAGCGTCAACGTCCGCCCCGCGCTGGTGGTAATGATACTGTCAGTGCTTCTAGTTAGCTGTCAGACGAACCGGATTTACCCAGGTCTCTTCCTGATGTTAAACACTGATGTTCCTCTACTTTACACGCAAGGAGGAAAATAGCTTTCTGCTCAAGCTGCTTAGTACAAACATTTCTTAGATTTGTGCTAAATGTTGCCTAAGCAGAGGAAGCAGCCTGACAGGTTGATGGGTTAGTGGGTTTTTTGCCCTTCTGTTGTATGTTCAAAAAAATAAGTTGAAGTCAGTAAGTTAGAAAAAAAAATGTGTGCATTTGACAAGAGAGTCTTTAAAAATCTCAATGTAGACTGGAATGAAAAGCAGGCTTAAAGAGTCAGAATGATGTGAATTTTAGCCACATGGTGCCGTTTTATGGCACAATCAAGTAACTGTTACCTTCAGTTGTTATAAAAAATAGTATATATATCATACATGACAGTTTGATGCTGTGGAATAAGGCCTCTGTCTCTTTAAGAAGCTCCTGCTCTTTCCAACGCTCCACCTTCAGCAATACTCCTCCCTTAAGCCTTTGACAACCATTCTTAGGAATGTTGGATTGAAATGAGCTCAGGAGATGTGCAGTTCCACCAGGTATTTGCTAATTGCTGTTGCCACTAGTCTGGAGGAGCTGAGCTGGGGAGTTGCAAGGGAAGGGTGCTCTGTGAGACTATAGCTAGCAGCAATTAGCAAACACCAGGTGGAACTGGAGTCTTCTGAGATCCTTATAGAAGCTACTTCTCAGTGGAACACTGCTAAAAATGTTGTTAAAGGGCTAATAGAGGAGCCATGTTGTGACGACTTCCTGGAGGCGGAGTTTCAGAAACAGCAAAAGCTTATATATATATATATATAAACCTTTAGTAACTGTGTTACTAAAGGTAACATAGTTACTTGATTGTGCAATAAAATGGCATCATGTGCCTGAAAAACACATAATATTCTCCCTTTAAAGATTTCTTTCAGGACTGAAAACATTATTTCCACCTGCAAAATCTGACTGACTGAATTCGCCCCAAAACCACCTTTTATTAAAACAAAGATTTTTTTTTTTTTAAGGTTATCAACTCATTTTGTTATCGATCTCTGCCAGAGGACAGTTAGAAGTAAGAGAGCCACGTGGCAGGTCCAAAACTGGATTCCTACTCTTTTTTCTGCATTTTATCTCAATGCTAAGAAATATTTCCTCCTTTCTGTCATAATTGCTTCCAAGTTCAGTCATGAGCAACATTTTGCGTATTCCTAAATTTGAACACAGCTCTGTCCTGTTGGCATCTACCTTGCTTAACCTTCTCTCTGTGCTCTTCTGTCCTCCCTTTCCCCTCCTCCTGTTCTCCCTGCTGCCACCAACCTGGACTGCTTCCCTTAACTTTTCATTTTTATTTTTTTATTTATTTTTTGCTTTCTGGTCTCCGTTGTTCTGTCCGGTCGTCTGTCCCCCGGTTCCCTGAATAGTATCTTCTCCTGCAGACGCCGCTGATGTTCACGGAGCAGATGCAGCAGGACGTCATCATGGTGCTGAAGTTCCCGTCCAATTCTCCTGTGACGCACGTGGCGGCCAACACCCAGCCGGGCCTTGCGTCGCCCGCCATCATAACCGTCACCGCCAACCGACTCTTCTCTGTCAACAAATGGCATGGCTTGACAGGTTGGTGGTTTCGGCACTTTGCCGTGTTTTTGAGGTCATGTCATGTTAACTGACCCAACCCTGTGGTCGTGTTGGTTTGCGCTGCATTTGTATGAAGATCAGACTGTCTTGTCTGTTCGCTGATTTGGGAGACGGTCGACTGTGTCGACCTGGCAGCTGTATCAAATGTGACACATGTAACAGCCAGCGTTGGGTCTCATGTCCACTTCCATACATCAGCCTTTCACTTTTATGAGTCTTATTTACCCAACACTCACTCGAGCTCAGGAAAAACCCCGGGGCCATGAAACTCATTTGGTTTTAGTGGAATGTGAGCAACAGAGACTCGGCTGATTGTGGTATTTAGTTTGTGCAATACACTCTTTACAAGAATAATCTTGTTTTTTTTTAACTCTGTTAAAGCTGCAATATGTAACCTTTATAAAACATATTTTTACTTATTTGTTAAAACTATTACCATGTCATGACAGTATAACATAAGACAGGTAATAGATCAATCTCCCCCTCTTCCTCCCTGAGCTGCTACTGCAGTGTGAAGAAATGCTCCACTCTTGACCAAAACCAACCAATCAGAGCCAAGAGGAGGGTCTTAATGCTGTCAATCAAACTCATGAACGAACTGATAAATGTGGCGTAGAAACAACTCACCGTTACAGAAAAGCTGTTTATCCGCCGTCATGAGTGGGCATGCTAACTAGCCTTAGCATTCATGACAGACTCTGCTGACGGGGAGAAGCTGTATTGTAGCATGGGCATGATTGGCAGCGCTAGGACCCTCCTCTTGGCTCTGATTGATTGTTTCTGGTTAGCACTGGAAGCCCTCTGAGGGCCGCGCGGTCTCCAAAGCAACCCTGGCAACCGTTTGGGCAAAGAAAACAACCTTATAATTTAAAATAGATCACAGTCCATAGCACATTGTTTTTTTTTTATCGATCAGTCAATAAATCAATGAAGTTTATTTGTGTAGGACATGTCAGCAACAAGGCAATTTAAAATGTTCCATGTCATAAACGCACAAAAAATAAAGTCATAAAAACATAATAAAGTCAGCATTTGAGAAAACGAGTAAAGATTGCCATCATTACAATAATCAACATGGAGTATGTTGGTCAGTGTTCAGTTTATTATGTTTCAAAGGCATCTCTAAACAGTTTAGTCTAGATTTAAAGGAACTCAGGAGTTTCAGCTGTTTTGCAGTTTTCTGGACGTTTCAGATTTGTGGAGCATAGAAGCTGAATGCTGCTTCTCCATGTTTGGATCTGGTTCTGGGGAAGCTGAACCAGAAGACCTGAGAGTTCTGGATTGCTGATACAACAGCAGCGGATCTTGTTAGGGATTTATAAACCAACAACAGCATCATAAAGTCTATTCTGTCAGTGTGGCGACTTTAGAATGGGAGTGACGCTCCATCTTCCTGGATTTAGTCAGAACACCAGCAGCAGCGTTCTGGATGAGCTGCAGCTGATATTATTTATTTACTTTAGGCAGAGCTGTGAAGACAATGTTGCAGTAATCAATGTGGCTAAAGATAAACCAGTGGATCAGTTTCTCTAGGTCTTGCTGAGACATCAGTCTTCTCATCCTGGAAATGTTCTTCAGGTGACAGAAGGCCGACTTTGTAACTCTTTATGTGGCTCTGAAGGTTCCGGTCTGAGTCCATGTCATGATTAACATGGGAAAAGTAAAAATTTCTTCATTATCCATCACTATGAAATCAAGATTTCTGGGCCGGTGCAGAGGCAGGACAGTTGGGCGCTGCGACCTCTTCAGCCTCAGTAACATTCGGACATAATTGATCCATAATTCATGGCAGCAGTCTTAGGCCAGCGGGCCACATTACAGGATTATGGTTATAGGTTTCAGTGTGTTATAATAACCTCGAATGCAGCTTCTGTTTCACAAGGCCACTCCATTACCATATTAATCCAATCCGTCTTCTCTCTGTCAGGTCATCAGAACGCCGGGGAGCAGCAGTACCAACTTCCTGTGGAAATTGACCCTTTGATAGGTACGCCGTCATTTATGACCATTAAAGGAATCCACGCGCGCCCGAGCGTGAACCTGTTTATGCATGAAATGAATCCGCGTGCACGGATCTGCGCGCGGCGTCCCCGCCGGAGACTCATGGCGGCGCGCGGCGCCGTGTCCCTGGACGCCAGATTAGAGTTGTTTCTCAGCCGCACCCCCCCCCGCCCGCCCCGGTTCACTCATCATGATATAGGCCCTGCTCTTTCACTAAACCATTTGCATGCAAATTGGAATGCAATGAGCTGTGGCCTGGGCCAGCATTTCATCATCAGCCCCCCCTCCCCACCTCCCTTTGCCCTGCGCCCTCCTCCTCCCTCCCTCCCACCTCTCTACTGCATCTTCCTTTGGTTTAATTTGTGCGGAGGGAAAGGACGCGTGTCAGTGAAAATGAATATGAATGCGGTAATAATGTGTGATTGAGAATGCACGGCGGACGGCTGTCAGGACAATATGTGCGCCTCTCATCCTTCACGACTTGTTGATGAGCAGGAGAGCGCCGGATCGCAGTGATGTATGGGCCGCGCTGGCGGAGCGGCGAGAAGACACGCCTCCTCTGTCCGTCTGCGCCCGCCTCTCGCCTGCTGCAGGGGGTTTTTTCGTGCACATCTGCAGTGGGAGCTGGGGCGGGGGGGGAGCGGCTGTTCTTTCTCTGCGAATGTTGTGGTCACTGTCACTCTCACGGGATCGTTTTTTTTCTTCCCAAACACTTGACTACTGAAAATAACCAGAGTCGACGCTCAGTTATTCATCCTAATCCTGCGATGCACTGCAAAAACACAAAGTCCCGCCGAGTGGTTTTTGTTCTAGTTTCTGCTGCAAATGTCTTGGCATGCTTGAAATAAAACAAAATAGACTTTTCAGCAAGAAATAGAAGCTTAATTAGTCTGTCATTCCTTAATATTGATGTAAAATAACTAGTTCTGTTGCCAGATTATTTCACTTATGAACATATCTTGTATGAAGTGAAATAATCTGCCAATGGAAGTATTTTTTAAAAATCAATATTACAGGATTGTTGACTTTAAACCGGCTCCTATATCTGGTTGTGTGTAAAACATTCCTAACAAATAGCGCTGGATGATAACTTGTCTCAGAAGTTATTTGATCAACAATAATATTGTTGTTTTGGGAGCATTTTCAAGCAATATAATGACACCGGCATAATAATGCAAGAATACGTTCTGGAAGATGAACTTTAAATTTGAATGAACGTTGATCACTGGAACAGGAAGACATTTTAAATATTCAAAATAAAACGGAAACAACAAATAAAATGAATGATGTAAACAACATTGCACCAGACTGGAGACGTTTATCATCCAGTTTTTTGGTAAGAGGAGAGAAACATTACAAGTCATGCAAATGGAAATTAGTGATTTTTTTTTAACTAATCATGCGATTAATTCATTTCTTTCTTACTGAGTGAACCCTACGCATTAGCTTTGTCTCATTTCCAGTGTGCTACCAACATATCTGCACTAGAAACTACAGCAGAACTAACTTGGCAAGATTTAGTGTTTTTGCAGTGCACATTTCTTATAGTTGGCCTATAAAGATTAGGATAGTAAGATCATGTTATTCCAGAAGCATTTTATCACCATTCGTTACTAAAACACCTTTTTAGGACTGGTTATCAGTTCGATAGAATTAGATGTTTATCATCGTGTCACATTGGCTCGTCTCTGCCGCTAAAGTGTCTTGGGGGAGTGCGTGCACATTTTGGGGGAGGTAGCTGGGAGTTTGGCTCTTGTCAGTAATATATTTACACTGTTTGCATTCCAGGAGGAGCCGGAGCTAAACACAGTAAATTGAGGATGAACGCTGAGCCATCTGTGGCTCTGGGGAATGTTAAAAAATTGAAATATTAGTAGAAGCAGATACTCTAAATGCTCCAAGACGTACCTGCTCCCCCTCTGCCCCCCACCCTCCGCCCCTCCTCCCACCCGTTTGACCCCATTAACTAAGAAAACAAAGTTTTTCTTCTGGAGAGCCGTTCAAAGATAGCACTCTTGGTAAATGGCGTTGGTAAATCAGAGTTGCGATTTACGACATTTGATCATGCGAAGATGAAGCTGGCGTGTCCGTCCCGGTTGGAGTGGGGTTCCTCTTTTTTTGAAACGTCGATCCTCGCCGGGACATCACTCAGGCTCTTAGACCCCTCATGGAAAAACGCCGAGTTTCCATAAACTCTCAATCTGCGGGATGTTTTATGCGTCGTCCCACAAATCTCCCTCGCAGCGAAGCTTCGACGGAGCAGCATCAAAGCGCGAGCTCCCGACTGTTTGTCTGATGCGTCAGCTGTCCTCAGAGTGTGTGTTGGATTCCCGTGTGCATTCATGTTTGCTTCCTTTCAGCCAGCAACGTGGGCTCACACCGGCGCCAGATCTCAGACCTCCTGGATCAGAGCATCCACATCAGCTCGCAGTGTTTCGTCATCACCGCCGACAACCGCTTCATCCTGCTGTGTGGCTTCTGGGACAAGAGCTTCCGGGTTTACTCCACTGACACAGGTAGCTGATGGAGAAGCTGATTTTTCTGCTTGATTTGCTGTTAGTTTAGATCGGGCCTGAAAGAATCCGACCTGAGCCTATGGATTTATTTGGGTTGGTCTGATCCCGATTCAACCCGACCAATTTGGGGGGATGGACGGATGTCAAAGTAAACATGACATCCATCCATCTTCTAACACCCTTGTCCCTTAGTGGGGTCAGGAGGTGCTGGTGCCTATCTCCAGCTAACGTTCCGAGCGAGAGGCAGGGTCACCCTGGACAGGTCGCCAGGGCAACACAGAGACAGACAGGACAAACAACCATGCACACACACTCACAGAATTTGGGGAGACCAATTAACCTGACAGTCATGCTTTTGGACTGTGGGAGGAAGCCGGAGTACCCGGAGAGAACCCTCCATGCAGAAAGACCCCGGTCTGGGAATCGCAACAGCTCTACCAACTGTTCAGCCCTGTGTAAACCTGATATTACGATTTTATTGCTTTTGTTTTTGACCACCGGTCAGGAAGGGGTGTCGGTTTTTCTTTCGTTAGTTTTGGTCTAACGTCTTCCAGCTCCGTCTTGTCGCTTGTTGTCACTGCAGGGAGAGTCGAGTGCAAATCATCTGAGATGTGCGATTGATTATGTCACTGATGCACTGTGCTTGTTATGGTCTGAACTGCTGTACCATGATTACTGACTTCATTTCCTCAACAGGTTAAACTATCTGCTCCTCTGTTTACACTACAATAAGCATATCAACACAGCCTCGTGTCATTTGGCTTTCTCGATGCTGGATCTATTGTAGGCTTATTAAGCGCCGCAGAAGTCTGACCCCGACCTGACCTCACTATCTGGGAAATAATTTCGGCCCGACCCGGCCAGAATTTTGGGTCGGGTTCGGGTCAGCCTCGGGTCATAAATCCAAGCTCTAGCAAACATGTCGAAGAAGGTGCTGTGGTAAGCCGAGACCGGTGTTTATGGTCTACATGCAAAACACGAGGCGAAAAACTTGGTGTTCATCAACCAGGAGTTTCTGTAGCATGAACAGAGAAACTGGTCAGAGTTGTTGGCTCATCATAAATGGGCAGCATAATGTGTTTGTCTTCCACATAGTTCCACTTTATAGCACAATCAAGTAACTGTTACCTTCAGATTGTTATAAAATTGCTATAAAGATAAAAATATAAAAAATAAATATAAATATATATCAATATTAATATAAGAAAGTCCTGCTCTTTCTAACACTCTGCCTTCAGGAAGTCATCACTTCCTTTTTTTTACTTTACTTTACTTTTTTTTTTTACCAGTGTTTTACTAAGAAGTTGATCATATGATCAGTTCAATAGACTCCAGTTCCACCAAGTGTTTGCTAATTGCTGCCGGCTTGTCTGAAGGAGTTGCTTGAGGGAGCCTCCTAGTGGTCTGCAAGGTACTACATGTAGACAAGTCAGCCTACCAAATAGTTGTGTTTAATATTTGACTTAAGACTGGCTCACTTAAAAGAAAAGTTGAAGATACTGGCTGAAAGGAAACACCACCTGCAGGCGGAATCACCTCTGCCTGCAGGAATAGCTTCCTGCTTCACGGGGTGCAGAACTTTTGTTTTTAGTTACAGAACACCATTACGATACATAGCATGGCACAAGCATGCAGATGTAGGTCTGTCTGTATCTGTGGCGAGAACTTCTGTTTCCGCCGGAGCTTCTATGCTTCTAATTTACAAACAGCCCAAAGATGTTAACACATGCAACCCTTCTTTTTCAATTTCCACGTTCCCCATCATTGGAAAGCTTAGAATCTGCAAATAACTCAAAACTGTTCGAACAAGTAAACCTGTTCGCGGTTTCGTTGTGGCCAGTTCCAAAACAGCACCATCCTTGTCTTTATTGGTGAACAATAAGTGAGTTAAAAGAATAATGTTTCAATTTCAGGTTGTATGTATTAAGATACATGATCCGTGAGCGTTTGGTCACTGAGTGACCCTCAGCCTGATGAAGGTTTGACAAACACTGGCCTAGAGGATCACGACTACGTTCTCCGTCTTAGCTGATGCTGTTCATGTTGAAACGTCGTCCCAACCTGAGGACGGTCCAGCATTTCTACCTGAATATCATCAGCTCAATTCAAACGTTTTCTCACCAAAAAAAAAGAAAAAACCTGCAGTGAGGTCAGGGGTCCTAAATGTGACTGTCTGAAGCTTCATCTCTCTCCGTCGTCCCCCAGCCTCATTCAGAGCACGACATGCATCCACACAACAGACTCAATTCAATTTCTCTACAGTCCGGGCGGTGGTGGTGGAGGGGGTGGGGGGGTGAGAACACAGAGATGGCTCTATTGTGTTGCTGCCACCAGGTTGTGCGACAAGAACGAGAACAGAGTTTAATCGAACGCGGCTCAGCAGCAGCCGGCGCCGGCGCCCCCAACTCCCGCTCACCAGGTTAAAGGGCCGGCGGATTTTTATCAGATCCCGGAGTCCCGACTGGGGAAGCACGAAGAAGCAGCTTCCCTTCCACAGGCGGCCAGAAGTGTGCGGGGAAGCGCGTGTTTAATCTGAGGCGCATGGTAGCCATTATTGCAGCAGTCATCATTACTTATTTCCACTGTTTATGAGAACGTCAAACATTTCACATCTTTGTTCTCCCGTGTTCTCGTCGGAGGGGGGAGTGGGAGTCAAGTCGTTGACCCGCTCCGGTTTCATAACGGCCCACATCGCTTTTAGGGAGAAGCGTCTTAATTTTCCCCGGAGGATGACGAGTTCCGACACCGGGGGACGGGAGCGTCGGCGCGCTGTGAAGCCTCCGCCGTCTGACTGCCGAGGTCACGTTCCGACAGGCGTAATGGCTTTTAGACGGTGAGACGGTGGCGCTGTGGTCTTGAAATCTGACAGCAATTAGCCTCTTTACATATACACATGGTCACCGTGCACAAGCACACACACTTGGAACGAGTATTTATTCATGTCTGGGAATTAACACAAGTCTGATCTCAGATCAGTCGTATAATCAGCTCATGATGGCAACGCAAAGCGGTTGCATCTGTCAGGAAGGTCTTTTTTTATGTCCCGGGGTTGCAGCCCTGCCGCCTGTTCGGTACTTTTTACATCTTTTTTTTATATTTCTTTCCCAGTATTTCTGGATTCTAGGCAGGTTATTTCTACATTTTTACGTATTTGTTCCATGGATGTCAAACAGCTTTTTGTGGGAAAGAACCTCACAGATGATCCAATTATGTTCTGCTAATGCTCAGCATCAGCTGATGGAATTAAAGTGACTCATCGGTGTCGGTTTTCAAAACTTGTCACAAAACGGATCCTTCTGACTCGGCAGCATGTAGCAGAGGTCAAATGTCAGAGCACTCTGTCCCGCTTTTTGTTTTCACCTTCTAAAGTCAAAACTGGTCAACAATCTGTTTTTGTAGCGTCAAAAAGTCCAACAAAATCTAAAATGTCGGACTTCTGTTCCTTCCATTTATGTTTAATTTTTATTTAATTTTTTATTTTTACCTTAGATTGTTGTTCTGCTCGTTCATCCATTCTGTGCTGCAGTTCTGTTAATGTTGCAAAGAACTGCAGCGATTTATGCAGCGTTTCCCGCAAACCGACAAAAACTGGCTGATTATTTCTTCGGACAACTGGAATCTAAACATTCCCTTTACCTCACGGAGCAGCTTCTTCAGCAGAGCGTTTATTTACTGGATAAACGCTCTGCAACAGCGGCTGTCTAAACCCTGACGCTAGCAGCAGGGCCTTAGGAGGCTGGAGTTTAGCAACTTAAATGCATAATTCCAACTTTACCTGAGAAACGTGCATCTAGCTTATGAAATAAGCCTGAGTGAGACGTTGAGACAACTGATTTTAATTGTGGAAGTTTGCTCATGTTTCACCTGCTGAAGCTTTTCTAGCCTTCATAAAAAACTTTTCATCTAAAATTCTTCAGTTTTAGATGGGGAGAAAAAAAGAATAAACCTGTTATAACCAAACAGTCTGAATGGATTATTCAACAATAATGGAGTTTTTGTTTTGCGTTTCATAATTTATTTTGGTGACAATATTTGACAACATTTCCAAGACGGTCAGTTTCAGATAGGGTTGTAGTAGTTTTGGGGTTTTAATTAAAGTTTTGTTTTATTTCAATGTGACTTTTTATTCGTCCAACTCAGTTCATTTTAGTTATCAGAGTGTGTTTGCTCATTTTTATTAGTTATTATTAGCTAAATATTGTTAGCTTTTATTAGTATTTATTTTTTCATACTTTGGTTCATTTTTAGGTGCAGAATTAAAAAATGTAGAAGTTTTGTATGGTGATGATGTTGATTAGGTAATGGACACTCTGCATAAATTGCTGTACTCAGTTGTTGTTGCCTCTGGTGTTTTCTCCCAACTTTTGCTGTCAGTATTTTGTGGATCAGTTTAATCTGCCGACAGTTGACAGAAAAATTAATTTCATTCTGTTCAAAAGTCTAATAAATAGATTCATAAACATGAAAGGTGAGGATATTATGTCTATAATTCTAGTATGTTCTAATTAGTTTTATAAACGCATTATATAGTTACAGTTATTATAGTTTTTCGTCATACATTTTTTTTTTTATTTCAGTTAACACAAATGTTTCCCCAGTTTCAGTTTTGGTTATCCTGTTAGTTCTAGTTAACCATATTAGCACTAGCGTCTGAAAAGGAAACCCTTCTCCTCTGTCTTGCTCTGACCTGTTCTGCTGAGTTATCATATTTCAACACCGTTTTATGTATTAATCCGTCGTGTTGTCAGGGCAACGTCTCGGGCAGCGTTTAAAGCCGTCCTGATTTTAAATAATTTTTTTTCCCCGGTTTTCTTTTTGCCGCTTGCAGGAAAGCTGACGCAGATCGTGTTCGGACACCGGGACGTGGTGACGTGTCTCGCCCGTTCCGAGTCGTACATCGGCGGAGACTGCTACGTCCTGACGGGCTCCAGAGACGCCACCCTGCTGCTGTGGTACTGGAACGGAAAGAACAGCAGCATCGGAGAGAGCCCAGGCAGTGAGTGCGCGTCCTGAAAACACACACACACACACAAGTATGTCTGTCTTCCAGGCTCTCACCCTCACAGACAGTCCAGACTGTGTGATTTACGGCCTCCCTCAGTAAGGTAACAACTAGTTTCATCTGACCAGCCCAGGCCTCAGATTGGATTTCGCGGCTCTGCAGGACCGGGAACAGCTTTCGATAATGTGTTGGGAGGACAGACCGTGTGTTTCTGATTGCGTGAGTGTGTGCGTGGGTGTGGGGGTGTGCGCGCGTGTATGTGTGGGGGAATCTGTCTTTAATGTGAGTGAAAGTGAGGGCCACTTAGAGACGTTAAACGTGGAGTTGTGTTGGGGGTCGTCCGGCCGACACATGAAAGTTCCCCACCGTCCGGGGGCCAGCAGGGTCAGGCTGGTCGATAAAAGTGAAAAATGTCACGGGCCTCCCCGGCGTTACCATAACATATGGCATCGGCTGCGATCAAAGTGTCGCCGCCACATTGCTCGCAACCTCGGCCTCCGTGGCGCTAATTTGGCCGGCTTAGATTGGCGGACATGTTGTTAAGTGATCCATCACAAACGGGATGAAATTTATGACAAATTGTAATTTGTGTAATAAGCCGCTTTTGGTTTGTCACATGAAGGAGAGCAGAGGGGGACCTTAGAGTACATTTATTTAGTTAGTTATTGATTTCAAACAGACAATAATAGAATAGAAACAAACTTCAATGTCCCGCAAATTCAGGTGTAGCAGCAACTACAGGACATGTAGAAGTTCCTAGTGTTAAAAAAATATATAAGGAAATAACATTAACGATAATAACAATAATAATGATGGTATACTGTATAAGACTCTGACAGGAAGCACTGTTGCTTTTAGAAGTAGACATATTGGAGTCACGATCCGAAGGATGTGCAGTCGGATCACGTTTTCAGAAACGTACATAATGTAGATCTGTGCAGAAAAAACAGATGTGCAAGAGGGAGTAAAAACCAGAGCAGGTGGTTGTGCAAATGTACAAATACAAAATAAAAGCAGAAAAAAATCCTATTTAGACAAATGGTCATGTAGTTTTACACACTTTGTTTAAAAAGGAACAAGAAAGGCTTTAGGATTTCCTGGATCTCTTGCACATCAACATATAATTACACACTACTTTAAAAAAAATTATTTTCCTATTTTATATCTTTTTGTAAGTCATATATTGAGCTACGATTGAGTCAAAGCTTTTTTTTAAGCTGCTGTTTTCCAGTCTGTTTGAGTTTTCGTGGCTCAGTCTGCAGCTGGAGGGGCAGACAAAGCGCTCATCATCTCATCCCAATGTGACGCTTCATTGGCCGGACCGCAGGAGGCTCTTTCTCTCTCTCTCTCTCCCTGACTTGATGTTCTGCTGCAACACACTCACACACACCAAATCCAGACAGACAGCAGGCCTTTAATCTGCTTCCAAAAACGACTCAAAAAGCTCAAAAAAAAGAAAAAGGAAAACCTCTCGGTGCGCTAAGAACAAGAACACACACTTACAGAAAAATTCCAGCTCGCTCCTAATGACCCGCGGACATCTCACACACCTCATAAGCTTGACATGAGTCCGTCTGAGTGGCTGATGCGTTCACATGAACACACTGACCTCTGAACCCGTGGCTTGTCCTCAGACTGGTTCAGATTTTAGATGCGCTACTGCCATCTGCTGGAGGACGGAACCAGTTTCTCCTTTTCTCATCTTTTGAAATGCAAAATAGTTTTTTTTTTGTAAGAGCGGAAGTATTGTATGTAAAATGTCTTAATTTGACCCGTTTGTCTCAATAATATTGTTGTGTTGTGTGCAAAATTGTCCTGAAACATGTTCTGTCTCTCACAAAAATGACTGCAGAGGGAAGTGAAGGCCAAATAATTATTATTTTTATATATAATTGTAAAAGCATCTGTCCCAATACTCTAATGAACTAAACTAATATTGAACTTAAATATGAGCTTAAAATGTATTTTAAAGAATAAAAAATAAATTGGCGGGAAAGTAGTGGAGTAGTCATTAACATACAATTATAAAACTGACCTGTTGGAGCAGTTTCACATAAAAGTTTAAGTGACATATATATGTATGAATATAAACACAGTCAATGTAGAAAAGATGAGGTTGAAAAAAAAAATAGAAAAATAAAAGCATTCTTAATAATTACATTTTTTTATACTTATTTCTTTCTTTCAAAACTGTACAGTTCACTCTGACAAGGTTTTCTACTTGACGCATAACAACTTGTACAGTTTGAATCTTAAAACATAAAAACGATTCCCTTCTCCACTTTAAAAGTGTAAGAATGACTTTGGAATCAGAGTTATTGTTTTTGTGTCAATCTCAGGAAGCTTCCTGTTTATTCCTGTCAATGGCCCAAAAGGTAAAATCTATTCTTAATGGACACTCTGTGTAAAATGTCGTCTTCCAGTTAGATTTTGCTGATCGGTTTGGTTCACTGTCAGGTTCCTGTTTCCTGAGGAAACATCAGGTTTGTCGGTAATGCAGCTCAAACGGAGCTGGTTCTACGGAGGGGGGGGGGCAACCTTTCACAAAGTTCTATTGGTTCAGGTAAGAACAGCTCACCGAGCCTCCAGTTGCGCAAATGAGAAAATTAGAGTGAGGGACGGCCTGGCCACAGACCCCGCTACCAACGGGAAACATTTCTTTCTCTATGAAGTAGTTAAAGTCTTTCCGTTTACCATTCAGTGTCGCCACACCAAACCCACAGAGTTCAGATTTCACAGAAAACATTAACGCCTGTTTTGGACGCATTAAAATGTTCAGTGCGCAACGCTCTGGATCCCAGATGTGAACTGATTTCTCAAGAAACTTTCTCACTCTGAAAAGTTTGTGTTTGACATTATTAAGTAGATATTTGAAAAGATATCATCAAAATATTCCCCAGTATGACGCATCACTCAGCTTTTCCCTGTTAGAGGGTTTTTGGAGCTTCACATCATGTTATAATGTTTTTCCCTCATCACAGCACACCTGGAGTGTTGCCTTGATTCTTTCATCCATGTTTGAGAGATCCTTTAATCTCCATGGCAACCATTGAGCTGTGCAAAACGGCTGGAGAGACCGAGGCTTCTGAGCGTCCACCTCACAGAGCAGAGCAACCCTGTGACTCCCGCACTCAGCTCCTTCAGACTAGCCAGCAGCAATTAGCAAACACCTGGAGGAGATGCTGAGCTCAGTGTAGGAGCTGCTGCTCAGTGAAACACTGGTAAAAACATCGAAAGGTTAATAGAGGAGCCATGTTGTGATGAATTACTTTAGGGGGAGTTTCAGAAAGAGCAAGATTTTCTTAAAGAGACGGAGGCCCAATTTCAAGGCGTTAAATTAGGAAGTCAAATTTCTTTTAAGTCATTTTTGGTATATGCAGCATTTTCATAACAGAGTAAGTACTAGATTATTCTGTAAAATGTGCCTGGAAAACTTAACTAACCCTTCCAGTTCAGCTGAACATATTTTTAATAGCGTTTCAATTACCTTTTCTGTCCTTTTTTTTAGTCCATTAAAGTGTATAAAATTTTTTTTTTCCTTTTGCATGAAATAAATTAACAAAAATGAAAAAAGTTCATTTGATTTACATCCAGCACCTCGAGACCAATGCCCAACAGTAACTATCCATTTACTACATAATGTAGCGATTTCCGTAACTCTTGCTCTGTAAAAGGAAGCGGCGAGCGGCTAATGTCCCTAAAACAAGTTTAATACAAGTGTACGTCCACACACGGAGACATCCGATACCCTGCTCTGCCTCCGAGCTCCGGCCGCGTACAGGTATGAAATTGCAGTCAGATGTCTCTCTAATTTAAACCAAACTTGAGGTGCAGGCTCCAGGCTGCCTCAGTGTGTTCACTCTATCAGCTCTGCAGATCTGCGCGGAGCGAAGCCCGGCTCGGCTCTCCCGACTCCGCCGGCTCACGGGTCATGTGTTTGCTTTTAGTGAGAACGAGGCTGTTAACTGGATGAAATGTGCTTGTTTGGGCTGCCGCCGCGCTGATGGGATCAGGGGCGAGTTTGGGTGGCTGCAAAGTGGACAGCAAAGTGATGTAAAAAAAAAAAAAAAATGTTAAGAAGTCCAAACAATCAACTGGAGTTAAATCCTATGAGATCCGTCACCAGAGACAAATTTGCTGCCGTTTTGATTTCCCCGTTTCAAAACATGTCCTGCAATAACACTGAGGAATGTTGCTCATATTGACACGTTTGCTCGTTTAGCCGCTCATTATATTAACCGCCAGATATTTTCTGCCCTGTTCATGTGGGTTTCACTGATTTGAAATACGCAACTGGTTGTCTTTTTTTTTACAGGAGAATTTGCAGAGTGGTGTGGGTCCTACAGAGTCTTTCTGCTAAATTCAATTAAGGTGCTACAGTAGCTGTGGCTTTTGGGGGGAAGAACCGGCCCTATTAGTGAAGCTCTGCTGAGTTTGTGCCGTGCAGCTGCATGAGCTCATGCACCTAAACGAAAGCGTTAGCTTGCGCCGTTGAGAACGTGTTGTTTATTACCACCGTTTGCAGCCAAGACGTGTTCATAACGGAAACTTTATGCTTCTTATTCCCAGAAGCTGCGAGGCGGACGTTTAAAGAAAGACTGTGTTGTTTAGTGAACACAGATAACGCCCGGCCGTTGCCCTTCTCAATATTTTATCCGTTTATAAAGACAAGCAACGTATTTTATTGTGATAGAGTAATATCACAATAAAATGATATTGTGATATCATTTTACTGATATCATTAAAGAAGTTCGTAGTTGTTTCTTATGAGAATTTTGATTTATTGTGGTCACAATGAACATTAATATTAATGTTAAACAAACTGATATCATCAGAAATGTTGTTTTTGCTGATTTCTCCACTGTTTCTATCACAAGAAGATTAATAGGTGTCAGTAAATTTGAAAATATGATTCAAAGTAGTTACTTTATGCAGTTTATTCATGTAAAATCAGCTTCTTTAAGTAAGCGGCATTCTGAAAAATTAAAGTGGGAATGTTTGTCAAGAGCGGTATTTGTGTTTGTAGCGATAAATTGTTCCAGACGTTATTGTGATAAGCGATAATATTGTCACCTTGAAATCATTTTCAAGTAGTAGTAATAATGCAAGTTTGCCCTCAAAGAACAATGAACTTTAATTTTAGTTGCACTTCGCACTGGAACTGGAAAATATTTTAAATATCCAAAATAAAACACGAAAACCAGAAACGATAAGTAAAACGGAAATAAAAAAAAAACTGGCCTTCAAAATGATTTTAATTGTCAGAATGAAAGTTATCAGGGCAGGTTTAGTTAACAAAATAGTGACACAAAATATCATGATATCAAGCCTTAAATACCTCCATCTGTTCAGAGCATCAGAACATAGAGACAGTATGAAAGAACTACAAGCTACAAACAAAACCACAAATGTTGGTATAAAACGGATGGGATTAAACTGAGGTTATTAGAGGCTGATAATGTCTTTGACCTTTCAGCAGCTCACTGACTGTAAATGATTAACAAAGCTGTCAGTGAGTGCTTTATGTCAGAACATAGTCATGTCTTAGAATGGTCCAGTCAAAGTCCACGCCACAAAACCTAGAATCAATGGCTAAGATTCCAGATGCGCTCGCTCCAATCTGAGCTTGATTCAGTTCTGCTTCCAGACTCCCAGCTTGAAACTATAGTAAAAGACTGGAATTCATGCCGCACTTTTTAGTTTCAAATGTCTAAAACAGTTTCTGTAAAAACCTTGTTTCACTTCCTTCCACTTCACAATAACGTCCACAGAAAGTTTTTCCACATAACAAATTTCACTTGAGACAAAATCAGAAACGACTCTTACAAATCTGTGGATTTAAACACACCAACTGTGTCAGCATCATTTTTTATTTTTGTTTAGCTTTTGGTGCTGATCTTGACTTTCAGCAGGTATTGATGGGGTTATTTACGACGAGCGCCCCCTCCACCCCCCCACCCACCGAGCCGTGAACCAGAACTGAACTCTGACAGACAGACAGAAAGACAGACAGACCCATGGCTGGTGACCTTTCCATTTCCCTCTGATGCATCCAATTCAAAGCTTTTGCACTTTGACCAAACGTGCAAATTCTGCTCACTGTCAGTAATCCATCTTTGTTTACAATCACATGTACTCAAGGAAAACCCGATCTGGCGTGCGCACGCAGCGTCTGGTCGGACGGAAGGTGATTTCGATGATTTGTGTTGTCATTCGCCCTGACGGCTTCAAACCAAAACTAAATTACACAAATTTCATGACTTCAGTCTGAGTTCCCCTGGTTTTGTGTTGCTCTGCCCGGCCGACGCAGAAACATCTGGATCCAGTAAAGGCCGTCATGCAGAGAAGGTTTTAAACCTTGGAGGAGGCAGAGTGTGGGAAATATCTGCATGTGAAACAAAATGGATTAAAATCTTAAGGATGCAGCGGGGAGGGCAGGAGGGGGGCTGCTGGTGGAGAGCCATAAAGTTCTCCGGTCCAGGGTGGGACGGAGTATTAGAGTCATTGTAGATTTCTCGGAAATTTTCAGATTCACTTCAGGAATTTTCAAGAAAAAAAACAAGAAACCTTCTGAGCTTGAAAAGTCAAAAGGTTTTGAAAAAATTCTCTCACATTTTCTAGAAAAAAAAACTTTGACATTTCTGAGTTTGAAATGTTGGAAAAAAAAAAAAATTTTTTTAAAATTTTTTAAATTCAAAATTTTTAAAAAACCCCCAAAATTACCAAATTATTATTTTTTTCTTAAATTGCTGAGATTGATCTCAAACTGTCTGAGTTTGAAAAGTCGAAGCCTCTGCTGATCTCTGCTGTATTTAGAAATCTTGAGCATTTCTCAGATGAAAAAAGTTTGAAAAGTTTAAAATGGGCGTGGAAAAAAACCTCAACATTTCCATGTTTCTTGTAGAAAATTTCCGAGATCAATCTCAATTAGATTTTTTTTTTCTAGCTGATTTTTGACTTTTCAAACTCAAAAATCTAGAAAAATGATTAAAAAAAAGTTTTGGCTGAAATGAATTTCCTTTTCTTATTTCTATCTACAATTGCCTTAACACATTATTATACATCATGGCTAGTAACATAAAATGAAAAGAGCTTAATCTGTCTGACTCTTCCTCTCTGACTCTGCTGATGGCTGCTGTATTTGGCCAAAACTGCATGAGAATTTAACATCTGACCTTTTTGCTTCCCCCTAGTGACTGGAAACTGTAACTGTTTGCTAGAATGTGAGGATGTGAAATGTTTGTGTCTTCCAGCAGAGTTCACCACACCGAGGGCCATCCTGACGGGACACGACTGTGAGGTGACGTCTGTCAGCGTTTGTGCTGAGTTGGGTCTGGTCATCAGTGGCTGCAAGGGTGAGGCTGACCGCCTTCCTCTCATCCGATTGGCTAAATAACTAATCATCTGTAAACCATTCAGACTTTGTTTGATCAATTCCTACAGAGACGTATTTTATTTGGAGTTTTTGACAGTTTTCAACAACAGCATTTTTTTTTGTGTGCCAAAAACAGGTTTTCAGTTTTTTAACATCTTCCAAGTTTTTCTTTTGAAAGCAAAGTTTTTTTTGTTTTTTTTCCAAGATGTGCCGGTAACTTTGACTCGGCCACTGAAACAGTTAAACCTCATTTGAAGTGGAGTTTAAAAAAAAAAAAAAAGATGACTTACCCTGGTTGACATCATGTTTTCTGACACGACTTGTAGCTGTTTTTTTTTTTTTGCATTTTAGACTGAGAGACATTCACTGTAAACGTTTTTTATTTACATTCATTCATAACGGAAAAACTTGCAGAATCCTTGAAAAAAATTTAACTTCTCAAACAATTCAAACTTATTTGAGTGATTATTGTAAAAAGACATTGTTATAGCATATTGTGATGACTTTGTAGGATCTGACCTGAGAGGTAAAAGTCATGGAAATGCCACAGTCTTTCCTTGATTTCTAGAAATTCACCTTTTTATAAGTTATGTATTATAACGGTGATGGGAAATCATAATTTTTTTTAGCAAAGCTAAAATACCTTCTTTTTTTTATTGTTCTGCAGATGATTTCTATTATAAGACATTTTTCCATGAGTGAAATAATATGTCGACATTAAACAAAGCTGCTACTTCCTACTGAAGAATAGCAGTAGGAAATTTGTTTTATTTGAAATGTACTAAGATATTTGCAGTAGAAGCTGGATCAAAAACACTGTAAACTTTAATGATTTTGCTGTGCAGATAAAGTTTGAGTTCAGTTTAGCGATTTCCCAATTTCTGTTTATGGAAGGAAAGAGCATTTTCAGGATTTGTTGTATTATTTCCAAAATATTTTTTTTCTTTTTTTAAATAGTCTACAGATTGTCATCACTACACACACGCACACACACGCACACGCACTCAAAAGGTAAATCAGTGTCATGTATTAAGCGCAGCTCTGTGTCTCCCTGTGTGCAGAGGGTCCTTGCCTGATCCACTCCATGAACGGAGACCTGCTGCGGACCCTGGAGGCCCCGGAGAGCTGCCTGCGGCCCCGGCTCATCCAGTCCTCCACCGAGGGCCACTGCATGATCTACTACGACAAGGGACACTTCTGTCTCTTCAGCGTCAACGGCAAGCTGCTGCGCCACATGGAGGTGCAGGACAACATCAAGGTGAGGAAGCGGCCGTCGTTTCTCCTCAGGCTCTCGCCGGACGCCACTTCCATCTGTACGTCTGCACCACATCTGGGGCGTTCGGGGCGGTGGGGGATGAGGGGGTTCAGTGCAGACACAGCGCTGATTAAAGGCCGGGCTCTGTTCGGATTTGAGGCGAAGGTCAGGACGCCCCGGGACAGAACGGGAGAGCTCCACGTCTCTCTCTCCCCATTCCACCGCATCCAGCAGAGGAAGCGCTGCTGTTTGATCCACGGATCTGGTGTCGGGTCGGATTGCGACGGTGGCGGGAAACGCTCCAGAGCAGCGGTCAGTCCTGGACCCCGACACCATTAACTACCCCAGAGCGCAGGAGGACACATTCTCCCCCCCCCCGCTGCCCACATTTCCTCCCTGGTGGCCGGAGCGACACAAGATAGCAGCTACCGCCTTTGCTTTCCAGGCCCTTGTGTTTCCGCTTTGGCCTGGGAAATGTAAGCTAGCTCTGACAGACGGCTGCAAGCCTGTTTCCTATTAAAGGGCTGGTGTTGTGTTTTTCCAAGCCACACAGTGCCATTTTATTGTACAGTCAAGTAACTGTTAACTTCAGTTGTTTTAAAAATGCTTTATATATCAAATATGACTTGAAAGAAATTTGACTTTGTAATTCAGTGCCTTGAAATTGGGCCTCTGTCTCTTTAAGAAGCTCCTGTTTTTTCTCAAACTCCGCATCCAGGAAGTCATCACAACATGGCTCCTCTGTTGATGCTTTAGCAGCGTTTTTACCAGCGTTGTGCTGAGAAGTAGCTTCTATAATGAGCTTGGCGGATATTTGCTAATTTTTGCCAGCTAGTCTGAAGGAGCAGAGTGGAGGAGTCTGCTTTGTAATGTGGAAACTTGGAGAGGTAAATAACACATTTTGCTGGACAATAAATTGTCCCAGAAGTTATTACAATACATGATAATATTATTGATTTGGGAACATTTTCAAGTAACATAACGGTTGCAAGGGCACGTTCCGAAGGATCAATAAGCTTTAAAATCTAGTCCACACAGCTGAACGGTTGCCATGGGAGATTAGATGATTTCTCAAACACGAATGAAAGAATCAGAGCAACACTCCAGGTATGTTTTTGATAAGGAAATAACTTCATAAACGAAGTAAAGCTTGAAAAAATGTATTTTACACAACACAAACAGAAACTTGTCATTTCCAGGTAGCTAACTTGTAAAGCCACAAATACACAGAAACCTGGGCTGAGCGTGCCATCGACTCTGCAGGGGGGGGAAAAACAAGCGTTTCAGTTCCAATCCTTCCTAATTTTTCCTAGTTGTGTCTTGAAAAGTTACTAATGATGTTTTCCAGATTAACGTGGCAGTTCCCCCCCACATTTCTTTGGCAGACGAAGCCAGGAAAAGCCAGCATGTTGAACTCGGACTCAGCTCCATGCCTCCCCCACCCTCCACCCCCGACCCGATTCCAGCCGCTATTTAGTACAGCCCTGTTCATACCAGAATCAATCTTCTCTGCCCTCTGAGCCTTGGCGCAGTGTGACTCCAGGATAAATAAGTGTTTGTCCTGGCCTGCTGCACGCACTTGGAAGCGGAGAGTAAAAACTTGCGCGCCGCCGCTTTATAGAGGTCTGGAGTCGGAGTCGGGATGACAGCCTAACAGTCGGCATCCTGCTCTAATAGCGGATTTGGGTGACGGGGAGCCATGCTGAATAGATTACATTCTTTTAAGTTATAGTGCGACTCAAGCAGTGTAACCATCTCTGCTGTTTTTTTTTTACGGCCTCTGTCAGTGTGACGGGGCGGTGGGGGGGTAAGAGCTCCATAAATTAAAAGTTTTACCTTCTTCAGCCTTGAATCCACCCATCCATCTCTGAAATATGGGGACGAAGGCCGCACATGTTTCTGCACCACTCTTTTCTTTTTTTTTTTCAGTCATCCGAGCCGAGTCGGCCATGTTGACCCCTACAGAGACGTCGGCCATCTTGTTTGGCCGCCCAGTGGCAAAGCGGCTGATTTATAATGTCTGTCTGCAGCCTCCTACCTGGCTGGGCTGACATGTCTGCCAGCACTGCTGCTTCCTGCTGCGCTGCACTCGGGTCATAAACTCCCCCAGCAGAAGCATCACAGTGCATTAGGCTGCTGCTGGCTGCTGGACGCTGGCCGCCGGCCGCCGCGCGCCTCGGTTTGAGGGTTTGTTGGCCAACTCTGCTGGCAGTGTGCGAAATTCACAACAACGGTTTTCACTGAAAAATCACAAAAGTAATCTTGGTTTTAGTTTCTAACGCAAACATCTTAGAACACCTGAAATAAAACAAACTAACTTAGAATTAACATTTCAGCAAGAAATAGCAGCTGGGTTTATGTTAGAAAATCCCCTAAAACAAAGTTAGAATCCCACTGGCTTCACTTTTAACAAGGAAAACAGTCTAGCTATAAGTGAAATATTCTGCCAGTGGAACTGGTGACCTTTCATCAATATTATGAAATTATTAGCTTGAAACAAGTGCCTTCATATTAGCTTGAAATGGGACAAAACTGGAAACGTGACCAGAAGAAAACCTGAGACCAGATTCAGACCAAGTTGAATAAAACCCATCCAACTTTGGCCACTTTCTAGTGCAAACAACCGAGACCGAGAACAATTGCAATAAGATATGGGAACTTATTTCATGTCAATAATTCCTTAGTATTGTTGAAATGATATCAGTTCCATTTGTAGATTTTCATTTCAAAATTGGGGGAAAATGTCTTGTGATTGAAATGATTTGCCAATGGAACTCACATTTTTTTTCAATCAATATTAAGGAATTATTGTCTGGAAACAAACTCCTGCATCTTGCTGAAAACTTGCTGGCCAGTTTTCTCTGATTTCAATTGTGTTGAATTATTTCTTGGTTCCAAACCAGAAATTCTTAGTACGGTTTTGTGTTTTTCAGTGTCAAGTCTGGCAAAAAAAAAAAAAAATTAAATATGAAGCCAACATTCAACTCTATTTAAAAAAAGGAGAAAAAAAACAGTTAAAGTGCAATTTGCAAAGTAACATTTGACTAGATATTACTGTGCATGTGAATCCATAATCATTTTTAAATTGTTCACCTCAGTTTTTTTCTATTTCTATTTGAATCCTTTTAGTTTTACTCTACAGAATCATTTCACTCTTTAAAAAAAAAGTTAAAATAATGATATAAAGATCTGTCGTGATATTTGTGTTGGGTGTATGCAAACATCTGACCTGCCATGTAGCTAAAGCTCCTCAAGACGGAACAACAGAAAGAGTTTCGATCTCAAAGTCCGATGTTGTCATGAAACTGATAAGCTGTGAACATTTTGCTCCAAGCTGCCGGTGAAACGACAAATTCTCTGCGTTTCAGGTTGGATCCGATATCAGTCTGGATGGATTTATCTTTTCTCGAACACCGTTTCCAAAAATAATCGAAGAACCGGCCGATAAACGTGTCAGCCGTCCTGCCCTCGTCGAAACCAAATCCCGTTCGCTTGTTTTGAACGGCCTGAGAAGCTGCTGCCCAGTTCTGTGCTGCTACGCAGTTAAAGCTTTTTATTGAGTTTCTTTTTTTTTTCATCCAATAAAAATCAGGAATCTTTATTTATCTGAAATGAATTCCAGGTTTGTTTGCTGCGGCTTGGCTGAAATAAAGCCCGTCTACGTTTTCAAATCTCTGCTCTCAATTATTTGCTGTTTGAAACTTTAGAAACTTTCAAAACAAGACGTAGGAAGGTTTTGAATATACACACATTTCCTCAATTCCAGTTTTTGTTTTGTCTCGTTTGAGGAATAGGTTTTGGGTTTTTTTCACACCGAATCGACTTCCTGACATCGACTCATTTCAGCTTTAAGTTCCCAGTTTTGTGTTGTTTTTTTTTTTTTTTTGTCCATTAACCTGGAGCCTAATTAAACACACGCCGCTGACAACTGCCGCAAACTGCCGCCGCACGACAAGAGCTCCGGTGGCTGAAAGACGTCCGTCCCTCGGCGGCGGACGACAAAAAGCTCTCAGCGTCGTCCGGCGCTTTCAGAACAAACACTCGGCCTCGTCATTTCATCAGCTACGGTTACGCGCTGATTGATGCCTCTGACTTTTTGAGTTTGGGCTTCCAGCGCGCACCGTGCCCTTAATGGGCTCCAGCACACGACTTGATTTGTGTTCGTCCGATTCCTGAGGGAGCCGTTTGGGCCGCTGCAGTTTGCAAGAAAAGCAGATGAAACGAGTAAATCTCCAAGTTCTGCTCTTGGGAGACATCTTTAGTGGAGTGGAGGAGTGTGTGTGTGTGTGTGGGGGGGGGGTGGCGGTTGTGTGCGTGTACGCACTATGTGGAGCTATTTGTTGGATCAAAACACTCGGAGGTGTGATGGTTGCTCTGTCGTCACAGACGATCTGATCGCCCGTCGTCGGGAGGATTTACGGCTGAAACGAGGCGTTTATTAAACTGTTTGCCTCTTTTTCTCACTCAGACATTCAATCAGAATAAATTCATTTTTTTCATGTTTGTCACTTTTGTTTTTTTTCCCCATTACGAGCTTCATGAGAGCAGCAATATATATCAACATAATCTTTGTGTGCTGATTAATTAAAAAAAAAAGTTTGACTTAAGGTATCAGATGTTTTGGCATAGACTGCTGAATAATTGTTTTTTGGATGTCCAGTCCCTGTAATCTACAGCTGAGAAAAAAAACTGCATTTGGTTCTCAGATACTTTTTTTAATCTCTTTTATTGTTATCATAATAAATACCACAAAACTTTATGGTGAACATTTAAAGGGTGTATTGTGTATTTTCCAGACATAAAGTGTCATTTTATAGCACAATCTAGTAACTGTTACCTTCAAAGGTTGTTTATCAAACACAACTGGAGACGTTTGACTTCACGGTTTGAAGCTTTAATATTGAAGTTCTGTCTCTTTAAGAAGCTTCTGCTCTTCCTGAGACTTAGCTCATCAACGCTCCTCCAGTAAGCCTTTAGCAATTCTTACTAGCAGCATTGCACTGACATGAGTCCAGCAGATGCACAGCTCCTCCAGACTAGCGGCAGCAGCTCGTCTGGAAGAGCTGAGTGGAATCCTGTGAGGCTGAAGTTACTCGCTTAGGCTCCTGCAAATGGTTGCCATGGAGATTAAATAATTTCTCAAACATGCATTGAAGAATTAAGGGAACAATCCAGGTTCCTTTATGATGAGGGAATAACATTATAGCATTATGTAAAACTGAAAAAAGTCTCTTCCATAATGTTGCCTCTTCAGGTCCATATCAGCCCTTGTGTTTACACATTTTACAATTTTACGGAATTGCCCTTTAAGTTGTGTGATTTGGGTCAAATGTTTGAGCTTCTCTCAGCAGTTTTCTGTAATTCCTGCTGACAGAAGTGGTGACTGAGTTGTTTCAGGCGGCCTTGTTAACACAAACTTTGTCAGATCTGCATTGTGATTCACTTTGTTGTCACTTGGTAATGAACTGTACGATTCGGGTTATTGTCCATTTGGAAGAGACATTTGTGTCAAAGTGTCTTTGTATGTTGCTTCAGTAATTCTGTCCTTGTTCTTTTTTGTCACAGTGGTCCCTCTGTACAAGCCCCTTAGTCTGAATTGCTCTCAGTCAATTAGAAAACAGTTTTGATGTAAACAAACCCCTGTTTTTTTTTACCACCTATGTTTTTCTTTGTTGTTTCTACAGCCCAGCTCATGTTGTGCAGAGAGATTGTTGTCTTCAGTTGCAGTGGAGTAGCTGCAACTGATGCAGAGTTAGACTAACAACCGGCTTGTCTGTGTGCGACAGGCCATGCTCCTGAGTCGGGACGGCCAGTATTTGCTGACAGGTGGAGATGGTGGAGTCGTGTCCGTCTGGCAGGTGTCTGACCTCAAACAGCTCTTCACCTTTCCTGGCTGTGACGCAGGAATCCGCTCCATGGCAATGTCCCATGATCAACGGTAAGACCCAAAGAAACCGCAGTTTCTCTCTCATCCACTCACATCCACTGCAGTAAAACCAGAATAATTATTGGTTTAAGGTGAACGACTCTTCACTCAGACTAATACATCATAGACAATCAGCAGCAAAGGTTTTCTAAAAATGTCTCACTTTTGGTACCGTTGGCATAGCAGAAGTAGGTAGATATTGTCTGACTGCACAAACAGTAGGAATGTTACCACATGAGGTTTCTTCGGTTGCTCAGCTCTGGATTTAGCAATTCTTCCCAACCAATAATCTGCCAATTGGCATCTTTATGAAACTCCTACGTCAACTAACCCACCCAACAGAGAAACACAGAAAGACTCAGAGTCGGGTGAAATGAGCCTGTGGGTAACTCGACCCACCCCTTGTATCCAGGCAGAGGCACCCAGTGGATGTCATGTGACTGTCATTCATTCATTCTACATCAAGGATTTAGCGCGAACAACATCAAATCCCGTCATAACCCCATGTGTGCGCAGCTATTATTTTCACATTTCTGTTGACGTTACTTCTGTCCCGCTTCCTGCTCAGGTGCATCATCACTGGCATGGCGTCTGGCAGCATCGTCCTCTTCTACAACGACTTCAACAGGTGGCATCACGAGTACCAGACCAGATACTGAGGTCCAGACCGCAGCGTCTCCGGCTGTCCCGACGTGAACCCTTATCAAACGGCGCTGCTCTGCCAACAGCTCCGTGTTCTGAATGTATCTCAGTGGAAAGAGACGGGGAGGGGGGGGAAAAAAGGATGTGTTCTGTAAGAGCAACTAACTATTTTTAAAAAAAGGGCATTGCTATATATTTTGTAGATCGGATAGAAAATGTTTCCTATAACTCTTTAAGGTGGGGGGGTCTGTAACGGTTTGAGTGGAAATAATCTATTTTTAGCTGTAAGAGTCTATTTTCATCTCCTTCAGGAGCAGAGCGGGGGGGCCGGGAACATGAAACATGCTAGGCTGAAAAATCCAAATATTTATGTACTTTGGATTGAGTGATTTGTGTTGGTGTGTATGTGTGTGTGAGGGGAATAATTATTCACTCAAACATGCTTCTTTTTTTTTCTTATTCTGGAAACAGCAAATAGTTTGAATAAAAAAACAACAACAATTTACTTGACAGAAAGATGAGCAAAGAGGGAAAACTTAGCGATGCTATCTATATAAAGCCGTCCTTATTTAAGATATCTGCCCCCGCTGCGCTTGCTCTGATTGTTTATGTGCGAGACTCATATTCAGCAGTTATCAGTTTATTTAATGTCTAAGATCCAAAACTTCCCCGTTGTCGACCGTTCAAATAAGTCTGCTTTCATTCAAAGAATCATTTATTTTACATTTCCTCCAGCGGTGAGCTCGTTTCTCCAACTCTGGCTTTCGCCTCCAAAGCAGCGAAGGTCAGCGTGAGAAGTGCAGCTGAAAGGACTTTTTAACTTTTACCCATTTCTGTTTGTTTTATTTAATTTAAATCATATTCATTAATTTACCGAATGAATTATTTTTGACACGTTGTCCAGCACCAAATAGTTGCGACAAATCGTCTCCTGAACAAGCATCCACCTACAGCGTACGCGATTAGAGAGAAGACATTCCTTTCCATAAAGTCTGTGCTTGGTCATTTTGTCCTTGATTATATGAAGATGATGTATAACTCATTATTTTTTGCAATCACTTGGAGTGTTTTTGTTTGCCGAGTTCTGACAATAAAAATGAATTTTATTACTTGAGCTGACCTGAGTGAATGTTTTCTACATTTCCTATTTGGTTTTGCTAGAAATGCACAACCCCCTCTAGTGGTCAATATTTGGACCCACACACAACCAAATCATTCATTATCCATGCATGGCCACTAGAGGGCGCTGGTGCACCTCTCCAGCAGTCTTTGGGCTCCTCTGGTAACCATGACAGGTCCACAACAAAAACAGTTGATCAAAAATTATAAAGCAGTCACTGATTTAATGACAAAACTATAGTTTGATTCAGGTTTTGGCTTCTTAACTTTCTCACACCTCACGTTTGTTTTACACAGTACAATAAAGTTAAACTGAGTTGTACTGACAGATTTAACTTTTGCAGGTATTTTCTAATCAACTTGTACAGTTTTTCTGAAAGAAAGTTCTGAAGTGATCTGTTTTCATCCTATTAAATCAAATAATTTATTCCTTTGAATTGTATTTTTGCTAAAAATGTGCTATATAAGTAAAATTAGCTGTTTTTTACACAATACATCTCATTTGTATGATGCCCTTCTAAGTATTCTATGATGCTTTACAGAAATACTACAATATAACATTAAACAATGCAACATTACACATAAAAACACAATAAGAACAAATTTAATCATCCAAAGATATTTTTTTGAGTTTGTTCCTGAAGATGGGGAGATTGAAGCAGGCATAAAGCCTTTGGGTGAGCTTCATCATCTGGAGGTTTGGGCCAGCGATGATGACGGTTCTGTCTCTCCAGGTTCAGAGCTCAGATCCACAGGGGAGGAACAGAAGACTTCAGAGGAGCGGAGGGAGAAAGGATGGGTGTGTTGGTTTTGGATGTATTGCAGTTTGTTGAGTGTTTTTCGATAGTGTACCATGCCACTCTCTACTGCAGTATTCAATTGTGGATGTGAAAGATGAAGTGGTGCCATAATTCTGAGATGTAAGAAAGAAGTCTGGGTTATTTGATTGATGTATGATTTGAATGAAACAGTGGAGTAGTGAAGAATACTAAGATTACGGATGAGTGATGGTGTCAAAGTTCAGGCAGAAGTTTTGAGTGTACTTGGTGACACTTTTTGAGCCAATGAGGATCTTGTTAGTTTTGTCAGTGTTTAGTTTGAAACAGTTGTGCTTCATTCAGATTTTATGTGGAGTGGAAGTGGAGGTGTTTGGTAGGAATCTAAATATGTATCTCAACTGTGTAGCAAAGGAAGGCCATGTTGACTGATGTCACCAAGATAGAGGATGGAGAGGAGAGGACCAAGCACTGAACCTTGGAGAACACCCTGGGATAGAGGATCATAGAGGAGCTATGAAGGAGATGCAACGGTTGATATGAGTAAACTGTTTCTGGTTTGTGAGGCAAGACTGAAACCAGGACAGAACAGAGCCAGTGAGGTTCAGGTTGGACTTGAGACGGAACAGGAGGGTGGAGTGACTGATGGTGTCAGAAGCTGCAGTGAGATCTAGAGGAACAGCCGGAGTCAGAGGAAAAGAGCAAACTTTGAGAAGAGCTGTTTCAGTGTTGTGTGACTGGAATGGTTCAAACTGTTGAGTGTCTGAAGTTGATCAGTTATGACGTGTTCTAGAAAGAGAAGGGACAATATGAGCTGGAAGTTTATGACGTTATCGGTGCCAGGACCAGATTTAAGTTTTTAAGTATTGGGCTGATGGCTGCCAGATTGAGGCTGTGGAACAGATCCGGGAGTAAGATCAGGGGACAGATTGAAGGGAAGGAATGGGATCCCAGGAGCAGGTGGGATTATTAATACGGAACAAAAGTTGAGGCAGTTGAAGAGGAGAGATTAGAGTGAAGTACGAGATCTGCTGACTGGAGCTGTAGGGAGCAAAGGGGAGATAAAGGGAATCATAAATACTATCAGTTTTGGCCTGAAACACTGAAAATTATTGCATTTGGTGGTATTAAAGGATGGGGAAATATTATTGTTGGGCTTTAGAAACATGTTGATAGCTGAGAAAATAGATCCATGGGTTGTTGGAGCCAGAATGGATGAGATTGGAGTAGTAATCTGACCAGGCAGACAAACCCAGTCTACAGACGTGTAGATTTTTTAGATCCACTCTTCTCTCATCCACTGGTATGTGGAGTTCCACTTTCTTAACAACAGAGGGCACTGCAAAATTATGTGTTCATTTAGCAGGAGTAACTCAGTGGAGAACACCAGATTTTGAGCTGTGTTTTCATTTTTATAGTATTGAAATAAAAACACACATCATTGAAAAAGCAGTGGAAACGGTTAAGATGTTAGAACTTAATCATACAGTAGTTAACCCAATGCAATAGGCGCTCTGTGTAGGTCTGCATATACGCATCATAAACATGTTGACGTACTTTGGTAAACGTCAGTGACGGATGCTTTGTAAACAACCATCTTATTACGCCTTTTACTCCCAGCAGAATTCACAGCATGGATCTCCATCAATGAACCCAACATTTTTTCCCCCTTTTCATCATCAGCGCTTCAGACGTTTTTACACAAATAGTTTGTAGGTATGTTGTAGGGTCACCAGTGACTCAGTAGTTAGGGGTTTGTCCTGTAACCAGAGGGTTGCCGGTTTGAATCCCCATCCTGTCCATCCAAGTCATCGAGTACTTTGGCACGACCCTTCACCCGACTTGCCTGCTAGTGGCAGTCAGGGGGGGCCAACAGACTCTGACCACCTGGTGGCGCCAGTGCATGGTGTCCTTCTGTCAAACTGCCCCCGAGTCTGCGATGTAGCTCACCACCAAATGAGTGAGTGGGTGAATGTAGTGTGAAGCTCTTCTGACGTGGTGTTAAGAAGCAATAAGGTTTTCTCTAATGTCTGAATTCTAGAGTGTGTTTTGATCGTTTGTCTGTGAAATGTTTGTTATTTTGCGGGTGTAGCTGCCATCTTGGAACCCTGCTGGGGAGGAGACCCGCCTCAAAGCCAGCTGTTTTATAGAAGGAGCATTGATGGCAGGAGTTTGATTGGCTAGGGGTTAAATTGAGAAGGCGGGGATAACTAGTATGTAAGTGGACTACTGGATGTAGCAAGGAGACTGACTGATGGGTCATTTTGAACTGTGTGATGCTGGAAGCCTAATAAACCAGCTTTGATTATTGTACAGCCAAGTTTGCTGATTTTTTTTCCTTCCAAACCTCTCAGTGTAACACCTGGTAAAGCGCTACTCAAATCAGATCATTTACCATTGTCCCTAGAAAAGAAAATCAGGTTGAAACTAAACTGGAATCATCAGATCTGACCTCAAACAAAACTAGATGCGAGCATCAACCTGATTGTTGCTTGTTTTAACTTTAAATAAATGCACAGAAGTAAGAGCCAATTAAAGGACAGATTTCTTTATTGACTACTTGGTGTTCAATTCTGCGCTACGTCATCCAGGTTAAACTGAATTGTAACCGTTATTAATCAGGAAGACTGAACTACTGATGTCAAGAATAACTATGGTGTAAAGGTTAAATGTGCTGAACGTCCGTATCAGAAACAAACTCAATTTTATCCGCTAAAGCAGCAACAGCTCATAATTCTACTTTTTTTTCCCTTAAACTAAACTAGTGGACAAGAGGAAAGCAAAGAGAGGTCCAGAAAGAAAAGCTTGATGAGATACAGTGATATATTACTTCAGAGTGCTAACGGACTCCCGACAGTCTGCATTTTAATAAATAAACACGATGTACATTCAGACTCCTCAGTCTTATGCAATGAGGTGAGGCAGGATTTCTGCAGCCACCGGAGTCTCTGGCTCAGTTCACATCTGCTGAGAAATTCACACTGTGACAGTTTGTCCTCTTGATCCACAGCGTAACGCTGCGGCTCCGTCTGGACTGGAACGCGTCAGGATTTCAGATCTGCTCTAGAAGTTCTTCAGCTAGCAGAGGGTAGGAGGGAAGGGGAGCGGCCGGCGGTGTGGAGGGAGGAGAAGGGAACAGAGTCGGCTGGAGAGAAGACGGTGAGGTGGGAACTTGTTTCGACGGAGAAGAGGGCGGGAAGAAAACGAACGCTGGGATGGGGGAGATGGGGCATGGGGACGTCTGGTTGGTGGGAGAGGAGCGGTCTGGGGGGGGATTGCTGGCAGATGACGGGGCTGAAGAGGGAGTCACGCAGGAGAAAAGATGAAGAGCAGAGGGTGAGGAAGGATCCAAGGATATGCATGGAGTCAGAAAGAGCGACGAAGGAGGCGTCTCTTTTTCCGGAGGGGAGGAAAGAAGGAAAGCTTCAGCAGAGGGGGAAAGCAAACGTGCAGGAACAGGAAGCGGCTGTGTCCGCTGACGGCCCCCAGAATGAGCAGTCATGGCTGGGAGAACAGACTCTGTGGAGTTTAGATCTTTATCACGTGATGCTCGTTGAGTGAGAGAAGCCAGTTCGTTTGGGAGAGCAGACGAGACGTTGTCCACATCTGCGCTTGGCTCCGTCTGCGCTTCCGAAGAGCTCAGACTGAAGAGCTGAAGGGTCTCCTTGTCTAGAGCCGTGTTCTGCAAACACAGACGGACACACCACAGGTTCCTCTCAACAGGTTAACATGAAACAGCTCACATTGAAATCACCAAACAAGTTGTTGCCTCTTGTCAATTAAATTCCTTTTTGTTTTTTACTACCAAATATAGAACTTTTTGTTTAGCTTGCAAACAAAACAACTGAAATTCAAATGGCCAAGGATCAAAACAGTCATTTTGAATCTGTTTACGTGAATCCAGAGTGACGATTAGCATCCTTGGCCACTTCAAAGCACTTCCTGTTTTTCTCCTCAAGGTGGCAACGATGTACCAATCATTTAAAAACAAAGCAAAGCCCACAAGTGCAGGAAGAGGTAAAAAGTGTGGCAGGCTTTGAATTCCTGTAGTCCTGGATGAGGTGTGAGGGAAGGATAAGAAAGGAAGAAGAGGAGGAGGATGGAGAGGAGGAGCCACAGCTTCAACCTGGATTTCAACCTCAAACTGTCAAATAAGATTCACAACAACATGGTGAGCTATGTTTCTGTGTGTCAGCCTTAGAATGATCTGAGAGGAAGGAGGAGAAGATTCAGGAAAAAGGTGAGGAAAGACTGAGTATGTGGCTGTTCAGTCTGCAACTTTTTCTTTTTTCATCCCTAAAGATACATTCACAGGAGCCGAGGTCGTCTTCCATGTGGCATTATAGCCCAATTGGATGATGAGGGGGTGGGGGGAGACTGTCCAAGTAAGCCTTTGGAATTGGGGTCAAACATTCACCGTCCTCCTCAGCTGCATGTCAGCTCTGATGAAACCATGTCAAAGCTTAAGTACGGTAAGAAGATTTTTCAGTACATCTAGAAAGAGCTTTAGAGATATTTTCCACATGTTTGGGTCGACGACGCCTTCATCAGCTTACCATGATAACGGACACTCCAGCTGTGGTGCTGTTCTGCTTCGGTGCCGCGTTGAAGTGCGTCTTCAGTTTACCTGAAACCTCCGTCTTCATGTTGGTCTTCATCACCGCATCGTGCTGTGTGGAGGCAGAGAGATGGCCTCCAATCAGAAACTCCACCATGTTTCAGGCTGCCATTGAGCACGCATGCAGAGATGCTCAAATGTTTTCTCTGGGAGTACCGTGACCCATTGGTGTGACAGGACATTCTTTGCCGTACTCCGAGCCTCCGGATTCACTTGCAGCATCCTGCTGATCAAGTCCTGGATAGAAACCAGAGCAATTGTTTAGCTCCAATCAACACCCAAGTGTTTTTAAACCACTTAGATTGCATTAGGCAAACTTAGCCTAATGCAGTGTTTCTCAATTGTTTTCTGTCATGCCCCCCTTGGAGATCATAATTTTTTTTGCAACCCCCCCACTCCTGCGCACAGCGCCCTTCCCTCCCCAAAATTCAAATACTATAGTGAAAGGGGTCATATTTCATAATTCATCTGTTCTTCTACTCTGCTTACATCAGAGCTGTTTAGCTACTTCTACTTCGCTTGAACAGGCAGCATATTGATTAGTTTGAACAATCCTGCCACCTAGTGACCAGAGTCTTGTTTATCAGTTAAACATGAATAAAGATAATTATAAAGTCTTGCTTCTCGCGCCCTCCCACACACTTCGCCATGCCCCCCTGGGGGAGCGCGCCCCACGATTTGAGAAGTACTGGCCTAATGAAAGGTAGCTACTGAAAATCCACTAACTTTGGAAGTAAAATCGGCACAGACATCAGAAGTAGAGATTCACAAGAAAACAGAACAAAAACCTAGTTGTTCATAGATTAGTTGTGCTTAACATTTTGTTCTCCACAGCTTGGTTTGCTGTATTATAATGTTCAACAAAATGGCAAAACCCAGTGAAAAACAGACTTCTGTTCCTGGTTTTCTTCCTTGGACCTCTGGACCAGCTCTACAGCCTCAGCAGGGTCCTGCATGGTGAATGGGCGTTTGCCCAACCAGTCTACATGTGTCTTGTAGACTTGGAGAAGGCGTTGCACCGTGTTCCTCTGGGATTCCTGCAGGGATGCTATGGGGGTTTGAGCTACAAGGTCCATTGATATGGGCCGTTGGGTCCCTGTTGGAATAATTCGGGCTCATTTCTGGTGAGAGGTTGCATTTTGTCACAGATTCTATTTATACTCTTTATGGTCCCAGACCATAAAAAAACAAATATTGGAGGTTGTTTAAACTTTTGCAAAGTGTTGAGTACCAACCTGAGCTGAGTCAGTGATGTTGTCCCAGTAAGGAGAAGGAAAGTCCAGCTTCCCAAGAAGAATCTGTTCAAACAGCTCCTCTTGCTGATTATTCTCGCTTTATTAAACGGCAGAGGATTTATTAATAAACATCTAAATGCTAAAATAAGTGATGCCTATGTCATAATACACCAGGCTTCTATATAGGTTATTTGAGATGTTATTAATTTCTTAAAAATATTTAACTTTATGTATTAATTTGTTCTTATTTTTATGTATTTATTCATATACAATCACATTTATTGTAAACATTTATGTATTTATTTTCAATATATATTTCTTCAAATTTGTTTTCAAAATGTTTAATAAGAATATATCCAATTGTGTATGACTGTTAATTTAAAAAATAATTTTTGTACACACATCCACACAAATCCAACCAAAAGGAATAATACAACAAGCTGAATTTGAAGACTAGAAACTGACATAAGACTCCAAAACGGCAAATAAAAGTGATTCAACACAAAGCTAACACAAGACAAAAGAAACTTCCCAAATGAAGATATGAAGATGCAGCCTGACATTAGAAGAATGTTAACCCCAGCCATTCTTTATTTTAAAACTTTGATAACAAATCAAAGTAACCAACAGGTCCCTTTTTATAACTATAAAGTTCAAGGGATATAATTGGACCTGAACTAACCTTCTAAATGGAGGGAAGCCACACAATAAGATGTAGGTGATCACACCTGCAGCCCAAATGTCCACTTTAAGACCATAACTGGAAGAAAATAGCAAAGGTTATAGTAAGATGTATTAAAAAAAACAACATTTTTAACATTGTTCTAGTATACCAAAATAAAGTAACATAGGAAATATATGGAGAAACATTAACGTGTTATCTGTTTTACTGATGGCCATCATTTCTTTTACATTTCAGTTTTCATGCTAATCTAAACATGTTTTCATTGACCACTCTAGTTGCGCAATTTGACTTTTGGAAAATAAATTTGCTTAATGGAAGCATACCAAAAACTGTTGATATAAAGTTTTGCCGCTATGATGAGGTTTTTTTTGGCTGGTTTCATTCACAAAACTTCAATGGAAACACTTTTTTTGCATCACACGAGTCACATGATCAACAACCAGATGTCGCCAGGGGTGCAAACCACGAAGAAGAAGATGACAGGAAGTGGTAAGAGGATGATGGCACGGCATGTTTCTTAGCGACTCGTCGTGGGAACAAACTTATTCACGCGTGAATTTAACTGTTTCTTAATAGAATAAACACAACTGCATTACATTTGAGTGAAACATCCAGCTTACCCGGACTCGGCGATGATCTCTGGAGCCACATATGTTGGGGTTCCACATACAGTGAACAGCGGCCCCTCCACTACTGTAGCCAAGCCAAAGTCTCCGAGTTTCAGCGACATGAAGCCATCTGGATCCTCAAACACCTAAAAGATAACACCCAGTTGAAAGGAAAAAAAAAGGAAGAGATATTTGTTGTGTTTTTTTTAATGATTGCATAATACCAGCAGGTTCTCAGGTTTAATGTCTCTGTGGACGATGTTGATGCTGTGCAGATACAGCAGCGCTGCAGCCAGGTTGTAGACCATGGTGCTGGCATCTTTCTCTGTGTACTTGGCTGAGGACATGATGGCATCAAACAGATCCCCTCCCTGGGAGGAATTTAGAGACAAACGTTACAAATCCAAACATATGCAAAACCACATGTTGGCCTAATTAATACCTGTGACAGACCTTAACCAACTCCATGACGAGACACAGCTCGGAGGGTGTGTCCACCTCCTCGATCAGCATGATGATGTTTGGGTGTTTCACTCTGCGCAGCACAGCCACTTCATTCTCTATGAGGTGTTCCTGGAGCACAGATTGCCCATGTGAATGTAGAAAAGCATTTCTTACAGATTTAGTTTTTTATTGTTGTTATTGTTCCTTTTTTGCAAATAGGATAACTGGTCGTGCCAGTTTTGGCATTAGTTAATACATTTCCATTGACCAGACTATTGCACAAATTAGAATTACAAAACCAAATTTGCTTAATGGAAACATGGCAATTTAAAAAAAAAAAAGAAAACATGCAGTTTCCTATCAAAAGTTTTTTTTTGTTGTTTTTTTGCTAGGCTTAGATGGAGTCTTGTTTTTGGCTGTATTAGAGTATTTTGCAAAACTGCAATGGAAACACTTTTTTCACATCACAAGACATGATCAATGACCGGATGTTACAACTGGCGGAAAAGATCAAGAAAACGGGAAGCAGTGTATGTCTTTTAATGGCTTATTGCATGAACAAACTTTAATTGCCTTTCTTATTTAGTGGAAAAAGCGCATTGCAAAATTGTGTTTTATCAACAACAAAAGTTTTGCACATGTTTGTAATGGAAACACAGCTGATGATACCTGGGAATAAGCCTTTTACATCACTATAGAAGACTTATTTTAATTCAGTCACTTTGTAGGGTTTTTCAGAGGTTAAGGGTCACATCGCTTTATCTAAAGTTAAACCAAGCCTATGACTATATAGATCATACCAAAATACAACCAACTCCATAATTTACTTTTGCTATGATGCTTTTCCATTTTATAAATTAAATCCTCCTAATATCAGTGGTTTGCATTTCTTTTTTTTTTTAAAAAAGGAAAAAAATCTGTATGGGACAAATACTTTCTGCCAGCACAATATACTTCACAAACAAAATCTTTACTGCACTAAACAGACCAAATCACTTATGGTGTCAGTCAGTGTTTGTTCATGAGCGAACATGCCCTAACCCAAATGTAGGGATCAAAGATCCTCATGTGATCCAGTTGTACCTATCGGTGTTAATAATGCAGAGATGAACACAAACATCCGACAACTCTTTAAGTGTGTGTGTCATTCTGGGACGTATAAAAACTGAAGGAAGATGATAAAAACATGTTCAGAAGAGAAACCTTTCCACTGCATTTGGCTTTGTTGATGATCTTGAGAGCAAACTCTCTCCCTGTGGACCTGAACAGAAACAGAGCAATAAGAGGGAACATTAAGAATGGCACTAAAGCAACCATAAAATGTGTAATTCAAAAGATAGCATCATTAAAATGTGTGGTGCGGAAACAGACAGACTCAGCAGGAATCAAATACTTCAGTAATGATCCACGACGGATCCCAAACACCCCAACCAACGTGAAGAAGTTTCAGCAGTGTCTGCTTTCACAAAACTGCAGATGTTTCAGCAGTTTTGCATGTTGTGGAAGTGTGTTCCAGATTAGAAAAAAAAACTCAACTGGTTGCAGGTCTGAAATAATGACATGACAGTGGATGGAGTGAGTAGTGAGGAGGAACTTGGTACAAAAAAATGTATTGAACCACTGCTTCAGCAAAAACAAACTGAAAGTAATAAAGACTATTTTAAATAAATGTTTTAACCTCTTAGAAAGTCTGCATGCTAACTCTGAATGAACAAGCCGTCATTCTATGGCTTATAGAACGACAATTGGAGCTTGTGTTTTTGTCCATCATGTGATGCTGGTGTTGATTCCCTGCTGACAAATGAACATTTAACACTTCCAGTGTTATCCTCTTACCTCTCCACACACTCTTTAACCACAGCGAAGTTCCCGTCCCCAATCACCTTGCCAACAATGTATTTTTCCAAGATGCTGGAGGCTGCTGGGTACTGGTTTCCATTAACTGAAAAGCAGAGGCAAATATTAGTTTAGCATCGATATGCATTTAGCTTTGCCAAAAACAAAAACTGGTGCAGATTAATAAATTAGACAATTTACCTTCTGGACTTGCTGTTTTCTCTTTGTGATTATTTATGGAGTCATTCCCATTCACATTAGGGGAGGATGTTTGAAATGACTGCGGTAGCTGCAGGGCACAACAAACAGAGTAGCAAGACTGATCGGTATTTACAGACGGAAAATATCTCAAAAGTATATAGTTGAATAAAATTAGAACTGTTTTAGCAGCTGAAAATCCTCTAGCAGCTGTTGCTCAGGGACTAATCAGGAGACTTGATTTATTAATTTAGGAAAAAAAATATGTACTTAAAATGAATGATCCCTTCTATATAAATGGAGACATGAGGCTTGTGCATTCTTTCCTTCAACAAGGCGTCTCATTTTTAATGTAAGCCTTTAAAAATTCAGCCAAATCTGAAATACTGAAACAAATCTTCTCCAATTCAATCTTTCACATTAAAGCATCACAGCTATTATACCCATTAAGTGTGACATTTTGTACTTTGCTGCAATGCACAGCAGTGTCGGCATGGTTAGTGTTAAACTTCTAAAACCAGGCAACCAGTTTTTGTATTACATCTACAATTATTTGTAAATAACCCAATAATGCATGTCACTGCAATAAATTGGTTTAATTTTTAATCATAACAGCAGGGTGAATTCAAAGCATGCTTTAATCGTGAGGCCCATAAAAAAAGTTTTTTTCTCTTAATATTTTTATCCATGTCAACCAGTGAAGGTGCATCAGTGAACGTTGGTGCTCTGCGGTATTCTCATAACGTTCATATGCTTCCTCATTCACTTTATTCTCTTGTCAGCAATCTTCACAGTTATCATTAAATCACAAAAACTCATTAGCCAACGCATTCATTTGGAATGGTGCATCTTTGACAAAGGAACAGAGAAATTCCAGAGCATGTTCGCCTGGTGGCTTCATTATTCTGAAAATGTTATGAAAGCTGCAGGGTGTAACTTTTATTTTATACTAAAAAAAGGTTTTTACATATTTGTTAAAATTATCATTATGTTGTGACAGTATCAGACAATTTGTGAGAGAAAAAAAAAAGGAAGCTCCTCTGCCTTCTCCCAGTACTAACTGGAAACACACCAGTCAGAGCCCAGGAGGCGTCTTACTGCTGTTAATCACACTTGTGCTCACCACATTACTTTGCTCTTTGCTAAGCCACAGCCGGTTCACCACAACATAGCCTGCCACAAATGCTAAGACTAGTTTGCATGGCCACCAATGACAATGGCTAAATGGTTTTCCTGCATCGGAAAGTTGATTTTCCATCATTAACATATTGAGTGGCATACGCAAGGATGGTTGACAGCGCTAAGCCCCTCCTCCTGGCTCTGATTGGTTGTTTTTGACCAGGAACAGTGCATTTCTTCAGACTGTAATAGTAGCTCAGGGAGCAGGTGGAGAAGCTTGATTTTTCTTTTTGCTGATTATATGTCTCACACTCTACTGTCACTACATGGTTAGAAAAATATCTCAAATTCCGGCAGAAGTACATGACAGAGCAGCAACACGCCCTGTTCCATCCTGTTCCACATGTGTTGGACGTGTCCCTGGCTCAACACACCAGATTTAAACAAGTGACTGCTTTGGTGAGTTTGACTCCTTTACTAAAAACATAATTTAAGGGTGTGCTAAAAAGCACAAGTTCTAATCTTTTTAAATTATTTGTACATTTCTCCAGATGAGAATGATCTATGCACATACTTTTCAAAACATCTTTTGAGACCACTTGACATAAAAAAACAACAACCAGTGAGTTACCATCTGTGTGAGAGCTAATTAATAGACTGAGTTAAAACACAATATGATCAATCTAAAGGATGCGGTGTTTTGGTTGTACTGCTGCTGTCTATCATACCTTTAAACGGGGGACGGTTCGTGGAGACGGGCTGGTGGGAGATGGAGTGGAGGATTTAGTAAACCTGTGAGCTGAGACACCGTTTACTGTGGAAAGGTCATACAAAGGAATCGAAAGGTCAAAGTACAAAATTTACTTTCAAGGCAAGGAGCATATTTGTGAAACTTTACTTCATATGTACAAGTACAAAAACATTGTTACAGCAATGCATCTGAAAACTGTAGAGAAATGTTTAGACACATTATCCTTTGATAGACCTCAAAAACATAGTTTGCTTTGCTACAGCTGAAACCAGATATTTACTTACACTGATGAAAAATACTAAAGAAAACAGTGTATTTTTATTTTGTGTAAATATCTGGCTTCAACTGCGCAGCTACTCAAAGAATGAATTGTAATGTTTGAAGTATTACCCTGGGACTTGATTGAAGACAAACTGGAGTGATGAATGGGTTTCCTTGCTGCAGTCAGCATAACAAAAATATAAAAAGTGAAATGTGTTTATTAAACTCAGAGTAGTGCAAAAAAAAAAATAAATACATAAATGCTGTCCAAGCATAGCTTAGAGAATTTTAAAAACATTTTGAAGATTTTTTTTAGGGGGTGCTGTGAAGGCTTTAGACCACGCCCATAATATTTTGGGGCTCATTCGTATTGGGGGCTGGGTTGGGATTGACCTTACCATTACCATGCCCACACCCTCCACCAAACACTGTCAGTGCTTGAGGCCAAGATACAGTAAAATGTCTTCTGTTATTGGACAAACTGTCTTATTAATTAGGTCACAGGGGTCAAATATGTCAGAGATCATGTGATGATAGGAATTGACCATTGAGTTTTTGCTGCTCTGGCCTAAAACTGCCTTTACTATGTGGCTAAATGTGTGAATCTCTTTTCAAATGCAGAATATCTTACTTTGCAAAAGAGTATCACTCAAGAAGGTCTCTTATTTTCTTAATGTTTTTCAGTCAAACTATCACAATCAATTTTGGAAATATGTTCTAAAACAAAAAGGATCAAAGTGTTCCTCACCAGACCCGGGGGACTTGCTGCGTCGCGAAGGTCTGGGGCTCTTACCGGCGCAGTTTGGAGTAGTAGGCCGACTGCAGGATGATTTTAGGACTTTGCATTCTAGGGAACCAAGGGTTGCAGATAAAATACTCAATGTGGCATCAATCGAAGGGCGGAAATATATTTTATGTGTGCTGAAACATGCTGGATGCAACACTCAGTCAATGCTGAAGAAACTTTAACAATCTGTGTTGAATAATGTTTACTCCTGAGAAGTCGAGAATACATCGGTACGACACACAAGAGTTTAAAGCCTTTTGAAGAAAAACTTTAACTTCGGGGATGATGGTGGCAACTGTAGTAGGAATTTGTCCCACAATTGGGGGGTTGCCGGTTTGATCCCCATTCCATCCGCCTCTGTCGTTGTTTTTGGGCAAGACTTTTCCTGGCACCTGGTGGTGGTCAGAAGTGCATGGTAGTTTGAGACTGCCCCTGAAGGTCTGGGGCCTTTTCACCAATTCAGCTGTGTGAATTGGTGACTGACTGAATATAGTGTGAAGTCCTTTGGCAAGTATATTCCATTTACCTTTGCAGGGAAGCTATTTTTTTTATCTTTAGCTGTTTCTGTTTGGTAGTTGGTAAATGGTTGGCACTTGAATAGTGCTTTATGAAGTCTGAGTACTCCAAGGAAGGCACTTGACATTTCTGTCACACATTTACAGCTACATTGTAGCTTACTACCAGAGAGCTGCCCTGGGGCAGATTGGCAGACGTCAGGGTGCAATTCAATCGGGGCCATTGGGCCACTATTTGTGGCCACTAAGAGCAGGCAAGCGCGACGTGTCTTCCCAAGGACACAACGGCAAAGTGACCGAGACAGACAAAGCAGGGGTTCGAAACGGTAACCCACCAGTTATTTGTTAAAATTTTCATTTTGCTACACCTTTTAGCTCTTCACAGCTCTTCTAATTTGTGTATATTCATTCTCTTCATAACGTGTATATGAAAACACACCCAACCCCTTCTAATGTACATGTAAATTGACAAAGTATACTTAGCTATGTAAAATATTTTAGCACTTTCTTTCCCTAACAGAGCTCAGCCAGTGTAGGACTTAGACTTACTTTGTCATTACACAAAGATATGACAGTAGCTGTGCATCTATTACAATCATGCGCAAAACTGTCAATATTCCCCTAATGTCGGAAAAACACAATTTTGCAATTGCTGTTTTCCATTAAATAAAAAACACTATTAAAATCACATAAATAAGTTTGTCCACATAAGTAATTGAAAAACATGCCATGCTTCGTCTCTCCAACTACTTCCTGTCATTATCTTCTTTGTGGTTTTCACCAGCAGTAAAATTTGGTTGTTGATCATGTGACTCATCTGATGTGAAAAAGTGTTTCCATTGCAGTTTTGCAAAATGAGCCAAGTTCAATGCGTTCCAAAAATCCATGACATCCGATCATCAAAACATTTAATGGCAAAACTTGGCATGTTCCCATTATGTGAATTTATTTTAGAAATGTCAAATTGTGCAATTATCTGGTCCATGGAAATGCAGCTACTGACATTGACAACAAAATGTTGTTCATATGTGACCCATATATATACATATACACAAGTGTTACTGGTGCAGGTGAAAAAACTAGAATATTACACAAATAAAATATTGCTAGAAATATTTAAAAATAGATTGGCAGTCTCTTTAGCTTAAGCAGGGAGCGCTGTGCCCTTTTTGTTTCTTTAAACATAAATCTTATAAGTGGAGCAAAGGAGTGTAAGTGGGGCGAAAGCTGCGAAGTGTCACTGAGTTTTGTTCGTTGACCCGAGTTCAGTTGCACATCGTGATATGCTGCCTGACTGTAAGCTAACCTGACCAAAAATAGTGATTAGACAGGATGTCAGTGCTGCGGACAGCAGCAATAGTAAACTCCCTTTTCCTTCCCTAGAGCTGATTTCATCTCGACTGAAGGACACAATTGCTAAACCAGGTCACATCCTGCCTGTGCACTGAGACTTTGAGTCAGCTTTCAAGCACCGCTGTCAAATTAAACACACTGGAACTAGAAAGCATGCAAAATTCTCAAATTTGGAATAACATGGATCAGAAAGCAGAAATGGATGCATTTTAAAAAAAGGCAATTGAATTAGAACATACACAAACTACTTGTTGGTTAAATGAAAAGAAAGCTGCAGAAGACAGGGCTTGGAATAAGAGACAGAACTACCGGCAACAAAACTCAAAAAGTGCATTCAAAACTTTAAGTTCACCTGTAAATTTTAGTGCTTTTTAAAGTTCACTCAAGCTTTGCTTGAAAGTCAAAAATGTCGTTTTGTTAGTAGTGCATGTTAAGTGAACGTACCAGTCATCAGGGCTGGCGAGGCCTTTCCGCTCTGCTCCAGCACAAAGTCATCCTGGGCGTAGCGGTACTTCTCTGGACCACAGGCTATGAACACATCATCATCCCCGAAAAAGTCTTTCAGGCAGGTAATCTGGTAGAAGGAAACAATGCTTACCATTAATATCGTAAGCATTTTTTTCATTAGGACCTTAATGAAAAAAGTGTTTTCATTAAGGTCCTAAAAGGAGTTTAGTCATTAAGAAATCCTCATGTCAAACTTGAAACATACATTAAATACAGGTTTGAAACACATACAATGCCATGAAAATCACCACAGAATTTTACCCACATTTTATTGGAACTTCATGTACTTGGGAATACTTAGTTTTTAAACATTTTTACCACAGATAATAGAACAATGGTTTTGTGACAAACACATGTTAATTGAAATCATCATGTCTGATACACATCTCACTGTTAAATCTGCAGTATGGAATTTTTAGAAAAATATGTTTCTTGCATGTTTATTAAAACTGTCTCTACGTCTTAACAATATAATATGAGGAAGATGATCAATCTCCCCCCCCTCCTCCGAATGCTACTGTTGCCATCAGCAGATATGCACAATTCTTGAATAAAAACAACCAATCAGAGAAAAGAGGAGGGACTTAGTGCTGTCAATAAACTTTGTTTACATGATGCTCAATGTACTAATGGTGGAAAATCAACTTATTTTATCAGAAAACTAATAATCTGCAGTCATGCTAAAGCTGTTCTAATTAGCTTTACTATCGCATACACGAGGATGATTGACAGTGTTAAGGCCCTCCTCCTCGCTCTGATTGGTTGTTTCATTGCTTGGAAGCAGGGGATCTAAATTTTTTCTGATGATCTGTCTCATACCATACCATCATGCCATAGTGACAGTTTTAACAAAACTGTAATAAAAAAGGTTACATACTGCAGCTTTAAATGTGCAATTTCCCAAACCACAAGTAGAAAAAAACCAAGCTAACTTCAAAGTCTGAGCTGACACTTATTTCAATTTATCTTCATACTGTTTCTCTGCTGCTCCAAACAGTTATATTTTACACCAACCACACACACCCCCTCTATTTAGAAGCTAAACTTACATAATTAAACTGCGCTCCGGCACACACATACACAAACAGAAACAATCCCTTTGTAGCTGTAGATGGACATGGAGGAAGATAAACGAGAAGATCCCTCGATTATCCCACTTCCCACCTTGCATTTGAACACCCTCATCCTGACCGGCTTATCCTGCGTGTGTGTGTGTGTGTGAACACGTATCTGTGGGCAGATGGATTCTTAAAGGAGGACATGGCGTAGGAGGGGAGTGTGGGTTTGACTTTTCAGGATGACTACTACATGAGATGGTGGCTTAGGAAAGCTTAATGACTGCAGTAAAGCATAAGGAGGCAGGATGGAGACAAAGTACTGCGACACAGAAGGTGCTTTGTAATTGAATCAAAAGAGCTAAAATGTTAACTTTTAGTGGGTTCATGTTTATATCCAGTCTCTTTCACAGCAAAGGCGAAGCCTTGGCCTCTTTAACTGGCAACACATGCAAAGTTACAGTCTAAGCAAGGGAGAGCTGGAGTCTGTAATTAGCTGCTGCAGACCGTTTGGTTTTAGGAAGCACAAGTGCATCACATTCTTTACATGAGCTCTTATGCTGGAATTTGACAGCTGAATGCTGCACTGTTTTGTTGGGTGTTGGAAACCAAGAGCCCAAATAGTTTGTCACGCACATGTCAAAAATAAACCTGTCCATGGAGATTCTTGGACATTGTCAGGATCAGATTAATACCAAGTGCTGAATCAGAAGAATGGTGAACTATTTTTCTTGAACCAATTACAGCAATCACGTCATTTCCTAGTAGTTCAAATATCTAATGGGGACTAAAAAGCCTGCAATTCTTACTGTGTTCAGGCATGACAGTAAGACGAGAACTGGATGATTCAATCACTAGAGGTACAGAAAAAAATCCATTCTATAGAAAATCGTAATTCCCAGTGCTGGACATTCTGAATCAATTCCAAATGCTCAAAATCGATTTGTCTGCTATTTCTTTTGCAAAATTATACTTTTAACAATTCTTTTGATTTTCTTGTTTATTTAAGAAAAAACAGGGAGCTCAACTAACCTAATACGGGCAATTTAAACTATAGAATTTTATGCACACAAAGGATATATTACAAAGTATTGAGATTACCTTTTGTTATTGACCAAATACTTATTTTCCACCCTTATTTGCAAATAAATTCTTTAAAATTCAAACAATGTGATTTTCCCAATTTTTTTGTTCTAATTTTGTCTCTCATAGTTGAGGTCTACCTATGTTGTCAATTACAGGCCTCTCTCATCTTTTTAATTGGGAGAACTTGCACAATTGATGAATGACTAAATACTTTTTTCCCCACTGTATGGGCTGTCAACACAAATAGGGGAAGTAGCAGAGATGCCAATGCAGATGATTTTAAAGCCCCTTATTAGATCCACATTGGCTTCCCCAGCAGCTCTGCAGAACCGTAGCCTCATTGCATCCACGCTACAGTCCACTGACATACTTTTCAGTAGGCTGATATTTCTGGATCAAAAGTCACTTTATTCACTGGCTAAAAGCCATAATGAGCCACATTACCAAGAAAAAAACTTCAAGTATATAATCCCAGTGAAATGAGTTTGAGTTAACTTTTTTAAATTGAATTATTACCATCAGACGATAACCCAAGTTACAGAGTTGAACCTGTATTTAGACTTTTGAGGATTTCTTCAGCAGCTGCTAGGGAAACACATATTAACCAGAGGAGGAAAGGATTCATCTGGTAGCATTACCTGCTTGCCTTCCAAAGTGTAAAGTCTTCTCACAGCTCCGGTGTCCAGCTTGACGGCATCAGTAATATCCGTGAGCACCTGTTCAAAGGAGTGCGCCGTTTTCTTATTGAGGAGAATCCGAACCGCTTTGCGAGGCCTGACGCCACTGCGAATCACCGTGACAAGTTTGGGTCTGATGAATTCCTTGGATTCCCGCTGTAGTTCGCTCTTTAACTGGTTAAGGGATGTGAGGGAGCGCGATGTGCCCATCTTGCTGCCTACTGACCAGTTGGGATTGACATTCTTAGTGTAATCTACGCATCGAAATGGCTCGTTGGAGGCGCACACGTAGCTCTCACCTGGAAAAAAAAACCCAGTAATTTTTGCACAATCAGTACATGGATTTTGCAGATATGTGTACTTATTACCAAACAATAGTACAAGATGTGTGGCACATCATCATAACCACATACAATCAAATCCAAAATACCAAATACCAAAGTAATTTTGTTGCCAGTCTTAATTATTGTATCTTTACTTAAAGTGTTTTATCATCTTGTTTGCCTGAAATATGTTTTCTATTATTGATTGCAGTGGGTTATAATCATATTGTTTTTCAAATTATATGCAAGGCAGGATTTTTGTCTGCGATTGGCAATGCTTTCAGCTCCAACCAAGATTTTTTTTTACTTCAAATTTACAAGTCTACTCACTAGCCATGTTGCTGTTATATCCTTGTAGTGGAATTTCATTTGAATACCACGTTGTAAAGTAGAGTAAGGTTACTGTTAACTAAGCTAGTCTAGAAGCAACCAGATTAGTTTAGTCATCTGGATTGGGGTTAAAGTTCACCAAATCATTCAATAAGCTACAACAGCCAAATGCATTTAGTGTTTAACAATAACAAACCTTCCAAATATATTTCACATGCATACAGCTAATTGCTTAACTATACCAACCTGTCTAAAACATAATCCATGGATGTACCATAACTTTCTTCAGCTAATTAGAAACAAAGCTGAACTAATTATTTTTGGACCAAAGAATCAGCACAGATTCAGCAATTTCAGCTGGACGCTACTGTTCAGGACCAAAATCTGAAAAGTGATCTGAACATTTAGAAACACGTAATGACAATTACAAAGTCAGGCTTCTGTCACCTTAAGAACATTTGTGGAATTAAAAGACTAAAGTCCCAGCAAGCTGCAGAGAAACTCATCTGTTTGTTAAACTTTAGTCACATTAATTACTGAAACAGTGTCTTCACAGGTCTGCCTAAAAATTCCACTCCAGTTGATCCAGAACCCTGCAGCTTGTTTTCTCTCTAATACTAGTAAAATAAAGCCCATCACCCCAGTTCTAAAGAAGACTAACACCAACAAATGGTCCACGTCAGATAAAAACGGCAAGAGCTCTTTCTAGAACCAGTTCAGTATCTGTTTTACTTCCTGCATATTTTACAAGCAAAGCAGTTAAAAGTTAGTGTTTCGTTCAGTAATCCTGCCCAGTCATGAGGGGCACACAGGGGAATGATGCTTGATTGGGTTTGCACACTAAAGTCCAATCTGGCTCTATTCAATGGGCCCAGAGTGTTGGGCTGCACACTAATGTGTCCCAGGACTGAGTAAACAATGGAAAGGTGTAGTTTTATTACAAAACCTGCTTAAAAAAAAAATTAAGATTCAGTTTAAGAACAGCCGCTGGCATCCCAAATAACTTTATCTCTACATATGCCAAACTAGTGTCATTTTAGTATGTGGATCATGAGCTGGCCTAAATCCTTCACAGTGTCTCTGGGGAACTGGTACAGGAAATGAGTGCAGCCCAGAGACTCAGAAGTTAGGAGGAGGTGAAATAAAAATAAACCAGTATACAATAATAACTCCAGTAAGAGGTCAGTGAATCCTGAGGTATCATCAAGCAGTAGCCCTTTTTTTGTTCCAATGGCTTTAGTGCAGATGAGAGAGTTGTATTTTTTTCTTCTCCATTTCTACCATAAATTGGATGCATCTACAGTCTGGTGCCTGGTCTGAACCTTTTTGGAGGACAATTTTAGACTTCATAATTCATTTGATTTGTTATTCCTGTTGTTTTGTTTCACCGGAATTGCGAACGTTTTTTTGTTTTTTTTACAAAACGTTCGCAAATTTTTAAACAAAGATTTGCAGCATTTGTAATGGAAACCTAGCTACAGTTGTGCAGCGTGGCCACAATCCTTAATTCACCAGGAATTAGGATTCCTGGTGAATTCTAATTGTGGTTGTACTCTGACAAAATGATAAAAAAGTTGAAAGTGTGTGAATACTTTATGTGGAACTGGTCTTCTAAAGGGGCTACACAGTGGCATAGGTTCGATTCCCGGCCTGGGGTCTTTCTGCATGGGGTTTGCATGTTCTCCCTGTGCATGGTGGGTTCTCTCAGGATACTCCCGATTCCTCCCACAGTATAAAAACATGACTGTCAGGTTAATTGGCTTCTCTAAATTCTCCCTAGGTGTGAGTGTGTGTGTGTGCATGGTTGTCTGTCTCTGTGTTGCTCTGCGACAGACTGGTGACCTGTCCAGGGTGACCCTGCTTCTCGCCCGGAATGTTCGCTGGAGATAGGCACCAGCACCTCCTGACCCCACTAAGGGATGAGGGTGTTAGAAAATGGATGGATGGTCTTTTAAAGTATTCCATTTAGATTTTTAAATTAGCATGTTTACCTACATGGACAAAAAAAAACTTTTCTGCCTTAAATTGACTTTAATCATCATGTATTGTGGAGGTGCTACAATGTGGATCTTCTCTCCTGAAATTTGACAGTAAATTCTTTATCGACCTTACCCTCCAATAACTCATCCAGGCTGGTGATCTTCCTGCCCCCATCCACCGTGTACAACATCCGGACCCCCTGGGGAAGGTTGACGTTGTCCGACAGGGACCGCGTCAGCTCCATGAGCAGCGCACCCAGGGACCGGAACCGGTCATTGGATACGGCGTACACCAAACCCTTGAAATATTTGTCCCCGTTGCGATAAAAGCGCACCTTCCGGGCTTTTTTCTCGGAGGTGAGAGACTGCAGGGTGCGCGCGCGGTAGAAGCTGCAGTGCGTGCTGTGCGCCGGGCTGGGCACGAGACCGCCGCCTCTGGACTTGGTGTGAGACCCCGCGCCCGAGTTGGTCTTTGGAGTCCGTTGGGTCCTGCCTCGCTCCTCAAAGTGCTCGAATTCGATACTTCTGCTCAGATTCATGTCGTGTCCGCCACTTTCTGCCTGCCCAACAGAAATGAGAAACTTTTACCCAGAAAGTAGAGAGAGCGCGTTTCGCTCAGTGCAAAGTCAGCTTACAGGTGTGAGTGTCAGGATATTGAAAGTCTGCTGTGTGATGAATGACAGATCCGACGGTGTTATTTCTTTAAGCGGTAAAAATGCAACGGCACCGAACCGAGCCTCTTTTTTTCTTTAAATAAATGATGCGTCAAAGTGTGCGGGTCCGCAGTTAGCAGAAAGATTACTGTGAAATAAATAGAACTTCACAAAACAGAAAGCTGCACAGCAGACGTGAAACATTCAGGCTGATCTTTTCCTCGCATCCTGTCCGGCTTACTATCTGAACAGCCTGTCAGATCAATAATGACACAGAGGAGGAGGAATCGTTTCAGCCTCGGGGTCCTAATGCCCCTGAATGCGCCAGAAGAAATATCCAAGGTCTAAAACAATTATTATTAATGTTAAAAATGAATGTTTAAAAATAATATGTACAAGATTTACCTGTAGATAAAAATGAGTGATGGAAGATATAACACATTTCTGTATTTGAGACAGTCAAAACTCTATTTTTGGATCTGATTTATCTTAAACCATCATCAACGATATTCAAAGCAATAAAATGTTTAACATGAAATTAATAAATTGTCAGTAAGAGATGTAAGAGTGTAACTCAATTTAAAATACTGTAAGAAAAGTACTGTAAGAAAACAGTACGGCATGGGTACCATTTTTGGGGATGAAATTATGGAATGGTCTTAATATATGCATCTATGCAAAGTAAAAACATGAATCAATTTAAAGGAGATCTATGATTAGTTATAACAATAATCTGATAAACATTTATTTCAGGAATTTTTTTTATCATGTTCATACTTTTGTATCTTTTACAAATTCCAGTTTATTTATATATGTTAAAACTGTAACCATGTCACGGCAATATATTATAAGACAGATAATCTGTGAAAAGATCAATCTTCTCCACTTCCTCCCAGTGCTACCATGGCCTCTGAAGAAATGCCCAACCAAAAACAACCAATCAGAGCCAGGAGGAGGGTCTTAGTGCTGTCAATCAATCAAATGTCCAGAAAACTGCACCTGAAACACTGAGTTCCTTCAAAGCTAAATACATGGAACATTGACCAACATAGTCAAGGATTTTTTAAATTTTTCACTGTCATACCACTTTTGTTTGTTTGTGGTCTGAAATTCGGACTCGGGTCCCAGATTAAGAAATATCTGATGTGTGTTGATGATTTTTGATGATTTTGACAATGGCACTTGGGAAAAAAAAGTAATGTAACTTCATGATCAACTGTTTTTCACAACTGTTGACTACATTGTGTTTACGATGTTTTTTTATGTTTTCACAATCTAAAACACTTTGAATTGCCGTGTTGCTGAAATGTGCGATACAAATAAACTTGATTGATGGATAAGATTTTACATAATGCATACATATATGCATTACACACATCAGGAATTTCTTCAAATTGCACCAAGTGTAAATCAGCCATGGAGAGTAGATATCCACGTTTACGAAAGTGTGTAAAATCATACAGGCATTCTGGCAGGGCAGCATGTAGGGGCATTATCTCCGCAACAGGACAGACAACCTCGTCTAATCCTGTGTCTCCTGGGCACCTTGATATTCACATAAAGATCAAACATTTCTTGTGGATGCTGGTTAGATCTTTCCGGGTCAGGGCTAAGACCAGCCTCCTGGCTCTGATTGGTTGCTTCTAGTTAGCACTAGGAAAAGGCAGAGGAGTTTGATTTCTTTTTTTCACAGATTATATGTGTTATACTGTCAGATAGTAACAGATTCAACAAATATGTAAAGAAGAAAAATAATTCTTTAAAGTAACTTACTGCAGCTTTAAAGTATTTGTCTGTATTTTGCAGTAAATGATGTACATGCCAATGATTTATCTGTATTTGTGCGGTATGAGTTGTGTTTTTATTGTTCTTTCTTCCCTTTTCTGAATAATCAAAATGTCTAATGTCCATAATATTAAAGAAAATTTATCCATGGTTTTTTTTGTTTTGAAGTTATTGGCAAAGAGCACCACATCTGTGCAGATAAATATATATCAACACACTTCAAGAGGGATAAATAACTATTCGTTTGCAAACATATGATTTAAAAGGTTATTTAAAGAAACAGCTAGCAGTTTAATAAATACTATATATTTGTTATTTCATACAGACATGGGAAAGCAGAATACCACTGTGCTTCCTAAACATATCCTGAGGGTTGAAATGGAAGCGCCAGTGGCTGTGGATGCATTGTTTCAGCTGCGTTTGCAGGAGGAAGCCCTGGAGGAACCTAATATGAATTGTCTTCCTCCAGCAAAGGGAAATCCTGTACAGAACAACAAAGTGAACCTCCTGATAAAAATCTTATAAAGTGTAAATAAATGTTAACTGCACAATGTAATCCTTTTAAAAGGTTTTGTTCTGCTATTGTCTACTATTGTCCTGCTGGAATACTAATGGAGCTTCTTTTTTTTTTTGAAAAATGAAAATGACTTCCAATCTGTGTCCAATTCAAAGTAAATGACACAAATGAGTATTAGTGTATTAGTGTAAAGTACTAGTATTGCACCTTTTGAAACTAAAACTGGGAATTTCTGAACTGAAATTAGTTACAATGTTCATAAAAATGACATGTATAAAAATTATCCATAACACAGATATTATGAGTGGCATCAATTGTCAGTTTGAAAGATTTTCAGAGAGAAAGATAAATCTCTCTCGCCCTCTTGTGTTTAAATAGTAGGGATGCAAAAATCAAGATTCTTTTTTTAACAAATATTTAAAAAAAAAATCCAAAATAAAAACTGTAAAAATGTGAAACCAAAAACAAACAAATAAAACAAACTGTATTATGAAAAACTGGTGCATAATTTACTAGACAACAATTTGCAGCTGTCAAGACCTTTTGGACCAAGTCTTTAGTTCAGGCTCTTATTCTTTTTTGTTTAGGTATTTTAAGAAGAAAACTTAATGGAGAGAATATAGTTTTATTTTCTGTATTTGTTTTTTACTCCGTTTATTTATTTTTTTGTTTAACTTTTTTGTTTATGAATCTGTTTAGCACTTAGCATTCCGAGGTACACTCCATTCCAACAGGTGGCGGTAATGACTCAAAACGTTGCTTTCACAACGACAAGAAGAAGAAGCGAAGAAGAAGCTTCATCGAACTGGAGGGATTTTCAGAGCGGTGCATTGCGGCTAACATAGCTAGCAGGAGCAACATCAGCCTAACAGCGAACTAGTTTGTGTTTACAAAGAGCACCACTAAGGTAATGTCTTTTTACGTCCAGGCTTTGTTTTATAAGGATTCCCGAGCATGTTGCGGGCGACCGTTAACCTGTCAGTTTAAACTGTAGCTCCTTTTTATGAATAGTTTATTAGAAGAACTATTCCAATAGAGCAGTGCAGCAAAAACAAAATAGCTCATAAATCTGAGAACTTAGCTACATATGAGCTCTTTAATGTGTGCTTTTTACATCGTTCTTCTAGTTTGTTGAAGAAGTCCGCTTATGCACTGGTATAGTAATTCCTTTTTAAAAAATATTTGTCTATCCCATTTGATAAATGCAAAGATTAAACATGTATATTGCAAATTTTATGTCTTTTCATTTTGACTTTAAAGTTTAGGGCTGTATCCCTCTAAGCACAACATCCTTTTTTACTTGTTGAGGTTAGATTTAAAAAGTTCTTGGAAAATATTATTTTCCATAATTATCTTAAAGTTGCTAAGTCAGATTAGGTAAGCTTTAATGTTTATGTTTTTTTTCCTTCTTCATCCCAAAACAACCTTCTGCTTCCGTGTATAAACTAACTATTGACAGCATAACAGTAACTATCTGCTTCAATATGGATTAATAATTGGTTATAATGTAAAAACCAGAATGTTTTTTGTTGATAGTCATGTGAGAAAGAAACAAAGTTCAATAAATTATTCAAATGCCAGAACAGAAGAAATGTTTGGCATCAACCAAAACGGACAGAATATTTTAACACCAAAGACCATTTTTTATTTTCCCACAATTTTGTTAATAATAAAAGGCGGGCAGAAAAGTCAAATAATTATAATAAAAGGTTATTTTTAACTCAAAGGAAAACCTCCATGTATGCACACATTGACACCTGTGGCTTATAGAAAAGTGTGTCCAATAGATTTAATTGTTTCCTTTGTCAAACTTATTGGGTGCAGGATATATTCAGGTGTGCTAAAACAACAACAAAACAAACAAATAAATAAAACTTTATTAATTGTACAATTAAATGATTTAATGGATGTAGCAGGTTTGATTCAGCAGCATTGCAAGAGTATCCAATAACACATGTCTCCCTTACCTTTACCTCATGTTTATTAACCTCATATATTGCATCACGATACATGTTGTTGGTTGAGTCATTCATAAGATTATTTTGTATTCAATCTGTTATGAAAAATGTAATGAAAAAGAATTATATGTACCTAATAATTGCGATTAATCCTTTTCAAAAATCTCTTATTACTTGCAATTGTATTTCAAGGTTATCATAGAATCCATCTGTTTTGTGTTTTTTTGTATCACTGTTATGATGATTTTTACTCATATTTTTGCCTCTTCTTAGCGTTCTTACACCTGGGACATTTAAAATGGATCTGGAAGATGACACCACTATTTTAACGACCCTGAAGTCCTTTAACACCTTCATTAGTCGCCATGAGCATCCACAGCGTCCATCAGAGCAGTCGGGGAGCGGGAACCTGCAGCCTCACTATAAACGCAGCATGGAGGTACGAAGAAGAAATCATTTATATAGAGCTTTGCTTATCAAAACCACTAATTAGCCTTAGCACTGGCAAGTTGGATTGCATTTCATTTAATGAATGAATTTATTTATTTTTAGTTTTTGGAAGCAGCAGAGAGGGTCCACTCTCAGCACCGTTACCTGCAGCTGGACCAGGAGAAGAAGCAGATGGAGCTGAGTCACAAACGAGCTCGCTTTGAACTTGAGAAGGCAGCTTCTGAAAGTGCAAGAAACCTGGAGGTACAAGACAAGTTTGGTGTCTATTAGAGATTCACCAATTTGATATCAATATTTGTATCGGTCCCAACATTGGGAAAAAAATTCCAGATTGGGTATCTGACAATGTGCCAAATCCATAAGGACAGATCTATTCAGTCTTTGTGCTCTGAGTGACGTCATGCTTTATTTATTTTACTTTATATTTAGAAGTAATAATTGAACTTAGCGAGCCATTTGGAAGAAGGTTTGTTGTTTTAATTTTTACATGTTTGACCAAGACAGTCAACCTCTTGTTATTGTCAGTTTTAGTTTATTATTATTTATCTTATATAGACTAATTACACTGAGTAAAAAAATGAAAGTTGTTTTTGCATGTTTACCCAGCTTGTGAAGCTATTTGTGTATTTCAGTGTCCTGTACTGGTGCACAATTATCAAATGAATTTGTAATTTAGTATATTTACGTTCGTGTTTTAAAAAAGGAATATTTTAAATCCATTGAGCACTTTTGTCTGAATGGGATCGGCCGATACTAAACCTCTGATGTCGGCGTCAATGTTGTAAGTGAAAAAAGTGGATCGGTGCTTCTCATTATTCTATTTTAATTGACGTTTTGTTTGACATTTATGGCAAGAAATTGATTCGTCAACGTCTCAATAAATTCAGATTAATGATGTTTAAAATCCCATAAAACTGTGCTAATTGTTGGGATTATTACTTTTGCTGTTTTTCTTCTATTTTATATCTTATTGCTGTAACATACATTCACAGCCATACAATTACTTAAAAAAAAAAAGCAGGGCTGAAACGATTAATCAGATTAATTGCATTTAAGATAAAAGCATCTTTGTCTGTAAATATGTTTTAGCCAAAACTCCTCAAGAAGCTTCAGATTTACTAAAGGAATGTTGTTTCTATTTAGGCAATAAAACCGTTTTCCTTTTTTTTTTTTTTTTAGAAAAAAGGATTTTAATTTGTTTGTATTTGCACATTTTTAATGTATTTCTAATATTATAAAAAAAAAGCTTTTTTATCAGACTAATCGTTGTAATGATTAATAGATTAATCAATAACTAAAATAAATCTTAGTTGCAGCTGTAAAAAAATAATAAATAGTTTTTAACATCACTTTATCATTATCACAAAATTAGAACAAAATATAAAACTTTAAGTCCATATCGCTCACCTCTACATCAAGCACAGGCATATTTGCTTCTACTTAAATAGTATTTGCAGCAAATTTTTACCTGCCAACTCTGTCATCATAAGAAGTACCAAGTTGTTATTGATTTATTTATTTTAAATACTGCAGCATGAAGTTGACCGCAACCAGGACCTTTTGGGGCGAATAAAAATATTGGAGGAGCGAGAGAAAGAAACACGGAAGACCCTGCTGGAGCAGGTCGAGGCAAACGGTTCTCTCCGCAAGAACCTGGACAGCCTCAACAAGAAGCTGGACGAGCGAGACGCCAAACTGACGACAGCCGAGCAGGTTACACACACATATACATATACACACACAGAATAAATTCTCTATTTTTGGTCTCTCTTGATCTCCATATTTGAATTTCCCGCCGTATCCAGACCGTCACGTCTTTGAGAGATGAAATCAGAGACCTTTGGCAGAAGATTCAAAGCCAAGAGGGAACAATTTCTGCCCAAAATCTGGAGAACCAGGAGCTGCAAGAGCAGCTGGACTTACAACGCAGGTCCAGAGATCCTTCCATTTCCATCATGGCCGTCCTGCTCCTCTACACTGAGGAAATTGTTAATCACACACAATTACTCTTTTTTTAATTATTTTTTTTCTCCAGAAAGTATTTAGAAGCTTCTCAACTTTGCCAAAGCCTCCAAGCAGAACAGTCTTCTTGTTCAGAGCATATCATCAAAATCAAGGTACAATGCACTGACACACACACTTTCTGACTTTTTACTTTTACAATACACAAGTTACAACATTTTCTGCTGAAAACCCCCCCAAAGATCTTGCATAATTAATACCCACCAAGTCAATACTTTCCAGAAGCGCCTTTACAGCAAAGAAACAAATCATGTGTGTAAATTAGTCAGAGATGAACACGATTGCATTGATTCATTTACTTCTAAATGCAACTGGTAATGAGAAATAAGTAAAACATTTATTACATTTAATAGAAAAACCCAACATCATTCCCCCTCAATTTCACAATGAATGTGCTTTTTTTTTGTTGGCTTATTTACATCAAATCCTCGTGACATTAAAGTGATGTTTTCAGATTCAATATGACCAACATGTCAAGGCTCAAATGACAGAAATACTTTTGGAAGCTTTTACACATTTTTTAACCTATTTTTACACTCATCCTAAAATGAGCACAACACAAACTTTTGTAGATTAAATTAAGTCAGTAAAATAACGATGACATGTTGAGTAGCTGCAAAAGGACAAAAAGGGAAAAAAACCCCTTTAGACATTCTAGTTTTAATTTTCATACTCGATAAAATCAGTGCTTGTACGTATGTTTGCAGTTCAGAATAGTTTAGCTTCGCTTTGATTAATTTTCTGTCTGAAATCGCAGGAGCTGGAAAGACGCCTCGCCCTCCAGGAACAAGATATCGCCATAGTGAAGAGCGTGAAGTCCGAGGTGGCAAGAGTTCCAGACCTGGAAAAAGAGCTGAAGCGCCTCAGGGAAGACAACGCCTTTCTGAAGTCCGTTTGCTTTCTTTCATTTGGATTTATCCCAAACTTTGATTATAGATTATGCTTGGACCCCCACATTCTTCAGGCATGTAATATCAAAACTGAAAGGGATTTCATTAATAATACGTATTTGCAGTGTGTTAAGCGAGAACTGTCTCTATGAACAATAACTGAACACATTTTGACGGCAGACCAAACATTTCATTCTTGCGACTGATGAGGAGTTTCGGGTTTCTCTTCTGAACAGGGACAGCAGGGAGAATTGCAGCCTGCTTAAGGAGGAGGTGGAGGGACTGAGGAGGAAACTGGAGAGGATGGAGAGGAAAAAAGAAGAGCTGGTCAACATGGAGCTGGAGAAAGAGGTAAACTGTCTGTCTGCTGACACAGTTACTTACAAAGAATGATGTGGATATGAGATTCAGAGTAGGAGAATCTAAACCAGGACTTTCAAACTCTGAGCCACTGCTAAAGTATCAAAATGTTTTTTTATATATATATCTCTCTCTCTCTCCCCATCCACCTATGGGAGACTTTTTACATCTTTTGAACACATAAATGAATATCTTTGCCTTTGTTGTGACAATAAATGATGTTTGGTCATTTTTAGAGGCTGGCTGAGAAGCTGCAGGCCTGGGAGAACATCGGACAGTCTACAGGACTCAACATAAGGTCAGTATGAGCACAAGAGCCCTGCTTAAAAATATATATATTTATCATCAATGTGTTTCTAATGAAATACAAAAAAGAAAACAAACAAGCCAGTAGGTGGAGCTTTAGTCTTTCTAAACGACAGAGACTCAGCTCACTGAAATGTCTGGCCAACTTGTTACTAAGAGAACAGACGGAGGCTTCCATGTGAGCAGCGAAGCAGTTCTGACATGTTGCATGCACTGAAGACCTGCGCATCACATGCATGCATGCACACGTTAATGCACATGAACCCATTTACTGTGGAATCGTCTCCGAGCTATTCCACTGGACGTGTTGCTAGGTGGGGCAACACGTCCAGTTTGTTTTACACCGTGTGTCGATGGAGAGCCAGGTGCTGCATGTTATTTTTGGTAAAAAAAAAAAAAAGGCTGGAAATGTGCTAACACATGATGAAGCACAAAACAAAGTGAGAGCTTTCTACCCGGAGCACGGGTCGAATTGGAAACCTGGTGTTTGATTGGCTCCAGCAGACTGCATCTGCTCGGCCGGGTGTTCTCAGCAGCTGGCTTCGCCCCGGCCAGGCCAGCCTCAGCACTCTGTCTGACATGATGAGACTGAACACCACGTTGGTCAGCACAATTCGCTTGGTCATGTTTAGTCCAGAGCCAGGGGGTTCCAAACTTTTCCATATGCGGTGCACATGGAAAATATGTAAAGAAATATACATTTATAGAATTTTTTGTGTTCAATATTTCATCATTTTCGCATTTATTTAATAGAAGTACTGCCTCAGTATTAATTCTGGTGAAATGTCATCATAACCTGCTGAATGATTTGTTTTCTATAATAATCTGAATTTAACTCGGTTTATTACCAGGATAGAGCGACGTCTCTTTGTTTTCACATTCTCCCTTCTCTTATTCTCGTATCGTGTTTTTTTCTTTTCTTCTGATCTCTCTGCATGTGCGTACGCTCACCACCCAGAGCTTTGTGTGTCTGCAGGAAACCGGAGGATCTGTCCAGGGAGGTGATTCAGATCCAGCACAGAGAAATTGCTCTGAAAGAGCAGAACTACACACTCAGCAGCCGGTAACACACACCGCCTGACTCACACACAAAATCCCCCCCTATCTCTCTTGTTTCAGACTCATTTCTCTCATTCTGTTTGCATTGCATGTCTCTCTCTCTCTCTCTCCATGCATCTATTAAGAGTCTATCTCTGTGAAGTCTTTAATTGTCACAAAGTTAATTAAAGTGGTCCTGACTCTGATAGCACTCCTGACGGCAGACATTGGTGTATGCATGCGTGTGGGTGTGAGTGTGTGTGAGGTTATGAGTGTTTGAGAAAGGGAATTTGCTAATTAAACTTGTCCTGTTTAGACTGAGGTGATGTCTGCAGGGACTGCATGCGTGCCGGCTGTTATTAATGCTGCGCTCGTGTCCAGATTTTGTTGGTTAACAAGCGTTTCTCTTGTGCTGAGCGTTTTGGGCTCATTACGACGCATTAGAACCAGCGAAACCGCAGGATGATGAATGGGCAGGAGTCTGCAAAGAGACTTCTGCAGCGTAATTATTAGCCTTCGCTGTAATTATTGTCCTATTGATCAAACTTGACACAAATCTCTGCCTCAAATGATTTCTGGTTGCTTATCATTCAGCCACAGAGGCAGACAGGCAGGTAGGTAGGTAGGCAGGTGTCTTTGAGGAAATATTATTAGAAATTAGGTTTAAATTGCTCTTCCCAAATTGTCTGGACTAATCCCTAATCAATCTGCTTTCTCCTTTCCCTTTGCACACAACCCCCTCCTCCCTCCATTCATTTGTGTCGGCCCGTCAGAATCAGGAGCTTGGAGCATTCCCAGTCTGAGGTCGGAGCAGAGCTGACCCAGCAGTGCGGCAGAACTGTGGAGGAGCAGAAGAAGAGAGAGGCTCAAGACGCGCTCATTCGACGACTACAGAAACGAATATTCTTGTTAACCAAGGTACCTGGCAATCAATAATAAAAAAACACTCCCAGTACTAAAAATCAGCAAGTTACTTGAAAAACTGCCCGCAGGAGGGACTTGAATCTCAAGACCTGCACAGAATTCTTCATCCTCCCATCACTCCTCGCTCTTCCAAACTGGCCGCTGGATATCATGTGACTCCTCTGGCTTGCATCCCGTGTTTCTTCCCACTGCAGTATTTGACTAGACCGCCGTGTGATATCGATTTCTCAGCACGTGTTATTCCCCAGGTCATCTACAATCTCTTAGCACACTAATCACACACAGTTGAAAGCAGATATTTACATGCGTTGAATCAGCGTCTGAAGTTAAATCAGACCAAACCTGTTTTGTTTTAGGTTAGACAGAATAATCAAAATGATTTCTGGTCGCTAAACACAAATTCTGCTTGCTAAAATCTGTTTTTGCCCTGAAGAACACAAATTCATCCATTAAGTTTTTTAAATGGTTTGCCGCCTTTTCAGTTTCTAATAACTGATTTTTATCTTTTATCTTTACCTTGAGGCTTCACCCTCTAAATACCTGCACTTACCATCACCTGCAGTATTTTACTCCGTGGGACGACTGACTGACCCATTAGGGTCGCAGAAATCTTTAGCCGCCAGATGAGGTTGACGGAAAAGCAATTTGGCAACAATAGATGGTGAAAACAGCAATAAGTTTTATCACTCTGTTCTCCCGCTCCATGTTTGTTTTTAAATTAAATTTTTCATTTTATCACAGAAAAGTGATAAATTGAATTTCCCTGCAGGTTAATAGGCAAACAGCTGGAAGCCCTCCTGGTTGGTATTTGGAGCAAACGCTGACCTCCAAACGTTCTGTCCGGCTTTTACTTGTGTTCCTAGTGACGTCTAGTTTTCCATTTCCTCTTGCACTTTACCTTGAGCACTTGGATTGTGAAGGCAACTTCCAAATGCATAACATTCATTTACATTGTGATGAAAACATTTTTTTTCTTTAGCGATCTGTGGGGGATTTGTCTGTTTACTTGAAATCTAACATAAAATTATTCAGTAAGTCTAGAGTTTGCTGCTGTCGTGCGACCTTTGCATCCAGAGAGTAAAAAAAAAAATTTGCTCAAAACCTTTTTTTGCAAACTGCATGAAAATCAAGGTTTGAATTTCAGAGTAGAGCAGCTGAAGATGCCATTGTGGCTCCACTTAACTTTCTGTCTTTTAAAGTGGCGGTTTTATGTATTTACCAAATTTTCACTTTTACCTTCATTTGTAATGAAAATTATGTGTATATCATAAACAACGTCAAAGAAATATGACTTAGCATCACAGCTGTATCTGACACCATGAATTTAACTCCTGTCTCTTTAAGAACCTGCTACCTTTTTGACACTCCTAAGTCAGCATTTCATCACAACAGTCCTCCTTCATGATGCCATTTACAACCGTTCTTAGGAGCGTCGGACTGAGAAGTAGTTCATTTGAAAAGCTCAGCAATGGCACATCTCCACCAGGTGTCCGCCGTTCGCTGCTGCTGCTAGTCGCACTGCATGCGCACTCCTTAAAGACGATCTCATTCAGACTCTTCCTGGCATCTCTCTTCATCCTCAAAGCTCTGTCTCATCTCCTCTGTCCTGCCCATGTGCTCTCGTGTTACGTAGAGCTCACGGCTGCACTTCGCCGCTGCCAGCGTCTGTTCGTGCGTTACAGAGATAACTCAGCTGGAAGTCCTCTGTCTGTTCAGCGTCTCTCACAGTGGTTGTGTGAGACTATTTCATTTTCTCATATATTTTGGTCGGGATGCTCCAGGGGAGTCTCAGAGCTCTCTCCCCCAGAGGGATTTTACCCTCTACGGCTCTGCATGGAGGAATGGCTGTGGAGGACATTTGTGCAGCAACTGCCCCTGATCGTCTCCATGCTCTTCTGTATGACCAGGATTGGACAAAGTTGGAACGTTGAATTCTTTTCAGCTGAAAAATTAGTCCCACCTTGAAGCAAACAAAGGCAATCCTGACATAGTTAAAGCATGTTTTTGTACTTATATTTGGATCTCTCCTGCTTGTAGAAGCAGTCCAAGCATTAAAAAATAACAATCGAAACAAAACACTATCCACCCGTTTTCTGTCAATAAGGTAATGTATTTTAGTGTCTGTAAAACCTCAGAAACGGCGAGCACTGCTCCTCACCTAGCAACCCAATGGGAGCTGGTCAGTTGTTGTCGAATGGCTGCTGGAAAAGACAGGTGTTGGTGTTTATAGGGTTTCCCTAAGAACATTTGTTAAGCCCTAGAGCAGCCATTCAGCAGTCCACTATGTTTTTGAGTTAAAGAATTTTTTTAAAGTTGAAAGAAAATGTGACTTTGTAATTATGTGTAATTGGAAGACATTTTGACAGCATTTAAACACCAATTATAAAGTCTTTAAAATTAACTGCAGTTGTTAGCATGTAGACCGGTAAAGACAGGAAGCGGTCACTGAGCTCCATTAAAGAAAGACATGTACCTCTGTGTCCCATCCTGACCACACATTGCCATTGTGCTTCCAATCGTTTCACCAAAGAAACTCTTTAGCCTGTCTTTGCCATCACTGTCACTCGTGTGTAAGGAACCCCTTACACTGCAGTGTAAGGGGTTCCTTACACTTTAGCCTGGTGGGGGCACAAGTAAAGCCTGGTGGCCCACCAGGCTTATAATACCGAGAAACCTCCGTCTTTAAACTTGCTGCTGCATGACTGCTCAAATGTTTGTGTTCCAGGAACGTGACGGCATGCGTGCTATACTGGAGTCTTATGACAGTGAGCTGGCGTCAAACGAGTATTCTCCTCAACTCAATAAACGAGTCAAAGAGGCAGAAGACATTCTGCAGAGGACACAGAGTCACAATGCAGAGATGGAGGTGTGTGACGACTGTCTAACTTATTTACTCTTCTTTTTTCTCTTTGCATATTTCTTATGTTTGATATTCTTTGACAGTTTTAAGATCTTAAAGTTTGTGTTGAGCGACCCAAACAAGCACTCAGGCTTTTATTTTTGGTGTCTTCTTTGGTGCAGTATTTTCCTTCACAGAGAGATCATAGAAATGCCTGTTCAGGCTTCTGGAAAGCCATTTTAGTGAAATGTGGTGCACATACTCCGCACCGCGTTATAATAATCTGTGATTGCGCATGAGGCCAAGGCTTCAGTTCAATAGGTCATCTATAAATCTGTCTTTGCTCAACTGTTAAGGGTTAAATAACCTATTTAAGGTAAATAAATGATGCCTAGACTGGTGTTGGGTAAGTGGAATGCTTATGCACCCTGTGTTAAAATAGGTACATTTTCATTTTTTGTGTTGGAAACACTTGCTTCTCTTTTTTTCCAACTCAGGCCCAGCTCAGTAAGGCACAAGAGGAGACAGGGATGCTCAAAATGCAGCTGCAAAAGGTAAGTATGCACTAGACTTTACAGTTTACCCGGTAGCCCTTTGACATGCCAACCCATAGCTGCACTGCCGTGGTAGAACAATTCCGCTAACTAAATGAAACCTGGAAATGTAGGTGGTTTTCATTTAATTATTGGTTTTCTGGTTGTGCGGCCCAGAAAAACCAGCAAAGAGCAACTCTAAATCACTTCTATTCTTCATTTTTCTTGCTCTCTGTGTCCGCTACGCTATGCACAAGTCTGTTGCCGTAGCAACGGACTGACAACAGCTCCACCAGTGTATCAAGATCCAACACCTAAAAACATACAAATATTTCTCACACAAAGAGCAGAACATTCAGTCTGTTACAGGGTCCTGTTTTCAGGCTTGATGTTTATTTTGTGATTATGAATAAGTGATTGTCCGAACACAGCGGTGGTTGATTAGCTAATTTAAATTCCTGCTCTACTGATGATCTGTCAGAGAGTCAATGTTTGTGGGTCATCATTTTCTTTTTTTTTTTTTTTTAACTGAACCAAGACTTACTGAATTCTGCAGCACATCTCCATCTAAGGTTTTACAAACTCAAGCTAGCATAACTGACGTACTTCATGTCCCTCTTATTTTTTTGTAAATAAATCTTCTTCCGGACCTGTGAAATGTGATACCCTTGTGCTTTATTCTCTAGTTGAAGTGTTCAAAGCATCCTGGCCCTTTTTCTTTCAGATATCAGCCGTACATTTAAGATTTAGTGCATTATGTTGATAATTTCACAATAGTCATCGTCTGCAAGCAGCTTTTTTCCCCCCAGCGGAGAGCTGGAAGGGGCTCGTGAAGTCACTTTGCAACGTGGCTTCACAGGGATTTGTCTGCAGGCTAAAGTACGGCCCATTGGTGTAATGTTGGTGCACCAAGATCATTTTATCTTTCTCTTGTCTGTTCTAGCTGGAGCTTGAGTTGGAGACTGTAAAGACGCAACTGGCTTCTTCCGCTGACTGCAGCTCTTCAGCGAACAAAGAAGAGGTTGACATACTAAGGTATTACATTTATACGACTAGTTTTAATTACTTGGGGTCTTTGCAGAATTTCAAAAAGGGTGTTCACTTTAATCATCTAAGTTTTAGACCTGGCTTAATCAACTTGGTTAAACACATTGAGGCAAAACCATGGTTATCCTTGTTTTGCACAGTTGTTCACAGCACATTTTTCACTCCAATCAATCATTAACATTCTTGGCTACAGCTGTCTAACTAGCCAGCTTCTTTAGCAACAAGCTATGATTTATTTCTGAGTTTTGATTTGCTATAAGGAGTAATCATCAACATTAAGAGAAATAAGTGCTTGAAAGACATCTTTCTGTCTCCAGAAACTTCAGTTTTGTAATGAGGGAATAACATACGATGATGTAAAGCATAAAAATGTTTATTTTTACATAACGCTTTGCCTTTTAAATATATGTTTTTTCTTTTTTATCTTTTACTGAAATGTCCAGAAACCCTGATTAATATATAATCTGAAATTCTAAGTCGTATAAAGTCCATGATTGCTTTGATGGTGGTTTATTAACAGGCCCCATCCTGACACACATTTTCTGTAATGGTAATTATTGCGGTTGTAATTGCAATTTCCAGGCAAAAAATTGAAGAGTTGGAGAAGGATCGACAGCGTTTGGAAGAGCAGAATAACATTCTGGAGATGAGACTGGAGAGACACAACCTGCAGGTAGGCAGCAAACGTCCCTCCAACTGGCTTTTGTAATGGATTTACTCGTCTGGCACAAAGGAACAAATTTAATAACCCCAAGGGTGGCGGCCTGTCCTGTACGCCGCCGTGGATTGATGCAGGAAAATATATTTCATATCTGATAGTTTTTTTTCAAGCACAATTGGACCCAGGTGTCATTCCAACAGCGTCCAGTTAAGTAGCCACAGAGCTGAAGGTGGATTAAAACCCATTCTTTTGTTGGATGAAAGGATTACAGTGGACACAGATTTGGACAGGGGTGAATACATTTAGCTGTTTAGTTTTGAAAGGGGCGATATTATGTGTTTTCTAGACACATAGTGCCAATTTATAGCACAATCAAGCAACCATGTAAGCTTCAGTTAAAAATACCATATATAGCATTGAGATGCTATATATCAAATATGACCTACAAGGTTTCCTCCAGATGATTTGCTAAGCCCAGTGGTTGGGTGCTTGGGCAGTCATTCATCCAGTAGCCTGTTGTGTTTTTCAGTTAAAAAATGTTTAAAGTTGTCAGGAAATTTGAAAATATCACTTGATAATTATGTTATTGGAAGATTGACACCTGAACACCAACAATAAAGGCTTACAAAATGCAAACATTTTAAAAATACTGATGTAAATAAGAAATACTTAGCCTGGTGGGGGCACAAGTGAAGCCTGGTGGCCCGCCAGGCTTATGAAACACTGGTGGAAACCCTGACTTAAAAAAAATGTTTACTTCCTACTTTAACGCCTTGAAATATAGCCTCCGCCTCTTTAAAAGCTTTTCCTATTTCTGTGACTTTGTCTTCAGACAGTCATCTCAACTTCAATCCTCTGTTAACCCTTTAACAATGTTTTCACCAACGTTGCACTGAGAAATAGCTCCTAAAATGAACTCAGCAGATGCTCAGTTCCACCAGGTGCTTGCTAATTGCTTCTGGCTGGTCTGAAGGAGCTGAATGGGGAAGTTGCGGTAGCCGTGTTCAATAAAGCAGAAGTTTGGAAGCTGCAGCTCTGAGGAAGAGCTGCGTCTTGCACCTAGATGTAAAATGTCCATCTAGGAGTTTTGCTCATATGAGAATGGTTGACATGGGAGATTAAAGGATTTCTGAGACTTGCGTGAAAGATTCAAGGCAACACATGGATGTTTTTGATGAGGGAATAATTTTAGAACGTAAAGTACGAGTTGATTTTACATAATACTGCCCCAAAATGTGATAAAATTATATTATTGCTGACAGGTAGTGGGATCAACACTGCTGACACAAATGCACACATTTAATTGAACTATTTTAATCTAGCAAAATTATTTAATAACCTTTTGTCTTTGCCTGTGGCTGTTTTTATTTTGGGGTTCCCCCCTCGTCTCCCAGCCTCCACATATTGCTTATGTATGACAGTTCATGTCTCCGCTCAGATTCTGTAACTCCTCCTGACTTAAACTGCGCAAAACTAAACCTGCCAAGGCACTTTAATGAAACCAGTGTGGCCGAGCGTGTTGGCTCCATTTAGCCATGGAGTAAATGAAATCCACATCTCTCCAAGCATGACCGCTACGTTTAAGGCAGCGAAGGGGTGAATTTCTGCACATTTCAAGGCTACTCAGTCAATGGATCGGGTCGATTCATAGGAGTTAATTTTTTTGACTCCCTCAGTGAGAGAGACCTGCTCAACAGTCTTGCGTGGGGAGCTGAGTGACTGGCTGGTGAGGCGATGGAGGGTGGAAATCAGTGACTGAATGGGTATGAGTGAGTGACATTCAGAAGTGAATGCCTCAAAAACCTCACAATGAGAACTTTCGTTACACCGACCTGCACAGATTGCTCTAGCCTAACCCTAAATTGACTCCGTCTTTATATCATTATCAATCTCTCCATCTCTCTTTGTCATGAAATATGTCATAAAATTGCTTTTATTCATTAAAATTGCTCTAAATTGTCTAGGGAGTCCAGTAATTTGTCAAGATACAAAGGCATTAAACATTTCAGCATTGGCGGCAAAAACCCACTTAAGCCAATTAAATTTTCAGCAAAGAAGGAATATTTAAGGCAGCACAATGCCTAGGAAATACCTTGTTTTTGTAATTGGCAAGCACTGTAGCTGAGAGATTTGTGTTATTGATCAGATAAGGATACCTGATGGCAATTGGAACTAAATTTAGTCATATTCTATCTTCACAGAGGTAGAATAAGCAAACTTAAAGTCTATCTCAACATGACCGTAAAAAATAAGACAGGGGATTCTCTTCCCAACCTGCACCTTGAAGAACTTTAAACAATATGCAATACAGACATTAAACCGAGAGGTCTCAAGAGATTCAAACTCTAATTCTATTTGAAATGTACATAAACAAGCATTAAACTGGTTGCATCAATGTGCAAATTCTGAAACTGTGGTTTGGTTAAACATTCTTGTGATTCTGTACCAGAGGTTAGTGATGAGCAGGAATTCCCCCAGAAAATCTACTAATCCTGGTGGTATGGGGAAGTATATATTTTTTTTAATCAATCACCATTCAGCTCCTTCAGACTAGCCAGCAGCAGTTAGCAAACACCTGGTGGAACTGCACACCTACAAAGCTCATTATAGGATCTACTTCTCAGTGAAATGCTGGTAAAAACTTTAAAGGGTTAATAGAGGAGCCATGTTGTGATGACTTCCTGAAGGCGGAATTTCAGAAAACAGAGGAGTTTCTTAAAGAGACAGATGCCATGTTTCAAGACATAAAATTACAAAGTCAAATATTTTTTTTAAGTCAAATTGGATTAAGTAGCATTTTTTATAACATTTTTATAGCACAATCAAGTAACATAGTTACAAGAAACATAGTTACTTGATTGTGCTTTAAAATGCCCCTATAAAATCATCATATCATGAGGTACAAACATAAGTACTGGAACTGTTTGAAGAGGCTTAAGTTAGATTGTGGTGGGTTTTTCTTATTAAGTTTTAAAATTTGCCTCTGCTGTGGATGTGGTTTTCAGCTTTTATCATATCTTAATAACACTATTAAACGTTTGAGTTTACGTTTTCAAATCCAAAGAGGGAACGAGTCAGTGGAAGGCTGCCTGCTATTGCTTTTTAAATAAATTAAAACAGACTTTGCTGGGGCCTCACTTGCCACTCTGAGTGAAATATGATCTGCCACTTTCATATGCGTGGCCTCTGGGGGAACCCATAAATGGATTATTGGAAGTGATAACTGTGGCTTGGAAACGACAAATACCAATCACGGTCAAAGTTCTTAAGTAGCCACCTGCAAACTCTGCCAAAAGATTGCACAGCTTTCTCACTGTGGGAGATTTTGAGCTTTCATGCCACATAAAAGATAAGGCAGTGCAGGAAATCTTTGATTAGGATTAGCTTTTGTCGACTGGCCAGCATATTCTCCTATAAATCTTCTAGGTAGAAGGAGGAAGCTTCCAAGCCCTGCACTCTCTCAATGACAAACAATCTGAAGAGGTCTGAAAAACCTCTTTTTCAAAGGACCAACATTGATTGTCGTAGAGTGTGTAAAACACACAAAAAGAGTCTTTTTTTTCCTTTGAGAATATGTGGAGAGAAAATGAGTTTAGGTCAGCTCAGCAGACTAATCAGAAAATTTTGTTATAGTACTTGAACATGACAGGAGTCCATTTTTCTCCATTTAGATCCATCCTGACACATTTTGTTCTGGCTATTTAGGAAATCAGGTGACCCAGTTTATAAAAGCAGGCTGATTTAAAAAAAGAGAAAAGGGAAAAAAGAAAAGATCAAGTGGTAGTAGATTGCCTTTTCATTCCACCTTGTCCATTCTCGCCAGAGTCTTAAAACAAGCTCTGTAAAGTTGGTCACATTTAGAGCCAGACCAAGGTAAAAGCAAGGTCTTCGGTGCTTAAATGCTTAAATTTGAATTCAGTCCACAGATCTAAAATTTCACGTTTGTTAAAAATAAAGCACATTTCTTTTAACAGTGCCACCTAGTGGTCATATTTAGAAAACTGTACACTACTTGTTTATGATGTGATTTTTTTTCCCTCCCTCAACTTTGAGAGTTGATCAAATGTGAGGCAACATACAGCACACTTGATAATCGTATTTAAGCTGTGGCCTCAGGGTATTGTCTGGAACATATTTGCCAAGTATGGTGTAATTTAATCCAATGATTATGCAGAGATAAACTTTCTGATCCCATAGTGTCCCTATAACCAAAATGTCCCAAAAAAACTCATTACGCAGGGATGTCTCATTGTTCATTACAATCAGTGTATTAATTTCTTATGCAATCATGAAATGTGCTGAAGATGTGCATAACATAATTGACATGTACTAATCATTTTGATAAAGGCACTGACTCAACAAAACATAATGTTTGTTATTGACTGTTCAAGTGGTGACTGTATGTTGTTTTTATGACTTTTTATTTTTGTCTTTTTATGATGTACAGCACTTTGAATTGCCTTGATGATGAAATTTACTATACAAATAAACTTGATTGTTTAGCACAAAAGTTAACTGTCAGTGATGCCCAAAAGCAGAGTGATGCAGATCCAAGGATTCCAAGGATTAAGACAATTCAATGTGTTTGATTGTAGGACTTACAGTTTAAAAGTTATTAGCTAAAACACATTGACCTTTGCTAGTTCTTTGTCTGAGCAGTGGTTAGCCTTCTCTGCCATATTAGATGTCTTCTGTCATTTTCTGGCTCTTCAGCCCAATGTGTTTTAGCAGAAAGTAATAATACTAATAAGGAGAAATCTGTACAATTACAAAGGGTTCCATGCTCCGCTGCAGCAGTCAAATTGACTGCATAGCGAATCTGTGGAACAGCATTCAGTCGCTAAGGGCGACAAATGTTTGTCTTCCACCACTTGGTGTTGCCGTTACAATTTAGCCTAAGTTCAGGCCCTGGCCGTCTCCAAGCCGCTAATGCGACCAAGAATTGTACATTTGAGTCCTTATTTCTTCAAAATCAAGCGATTTCCTGGACCTTCCATTGGTTGTTCTGCCCCTCTGTGCACTTGGAACCCCAATAAAGGAGTAGCAAAGGTGCTTGAAGGGGAAGTTGGCTCTGCCACCCTTTGAAAGCCCCTGCTGTATATTAATTTTAAAAATACCCTGCGAGAACCTTTTTGAGTTAGTCTGACTTTTTGACCACAGAAAGTTTCAGCAGTAAATGCCAAAAAAACATTAGTCTTGTTGACATGGTAAATGCTCTCTTAATTACTTGTCACAAGACACAAAGGTCACCCTATCACTGGGTTTTTATTAATCACAGCCCATTCTGTCTTTCTGCTGCTAAATAATCCATCCGTGTGTTGTATATGAAATTTGTAACTGCAAGATGTTGCAGCAAGTGTAGAATTTTCTATTCTTGTCTTTTAGCTTTAAATTTTAATTTAATTTAATTTAATTGGCCGTGTGTTCCTTTTTTTAGACATGCAACCTATTGGCTGGCTATGCACATTGTTTTTGTTATCAGTTTCAAACACAGATGGCATGTTAACCAGCTCTGGATTTCCCCTGAAACTCAAATGCCTGCCGGTTTAGATGAGATAGATTATATTGATAGATTAATAGATCAATTGATCTCACACTCCCTCTGGGATTTTCCTCCAGGGAGATTGTATTCTCCGATTATCTATTATCATTTAATCAAGCTGAATTCAAACACCACATTTGCATTTTCAAAACCTTTGAAGTTGCTATTTAAAGCGTTGGGTGGTTTCTCTATAACATCATCTTGTATATTTTGCACAAAAAAACAACTATTTTATCAGAACTGATGTTTTTGTTACTAAGTTTGTAAAAAACCATCTGCAAGCTTTTATTCAAATGTGGTTCAGCTTCTTCACTCTAATCAGGACGAGTCCAGTTAACACTCTTCATTGTTGAAGGACGAAGTAATGATCTGTTCTTCTGCTTGGTTCAGGGAGACTATGATCCCGTCAAAACCCGCGTCATCCACCTGAAGCTGAACCCAACAGCCGAGGCCAAGCAGCAGCGTCAGCAGGAAGCGGAGTCGGTCCAACAGGAACTGACGCGTCTGAGGGAACTCGTACGTTCCCTCCAGGAAGGAGGCGTGGCTTCACATGACGACTCCAGCGTCCCTGGCTTCAGTATCAACTTACCCCCATCCAAGGAAGTGCTGGGTAAAAGTCCCAATATGGAAACACGTCATTTATGAGTGTTTCAATGCTGTGATGAAAGCACGGCAAAATAATTGTTTGTAGTATTCAAACAGTTTTATGTCTTACTAGTTTAATACAGACTTGTAAAAAAGATTGACGTTAATAAAAAGAATAAATGTTGAGCCTTGCAGCTGCAGTAAAAGGTCTTTCAAGGCCAACAGTGGAGAAACGAACCAACGTTACAGGAAAACTATTTATCTGATTTTAGCCATGCTAACTAGCCTTAGCATTTGCGGTAGGTGGAACTGTCGGGGAAGGTGTGAGCAGCACATACACAAGAATGATTAGCAGACACTCCTCCGGGCTGTGATTAGTTGTTTCTGACCAGCAGTGGTACATTTGTGCAGATGGCAGTAGAACCACTGGGAGGAAGCAGAGGTGCTTGATTTCTGCCTCAGTTTTAACCAATGTGTAAAAAACATGGTTTTATAAAATTAATAATCTGCAGCTTTAAATATTCTTTTGATTACTAAGAGAAATGTTGTAATAAGCAAGAAATGAATTAATCCCATGGGAAATAAAAATGAACTCAATGATTTCCATTCTGACGATTATTTTTGAAAGGCAATTTTGTTTACAGATTCTTCATCAGTTGTGTCCGTCATGTGTGTGCGCGCGTGTGTGTGTATGTGTATGGTTTCTTTTCCATTTTATTTATTGTTTTTAATTAGTTTTATTTCACTTAAAATGTCTTCTAGTTCCAGTTTTAAGTATTTTCTTAACAAAATTAAAGTTTATGTATATTTGAGACGGCAAACTTGCATTATTGTACAATTTATCTTACGTGCTTGAAAACAGTCTCAAAACAACAACAGTGTCGTTTATTACAATAACTACTGGGACAATTTGTCGTCCAGCTAAATTTGCTATGGTGACAGGCCTGGTTACAACTAGTTTATTGTCATAACCAGACAATAGACCAGCAGAATTTACTCAGCCTATAGCAGCATAACTATTTACTATAGAAACAAACTGAATTTATTTGATTTTTTGTTGAACATATTGAAGTGATACCCGGTCCTGTTCCTGCTGTAACGAGCATCCAGCTGTGGTTTTCCTTCTCTCTGGTGTTATTTTATGGTGTAGATGTAAAAGTGAGCAGCTGTACTCAGAGCAGGTTTATGTTAATTGTTATGTTTTGCTCTAGATTTACGTAAGCAGATGGAGAGCTTGGAGCTGAGGAACCAGAGGCTGAAGGAGGTGTTTCAAAAGAAGATCCAGGAGTTCCGCACCGTCTGCTACGTCCTGACTGGGTATCAGATAGACATAACCACTGAGAACCAGTACAGGCTCACCTCCGTCTACGCAGAGCGCATGGAGGACTCGCTGCTCTTCAAAATGGTAGGCAAAAATACAGGGAGGACTCAATACATACCGGAGGAAACACTAGTAATGTCGACTACCATCAACGTTATTAGACCAAAAGTACAATTGAAAAGGATTTCACTGGTGCAACGTTCATAGACTGCTATATTTTAGGATTCATGTATTCCTGATCTCCATGCTCACTTTATTTAGCAGGCTTGATTCATAACAGTATTGTAGATTTCAGTGACCAAAGTCCTAAAATCTATTGTGATGGATAATGTCTACCTCAGTAGACACGTGATCAATATCAATAGGTAATACAACCGATCGTATTCAATATATAGATCCGGAAGCGCACAGCATTCTGGGAGTTGTAGGCAGAGGAAAGGCTTTATCTTCTCCAGCTCTCGCAGTGAGCTAAGCAAGGCTGGTGGCATCAACAAAGTCACACACTCATTGGTTGCCTAGCAACAACAAAGTCGTGGAGTGAAAACTGCCAAACTATGGATGAATAAGTTTGGCAGAATTTCAGATACTTTAAGTAAAAAAACTAATCAATAATTATTAACATTGACAATTATCGATATAGACTGAAATGAAATGTTTATATCGTTTTTCCTCTGTGATCATAAGCAGTGGTGGACTGTAATTGTACTTTTTCATGTATTAAGTAGATTGAATTGATATTTTTGACTTTAACTCTACTACCTTCAGACTTTAAGATTTGTGCTTTCTATAATGTCGTCTTACATTTGTTTTTCTTACATGTTTTTTAACAGGTTTATTAGTTTTAAAGTATTCAATGACTGAAACGACTTAAACTTTGAGTAATGAGATAACCCAGAGCTTTCTTCCGGTTATCTCGTAAAGTTCTAAATTGAACTCTAAATGTAGAGTTCAATACTGATCAATCGCTACATTTTATAAATACAGAGCTGATACTTGTCTCATTGAGCTGAGAAAATGAGTGGAAGAGTTTTGTGTGAATGATACAGAGGCTGGCAGAGTGTTGGGTCAGGGACACGGGGCTTTAATCTCTCTCTTGCTCCCTGTATGCTTGAGTACGTTCAGTTCTAACTGTACATGATTGTCCCTCATCTGTTGAGCAAATTCTTTACTTCTAGTGAGAGGGGAAAAAAATGTCCTTCCTGCATCTTTTTTCCCTTTTCCTCTTTTCATCTGTCCATTCAGTGCGAGGCACATTGATCCCATTTATCTCTCTGTTTTTGTTCATCTCCCTCGTTCTCTGCTGCTCTGCTCTGATTTGAGCTTGAAGCAGAGGGTAATCGCTGTGTTGTTGCTTGCTGGTGTGATGATGGGTGTCCTGCAGCTAAAATAAATCCAAACTGTGGGGAAATCATTTCCGGCAAGTTAGGGAGCAGGTCTAATATCTTTTTGGCTAATTAATGCCTTGCTCCAGGACAGATTTGAGTTCCGACAGGGTAAAATGTGACATAAAATTATAAACGGAGGGGATGAGAATGTGTGAGAATAGGTGTGTTTGTTATTACAGCTGCTGGTGTGCCCGGCTCGTCCACCTGAGACCCTGCTGGAGGAGACAATTTACTGCCAATATTTGTTGACCTCAGATGTTCATCTAAACACTAAGAACACACACATTGTATGCACCCTCTTGCTGTACATTTTCATGCTAAAGTGATCATGTTTGCCTCATTCTCACTCTTTTTGATACCAACCTCAGTGCATCTCACTGCTCATCCATTTACATGCACAGAGCCGGATGTTCACAGGGTTGTAAAAAGGTTTTAAAAGGTGATGAATGAAATGAGCAAAAAATAAGACAAAGCTGACTAAAACGAACAAAATAACAAAAACTGAAATAAATGAAAATAGTAATTCATGGTGAAAAACTATAAGTAACTGGACTATATTGTGCACTTATAAAATGAATTAAAACATACTGAAATTATAGGCATGATATCCTTAAGTTTTGTGTTTATGTATCTATTTTTTAGCCTTTTGAACTGATCAAAAATTGATTACACAAGCAGTTTATGTCAGCTGACAGAAATTTACCATACTCCATACTCCTCCTAACGCTAGCTGGTTCACAATACAGGTCTCTGAAAGTTGGCCCTCCTGCTTTTTTTTAAAGTGGGGGTAACTTTTGTTACAATACTTTCATACTACCATACTACCATAACTACTAAAAACTAAACTGAAACTAAACAATATTTAACGAATAACTAATAAAAACCAGCAAACACATTCTACAAACTAAGTAAAACTAACTGAATTAGACAAAAAGTCACAACGAAGTAAAAACTAAACCATAATGAAAAACCCTACACTATACTAAGACTTAAAAAGCAATAAATGTCATCTGACGAGGTACGCAACTACTTAGCTACGTGTTATTTTTCCATTTATATTAGGTACAGGTCTGTCTTATAATAAAGGTACACTGGACCTTCTAAAAAATGTGCAATCCCCTTTTATGTGGGTTGCACATGAGCTGGTGTGTAGCGACCCACTTATTGCTTTAAGTGGGTCACTATGCACCGGTGTGCAGTAACAGAACTTTAAAATTTTATCCCTTAGTGTACTGGAACAATTTTCCTACACTATGTTGGAAAATGCCTTTTCCAGTATTGAAATAAGTATTGGCTCAGTCTGTGTTTCCCCTGCAGTGTAACCTCCTCCTGTGTCGTCATTCTATGATCTACAGACCACCTGGGTCCAATCCGGCAGCGTTAAATGCAAATGCTTTCATCATTTTATATGAAAACATTTTTTAGAGTCGAGAGGATGAGGAGAAACAAAATGGCATTTTGAAAAGGAAGCGCAGAAGCCCTTACAAATGGGATTCTAACGTTAATCACCATGCCAACAGGGTTGCCAGATTATCCTGCTAATATTCCCCTTTCAGCAGAGGCAACCAAATATCCCTTCTATGATATATAAGCTGTTTAACTGGCCACAGTCTCTCTCCTCTACTCGCCATCTGTTAATGAATTCATCGCTGTGCGACACATTGATTGACATGTTTCTCCAACCTTCAGCCAGATTATTTTTCATCCCTCAAACATTGCTACGGTTTGGGAATCACTGAAATTGTTAGAAGAAGATTCTTGTCTGGTCATGCCCTGCCTTCTCTCAGCATGACTGAGGTCTGCCTCATTACGCCATGGCTGGAAGAATTTCTGTTTCAGTCTTTGTCATGGCTTTAGGTGTTGTTGCAACACTCTTCCTGCCTTTCATCATTAAAACTCTACAACACCAGCAGCTGACGCTGTGTGAAAGTTTGAAGAAATAATGTGATTGCTTACAACTTCTGCAACTTAAATAACAAGGAATAATTTTGTACGGACTTACTGCTAGTGATAATGATCATGAACAGGGCGCACCCCTCACTGCTTTTCAAAAGACCACCAGTGTCTCTTCTGAGCGCCTGAAGCTGACCGAAGTACTGGAGCTAAACTATTGTGTTATTGATATTGATTTTGATTTATGCACATATCTCACTACCTCGCTCTTATACCTGATCTTACTTTAAATTTAATTTAATCAAATATGTTGTGTTTTTTTTGTTTGTTTCTTAAAGGACCAAATCGTACAAGTTATGGTCAAACAAAATCCACAGCATTCATAAATGTCATTCTTTCATAAATTCCAATTGACGAATGAATTAAAGACTGACTCTGAATATTTCTGACGAAACTTTAAGGCTTGCGTCGTCTCAATTGGCATCAGTTGTTTTCAGTTGTAGATTGTTGCTTCGATTTTTTTTTTTCATGCATGTTTGAAAAAAATAAAGAAATCCTTTAACTTCCCTGCAACCAATCCTCCTCAGAGCTGCTTCTGCCTCACAGAGCAGCCCTCCCCTCCTACTCCCCCACTCAGCTCCTTCAGACTAGCTGGCAGCAGTTGGCAAACACCTGATTAAACTGTGCATCTGCAGAGCCCATTGTCAGAGCTACTTCTCAGTGCAACCCTGGTAAAAACATTGCTAAAGGGTTAATAGAGGAGCCATGTTGTGACGACTTCCTGAAGGTGGAGCTTCAGAAAGAGCAGGAGCTTCTTAAAGAGACAGAGGCCCAATTTAAATTAAGTCAAATTCTTTTAAGTCATGTTTGATATATAACCTTTTTTATAACAACTGATGGTTATTTAATTGTAAAGTGTGCGTGGAAAATACACACTACTCCCCTTTTAATAAAAGTGAGGTCTTGCTTTAACTGACATGCAAACATTTTTGGGGTTGACAGTTAAGAGGTTAAAAGGCTTTGGGCTTCTTTCCAAAGCCTACCTGTTGAGTGGAAGTCACTGTCTTCCACTCAAAGGTTAGACCATAAGTTGGTCTAACCTTTGACCAACTTATGCTCTTGTGTGGTACATTATCAAGTTTAAAGTGAATGAATAAACATGCTAGATTGCTGTTTGCTTGCAACTGTCTGACCAGGTGGTACACATTTACCAGACAATTAGATTTTGGTGTAATGTCAGCAATGCTCTCTTCATAGCTGTCCAAAATTGAATGTGGAGTTTGTGGGAGTTTGTGGGTTTCATACTTGAAGGTATGGTTAGTGCTGCTCTAATGCTGATTGGCTGCACACAGTGGAGGGTCCGTGAGAGCATTTTGATTAACATTACATCATGAATTATATGGATTTTCATATGTGCTAGAAGACATCCTTTTTGCCATCCCAGGGGAGAAACCTTCATGGTTGGTACTCTCAATCAGCTGTCAATCAGCCCGACACTCAGGAGCCAAAAACATGAAATGCCTTGAAATTTGACTGACAGTTGCAGTCCTTGGAGACTGAATCCTAAATAACCAACAACAGAAGACAACTTCAACATTAGATAAAATGAAACACTGGTATCAGAAGAAGCAAAAAATAAATGGATGAATAAATGAGGTTTCACAAATCTCAGACTCTGACTTCATTTGAGCAAGCGGCAAGGACATAGTGGCAAGAAAATTCCCTTGTACTTTAGGTATTTCAACTCTGTGCTTTGGACTCACAAAGAATCAGATAATGTTGGCACCTCAGTGCTCTTTCTTTTGATCAATTTTACAAGCATAGTGTGAAGCCTGACTGTGATTCTTTGAACAGCTAATCTTTGTAGGGTTCTGAAAGATGAAATATTACGAGTGTCAGAGTTGACTGTCTTTGCAGTATTGGTATAAATTTTAACCGGTTTAATTGTGTAGCTGCACGTAGTTTATCAAAAGCTCTGCTTGTTATTGACAGATTGGTGTTACATTAAGCAAAATATAAAAATCCCACTTTTAAAGAAAGTGGAAGATGATCTTCCTATATGGAAAGTCATACCCATATGACCAATGGGACGGGTTGCTTCAATAAAAAAGCTGCATTTCCATGACAAATGTGTGTAAAGCTTTCCACTAAAGTATATATATTAAAAAAACACAATTTTGCAGTTTCTGTGTTTTTGTTAAAGAAAAACATGCAATTAAAATCACATGTGAATAAGCTTGTTCACGTGATACTTCATTAAAAACCTGCCCCATTGTCCTCATACCACTTCCTGTTGTCTTCGACTTTTCTGCAAGTGGTAGAAAAGTCCGGTTGTTTTTCATGCGACTTGTGATGCGAAAGTAGGGTTTTCATTGCAGTTTTGTGAAATGCACTAATTTTGATGCATCCAAAAGAAGACCACACCTCATCCCAGCGCCAAAACTTTAATAAAAAATGAGCTTTTCCAAAAGCTCGTTTTTGGAATTATGGAATTATGTCAAATTCCATAATTTTATGGTGAATGGAAACGCAGTCAGTGATGGTTTTGCCGAGAATCAATTACTTGTCTTAAGTGATGCCAATCAAACGGTCATCTGGCTGGTTTAGAGTCTCTCTCTAAATGTCTGTGGAAAGATAAACCCTGCATGTTAGCTTAAAAACACAGCAGAAGACCAAATATAGACCAAAATATAGAGGAGGATAAGATCTGCTTAACTTTTATTTTCACTCCTTGGCTGACTGGTTACATCCATCCATCCATCTTCTGCTGCTTATCCGGGGTCGGGTCGCGGGGGTAGCAGCTTAAGAAGGGAGCCCCAGACTTCCCTCTCCCCAGCCACTTGTTCCAACTCCTCCGGGGGAATCCTGAGGCGTTCCCAGGCCAGCAGAGAAACATAGTCCCTCCAGCGTGTCCTGGGTCTTCCCCGGGGCCTCCTCCCGGTGGGACGTGCCCGGAACACCTCACCAGGAGCCATCCTGACCAGATGCCCGAGCCTCAAGTCGCTCCTCTCGATGCGGAGGAGCAGCGGCTCTCCTCTGAGTCCCTCCCGGATGGCCGAGCTTCTCACCCTATCTCTAAGGGAGAGCCCAGTCACCCTGTGAAGAAAACCCATTTTGGCCGCTTGTATCCGGGACCTCGTTCTTTCAGTCATGACCCAAAGCTCATGACCATAGATGAGGGTAGGAACGTAGATCGACCAGTAAATCGAGAGCTTCGCTTTTTGGCTCAGCTCTCTCTTCACCACGACGGACCGGTACAGCGCCCGCTGCACTGCAGCAGACGCTGCGACAATCCGCCTGTCGATCTCCCGCTCCCTTCTTCCCTCATTTGATGGTTTACAATACATTATAAAATGGTTAAAACATACCCCTAGATGAACAGACACTCATTTGTTCATTACACAGCTTTATTATTAGCTGTGTAATAATAAAGATTTTGGATCTACCATTCATTAGCACAAACATAAAATGATACGTACGGTCTAAAAGAACAAATATCAGCTTTTCTGTGGCAGCATGGAAGGAGTTTCTAAAAATGACAGTCTTCTCTAATCCCATACAGATCACATCAAGTGTCAAAAGTTACTCGATTGCACTATAAAACGGCACTATGTACTTAGAAAATACACAGTACCGCCTCTTTAGAAAGTTTGCTCAAACTGTTTATGTATGATCCTATCTTGTTTATGGCTTTTACGCATATTTTTAGCCTCCTGCACTGGATGATGGGGCTGATTAGCACCACTGATTAGGTATTTATGAGCTTCTAATAATCTGTGGGATAAATGCCTTAGATGTGAGGGAGAAATGTGTGAATTATTTTAACATTTTTTCTTACTCAACCGAGGGAGAATCATGGCTTGTATGTTACTATTTGTTAATTAAAGGTTCCAATTAAGACATGACTTAAAATCCATCAAAGCTTTGAGAGATTAGTTGCATCATTTTCTTATAGTTACATAAAGTTTTAGATGATGTTGTCTAAAGAAAAACACTTTACTTTAGGCTTTAGGCTCCTTTTTGTTAGTCTGTAGGTATGTGATCTTTTTTTATGTTCAGTTCATGCGTTTCATTGATTTATGGGGTTTGCCTGCATTAGCTATGTGGCGCCACATAATATGATATGAGGTCAGTACTTTGGCAAACTTGCACACCTCCAAAGCAGAGAAGCAACTACATAACTGACACAGTAGTAGCAACAGTAGTAGCAACAGTAGCGCTGACGCTAAGCTAATTCAAAGCTAGTTGCCCCTTACCACATTGCAGGTAAGGGGCAACTAGTGAAACACGAAGGATTCCCAGAATGTAAAGTGCAGCAACAGATAATGTGCTTTAACTTAGTTATTTGACATAAAATATCGGAGAGGTTGCATTAATGATAAATCCGATCAAATCAAGAGTCAAACACCGAACGGGGACAACAGGAGGCGTCACAATGCATCTTATCAAATCCCCAGTGGTTCACTCTGTCCGTTCTTTTCGAACAGCAGAAAGACAGGCAGAGTATCAGACCTCTGCTGATTAGCAGGGGGCTTAGTGTTTAAAGACAAACCAAAGGATCAACCAAAGTAAAGAAAACCTGCACAGAAAATTGTTTTTTAGTTAAGACATGTTTTTAGAATAACAATCCTCAAGTTTTACTTCCTGTGAGCTGCCAAGTCACACTGTCCTTTGGTCACACACTTCTGCTTTTGACGATCAAATAAACAAGCAGATACATAAAGACCTGTGCAATCTATAGCAGTTACTGGAAACTTTTCAAATATTCTTCACAGAGATTTTTTTTTATACCTCCCTTTACTTTTCCTCACTCTTCTCTCACTTCATCGACCCTTCCTCTCCAGCGTTCCCCTGAAATGAAAGAAAAAGATATAATCTCAAGGCCAACTCATTAAAGCCTACTTCCAATTAACTGTAAAGTCTATCACCTGAGGGAAGGTTGAGGAAATGGAAAAACAGGTAGTGAGTTCGAGCAGATATGTCAGTGTAGCCGATTAAGCGTACGCTGTTTATAAGGCGCCGAGCAGTTTGGGAAAACTTTGAAGGGAGAGGACAATTAATAAGGGCCAGTTTATGAACAAGGTCTTCCTTTAATGACTTGTCTCGATTTCAGCTGCCACTGTGGGGTGATTAAGAGTGTGAGTTCCTGTAAGATGCATCATAAGACTTCATTACCTTCATTTTGTTACCAGTCGTTGTTGGAGGGGAAACAAGCCAACCACCAAAAACAGATGTGTTGTGAAGATGTAGCATCCTATTGATGAGAAGTTCTTCCTGAGTCTTTCTTTCTCTGCCTTGACCTGTAAGATTTAACTAGACCATTTGTACATTTCCTACAGCTGTCCACAAACATGTTACTTTTTAACGGCTTATGATTTGACTGTAAAATAATGTGACTGACTCATCTAAAGAGAGTGACGGAGGACTCTTCTTGCTTTTATTCCTAAGGGACAGAACAGATAAAATGACAAGTAGGAAGGCAGAAACAGACAACAAATTAGAGCTGTGAGATGCATAGATGACTGGACAGACAGAGTCTGCACAAAATAATCGTGAAAATCGTAAGTCTTTCAGGGACCGGGCTCACTTTGCTCATTGAAACAAACCACTCATTTCTGCATTGCTTATTGCCATGAAAGTAAACATGAGTAATAAACACAAAGGCTAATGGGAATACAAGACTGAATACTTGAACTGTGTCTTGTTTTTTTGTTGTTGTTTCTTTTTTTTAGTGGAAATGAAACCTTCAAAGAGAAACCCGGGAGTTTAAAATCCCAGTGACAGAAGGGAATGTTAACTCTGATTTCTCCTGACAGTCTTCTGTCCTGCTTGCCCCCTGGGGAGGTGGTGCGCTTGTAGCTGTGTGTGTTTGTGTGTTGTGTGTCTGGGTGCATGCATGTTTGTCACTGCGTATGCTGGTTTGCGTGCCGACTCTCGGGTCCCACTGACTCTGTGGGTCAGTGTCTAGAGCATATGTCCTTTGTCTGGTCGGTAACGTGATACATAGCAGCAGAAATCCAGCTGATGTCCCCAGCCACAGAATGACAGCCCCCATGTACGTTTGCAGTTTGTTCAATAATTGATATGGAATGAATGTTAGTGATGAATATTTGCTGAGTTGGGTCTGTAGCAGCTTTACAAACATAACATGAGATGAAAATTACCAAGTCGGGGCACCACTCTCGAGAAAATAGGCAAAACAAATTCAGTCTGTTGTCTCAAGAAGATATTTGTAAGAATGAAAAACGGTGATTAAAAATGGTGATACTTGTGAGATCAACTAGAAATCCTCTCATTCATACTTTAGCTGAAGACTTTTACCACTGTTCACTTTAATCTTTCCTACTGCTTGTCATAGCAGCTTTCTTCTTTTCAGTTCCATGCTCTACTCCTCTTCCTCAGCTGCATCCTCCTCAGTAGTTTGAACTTTGGTGAAAGAAAGTTTCTAACTAGTTAAACTGCTCACATGGCCTCCGTCTTTTCTGAGCTGGCATCTAAACTTTTTCCAGTGCCATAATTTCTTTCCCCATCTTTTCGGGTCGCAATTTGGGTAACATTAAACCCAAATTGCGACCGGGTGCCTCCTTCTTCTCTTTTTCCTTCATTCTTTTTTCTCCCTCTTTCTCTTTTTCATCTCTTTCAGAATATCTGATTCTGCAGTAAAATGGCTTGTTTCCAGAAGCTCCTTGATTGGCAACAAAAATACAAATAACTGGAGAAAGTAATTAATGTGGCAAATGTTGCATTCAAAAAATAAGTAACAAGAACTTTATCAGTAGTAAGTAAAGAAAATGGGAAAAATTAGACATTTTTTTAGGAAAAGTAAACTAATATAACTCTTAGATTGGGAAAAATTTGGGATTGAATAATGGTTATGGTGTTAAATTGATCAATTTTATTTTGTCACACTGGATAATCAAATAAGTTTGAAATGGATGCAATCTTTGCCGCAATTACTACGTTACCAGCCAATTATTTTTATAGTTCTTGCCAAATATGGCATGATCAGTCTTCCATACATTCATCTTGACACTGCACCTGCGTATCTTGAGTAGGTTTAACATTCACATGAGTGCCGATTCTTGTTGGTTTAACCTTGAATGACTGAATGTAGCGTTGGAATCCAACATCTCTAAATACACATTAAAACTTTTAAGTTGATGGATTACAGAAAGGAACTGATGTAACTGAGGTTTCAACTTCAGTCAGGTTAGAACTGGACTGGATTACTATTGAACAATAGGAGATTGGAAAAACATTGACTAGTGCAGTGGACATGAATTAAGCTGCAATGGTCAACAGTAGTGATAAAGTTTGGGGTAGATAATGTGAGAGTATGAATCTAGGATTCAAGGGAGGATATTCACACAATACGCTTGCTTGTGTTTTCCATTTTGAAGAGTTAAAAGGAAAAAAGTGTCAGTGTGTCACTACATAGTTACAGTCCAGTACAACAGGAAGTCACTGATTACAACATAACATTTTCATAACACAGTTGCTAACTGAAAGTTATAAAGAATACAAATAAAAATGTGTCCTAAAATTAAATTGAGTATTATTAGTAGCAATCCTTGGTTAAAAACAACTGTTTCTTACATTTTTCTCTCATTTTTTTGATCACTTTAATATTGTACTTAAATTAAAGTAAAGATTTTTCTAAGAATTTCAACTTGAGATTAAAAGTCTATCATGAAATGTTCAAGGAGGCAAGTCTGTCAGACTGCTTACTACAACTGCTCACATGTTTTATGTATTTATGCCACTAAGAATCAGGTTAATCAGTTGCTCATTTTAATTGTCTATTATACCACTGACAAAATAATTTGTACTCATCAGTTACTTGTTGCTCATACATAAGAGAGACACTTTGAGTTTAATGAACAAACGGCTGATTAGAATATAAATATGGATGTTTTGTCTTTGGTGCTTCGGCACTGAGACATCCTGCTTTTAAATAAAAAAAAAAAAGGCAGAATCTGCATTGAATTGGAAAACGAGTAATCTGCATATCAGATGTTTTTTTTTATTATTTGTTATTCCTCCACCACCAATCAGCTTAGATGTTGTGCAGTTGAACTGTACGTAGGTAAAGAGGATGCTCTTTGTGAGACAGGTGTGGAGGTGAATACTGTAAATGGACTCATGGGACTAACGAGAGTTGAAGGTTAGAATGCAATCATTACCATTGCACTGCAGTAAAATTATGTGGCTAGAAATCTGCGCACTAAATGACATTGAGGCAAAGAGGAAAAAAAAATTCCGTCTTTAATTAGCATCAGAGCTCAGATGATCTCTGACTTTCATCATCTCAATAAACTATCCATCACATCCATGGTGTGATGCCTTAGCATTACAATCTGATGAAACAATGGTGAAAGGCTTCAGGCATAAAGAAAATTGAATATCTGTGCTTTTCTGGAGTGATGCAGTTAGTTATTATCTAACTTATTTAGCATAATGCAATTGTTTTAACTCCGTAAAGAGGGGAAGAAAATAATGGTATGCACTGTTTGCTAATAAGATAAAAACACCTTAAGCGGATGGGTTTAATTTTTGAAGGTGAGTCAAAATGTGCTTGTGTAAATTTCCACTTGAAATAAATAGAAAAACTGCAATTAGGAGTGCTAAAGCAAAGGTTTTAATGAAATCTGTAATTCAAATGAATTGTTATTGGATGGGACTCCTTGGATTCAGCATAATTTGAAATGAAACTTCAAGGAGTCGAGTGAAGGTTAAACAAAATAACAGAGAAATTAAGAAGGCCTGCCCAAATTAAGTGCAACTTAGAATAATTTTACATCACCACTGATTGTGAAATCTGCTGTCAAAACTCCTCCAAATGCGACTCCTTGGCTTGTGAAACTGTCATAGTAAGAAAATCTGAGGACTCCTACCTACATCCAGTCGTTTAAAACTTATTTTCCAGCAACACAAATAAGTGTACAGCTAACGCTACACAGAAATAGCTTAAAGACAACAAATTGGATGTCCTTGAGTGGCCAAGTCAAAGCCCAGACCTCGATCCAATGGACAATTTGTGGCTGGATTTGACTTAGTCACACAGATGCATGCTGTGTTCACAGCCAAATGGGCATCTATTAGATACTAACTTGATGCAAAAACGTTTCTTATAATACTTTTATTTTCATTTTGTCAGTATTTAATACTGATAAATACTGTAATCAGTTTTCACTTTGACTTTTAAGGATTTTCTTTAAATTAAAAAAAAACCAAAATTTGTAGATCATAATTGGTTTTTAAGGGAGCAGTATTCTGTAGAATCAACTTTTTTGAGCTTTATATAATGATTCATGTTAATTCCTCATCAGAAACATACCTCGAGTGTTGCTTTGATTTTTCTTTTAATGTTATGTTGAGAAATCCTTTTATCTCCTTGGCACCTACTCAGCTGTACAAAATTCCTGAATGGAGCCAGCTCCACATTCAAGGACGAAGCACTGCAGTTTCCAAGCCACTGAGCCTCTGCCTCACAGAGCAGCCTTCCACTGCGATTTTCCCTCACTCGGCTCCTTCAGACTAGCCAGCAGTAATTAGGAAACACCTGATGGAACTGCACATGTCAGCACATGTGGAACCGCACATCTGCTGAGCTCATTATATGAGCTACTTCTCAGTAAAACTCTGGTAAAAATGTTGCTAAAGGGTTTATAGAGGAGCCATGTTGCGATGACTTCCTGAAGTTTTAGATAGAGCAGGAGTTTTTAAAGAGACAGATGCTCGATTTCTAGGCGTTAAATTAGAAAAAAAAAATTCTTTAAAGTTACATTTTATATATACAGAATTTTTTCAATAACTCAAGTTAAAATAGTTACTTGATAGTGCAATTTAATAGCATTATGTAATTGAAAAACACATCATATTGCCATTTAAATGATGTTTTCTTATCTTTCCTATTTTGAAGCCAAGAATTAGACAGTGGTTTGCTTTTTCACAGTCTAAGAGCACATTTAGAGCCATGTCAATAATCTCATCCTGTTTATGTTTGATTCTCCACCTGTTTTACTCAGCATTATTGTGAATGATCATGGTGCCTGGAAAACACGTAATACTTCCCCTTTAGAAGCAGTAAAAAGGGTGAAACATGAATACTAGGTGAATACTACTAGCCAAAAGCATAAATTTAGTCATACCTTTGCTGTTTTATGGTCATAATCCATGTTGGAGTCCATTGTCTCTGCGTCTCACCGATTTGATTCCTTCATTTTGGGTTCCTGGATCCCGCGTTGAACATTCCAACGTCACATTCCCTCATTCCCTCATTTTACAGCAATTACACTTCCATAAAACAAATGAATAATGTTCGCTATGAGATTTTTTGTAATTGCCCATAGATTATGTTGGCCCTGATGGATGTGTCAATCATCCAGATGGGCCAATGGTCTCCTGAGAAACTGTCAATTACAGAGTCAGACTGGAGAACTGAAAGCTTTGACGCAATGAGGTCAGAACACACGGAGTGTTTTTCCACTGTACTTTGACTTTTATCATGAAAACAATTGTCATTTGTTAGAATGACCATCTATGGTCAGATATTAGTGGGAGGAAAAAGTATCTTAAGAAAAACCCTGAGAAGTTTTCAATACTAACGATGCGCTAAATTGTGCCATAATAGCTAACTTGGGGAAACAGTGATTCTTTTTTAAGGGAGAATGTTTTTTCTCTCCATTTTTTTCCACAGTGTTTCATTTTAATTTACTTAAAAAAAGAAATGTGGTTTTTTTAAACCTCTGGAATCTTGCATTCATTTTGATGCCACATAAATTCAAATAAATATTGTCATTTTTGAGCAGAAAGCCTTAAGGGGCTAAAAATTCTCCTTTTAAAATACAACAATTTAAAGGTGTTCTTACTTAGAGAGCTATTTAGAGGAAACAATGAAAGCCACATTTCTTAAGATGGAGCTTTCAGTGTATGCAAATTTTAAAACATAATGGTTTTTGTTTTGCTTTTAGCATACTCCAGCCTTGCAGGCATCCTGACGTTATCGTTCAGTAAAGGACTTTCTGAAGGTGTTTTATGTGCTCCTTTTTCTTCAATCCTGTTGATGTCAAGAGGAGCGTTGTTGTCATTCAGGCATCTTTCAGCTGCTGGGCTGGAAACGGTCACTATAAGGCACCACTCTGCATATCAAGTCAAAGTATTGATATCCTTTAATTGGATAGACAAATGAAAAGATAAATGGGATAATACTACTCCATTGCATTGCTGAGACTTTAACTTAAATTTCCTTTACAAATGTTCTCACTGCTATTACTAAGATTGAGGGAATAGATTTTCATCGCTCTGTGGCCTCTTTCCATTTTGAGCTCAGCATCTTGCGGCAGATCCAAACGTTTTTCTGTGAAGCACTTGTTGTTGTTACCCTCAGCCTTTTCGGGAATGCCATAAATCCTTATGTTATCTCGCCGTGCGCGGCCCTGCTGATCAATGAGCTTAGCCTCCATGTTGTCCTGGCGCTGAAGGAGTCGTTTAATTAGATATGACGTCGCCTGCATGGCTGTTTCTATTTCTTCGATTCGACCCTCTGCTTCAGCTAACCAACAAGTCGCTGGTCTTGTTGGATCTCCAGAAGCTGCATCTCTTAAGTTCTGCGAGTATACTATTCAAGCTGGCCTTCTCCATCACCCCCTCCTCGGCCTCGTAGAGTGGCGGTGGCGTCGTTGCTCTTCCTCATTAATGGTGGCTGCACCAGTCGTTTTCCTCCGTCGTGAGACAACCCCAGCCTCCATCTTCAGTGAAATCTCACTGTAAGTTAAATATGATTTGTTTTTGAAGTTAAGCTGCCGTCTCCTTGCGATATGTTTTTTAATTGAACATCACCTTCCATGGTTTTGCAAGGTGACATTAAGTCAGCCGTACAGTTCTGTTGACGCTGAAAAATATGCAGCAAACGGGACTTTGCTGATTTTTTTATAAAGGTCAGATAATGTTTAAAACATTTTTACTGAAGTGTGAATATGCAAGTAAGGGTTGATAAGGTCAGTATTTGGATACAGCTGTGGTTTCATTAGACCTTTCATTAATTTTGGAATATTTTATTCAATGAAGAAAAAGAATAATAAATACAAATCTATTCTCTGATTGAACTTATTTGATTTTTTTTTCAATGATTTTGTGATTCTACTTTAGAAATATTTGCAAGGAATTTTACACATTATTCGCACATTTATGTATGACAGTAAATGTTAGTTCTAGTTACTTGCCATATCTATAACAGGCTACATTAAAATAGTCAGTTTCTGAGAAAACGGTGATTTATATACTGGTTGAAGTCATGAAGTTTTAAACTTTCCCCTCAGTTGTGGATTTTGTTGCCTCGTCTTTGAGTTCTGGTTGGTCTCAGTTGTGTTAAGTCACTTTTAAATAGCAGTATTAAAACACTTCTGTGTTTTAATAATGTTTCAATCAAGCCTTAATTTTATAACTTATTCTCATGTCCTGTTTCAGATTGTATTATTTAACTTCATTATTCTGCAGCATTTTAAAGGTTTTTTTTGTCTTAGTTGTTAATGTTTCTGTCCTTAGTTGTTTTAGCTTCTTTTACCTGTAAGTTATTTTACTGACCTGAAGTGGAGTTTTTGTTTTCACCAAGTCTCTGGCATTAGTGGCTTTACTAACAATGTCCCTTTAAAATACGGTAAATGTAATAGAAGCATTTTTAAAGTAAGACCTGTTTTTTTAGTAACTCTGAACTAAAGCCAGTGTTTCCACTGGCTAAAAATGAATATAATACAGTAGCCTGCTGCTTTTCTTAGAGAGATGGGATAAAGCAAGGCAGTCAGATATTTGTTAATATTCAGCAAGTCAGGAAACAATAACAGTAATCTAAAAAGTATAAACCAACTTGCCAGGTCTTTTTTTTTCCCCACAAAAAAAATCCTAGAAAGTCCGGAGTAAAGCTACCAAGTAAATACCCAGAGATGACTGTTAGAGAACTGCAGTTATGTGGCAATATAATCACATTTGATCAATTAGTGCAAAAACTTGCAGATACCCAAGGTCTAATTTTAATACCTACCAGGTTAAGAGCTGTATTTCAGGTTGAGCAGGACAGTTTTGTGGCCCTGTGGGTCTTAATGCCTCCAACCTTTCAGCGGCAGCTTGTTGGCTCATTTCCTTGAGTTGTATGCAATGCCATTAAATTTACAGCCTTCCTACGTAAAAATAAGAATATAAATTCAAAGTCTACATATTTTCTGAATGTGAATAATATTAAGACATCATGATGTTCTCCTCAGCCTGAACTGTACTTTGTGGTTGGTGGCAATTAGCAAATGTTAGAGCAACAGAAGAAGTAAAAAGGCATTGTCAGTGTGAACAAATTGATGTCTGGCTTTAGCTCAAGGCCCCACTGCAGCATTGCAGAGATGGTAGTCATACATCACAGAAAATGGTGAGAAACATAAATAAATCAACTTGATGAACCTAATATAACCCAGTTATATCATGAACTGAGAAAGAAGATTAGGTATTAAATGATAATAAATGAAGGATTAGGTTCAGCATCGACGTTCTAAGACAGTAAGACTCTGCACATCTATGTAGTGTACACACAGGCAACTTCTCTCAACCTTCACTTCGACCTTCCAGTTCAAATACTTTAATCAACAAACTCAGCAAGCTAGTAAACCTCAAGTAAACAGGTGAATGTGTGTGAATGGCTGAATGTACTGTCATGAAATGCTTTGGGGTCCTCTCAGCTCATACAAGTAGAGGCTATTTACCATTTAAACCATTTAAAGTAAAAATGAAAGAATATTGAAAATGAATGGCCTAATAAAAAGTAACAAAGAATAGAGCCAGTAGAATAGCAATACCTCTTACAGTTACAAATTGTAAGAGGTACTTTTATATTCAAATATATATATTAAAATGAAGAATATTATTTAAAGTAAGGGCAAAATTACAACATAATATACAGTTGTCAAAAATGGCATAATGTGATCCAAAGGAATGTGCTGAGTATAATTAATCTTTTTTATTTTATTTACTAAATATGTGTATAATTGTGCATTTAAAAACATAATAATACAGGAAAGAGGTGTGCAAATACCAGCAGAAGTGTTTTTATGAATGAGTGAAACTGTTATTAACTGCATTTTGTGCAGTAGAACCTCTGTGGCTTCCTGACGCTCCTTCTCCCGATCGTTCAGTGCCTTGCCAACTTTTGCTCACTTTGATAGGATAAATGTTCCCTGATTTCAAAACTGGCTGAAGTGATGCTTGTAACTCCAGTTACAGTGTGGAGCAGAGCGGAGATTTAGCCTCAAAATTGTATGAGTGTCAAGGTTAACTGGAAAACTGTGATGTTTGGGTCAGTTGGGTTGGGAACCACAACCCAATATGACTATGATAAATAAGATTTGCCTTCGTCCATTAAACCCTCCTGTTATGTCTTGAGGTCTGTCTCTGTCGCAGAAGACATGCCTGTGTGGAAAATACAGTTTCCGTTGTAGGAGCTTTTAACAGCTAGCCTGCCTCATTTGCCTTAATAATTCAACATCTCACGGATACTTAAAATAGCCGTGTCCTTTTCTCGGTATAACAACCTTCACACCAAAGGCTGTTGTTCATACCACGAACACCCAGAATAAAATATTTGATCAAATGGCTGTGGCTTTATAAAGTTAATATTTAGCATCTCATCACTGCTAAGTGTGTTTGTCTCAGAAACGTTGAGTATCATTGCCTCGAGTTTGTTTCTATTGCCATATGTAAAACTGAGTAGCCTTTGTTTGGGCCATCTGTATTTGTTGGCTCACACATTTGGCAAGTTGAAATCAAACAATGAGTGGGCGCTTCAGGACTTGAGCAGACTTCCAGGCTGTTATCTTGGTTTTCCATTCCAACTGACTGTGGGGGTCCTCACAGTTTGCTCAACTCTCACAGGCCCGCACCAAACAATCCTCTGTGTCTTGCACACACCCACTCTGTTTCCGCGTACCATAATACATCAAGGTGTTTCAGAAGCTGAGATCTCCATGGTAACTGGTTGCAGTGTTCGTCTTTTGTTCGTGATCAACGTTTCAGAGGCCTCGGGAGTCTCTAGAGCCCTGTGTGCGCGTGTTTTTGTTGTTCACCTGTGATGACGGTAGTGAGTCTGAAGATGTGGTGTAGCTCTGAGACAGCCACACAGGGAACCGCAGCACACCAGGGAGGATCCTGGGAGAGAATTGGAGCGAGGGGCAAGATGAAGAGAGAGGAAGTTGTCAAATGAGAAGTTGTCCTGAGAAGCACCTTGAATAAACCGCTTGCAGGCGGAGTTGCGACTAGAGTAGTGAGAATCAGTTTTGAATGAGAGACTAGGCTATGCGAAACGGTTAATAAATACAAAGGTGATCCATGCAAATATTACTGTAATCCTACTTCACGGTTATACTGACAGTCAATATCAATAAATTAAAATATTACTGAAAAGTTCATTCATTTTGGTAATTGGATTTACTTTGTGGAACACATTAGCTAGATTAATTACACACAGACTGATGTTCTCAAGTTGTCATTCCTGTTAATGAGGATTTTCAGTTTACAGCAAATAAAAATACATCATTTGAGATGAGCATATTACATCAGATAGGTAATAAAATGCATTTTTCAATGCAGAAATGTGGAACTAATAAAAATAAAACAGCTGCTTAAATATAATTTTTTAAAGGAACTTCTAATCTGACAGATGTAACTCATTGCAATGGATATTCTAAATATACTGAAAATGACTATCATAGGTTATTAAAGCTCAAAGTTCGTAGTATTCATGTCTTTATTCATGCTTGAACAATAAACAAGCCTCCAGTCACTAGGTGGCAGCAGTGCTCATTGACAAGGCTGCCTGTTCAGCCAAGTAGAATTAGATCTTCAGACCCTTCTAGCAACTTTTTTTCTTCAGAAAAGCGACCAGCAACAAATCTAGCCATTTTTATTTGTTATTGGATATTTGTGACATTAGGCAATGGCGTAATTTAGCACCTTTTAGGACAGGCAATTGCCACTTTTCTGGCTGAGGAGCTGGCAGCACTGATGGGCAAACCGGTATCCCCATTTCTCCTCCTCAGGGGGAGGGAGGATGGGGAAGTTTGAGGCAAGAAAAGAAAGCTATGGTAAGCCAGAAGGAAAAGTTCAAGAACTACAGCACACAAAGCCATTGGGTTTGCTGTGAATGCAAAAAGCTGTCCACCTTCTATCTCCTTTTATAGCTAAAATATAATCAATGTAGTTGCAAATTTTGTGCAAAAATAATCTTGTATCCCTTTTTGAAATGGAAAAAGCTGATGAAACTGGCAGGTAGCCAATGTTAATAGTTTACAAATGTTTTTGAACGTTACCGTTCAGTACAAGCACATCTCTTTTTTCAGAATCGCACAGACTAAACAGTCCCGATTAAATATTACAAATTCAAATAATAAACTGCTTATGAAATTGCTTTAAGACTCAGAACAATAAAATGAGCTGTGACGGCTTAAAGTTAAGTTGTAGCAGCTTGTTTCGTTTATCCGTTTTAATCAGATAAATCATTAAAACAGTTCCAGAAACTCATGCAGTGGTTTGTACAGATTAATGATAATTACTCTTTTACACTAAAGGAATGTGACAATGAAAGGTATTTTATCAGTTTATAATTCAACAAGTAAAATTTTAATTATAAATTTAAAAAATGTGCTGCAGGTTTTCTGAGAGTTGGTTTCAGAAAATGAAAGGATTTTGCTCATCAAGCCACAAGTCTTGTTTTTGTAAACTCCAGGGCATCAAAGAGCGTAGAGCGAGTGCTGATGCTTTTAATGAGCAGAGAATTTTGCAATACATGACTTGACAATCAGAAATGAGGCCAATTATGATCAATAAGCTACTAACTTATGAATTACTGCTTTTCTTGTTTGTGTTTTTAAAGGGTTGAGGTAATATTGTTCGTTAGAGTTTAGATTTGTTTTAACGTTCGCAGTAGGTCAGAATTGAATAATCCTAATGTTTAATCTTTTTCTGTTTTTAAAAAGAAAAAAAAATCATGTTTTTTGGCTCAAATTGGAAAATGTGGTTATTAAACTTTGCAGCAAAATGTGTCCAATTTATCTGCTTGTTTATACTAAATGTCTAGGATTTTGTAGCACTTATTAAACCCCAGGCCTAAAAATGTTGTCAGTAACATGATTGCTCAGTCGCTTATGCCAACGCTTTAGTTTGCATCCGATGCATCATTCACATGGATGCTCTAATGGAAGTGTTGAGAAAGTTTATTCTATAGTTGTTTGGAAAATAATATTTCCAACATGTGAATTATGCAAGGAGATTATTGAGATGTTTTTGGGAAGTGATGTTTTAAAAAACCGTACCTCTGTTTTAATTTCAAATGAATATTTATGCTGCTGTGAATCGGGTTGAGCTTTTGGAGCTGCTTTGAGTTCTGCGACATGCTGTCAGCTTTCAAGCCACCTGCTCATTTTTATACACAATTATGGCCAAAAAAAGCATCCATATAGAAAATGAAAAAAAAAATCAGGATTAAGGTTTGCAAATTGGTTCAGAAGACTGGAGAACACTTTTTGGAAGGCAACTGCAAATAGGTTTTAGTTTAAAAGACTTGCCACATGATTACATCAAACCCTCTAGACTTTTGTTGCATGTCATCCACTTTTTCCCCTAATTTAATTTCCATAACTTTTTTATTTTATACTGGAGGTCCCTGGGAGGACTGCTGGAAGAAAGACTAATGCAGAAACATGACATTGTCAGAGTTATTGGACTTAAAAGAAAGTATCATGCAAAGCTTTACAATTATGCTAAGCTAACCTTAGGAATAACACACACTTTGTTTTCTCTTTTTCTGCAGACACATTGATCCGTTCTTCCACAGTTGTTCTGATTAATTTGCTGTTGCTGTTTTTGCTGCTGCTGTTGCTCTGCTGTTTGCTGTTCTTGTTGCTGTTGCTCTGTTGCTGTTGTTGCTGTTGCTGTTATTGCTGTTGCTGTTGTTGCTGCTGCTGTTGCTGCTGCTGTTGCTGTTGGTGCTGCTGCTGCTGTTGCTGCTAACATCATAATTCAACCCATGCAGGTTGTCTGGCACATTATTCTCCGACAGTGTAATAAATTAATTGCACGTTTTATTTCAAACTCAAAGAAGGGATTTGTTAAAATTCTCGGTAATGAGACAATAAGTCTCATGTAAAATTAATCATCTTAGCTCGACGGTAATTAAAATTGCACCAGAAGTCCTCGGAAGTTCCGTTTTCTCTCGTTTGAGTGGAAGCTAATTGTGCTTCTTTTTGCACAAAATTGGGGGTAGAGGGAGTGAAGAAACGGGGAGTTGTTCTGTCGGGTGCCTTTTAAACATTTTTACACACCGCATTTCCATACCCACTTAACCATTGTGCACTCAGCTAGCAAATGCCATTAGTTCAGGAGCCATGTTTCTTACCCATTAGAGGTTTGTGATGGGCCTCAGCTCAGTTCCCGGTTTCAACTTCCTGCAGTGCAAGTCGAAACAGATTTCCTGTGGTAATGCTGAGTGAGATGTTAAGTCAAATGTAAAAGAAAATAATAAAATAAACAAGAAAATGAAAAGATCAGACGGGGCAGAGAGAGGCCACTCCAAACTCCTAGTAAGTAGGAGTGGGACCAAATGTGGGCAAATCTTTGTCTATTGACCCTTTTCAACTACGTCACTTAATCATTCCATGCACCATGATGGACGTCAGAAGTGATGGACGGGAGTATTGAACTGATCGACTTCACTTGTTTTCCCAAGTTATTTGTGCCAGTTTATTACTGGCCTCTACTTGTTGGAGTCGAGCCAATTGCGATGCGATATTGGATATCTTCCTGGTCATACTATATGAAGGTTAACCTTCCTACCTTGTAAAAGCTGTTCTCTGCTGATCTGTGATTTCACAGAGGACTGCGACTCATTGTATCGACGGCTGCTATCCATTGCCACCTCATTAGAAGGCATACAATAAAATGACAAGCTTGGTTCGCGTCCTTCTCTGTGCAGCCGACAGCGCAGCACCCTGTGACCATTGTTACTGTTATAGTGATATTAACTAAATAGAAGCGTTATTAGACTACAGATGTCTGTTTTTAGACTAGTTTTAAAAGAGCGCATTGGTTGTTTTGAGAGTTCTGGATAGTGACGTCACGCGCAAAGGGTCAATATTGCGTTTGTTACCGGCACCAGATCTGGGGGGATTTGAGCCAGTATCAAGTGGTGCACAGGCAGAGGAACCCTGTGCACCCAATATCTGTGGCTCACAGAGGAAACGACATGATACAATGTTACTCTGGCAAGAGCTTGTTTATTCTGAGCCACGCAAGCCCAGAGCCAGGAAACTCGTTCTCCCCGTTAGACCCGCAGCGGCACTAGAGCGCCCCCACTGGCAAGAAGATACATACACACAACAAACACGTATACATATACACAATTCATCAATGAAGCTAGCTCTCATCATCTATCAGCCAATCACAGGAGACATCGGCGTCTTATTCAGGCATTGGTGTGACAAGCCTACTTGGGAGCAGCTATGTATGTAGCGTTTGGAGAAATTGTAGTCGGCCATTTTACTGAAGAGCTATGGATTCAACATGTCAGAGTGACACACAACTTTTTATGAACTGTGTGATGCTGTGAGAGCTCTGGAGGAGCCAGCTGTACATTGTGTGAAAAAACAAAACATCATCCTCCTACTACTTCCTGATTTTGTCCCCCATTATTATTATTATTATTATTATTATTATTATTATTATTTATTTCCCATCTTTTACTTTCCTATGTTTTTCCAGAACCTGCATGTTCTGTCTGACAAGAGATCTCTGATGCACCCTGATGCAGGACGTTTCTCAGATGTCTCAATATGTTCTCAGTGTGTCATGGGACTCTGCTCCTCGCTGCATTGCTTTAATTACTTTACTTTCCCTCATCCCTTTCTCCTTCACTCCATCACCCCGAGCTGCTCCTCATTCCTTTTAATTAATCCACACAGACTTAGACAGCCTTCCCCCTGCCGTGGTTGTGTATACACACCCACACACACACCCCAACTCCGTACAGACACACACTTGACGGCTCCCTTTAGACGAGCACAGCTTCTAGTGATCTTGCTTCGTCTTAAAAGTTCTGCTGGAAACAGATGCCTGATAGTTGGATGGTTTTTTTTGTCTGATTTTTTTCTGCAGGGCTCCAGTGGAAGCATGCAGCTCATGGAGACGGAGTTCTCCAAAACTTTGGGAGAAATGGTGACCCTTCACCTCCACCACCAGAAGAGCATCCCGGCCTTCCTCTCTGCAGTGACACTGGACCTGTTCAGCCGACAAACCACCTTCTGAAGAGTTTTTTAAATGGGAAAGGATAGAATGAGATTAGTTTTCTTAAAATGGCCAAGTGGCTATCATAGCTTTGAAATATGTATTTTGTGGAAAGTGATGTGAATTCTAAACTTTTTGTTCTTTTTTTTTTTTTTTTGCTTCTATTTTCTCCCAAAATTCGATAGACAAAATGTCATGTTAAAGTTTTCTGCCCTGTCGCCCATTAAAATTTTGTTGCCCCTCATAAAAAGCTGTGGAAATAAAGTGAATCTTTTATTGAAATAACAGTCTCACACTGAAAATCCAATCGTAGGCACAATTACTATGATGATTTCTTTGTAATGAATAAATCAAAAAATGTTTATTTTGTTTCTACTTGACTTTATTGATTAGAAGGAGCTTCAGATTAGCATACTTTGACTTTGACTATTGATGTCTCAGTATCCCAATAAATAGCAACTTCCTTCTCATCACATTTCAAATTCAAGCTACTGTTTGAACCTAATGCAAAAGGGGGAAAATATATATATGTATATGTATATATATATATATATATTCCAAAATCTGGTTTCACTGTATTTAATTAGAGCAGGCAGCTCTCCATTTGTTCAGGCTGGGAGTATTTGTGTGGGTCTATTGTCACCAAAGCAGCGGTATGCCCGATGATTTCGGTAAGCTGCTTATTTCTTTTTTTTCTTTTTTTTGCCTCATCTCTTTCATTACTGTTCTCGACTGTAAAAATATATGAAAACATAATTACGATGCCAAATCATCACAGGATATGTGAAGTGGGGCTGGGGGGTATGCATGGAAAAGTGTTAAATGAACTTCTTTTTTTATAAAACAAAATGCTTAAGCTTTGGATGTTGTCCTGCTCCAAGTGGAGGAGTTTAAGTATCTTGATATCTTGTTCATGAATGAGGGAAGAAGGGAGCGGGAGACGCTGCACCAATCCGACGCCGGTACAGTGAAGCGGGCGCTGTACCGGTCCGTCGTGGTGAAGAGGGAGCTGAGCCAAAAAGCGAAGCTCTCGATTTACCGGTCGATCTACGTTCCTACCCTCATCTATGGTCATTAGCTTTGGGTCATGACCGAAAGAACGAGGTCCCGGATACAAGTGGCCAAAATGGGTTTTCTCCGTAGGATGGCTGGGCTCTACCTTAGAGAGAGAAGCTCAGTCATCCGGGAGGGACTCAGAGTAGAGCCGCTGCTTCTCCGTGTCGAGAGGAGCCAGTTGTTCTGGGCTTCTGGTCAGGATGCCTCCTGGACTTTCCCAGGGAAGTCCAAGTCTTCCCTCCTCCCTCCAGGAGGCACTTCCAGCGTGTCCTGGACTATGTTTCTTGGCTGGCCTGGGAACGCCTCAGGATTCCCCCCAGAGGAGCTGGAACAAGTGGCTGGGGAGAGGGAAGTCTGGGCCTCCCTTCTTAAGCTGCGACCCGACCCCAGATAAGCGGCAGAAAATGGATGGATTATTATTACAAGTCGAAGGCACACAGGAACAGCGGTAGGTGGCTTTTGTGTTTGACATTTTATCATTTGAAATTGCCTCCCGTTGTAAAACAAAGAAGAATTAGGATTCTAATTGGGTTTAAATGAACTGTGAATAATTGCCGTTCTGGATTCTGTTAACGATGCAGCTCCAGTATAAACATGAGATGTTAAATCTTCAGGTAATAATGGACTGAAACGGTAGAAGTGAACACAGGAGTTTAAACTAAATGAACAACGACAACAAAACATGTATAGCAGGAAGAAAGCAGGGAATGAAAGCAGCAATATAAAACCTCCAGCTGCTACAGCCACGTGTCTCATTACAAAACATTTTTTATGTCCTCACTCAGTAAATCTTTTTTCTGGGCTCTTTTATGTGTTTCCCACACAAATACATTTTTACCATCTTTGTGAACTTTCTGCAGCTCTCAACTAGGGGTCACGCTTTGAAAGAGATGAACTCTTCAAATCGTTTCATATCATCTGATATTTACCTTTTGAGATTTTAGATCTTCCATGTGTGACTCGATGTTCATTTTGGAAAGTGAAATATCAGTCAGTTAAAATTCCAAAGCAGTTGTAGGAAATATTTAAGCTTAACAAACACCGCCAACCGTAAAACGTAGCTATAAATGTCAGCCAGACATTAGGAGATTTCAACAAAACAACATTTTTAGTTTCATTTCAAAATGCACATGAAAATAAAAATTTCTGAAAGAACAAATGATGGTGACCTGGAAACCTGATTTCTGTCATAAGGGCGGTCACTCTGAGACCGTGTTTTGGTATCGGGAATGTTTTCACTGGAGCAAAATGTTTTCAGTCTTACAAAAGCATCTGTTTTACACTTAAATTTATTAACACCCAGTTAATGCAACCTTGTCTTTGAAGGCGGGGCTAGGTCCACCCAAGTGTTTTGGAGCGCTGAATGGTTGCTATGGAAATTAAAGGATTCCTTAGACATGCATGAAAGAATCAAAGCAACAGGAATAATATAATAACATGGTGTAAAGTTCAGAAATGTGGATTTCACATAATACTGTCCCTTTAAAAGATAATACAAGTCTTTAATCTTGAACTGAAAATATATTTAAAAAAGCTTATGAATCAAGATATCTTTTGTTAGTGTGTCGGAGCTGTGACTGAGGTAATGTAGTTCTTAGCTGATGGTTGATACATGTTTGACTTTGTGGTTTTGATGTAGATGTTGGTTTGATCAAAACGTAACAAAGTACTTTCTGTCTTAAAAATAGATTTAATTTCTACACACATAACAAATGAAAAATAAAAATAAATAAAAGCTACATCTTGATTTTTAAAATGGGTCATTTCCATTTCCTCCCAGGTTCTTAAACTGCAATCGTTCCTTCCCTTCCTCTTTCCTCTCCCTGCTTCTCCCCCCTCCTTCCTTTATCTTTATTTCATCACGCCATCATCTCCGAGGCGAAAACAATTAGTGCGCCCCCGATATCTCATTAACTATAAATGAGGCGTTGGAGTGAGCTGGCAGAGTCGCGTGCCTCGGCTTCAGAGCTCCTCAGCGCACCTCGGATTTCCTGCAAACACTGCAGTCCTCGCAAAGCTGCAAACAATCCACCCTGTTTTAAACCTAAAATATGCAAAGTCATTTCATTGCAGAGCGGCATCTTTCATGGCAGTTCTTGTTGTAAAGGGTAATCACTTCTACTGTCATTCACCCCTCTGTTTAAGGAAAAGAAAAAAACATATCATGATAAATGGCTCCTGCTGAGAGGAGACGTCCCCAACTCAGGAACGAGCCTCAGCAGGAATTCAGAAGAGCTTATAGGACGGTGAGAAATCAGAGACAACCTGGCACTGCATTCTTTTATCTCTTATCCCTCTTTTCTTCTGCATTTTAACTTTCTTATCGTACTTTCCATCTGCCAGCTCGCTCTCACAGAGGAACGCTTTTTTATTTTTCTCTTAAGTGAGTTTTTCTTTTCCTGCTCACCCCAGTCTTCTGTCCTCTGAAGGCCCCACAGAGAAGATGCAGCTGTCACATATTGGTTCAGATCTGGGTTTTGTGGGGTTTCCCGGCAGAAAAACACGGCAGAATGCCGTATTCTCCAAGTTTCTACAGTAAGATACAATGTACAACAGTACAAACCTGAGGTTTTGGAGCATTATCATCAACATTTGTTCACACCTTCACCTTTTAAGACTCTGATGATTACATTTTTTGTATTTTTTTTTCCTTCTCTCCATTCAATAGGGTCAGATTTCTTTCTGATGAAGGCTCCATAGAGCTGTTCCAGCATCATATCAGTGGTAAAAGTCATCTCAGTTTCCAGAAATGATCAGTCAGAGTGGGGTCTGCTCTACAAACAATTAAAAAAAAGAATCACAGAGAACATAAAGTTAAATGTTCAAATAACAGCATATAAAGCAAAATTGGAGAGGGGAATGTGTTCAGAATCAAGAGTCGCTCATGTTTGCGGTATTGACTTGAGTTTTACAGAGGAGCAAATGTACATTTTCAGTTTTCAGCTGTAGTAGCCATTTAAAAAAAAAAAAGCTGTCAGATCATTTTAACAAACCATCGGTGCAGCTAAACTGATATAGCAGTAAAATGAGAAACAGTCAGCTCTGTTGCGGCGGTGTTAGTAGGAGAGTGGTCATCTTTAATCTCTGTCTCCAAAGGATGTCAAAGCATCTCTGCGCAGGAGAGCATACGTCTCTTTGCTCATATGTGTTTGATTTTAGATCAGCAGAGCTGTATGAACAGAGCATAGAAATATATATATATATATATTTAAAAAAAAACAAACTGTAAAGGTTGGTGGATTTAAAAGCATGTATTTTTTAAATTTATTCATCTACATCTTGCACATTTTGGGCTTTTTTTAGTTTTCATCCACACTGACAGGTTGGTGCCCAAGTTTTAATTCTTAATCATAGGCCTTGAAGCAGTTTATATGAAATACAAAGTTCCTCACATCAAGCTTTGTGGGAAAATCGAAACAAGGGAAACAAAAGAGCGCAAGTTAAATATTTAACTAAGTTTAATTAATGCGTGGAAGTGAAGATTCACAGATCGCTCGTCTCTCTAGTCCAAACGAAGCGTTGTTAGAAAGCATAATGTTTCTTACTAATCATGGTGAGAAGAACAATAAGTTGCACTTTAATTCAGCTCGATGAGAAACTGAAGCCTGAGGCCTGTTTCCTGTATGCTCGGGTCAGGAGACTCCAGGCTCTGAAGCAGAAGAAGGGATCACGGCCCTAGTTGGAGGATGAGGACCCGCCATGTTTTTTTATAACTCATTGCATGAACAAACTTCTTCACGCGTGATTTTAATTTCGTTTCTCACTTAACGGATGAAACATTTGAACTTAGCGTTCAGCCACCGGGTAGAAGCACTGTCAGAGGAAAATGAAGGAAAAGACGTTTTCAAAGCTACATACCAGATTTTTCACAAAAGTTACGTAATGCTGCTTTAAAGCCCCAACTTATACAGTTCATCTGCAAAAAAAAAAAAAGTGATTTTTGGTTTTCTCTACTCTTTAAAGAGAAGCCAGTTATATTCATTCCCACAGTAACCAGGCGGAGGTAACTGCCCTAACAGCTGACCTAATAACTCATAATTCATGTTGCTTGCCTCTCAGCCAGGTTCGACCTTTCCACACTGGTCTCTCACTTAGTCTGTACATTATTAATGTCGCTGTGGCTGTGAGTGAAGCTGTGTGTGAAGCTGTGTGCTTCTGTTTTAAAGCAAAAACACACACAAAAACAATGGAGGCCCTTACTTAAGCTGGTTGCTTTTAATATACATTATCACAATGTTGAGAGCTTTTCTACTTATTATCCTTATCATGATGCCATATCAAGTTGCTTCCATCTACAGCCCAGCCCACTTTAATTTGTGATCTCAGAGGAAGAGACAGGAAAAGAGAGAGACAGAGAGAGAGACTGATTCCTTTTTTTATATAAAAGAAGGTTATTTCACAAAGAGTAACTCCTTGGGGCTCTGAGAGAAATCAAAACTCTGAAAATGAGCAAAGGCTGGTCCCTCCGTCCTCTTTTATCTTCCCCGGACTGTTTTCTTAATATGCCATTTCTTCTCCTTTGTCATTTCGTTCTTCTTCTCCTTCCACCTTCATATATCTGCCACCGTCCCTCCCTGCCGCAGGACTGCACTGTAAATGCCATGTGGCGGACGAAGGATGGGTTATTGTTTGCGCCCGGGGAGAACTATTTGGTACTTGAGGAGCCTAATATCGTTATAGTGATAGAACAGACAAGTCAACACACATACACTCACCCACGCATGCACGTAAATTTAAATATACAACTCCATTTCCAATGAAGTCGGGACATCATGTAAAACATAAATGACAGCAGAATATGATGAGTTTCAGATGAATTTCAATCTGGATTCAATTGAATGTACTACAAAGACAAGATGTTTAATGTTCAAATGGATCAACTTTATGGGAGTTTTGCAAATATTCACTTATTTTGAATTTGATGCTGGCAAAAAAAAAAGTTGCTGGGAAAGGTGAGGGATGCTCTAAAACACACTCCACAGCTGAACAGGTTGATCGGAAACAGGTGAGTTTTATCATTGTGTATGAAGGATCATCCCTGATCAGAGGTTCACAAACAGGAATGGGGCGAGGTTCACTGCTTTTTGAACAGCTGCATGAACAAATAGTTTATGAAAAAGCTTATTAATGCACAGCTGCAAGGCATGCAGGGACATTTAAAAAATCTGGAGGAATTTCTTCAAGTAAGCAGCAAAGCCAAAAACCAACATTGGATGTCCGTGACCTTCGACTCCGCCGCAACACTGCATTATAAGCCGACATTGCCCAGCCAGCATACCTAGATGGGCCCCATAAAGGGGAAAGGAGGGCAGACATTATGGGTCTCACGTGGGTTTGTCCGTGGTTTCCATGCCGGCCCCACATGGGTTTGCCCATGGGAACTGCGGACAAACCCTTGTGGGACCCATATTGTCTGCCCTCCTTTTCCCTATATGGGGCCCACCTCGGTATGCTGCTGGGTTGTTCTGCTGCATTTCTATTCAACAATATAATAGTGCAAAGTCACATTTTGAAAATAAATATGGCAATTTTGAAAAATGTAGTTTTTTTTCCGACTGGTTTAAGTTTTTTTGAAAAAAAAAAAAGTTATATCCATAACAAGATTGGTTTATTACACAAAACTGCAATAAAACCTTTTTTCTCACGAGTCACAACCACTGGCACAAAGACTAAGATAATCATGAAGGATTATGTGGCATGATTTTTAATGACACATTGTGTATAAACAAATTTATTTATGTGATTTTTAATTTCATTTTTTATTTTAGTTAATTGCTGCAATTGCACAATTATGTTTTTCGACATTAGTGGAATATTAACAAAGTTCTGCGCACATTTGTAATGGAAACGCAGCTACTGGGATCACTGGTCATTAGCAGAAAACAGTTGTGATGAAAACTTATCTTGTTTCAAAGGAAAAGAAGGAACAGGAGAACAGCTAAGATACTGTGAAGAATCCTCAATCCTGCAGGCCTCCGGTAGAGAACCAAGCTTCAGATGAACAGAACAGCTTTATGTGTATTTAACATAAAATGACACCTATAGTGATTTGACTTCCCTTTTTATCTGCCCTACATGACCAAAATCTTTTATTTATGAGGTTCAACATCCGCGACAGCATTTTGTGTCTCTCTGTAAATATGAGTTTAAAAGGTCACAAAACATAAAAATGTTAAAATAGAAATTTCAAAAAAAAAAAAAGTCTCCCTCTCGGCAGCATATTCAAGTCTACTCAAAAGGACTGCAAGCCGAGTTCGTCTCTGTCTGTGTCAGTTTGAGTCTGAGAATGAGATCTAAGCTGCCTCAAAGGAAGTAAAATGACGGTGGGTGAGACGGATGATGTAACAATGAAGACACAGACTCAGCTGCCTTACGTTAACATCAGATGGAAGATGGGAGGTAAGCAGAAAGGCCCTAACAGAACCTGCTCTCTCCACACATTCAGATCTCTAAGCCGGCACAGAGACGAGACACGGAGAGTCATTATCTTTGTGACTGTGATGCATAAGGTTGGTCCAAGCATGCTCACTATAATGGTGAAGAAAGGTTAGAGGTCACAAAAATGCACCGGCACTGTACAGCACCCCCACACCGCCGCTACTGCCTGTCACCACGACCATTCATACTGCAAATGTAACAGCAGAACCTCCATGACATCAGCATCGGCTGATGTCAGAGGTGTAGCAAACTTTTCCAAAGTGTGTTGAGGTTTGAACAGATGGTGGCTTTTAATGTGGCTGAATTATGACCTGTCTTGACTGGATCCACCTCTGCAAAAAAACAGCTACAATATTTTTTACATCACAAAGTTGCTTAAAAATTGATTTATGCACAATGTAGAAAGCATATGTGTATGCTTAAGTGAATACTGTAGCTGACTGCAAAATTCCAGTGTTTGTTTATAACTTTTGTTTTCCTTAAAACCTAACTTTTTGTCATTTCTGCCGCTTTGTGCACCTTTTGGAGTACCTGGTTGTGATTATGTGTATGCATATATATGTACAACATATACAATCAAATTAAATTAAATCTACGCTGGAGTACGCCCTGTGATCTGGAGAAGGCAACCTGGATGTGGATTGTAGAAAAAAATTCTCTAGAAAAGCAGACGGATTAAGGAAGGCGATTTTTATTTGTGCTCTCTTTCATTTTTCAACAAGAAAATAAAGCCTCGGAGAGATCCTGTGGTGGAGCGTGTTCTCCCTCTCCAGGATTTCTCTTGCCTTCTCTCTCCTGAGTCGTTCTCAAGAAGAATATAACACAAACTTTCGCTGAGGTTTCCCGCTGCCGTCCCACACTCGTCCCACAACGCGTCAGTTCAAATCCACTGCCAAGGAATCGTTGTTTCAAACAAGCAGTTTACAGTTGTACATCGAGGTTCAAAGGTTAGCAGCACTGATTGCGGTCGCTGTCGTCTGGTTGCTTGAACCACCTCCTCCTTCTCATTGGCGTCTCGGTCTAAGCTCGGCTACTCTCTGCCTGACACGCGACAAATCCAGGCTGTTCATAAACACAATGAAAAACAAATCTTCAAACGAAAACAGCAGTTTAGTATATTGCTACATTTATACAACCGATACGCAAAGAATGCTCAAGTAAGGCTAAAGATTCAAGCGACTAAAAAAGTCCAGCCTGGATCGTATGTAGTTTTTGTAATATATATATTTTTTAATTATTATTATTTTATTTTACAAGCAATGTTAAAGTTAAAAACAAGAACAGAAAATCTGATGTTTTAAGGCTGTTTGTTGTTATTCGGTTAAAAGCTGAATTTGGGTCGCGTAATACAGAAGCAACTGCAGCTCAACAGTTTTCTCATCAGTAAGACTCAGACTGAGAAACCATTTCATCGCTGCTCCTGTTTGAACACCAACAATAAAAAAACATTTTAATCACATTTCCTATTTGTGTAGTTCTATAAATGGGGAATTTTATTAACCAGTGAACGTAACCAGTGGTGGGCACACGTCCGCTAATAGCGCAGCTAATATTTGGTTTAGCACTTTTGATAAGTTTAAAAATCTCTAGTGCTCTTAGTGTACTTAAGACAGTAGAAAACAATATTTAAGGCGTTGTAGAAGATGTAAATTAGAATGACAAAATTGATCTACCTTTTCAGGGCAAATATGTGATTGGCTTTAGCATTTAAACTTGCTATTAAGAACTCTATATAGATGCTACATAGAATCATTAACATCTCTTAAGAAAATCTGGAACGTAGGTTTTTGTTGCAGCTGTTTTGAGATGTTGATATATTTATTGTAAATAATAAACATATTTAAATGTTCTGTATTATTAAGGTCAATATTTTCCTTTTCAAATAGAATACTGTGTTGGTTTAACATTTTATTGTTAGCATTTAGCTTTTGCTAACTACTGTGTTGGTTTGACATTTTACGGTTAGCAAAACTTCTGTTTATTCTTATCTTTTTAACTGACTTTTTAGCTAGTGGTGCCCACCACTGGTTTTAACCAGGAATAATTACTTGAGCATTCTGGACACATTACAGCAGAGAATATTTTTACAATGTTTCAAAAACAACAAAAATATGATTGTTCACGTGTTGCTCAAGGTTGGAGTCATTTTGTACCTCAAACAAGAAAGCATCGTAAAGATGCCCCACTGAGAATGTGTTTTAATTTTATTTTTATTTTTTGCTATATATTATAATCATTCATGTGAATACAGGCTTGTTTAATATGAAATCTGTTAAATGCGGTATAGTTTTTTGACTCCATCCCTGGTTTAATGTCTTCTAAAACCTTTAATTTTTAAGGGATATAGTTTGGGAATTTTGTTTCAAAGTGGATTTTGTGGAGCTTTACTCAGTAGTCAGTATCTTATCTGCAGTGAATGTGCTGAGAGAACTTAATGATAAATGAGTTGGTGCAGCCACACCTTACATAACCGGTTGTAATGGAATGTAAAAACAGCACAATTAAACTCTAGAGTGACAAATCTTTTTCAGGTAGTCTGATAGACGAGTCTGGGTTTCCTGATAGCATCGCAGATTAGTTTAAGGGGAATCAGGTGAAAAAAATCTCTTAATTCTCTAAGAAATAAAGACATTTGGGGGACGTTGACGTGTTCAACCATAAACATCTCTTCCAATTTCAACTTGAGCAAGGTCAGATAACCCCAAAAAGCTGCAGTATAAAGAATTTTTTATTATTTTACATATTTGTTGAAACTGTCACTATGTCATGAGCTTCCCTGCCTTCTCCCAGTGCTAACTAGAAACAACCAATCAGAGCCAGGAGGTGGGCATTAGCACTGTCAATCACACGCTGCTCAGTTTCCCCCTCCCCTCCTTGCTCTCTACTACACTGAGGTTGTACTGATCTTGCTCCCTTTAGAGAAAAAAATACTTGCTATGGAATTTTAAGTTGTAAGTTGTTTCTCCACCATTAGCACATTTAGCAGCGGGTACACAAAGTTGACAGTGCTAAGACCCTCCTCCTGGCTCTGATTGGTTGTTTTTGGTCGGGAGCACTGATTGAAGATCATTACTCCCAACACGAACTGCCCTGTCGCTTTAGCTGCGTGTTGCTCTGTGACAAGACAGGAAACAATAATCGCTTGAAGATTATGAGAGCTTGTTGCAAGATAAGATTCTCGCTACTGACCTCAACTCCACAGAAGCCCACTTCCAAACACTCTGAACTATATCGCTTAATCACGCAGATGTTTTAGATACAGTAAACATCACCTCTTCTTACCACATTTAATCAAAGTTTGATGCTTTTACAACAAAACAAAAAAGTATCAAACAAAACATTGCGCTAATAAAAAAACTCCTCCATCGATAACTTAATTTGAACAATGGCAATAATTTCTCAGTAGTATCCAGTTCTGAGCCTCTGCTTGCGATCTGAAGGACGCTCGTAAACGGAGCCGGTTAGATTTTTGCTTGTATGCTTTAATCCAGCTACAGAAGAGAAATAACATCTCAAAGAATACATTCTTCCGCTTGTTTCTATGAGCATGAGAGTGTGCGCTGATGATGTAGTGACTGTAAGTGTGATGTTGGGCTGAGTCCTGGTTAGAGGAGCGTAAGAGTCAATTATCTACCACAGTACTTTGGTCATAAAAATGATTTTGAGGGCGGCGGGGATTCAGCGAGCCAATGACGGTGGATCATTTTGTGCAAATCGTACTTCACTTTAGCCATGTGTAGCAGAGGAGGTCTGCGTTTAGCAGTGTTCGAGATACGTTTAAAATACCTGTGATTTCTGAAGTTTGGCACTATGGCACCACAGTGGAACCAGAAGAGTCCAAAATAAAAATAAAAAAAAAGATAAAAACTCGGGATTCAAATAAAAAGTTTATAAAACACAGTGGAGCTACAGTGTGTCAGGAAAGAAGCGGAGAGTTTGGGGTCTGTCAGTCACGGTCGTTTTCTGATTTTGAACAGTGCAGTTTGGCTTCCCCGTTTGGGAATCTGAAGACATTCATTAGAGGATTAAAAATTTTTGAGTTCGAGTTCAAAATCAAAAACGCACCAGTGAGCGGGTGAGCGGGCAGGTCGCTAAGTTTGGGACTCTAAAGTTTCTGAAAAGTCTGAAGGATTTCAAAGCCGTGTTGTAGAAACAAAACAGTCACTTTTGTTGTAAATATAGAACTTTTCTCTTTTCTGTACAGCGTTCTCTTTTCAGGATGACAAAGAGCACATATAGTAGAAGTTCACCAACAGAAAAGGCTGGCTTGTGTTTCGTTTTTTTGTCTTTTGTTGTTTTTTTTTTTGGCTCAGAGGACAGAGCATGTTCCTCTCCGTAGAAAAGGAGGACACCAACGTCTCTTCTGCTGTGTTGGTTTCTGTTTTTAAGCACTTCTCGACTGAGAGTTTCAAAACAGTCCAAAAACACGGTTACACAACATCGCCATGCCGTATTCAAACAATAAAATATTAATGCCGAGGATCGAAGGGATAATATGAAGACTAGTAATGAGAATAAGAATAATGAATAATAACAACCTATTATAATATATTCTTTTACCCTCTTTTTTTTTATTCCTCTATATAAAAACAGTTGGTGAGAAGAAGTTAATACACAGTAGGGCTCTACTACCCCATCGGCTGATTTGGCACATTACACTCACTCTTTCATAAGAGCTACCTACTCAATCTCAGCACATTGAAATATTACTGCTGATTGGTCACCCATCCAGAACCATGTCATCTGATGTTTTAAATCTCCCAAGTTCTGGTTGGAGCACAGCTGCGGTCACGTGTCACCATTGTAATAATTTGCGAGATTCACTTTTCATGGGGTGGAATGATAACACAACTTAAAGCCACAGTGAACTTAAAGAACAGGAATCGTGTGTGGGGGCAAAATACTAACTTGTGAGGAGGTTTGTCCCACATTTCTGTATTAAAAATCTATTTTTTTTTTATTGGTGTGATAGAGCTGATGTGCCTCGCGAGAAGCTTGTACATTATTTTCAATCTTTTCTAGTGGTGCTGTCATTTTGTCCAGGCCTGTTTCATTGCTTGTGGGTTTTTTTTATGATTCTGTCGAACCAGATTTTAAAATCAATGTCGTATTTTCATTGGTCAGTTTTTAGTCATTTTTTTTTATCTGTTTCTTTTGTCAGCTTCTAGTTATTCCAGGGACCTTTTTGGGTTTTTCTGTCTGTAGTAGTGGGTTGCCAACATTGTAGTCCAGTTGTGAAGGGTGAAGGTAGACTTTTCAGTAATATTTTAATTTATGACTGTCCATTAATTTCACTCTTTTGATAAGTAATGATAGTTTCTAAACGACTACGGATTTTATTACTTCAAGCAGCTACCAGTTATTATTTGCCACCAGTCTGCTAAGGTCAGGTTGAAAGACCCATACCGTCTTAGATGAGATGAAAATGGTTCCATGTTCAGGAACAACCGCAAAACCTCCAAAAAACAAGCCTGACACAACCTTTAAGAATCTGAGTCACTGTTTTTAAGTCCATTCAGTTTAATAGAATGACTTATATCTGTTTTCAGTGCAGAAAAGCAGTGCTTTTCTAAGCTAGGATTAGTAAAACTGTCTAGAATACAAACTAATTTATAGCAAAAAAATTAAAATATTATCCTTTTTGTATGTAAGGCATCATATTTTAAAATACTTCTTTCTACATTTTCTTCTTACAAATGACTCTTGTTTCTCACTCTAGTTGCAGAAGGACTTAGTTTCTGCCACCTTTTTGCCTTTGTTTACTCTCCTCAGCATGCTGCTCCTGAAAAGTCCGAAGCAGCATTCACACTGGTGTCTATGTTTGACCTTTCCTTATGAAAATATTAAGTTATTTCTGACAAACAAAATCGATGTCTTAAACTTTTAACGTATCACATGGAAAATAAACAAGAGGAAAACGGAGAATGTTGCTTTTTTTCTGTAGTAGTGAAAAGACCCCTGAAATTTAAAATTTTATTTTTTCTTCCTGCAAACTTTGTTATGCTGCCGTTTTAGTTGTATTGATTTTGTGTTTCTTGTATTGTTATATTCGCTCTCAGTTTTACAACGTGTATGAGCCGGCCTCTCTTGAAATTAGTTTCTCAGCAGCCTTTCAAAGAAAAATTGCTTGTGCAGACGACAAAAAGATGAAGCCGTTAATGTCACGCCGACAGTAGGGATGCTTTGAAAAGCTAAGTAGGGCATTTCAAACATAAAAATACTGCAGCGTCTGTCAACCATGGCAAAGGCAGCGTTGTGCCACTGCTTTTTTTTCCCTGTTTGCAGCAATAACTGCTGGATCACACAAAGCAGGTGGTAGAATAAATGAAGAAGATATCTGCAAAATGTTTTAGCTATGTCTCAGATTGACGCTAAAATAGTTGAAAAACATAGCAAATGCGGAGTGACTGCCATTTAATTTTGACAATAAATGTCTGCTTACTTGTTGTATAACCATTCCACCCTGAAAAAGAAAAGACAAAATCAATAATTGGAAGCTTTTTCATGAAAACCTCTGTATAACACTGTACATTCATTTGGAATGGTTGCTTTTCCGGGTGTTTGACCCAGCGTTAGGAGAGCAATAATTATGGCTCTGTTAAGTTTGAGTCTGTTGGGAGGATCCAAAGCATCACTGGGTTGTTCAAAATGGGTTTTCCTACCACATTTAGGGGTTTTCTATTCTTAATGTTTATTCTACATTTCTTCATTCAAAACTTACAAATAGCTACATAAGTCTGAGCTATAATTTCCATTACATTACAAAAAAAGTGTCTCAGTCTCAATAATTTATTCATATTGTTGTTCATGATAATAAGTATATTAGCTTGGTCCTCATCCGTTTCGGGAGGAAAAGGCTTAGTTTGTGTAAAATGTGTGCGTGTGTGTTTGGTCTGTGGGGGTGCGTGTGAGTGTGTAAACATGTATGTGCAAAGTGATTTTTTTGTAAATCCCATAAGCTGTTTGTGTATATTTACAAGTCTTTGATGAAAATATCCACATATTTGTATCAGTGTGTTATCGATGCAGGGTATTCTACTGATTTCAAGGTGTTTGGCAACTTCACATATGGGATCAAGCTTTCTGCTGGGCAGACACGCCCTTCCAGTAGTCAAGTATGTCATGAAGATCTTCATCCTTGGCAAACTGAACCTTCCGCCGCAGGGCATGCCCAGCTGCCACATATCCTTCGTCCTCTAAGGATGCCTGCCGATGCCTTTTACGGTGCATTTTAAACCTCTCCCAAAGCCCTAGGGTCGGGGTGCATAGGAGCCCTTCTTCTTCCTCGTCTTCCTCAGGACTGGAACAGTAGCTGAGGTTGTGGTATTGGGGTGAGAGCGGGTAATTTTGAGACAGTTGGGAGTATGCTAACTCCCGCTGCTTTGCTTGCCTGCTGAGAGTGATGGGATCCAACATGGAAGGCTTGCGACCTCCTGGGTGGTGGTGAAGCTCCTGAATGACTTGCGGATGATGCTGAAGTTCCTGGAGATGCTGCTGCGATCCTGGGTAGGAGTGGCGGTGTTCGTTGTATTGACGGATCCTCTGGGCCTCGGCTCGTAGGATAGCCGCAGCTGGGTTGACGGTGCGGATGGCATCACCTCCCCTTTCCCCGGGTGAGGCTCTTTCGATGTAGCGGGACTCTGATGAGTGGTACCCTCCCTCGGACCGGAAGGAGCGAGGGCTCCGGGCAGAGCCAGGAGAGGAGGAGGTGCTTGGCCGTTTGGTAGTCGGAGGAGCTTCCATGCTGTGATGTCGTTGCAAAGATGGATGGTAACTCCTTGACCGTTCTTCTCTTCCTCCTCTTCCACCCTTGTAGACGGGCGAGAGGAACTCGCCTCCTCTCTCTCCTTGCTCGGACAGAAGTACCAGTTGTGGCTCCTCTGTCGAAACAGCTCCTCCACCCACAGTCGGGGATTTTATTCCCTGCTGAAAGGATGTGGACTCAGATTTGAGAGCATCTATGCAGTTGTTAATGATCTGGTTAACTTTGTCAACTTCTTTAGCAATGGTGGAGATCTCAGCTACTGAGCCCTGGGAATTGGCTTGTGGTGACATCTCCCTTTCTCTCTCTCGCTCCCGTTCCTTTTCAATGCCAGAGCTTCTGACCTCCATGTAGTTCAGCTTGGCAGACTTGTGTCCTGGAGTCTCTATCACCTCCTGAAGCTTGTACGGATCAATCTCGCCTCCCTGGGGAAGGTAGGGCATTCGGGACAAGCTTTCGCCCACAGCAAGCTTTTGTGAGACCGATCCTCCACTCCCTCCCTCTATGTCTCCTTCCCCACCGTACTTCAGCTCTATCAACGTCCTCTGGATTCTGCTCATCTTTCTCTCCTTCTCCTCCATGATCCTCCTTTTCCTCAGGCAATGCACGACGAGGCCGAGGAAGAGCAGCATGCCAAACAGACAGCCCAGTATAGTCATGATGTAATGTGTGGCGGACGACTGATTGCGAATCCTCTCGGCACCGGCTCTTCGACCAGTGGAGAAGGTCAAACATGTGTGGTTGAACCTCAGGGAGTATCTTGTAGAAGCCACACAATAAGTGTAGTCCGTGTTAGGTGTCAAGTTCTTCAGCTCAATATCCTCACTGTTTTTATTCAGAGTTTTGATTTCAGTAAAGAAGCTGTTGTTGTACAGAATCAGTATGTACAATTTCTTAAACAGATAGGGAATCTGAACTGTTATCACTGCACTCGAATGTTCCACTTTTTTTATTGTCATTATAGGCTTGGAGTCTATTAAGTTTGGGCTGTTGCTTATCACTTCGTCGGGAGCTGTCCCTGAGGCACAATCATCCAGTCCACAGGGGGAGGCGAAGTCTGGCAGCTGGGTGGTGGAGTCAAAGATGTAGAAGGGTGTCACGCTGCTGCCGTCGTCTGTGCATACCAGATTAAGCACGTGCAGGGCATTGCGCTGGGCCGGCATGCGAGGGTTCTGGCTCAGCAGGTTGTAGCCGGAGAATCCTTGAGGCGAGTCGCACACCATCCGCTCGCTGGTTCTGTTGGGGAACACGGCAAGCCAGCGCAGGAAACCCAGAAGCTCACACGAGCAGTTGAAGGGGTTGGTGTAGAGTTCACAGGTCGTCAGCTTGGAGAGTCCAGAGAACAAACTGCCATCCAGAACCTGGATCCTGGAGGTGGGACACAAGGAAAGATAGAGACTTACAGATACACTCATGCAGTTGAACTTGGTTCTGAACATCTCACCCCAAAATCTTCTCTCATCTGGTTCTGATGACCATTTACTATTTAATGAATCAAATTATCTTTTCTTTTGACCTTTATCTATCATTATGTCGCTATTAGAAAGTTGGTGCTCATTTCAGGAGGCGGCAAAGCAGAGGACCCATGCTGCTCAGGTAAAAACAGAGATTATTAATCGTGTTTATCCATGTGTTGTAAAATAGAACTTGATATTTACGGTTTGTCTGTGTAGCTATCACGTGAAAGATATAGTTTCCAAAGTCATTTAGAGTCCAAAGTCATGAAATGATATTAATTCTTAAGATAAAAATAATAGTAGCCATTAAGCTTCTCTTTCCACTGCCTTGCCACTCTGCAATGTACTTTGCTGTGCAGCCAAACCATTCTTTCTTTCACCAGTTTGTTGTACACATACAAAGCTGCACATAGTACCTGTTCATGGAGAGATCTATATTCTCCAAATTGGGACACTCCCAGAAGGTGTTGGTCATAACAGTCTCGATAAGATTAGCTTGCAAGTAGAGATACTGCAGCTTGCCCAGGCCCCGCAGCATCCCCTCTGTCAGGTTTCTCAATTTGTTAAAGCCCATCTGGAGAACCTGGGGAGACAAAGACAAGTGGGATTATCCTAATCTCTGAAGAGCCCGACAGTGCCAGGCGATGCTCACTACAAGCTGCAAACATACAGAACTAACAGCTGACGGTTCAGAACAGCTACTTTTTCACATGGTGATCTAAGCCTCTGTGCCACGAATGAATTTTTACCCAGATCTGTCTTGTTCGCATTTTAGCTCCTGGCACCGCTCCAGCGGCTCGGGTGTATTGCATGGAGATTCATTATTGAAAAGCATAAATGAGTGGATGTTTTCAACATCATATCGGTTTCCATTCGCATATGTGAAACTGGAGGGGAGTTTTTATCCTTCATTTGAATACAAGTAAAGCATCACACAGAAGGCGTCACTGATCACTGTGAGAACTCAATCGCAAAGCTATTACTGTCAAAATATAAATACATTTTTCACAGAGTCAAAATATTAAGTGAGTCTTTTTATTTCTATATTTTCTATGTTCTGGAATAAGAGTAGATTAAACACCTCTTGTGTGTTTCTAGGTTTGTGATTGAATTTATATAAAAAAGAAAAGGGAGAATTTTTACAGCAGTGTTGTATTGTTACCTTATTATTTAGGAACAGCCATTAAAGCTGCAGTGTGTAACTTTTATAAAAAGTTACATACTTTTTATGTATTTACATATGTGTTAAAACTGTCACTGTATGGTCACAGTAGGGAATGAGAGATAATCTGTGAAAAGTTTGGGCTCCCCTAACTCCTCCCTGCATCATCTAAAGAAAAGTACCACTCTCGATCAGAAACAACCAATCAGAGCCAGGAGGAGGGTTTTGTTGTTGTGTTTTGTTTTGTTGTGGGGAAAGTATCTCCAATATATCAGAGAGCAAAAGAGGAGGGTGTGAGCAGCGCATACACAAACTGATTGGCAGATCCCAATGCTGACCCTCCCCCTGGCTCTGATTGGTTGTTTCAGACTGAGAGATTTATTTCTGCAAATTGAGCTTCCAGTATGTCATGTACTATTCAGGACAGAAATCCATCTATTTTGCTAACCTTCATGAATGCCTGTAGAATTGAAAATTCCTACAATAGTGAGGATCATGTTAGCAACATCCAGCAGTAGTGCCCTGAAGATTTTGTTGTTACATCCCAGACTTCTGGACTCAATGAAGAAATGTTTAAAAGTCAGCTAAAGACACACCATGTTTTTTATTTTGTAAAATAATTATATTACATATTTACATTTGCATTACTGCATCTGTTATTTGTCTAGTGTAATTAGTGTGGGGTTGAGCATGTGTTGGTGTGTATCGGTGAACATCTCATGTTCTCACTTGATCCAATCTAACTGAATTTGAGCTATTTTACAGAAAAAGGCCATTTCGGTCTCCAGATGTTAGAGCATGCGTTCTCTGGATGAAAGATGAATACTTTTGTCATGCTTGGACACACAGATATGTGTCCATTCATGTACTATCACGGCTCACCTGCAGGTTAAACTGTGCCGAGAACGCTCCGTCTTCCACATAGCTTATATCGTTCTTGGTGAGGTTCAGGTAGGTGAGGTTTCCAAAGCGGCTGAGCGAGGAATAATGCACCGACCGAATCTTGTTCTCATTCAGCCTCAGATCCACAATCGTGCTGCGGATGTAGTAGATATTTAACCAAAGCAAAAACTTTAAAAATCAATTAGAAAGTAGCTTTGAAGCGTTTTTTTTCTTCACCTGTTTATGTGGGAGGGGATGGCCTCGTAGGGCGGCTGGTTCATACTGCAGATGGCCAGCCACACAAAGCCTTTCTCCCCTTCAATAAGCCAGCAGTCTGCCGCTACAGCCGGCAGTCGGAGCAGCGACAGCAGAGCGAGCCAGCAGACGAAGGAGCCGGTTGCTGATAAGATTCCTGCCTTGCTCTGTCTCAGCTGCCCTGTTCCATGGGCCATTGGGGACGTCATTACAATGTCCGACGGAGGAATCCGACCAGAGATCCCTGCCATTTAACATTTATTCATGTAGCCTGCAGTCATCAGAAAGCTTTGGCCAAACTTTTGTTTTCCTCTCGGATTATTAAATGACTGATTAGAGTAAAAAATGAGTGAATCATTAGGATATGGCACTTCACTGGCAGTAAGTAAACAGCATCTATCGCCTAAATAAAGTCCACATGTATTATTTTAGGTGGAAATTGGCAAGCTGAGTTTGTCCTGCTGCTAGTCCGGTCTTCACGTCTCCGGAGGCCATCTCTTATTCGACCGGCTCCTCTTCTCATTCTTACTTGGTGCTCGGCGGTTTTCCCTCGGCACGAGAACTCGCCTCTGGTGAGACAAACAAACGGAGACGAGGATATTAGTCGAGGGTCTTTTATTAAGCAGAGGCGTTTGTCCGTGAGACGCAGCGATCTCAACCCTGTTGCCAACACGATGAGACGGGGAGGGAAGTTATTCCCTCTCCATCTAAATTGATATATGCAGCTGTACACACACACACACACCCCCGGTGTTGAGTTCTTACACTCTGAAGACATCACAAGTACAAATCACACCTGCGTGTTTTTAAACAGATTCTGTGCTGCTGTTCCTCCATTAGCCTCGGGGCTTTGGAGGGCTGCCGCTAACAATAGCCCAGCTATAGATACTCTTTCTGATTAATTTGTGTGGGCCAAAGAAAACACTCTCCGCGAGAGCAAAAAAAGAAAAGGAAAACTGATGCATGATGGATTGAGAGGCTGCAGGGGCTCCCAGCAGGCCTCCCTTGGTGAAAATGGATGTGGGGAAAGAGATGAATGCAGCAAGCATGAGAGGCGGAAGCTTGCAAGAAAGAAAAGAAGCAGCATTCCTCTGGTTTGACAAAAGCAAATTCTGGAAAGAAACCAGGTTGTTTGAGAAAAAAAAAAGAGGCAGAGACCAAACAGGAAGTGACATGGATTAGATTGAAGTCCTTGATTGTTTCAACACAAAAGCCTGATCTTTATACCAATATGCTAGCAGCTTATTATTTTAAATTTTGAAGTTCCTCTTGCATTTGTAACATTCTCAGTTTTACTGTCGTGACGGCGTCACCAGGCTTAGTGCAGGAACCGCCGCCAGCTTCATGCGCACAGCGGGCGGACTCACTGTGGCACAAGAAACAGCCTTCCTGCAGGCAGAGGTTGAAGCTTAGGTAAACAAACGGTTGAGGACACAAATCACCGGGGTGCAGGAACGCTGCAGAGCTGGAAGGGACGTAAGGGATGCAGAGACGGCTGATTCCTGCCTGCAGGAGCAGAGGAGGGAGCTGGAGTGCAGGCCAGCTGGGGGACATGTGCCCCTGCCCTCCTTTTGTAACATATACACATAACACCTAACATGATACACACAGAAAGAAATGTTCGGAGGCTGTCAGCCTCTTTTCCATTTCGCATCATTCATTAGGTTCCCCGCTAACAGCTCACGGTTCGGGGAACCGCCTCGGCATTTGGAGAACGGCCCTGTGGCACATGCCAGCATTTGAAATCGTGACCAGCTCGCTTCACACTCGTCATTGTACTTTCAAAGATTTATGAGGTACAAACCGTCTTAGGATGAGAAACTTAATGTGACCTTACCATTGCTCTGCAGAAAGAAGGATTGCTGCGATTAAAGTGATGTACCTCATGCTAATGCAGAGGAGCTCTGTGAATTTCACACCCAGGATCCAAATACATTCTAACTATTGGGGACAGGAGAGCATCAGGGGCCACTGTGGGTTATAATAGTTTTCTTTTTTTTATTATAGCTTAGTTTTATCTTTCATTGTGATGTTTTTGTTTAATTCAGTTAGTTTTAGATAGTTCTTATTGTGTTTGCTAGTTTTGATTAGTTATTATTAGTTAAATGTTGCTTAGTTTCAGTTAAGTTTTTATTAGTTATAGTAGTTTTAGGTTTTTAATACATTAAATTTTGGTGCAAAACTCAGAAAGGTCAAAGTATTGTGATTATGTAGATTGAATAATGAATACTCAACAGAAGATGCAATTTTGAAAAAAATTTAACTAACTGGTGATTTCTCCCAGCTTTCCCAGCCAGCATACCTAGGTGGGCCCTATGGTGGCCCCAAACGGGTAGGGACCATGTAGGCGGGCCCGCCATGTAGGGGCCTATCCGTCCTAAAAGATATATCTTTTATTTTCATGTTTATGACTCAATTAGTCTTTTAAACTGATATGAAGTTTTTGGGGTTTTTTTAGCCCCACACAAGCAGTTTAGCTCAACTGTCGATGAATTGCGTCACTCTGGTGGCTCTTACACGTCAGTCTGCAAAATGGCAACAGCAAAACCCAGCCAGCCAGCATACCTAGGTGGGCCCCATATGGGAAAAAGGAGGGCAGACAATACGGGTCCCACATGGTGTTTCCATGGTGGCCCCACAGGGGTAGGCCTCACATGGCAGTGCCCCTACATGGGCCCTACCCATGTGGGGCCACCATGCAAACAGCGGACAAATATCAGGCCTGGGATTGCTCAGCCTGGGATTTTGATGCCTGGGCTAAAAATTATTTGTCAAAAAAATATTTTTTTGTGGTAATTGATTTGTAAAATCAACAAAGGCCTTAGAGTGAGCCAAACAAAATAAGAACAAACAAAAAAAAAAAATCATGTTTCATGTACTCTGATAAACACCACACACAGCACATTGCCCCTCCTCTTTCTTGCATATGACTGATGAGGAGCATTTGTAGATGCGTTTCCTCCAGGGCAGGTTGTGAGTGAGGCAGAAATATGAGCACATTAATAACAGACACACTCGTATATGCATAGACAGACAGCCAGGCACATAAACACAAGCAAAAGAGAAACATCCTGCAGCTCTTCATTTCAGAGTGTAGTGGCATGTCACACACTTAAACAGGTTCCCTCATCACTATTCAGAACCAATGAAAGCAGCAGCAGCAGCAGACTAGCTAAGAGTCGAGTGAAGATTGATGACGTATTTGAGGAGAAGGCAGATGCACTTACAGAACAGCAAGACGCTATGCATACTGTAATTAACTAATTCACACATTGAAGAAACCAAAAACAACCAATCAGAGCCAGGAGGCGGGGTCTTAGTGCTGTCAGTCAAACTCGTGAACGCGCTACCCATTCCTCAGACTGGAGAACTGGTGAACATTGTGATGACGCACTGGAGGTGAACTATCAGGAACAGAAAGATTTTCTTAAAGAGACAGAATCGTAATTTCAAAGCATCAAACTGTGAAGTCAGATTTCTTTTATGTTTGACCGACACATTTTATCAACATAGTTGATTCTGTTGATTGTGCCACAATGGGCCATGGAATATATATACATCACTAGTACTTTAAGGGAGCTTTCACACCAACATCAGGTTTTTCAATTAATTTGGATGGTTTGACTCAAAGCACACCAACTGAAGATGTAGTAAGTGTTCAGCTTCTGGTCCCTGAACTGAGTCTACCAGAATATCTGCTGTGGAAACACAATAAATCTCCCTAACCTTTTGTGAATAGTGCATATTCGGACCATCTGTTATACATTTTTATTTAAAATGTGAATAAATGGCGTTGTTGTGAAACTGTGGTATTTTAAAGTACCTTATAGTGAGAATCACATACTGAACCACGGCTATAATATACCACTTCTTGACAATACACTTTTTTAAAAAAAATATGAATGACTAGAGAATATTAAAATACAGCATTACTGAACAGGCATGATAAACCAAGTTCTCTCTGTAGGATTCAGCATTTTCATGCCTTCTTTCTTTTATTTTGTCTCTTCCATATTATTCACCTAAAACTTCACTACAATCACTTTCTTATTCTCATCTATGGAAAAAAAAATAAAAGCCTAGATGTTTATGTGCCAGAAATCAAAAATCACCCGGCGCTTTTAAGTGATCGGTGACAGAGTGTTTGTGACGAGCAGAGACGCCATAAAAAGCACTGCAAACACTGAAGGAAGTGACAGGAACAAAGAGACGGTGCGTTGTGACAGGAGGAACCACCTTAATGTTCATCTTTTCAGATTGATGCATTCGTGGCTTCAAGTGTTGTTTCAAGCTGTAAGCAAAGAGTCAACAAAGCCGTGCGGCTGCCTATACAAGCTTAACCTTTCAGCCAGGTCATATTTTATTCAAGAAGCGGTCAGGCAGCGAAGCAATGGGTTGTTCTTAATACTCAGGCTTTTTGAGTGTCCCTAGTTTAAATGTAAAACGAACCATTCGTGCGATTTTAAAAGGAAAATGAAAAAGTTTCTCCTTCAGTAGTTATTTTTTTTTGTAGAGAAGTAAAAAAAAGTTGCAAACCCCAAGCCCACAGTTGGGAGTTAATTTCCATCACACAACTCACTTTTCTAAGCTGCTTGAAACATCTTGTTTGAAGTCCAAGCTTTTACTCCGACACCATGAAATGCATTTGCATAATGTACTTAGTGGCCAGGTCTGACACGTCTCAAACAAAGTTCTGCCATGTTTTCCCTCACGAAACAGCAACTCAACCTGAGCAGGGTGGGCTCTTCATGCATGAGCTGAGATTAATTGAACCGGCGATGACATCAGTTTTGGGAACCAGCACGCACCGTCTGTTTTATCAGAAACAATAGCATAAAAACGGTCCTGTGAAATGGTCCACTTTTTCTATTTTCACTTTTCCCACTCGGGTCTTCTGGTTCTGCTCTGCAGCCCCAGAACCAAATACAGAGAAGCAGCATTCAGCTTCTATCCTCCACAAATCTGGATCAAACTTCTGGAAAACTGGAAAACAGCTGAAACACTGAGTTCCTTTAAATCAAGGCAAAAACTCCACCTGTGTAGAGTAGAGTGGCTTTTGACCCACAATAAATGGAACATTGATCTTCATATTCGGTGGTTAGGGGTTAGGGGTCATTGATGATTTTGATGATGGCACTTGACCAGTTGTAGTGTCTGTTACTGGTTTTCACAACAGTTGAATATGATGTGCTTATGATGGGGTTGTTTTTTTTTTTTTTACAATGTAAAGCATTTTGAACTGCTGTGTTGGTGGTAAACTTGATTGATTGATTTTCAATTCCAACCATATATATTGACCCAAAATGGAAATATGAAATGGATGGAAACAGTTCAACCAATCAATGGCCAAAGAGATCCGTAGGTTCAAATCAACGCAAATGTATGTGTTCAGAATGGTCCAGTCAAAGTCTGGATATAAATACAATTGAGACCGTGTCAAAACTTGACACCTTATTGTCAAGTTTTAGCCCATCTAAATGGGCTTGAATAGCCATGTTGGAACAGAACTACCCCCAAACGTTGGAGTCATAATTGCACCAAAAGGCAATTCTACAAACCCACAATAACACATTCTCTCTCTGCTTCACAATTAGACACTAATCTGTCTCATCAAATCAAAATTAGAAAGCGTTGAAATTTGTGACTGTGACGTGACAAAATGTGAGAAACTTCACGGAGGATGAATACTTTTGCGTTGGAAGTGTGGAGCACATGATCCCTGGATCTCCATGGGAATGTCGTCTTAATGTCACCCATCACTCTCTCCATTCATCAAGATTGACTGACTCCTGCAGAAATGAGACTTCAACATCACACTGCATCACAAATCCTGAAGGGAAACAACAGCGTACATCTTTCCTTTCCCTCCAATGCCGGCGGCTATTTAACACCCGGGGCGAGACGGGGGAAAGCGAGGGGGAGTCGATGGTAGTAATAACAGAAAGGCGAGGCGGGGCAGTTTGAGGTTTAAGACAACATCCTTGTTGTCCCTGATGGCCATTTCTATAAGAGATATGAACACAGAGAGCATGGCTGACATTTCTATGGTAAAAGTAGAGAGCGGTCTCCTCTCTGCTCCGTGTTGTAAGCGGCCACAGTAGGGCAGGAAATGCCATTCTTCAAGCTCCTCTGCTTTTCCTCATCCTGGAATATCATCTGTCTCTGACATTCCAGAGACTGTCTTGGCGTAGAAGTTAGGCCAGAACCAAAGGCGGAACTGATAGGATCTCTTCAGTCCACACAGCAGAGCTGCACACGTCACTCCCCTGCAGACTACAGTGGACATGTAAGAGGACCCACCGCGTTAGGCATCCTACACTTTAGGGTTGAATTTTTGGTCGATATCCGATATGCTGATATACTAAAACTCATTTTAGTATATACAGTATATACCAATAATACCAATAACAGTTTTTTTTTTCTTATACAGAAACTGTAACTGTGTAATTAAAATACTGCATTATCTTTGTCAATTTAGCCTGATACCAAATGTAAATGCAAAGAAGGATGCTGAAAATGATGGAACACTTTCAACTTGTATGCTTAATGTCAAATTTATTCATGACATTTGCTCTCTGTAAGACAATGACACTCAAATAGTGCAGATTGACATTGTGCTGGTTTGTCAACACACTTTATATTGGTGAGTTATTTTGACGGAATGGCCCATGTCTGATATTTTAGAGCTAGTACCAAACTGATAGTATTGTACATCCCCAGTTCTTATGAAACACATTTGATATTCAAGAAGGTGAGCAGAGAAAATGGAAGGCAGAAAATGAAATCCACTAATTCTAGACAATTTCTGTTTCTTCTTCTGCACCTCAAAATATAAATGTGACCAAATACCATTTGTAACAGCATTACAAACTAATTGCAGATTTGTAAAGTTTAAGTAGCATCTTTAAACTGATACATTTCTGTGATTCATTTCATTGTGATCAATGTTGCACTGTTGATAATTCAACTTCACATCTTTACATTTTCACCGATATGCAGAAATATTTAACTTTTTTCTATAAGGATGCTGCATAGAGATGATAAGAGACTGTGATTTTGACCAAGAGCTGAGACTTTTTAAGTTACTCGCTAAAGGTGTTGCTATCGCAGCGCACTTAACCTATGGATGGCGATAATAAAATTGACAATAGAAAATGTATAAAATATACAAAAATTCAAAAAATATTTTCACACAATCATGTCTATTTGCTACAATGTGAATATATTCTTGTGCCCTTGAATCTAAAGCTTTTTAAATAATAATTAAAAAAAACAACTTTAGGCTGTTTTGCAATACAGACTCAAATCCAGAAATTCAAATCCATATTTTATCATAAGAATCCCAAAATATTATGTGATGACGTGATGTGTCTGAATTTAAAATAACATAGACATATGCCCATGTACCTAGACTGTATGGAGTTTTAACAAGAAATATTTTCTTGCCATTTGAAGCAATGTTGGCAGCGTATAGCCAAATGTTAAATATTCATATGAAATCTTTATTCCATGGAAGACATTCCAAAATATCCTCAGACGTCTGCGTCTACAAGAGAAACAATTTGAGCCCCATGAACCTGAATGTAACAATTTTCACCAAAACAAATGTTGAATTTCAAAGCCGTTTTGTCTCATTTAGTCGTTCAGATGCGGCTGCATGAGTCTGAAAACCATATTATTGCAGGAATCAAACACAGGGTTATTTAATTATTCGTTATTTTTGATATTTTTTTCCTAAACCTTATTTAATTACATATCAGAAACATTTGCAGGTAGGTTGTTCATATCGCCTTTAGGAGTTTAATAAAAACCTATGAAAAGTGTCAGACTTCAGAGTTAAGGCTTGAAAAAATACAAATAATAATAATTACACCATCACCTGACATAACATTGCTCCAAAAGCTGCAATACATTCAGACATGCATAGAGATACACATATGCGGGTATGATAACCGTGTGTGCGTGTGTGTGTATGTGTATGCAAGCATTAGGCCAAACAGGGTTTTAGCACACATAATGGGATTTCACACTTAGAAATACACACACGGACACACACTAATGTTGAAGATAAATATGTCTGAAAGCTATGTGTGATCCAAATGTACACGCACACAAACACGCACACACACCTACACATGTGGTTTTCTATCTTCACAGGGACTTAGCTTAGCCTCCAATTCATTTTTCATTCGTTTCTACAGCCTAACCTTGACAGGTACCTTAACCCCAACCATCCCCGACCCAAACCTGACCCAAACTCACGTCACACCTGACCCAAAAATAGCACTTCCTCTTATGGGTCTTTGGGCCTCACAATGTAGCATTTGTTGGAAAATGGGCCGTATAAGGTGAGAAATGCTAAAACACACATAAAGACACCCCCACACACACATCAACAAACCACATACACGTGCTGTCCCTGATGTGAAAGGATTTGTCAGGCTCCCACACTGTACACATGCAAAGCTAATGGATCTCCACCGAGAAATACCATCCGTAAAAAAAAAAGGTGTAGCTCCACCCTCCTGACCGAAAGGAGACACAGAAACACACACACACACCCGTTGAGGTAGAAAAACTGCCATCCATGAAAGGAATGAAAAGGAGCAGGTTAAGCTGTCCTGTTTATGGCCAGTTTCTGTACTGACAGGTTGTTTGAGCACTTTATATCTACTTCCAGGCATTTTTTGACCCATGGTCTTTAGCATTATTTAAAATGTATTCATCAGATGCATTTAGCTGCATCCTGAAAGTGCAAAAATGTTGCAGAGCTGCCCGGATTCAGAAAGGCAAATATCCCCAGAATGGCTGAACGTGTTCAAGATTATCTGTGCTTCCATTGACCGTATAATCGCGCAATTAGACATTTTAAACATAATTTTGCTTAATGGAAACGCGGCAGTTTGATAATTGGTTTATTTCATGAAACAGGCAATGGAAACAGTTTTTTCGCATCACACAAGTCACGTGATCCACAACCGGATGTTGCCACTGGCAGAAACTACGAAGACAACGACGACAGGAAGTAGTTGGAGGATGATGACGCATGGCATGTTTTTTAATGACTCATCGCATGAACAAACTTTTTCATGTGTGACTTTAATTTGGTTTCTTATTCAATGGAGTTGTTTTTCCTCGATATTATTGTAATATCAACAAAGTTTTGCCCAGATTTGTGATGGAGCCTTAGCTGCTTACCATTGGTGTTGTTTGACTCTATGTGCACAGGGTAGATTTTTCTGATACGTGTGGCATGTTGAACATGGTGAACAGTTCTTGCTCAGAACCCCTTTCAGAGCTGAAACCTTTGCTCCTCTCCTCTCCTTTGTCGGCTTTCTGCTGGAATGAGTCACATTTTTCAGTATTTCTGTTACAAAACAAGCTAGAAGTTTGAACCGGTGCTTTATCTTCATGGCTTTGATGAACTTAGTTCAATTTCTGTATGTCAAAGTACAGCAATAGAAGTAGCAGAGAATCTGCTTTTTAATGTAAAAATGTGCTTCAGATGTTTTGAATAATAGTTTTATATAATAGGGATATAACAGTTGTGAGTTTTTCTTTGTGACTTTTGCTTGTCTAATTTAGCTAGTTTTAATGATTTCTCAAGAGAGTGTATGCAAAGTTTTTTTTAATTATTATTAGCTAAATATTGCTTAGTTTTAGTTATAATAGTAGTTTTAGTTTTTTCATACTTAATTTTTAGGTGCAGAATTGAAAAAGGTCAACGTATCGTATTGTGACTGTAAAAGTTGATTGCTTACATCGATGCTGCTTGTGTGGTGAAAATATCATAAATATGAAAATGAAGGATATTATTTCTACAGTTTAAAAATGTTTTAGTTATGGCTACAAACGCACAACACAGTTCCAGATAGTTCTAGTTTTCCCCCATTAATTACCGTTTTCATTTATTTCAGTTAAAAGGTGTTTTCAATTTCAGTTTCTGTTATTTTGTTAGCTTTAGTAAAAAATATCTTTATGTTTAACGTTTTGCCTGTGGCCTAAGTGTGGCGTCTCTACATGCAGTCTGCAGAGGAGCTCGGTATGTGTAAAGATTTATTTCTAGTGACCAGTAATGTTAAACTGTTAGCAATTAAAATGGAATAACGCACAACATTTCTTTCCAGGCGAGTGTGAAATTTGTAAATCAAGCTTCAAGGCTCTGTGGAGCCGACCGACTCCCACACAGGCCTCTGCACAGATCGCTCCTGGCAACGCCACCAGAATAACGAACAGCCGATGAGAAGGGCGAACCTTCCAGAGGAGAGGAAGACTGAAGCAATCCAGAAGACGCATCCTTGACTGAACAGAGTCGGTCAAATTGGGTTTCTGGTCATTTTAACATGTGATTCTGTAATTTTAGTCATTTGATAACTGAGTTTTTTGGGTGCAAGAGGAACATCTTGGACTGGACACTTTGCATCATTTTATGTGACCGACTTACCTAATTGTGTTTTTTTCCACCTAATTTCTGAAGCATTTTACATAAAACAATACTTGTAAAATCCTTTGATATGCCAAATTAAGAAAAGGTCGTATCAAAGCAGCAGCTCTGATGCAGGAATCTGTTCTTGAAACACTCAGTAAAATGCAGGACTTCTCCCCCCAGCAAGGACATGAGAGCAAAAAACTAAATAAACAGAGGGATTTGTTAGTAATAGAAAGTGGAGCTTATGTACTCTGCTAGCCAGACCATGTCATGAGTCTGTCTAAAAACTTTTTGCAAGAGTTTGACTGCAGAACTTTACCCAACAAATTACAGAGGCTATGTACCATAACTCAGAGGAAAACGCCTTTCTCATCCCTCTCTCTCTGTCTCTTTCTCGGAGACAAACGCTCAGGCTCTCACACAATGCACACGGCTGGCAGCAGCTGAGGAAGCATCACTCAGACACCACAAGCTGTTCGTTTGCTTCCTGTCTGGATGCCTCCAGCCAACTGTAAAATATGACCAAAGCACCATCAGGATGAGAAGCAACAGATAAAAAAAAAAAGGGCCACACAATTTGTAGACGTACAACTCATTATACTTGAAAGTCTGCAATAAGTGTTTGTTGATTGTTGCCTGTTTTATTAGATGTTTGTCTGTGATATTGCATCAAGCACTTAGGGAAATCCATCTTACCCCATCCAGTCCCTCCATCCCTCTTGCTTCTGTGACGGCTACGTTGAGTTTAATGAGATAAATGATGGCAACAAGGTGCAAACTTTGTTTTTATCCTATAATGTACGTCTCCTGTTGCGCAGCATAGTGAGTTTTACAACAACCCTACAGGGATCACATTTGATCCACACTGATTCCAGTGGACAGTTTTTGGTCTAATTTCTGGAGCAAACGTCCCAGTACACCTGAAACAAGACAAACTAAATAAAAAGCAACTCCATAGCAAGATACAGAGGCCCGATTTATGTAATTGATAAAAAGGGGCAGTATTGTGTATTTTTCGGGCACAATACTGCCCCTTTTTTAGCTCATTTTTGACAGAATAATATATTGAGTAAGTAATAGAGCTTGGTTCTAATATTGCCTGTGTTTTCTCTACAGGATGTATTATTCCCATTCAGTGTCAGATTATTGGATGAGAAGAATGAAGGACTGGTGTTACTCTGAAGTAAGTGAAGCTCAACATAGATCAAAACAAGAGAGTATGAAGGAGTTCTAGGAAACATTTATTACAAGCATTAGTTGTAAGTCGAGTTAATGGATTGAGAGAATAAGATGACGTTAGGTATATCCATGGACTATGCAAAAGATAACTTCAGTATTTGGTACAGAATCCTTGTGCTGGAGGTGATCATGTTTCTTTAATAGCAACTTGAAGTTACACAGAGATTTTTTTGAGTGAACCTTTTTTCCACAGTCCCATCGAGGCAGCGGTTATCCCTGATGCTTTTACATGTTTTTCTCCCACATTTACTCCTTCCACTAAATTTTTCATCATTCATGCATAGAGCAATCCGAACAGCCAGTTTGTTTTGTAGCAACTTCTTGCGACTCATCCTTCTTTGTTGGACAACTGTTTAACTCAGCAGTCTTCTCGCATTTTAGGTTGGGGAAAGACCTGTAATGGTCTCCACACCATAGGGCTTCCCAAACCTTTCCTCATCAGGGCCCTCAAACATTATTAGCTACTGGCCCTGGAACCTCTTTTCAAACCTGCAGTCATCGAAACAGAATATGTAAAAAAACATAAACTTTTAGAATTTTTTTTTCTACGTTTATTCTCTGTTCTCAATAATTATTACATTCGTGTAGCATAATTGCTGCTTCATACCCTTTTGATTTTAGTTAGCCATGCTATGCTAACTTGTAGAGGAAAACAAGTTAGAATTTGACTGTCAAGGATGAAGATGGCAAATAACATTTCAGTGAGTTATTTTAACTTATATTCCTTAATAATTATTGAAATATACATTACATTTTATGATTAAAAAAAAAATCTGTTAGATACATTTTCGCATTTTTTCCCCTCCTTTTTCCTTAAGTTCTCGGAAGCCTCTGTAGCTCCCCCTGGTGGCCTCGCAGGGGGCCGCAGCCAAACCTTTGTAAAAACGCTGGGCTATAGCATGGCGATAACATGACAATCAAAATATATTTTTCTTGTCATATTTAACATTCAAATTGTCCATCTTTTGGGTTTGCATTAGGCATACGACTTAATAATCAACAATAGCACAAAAAACATGAAATGTGTCACTTTGTGTCTGATGAAGCTCTGTAATTTACAAGAGAGAGTACAGAAAATGAATGGATGGAGATGCATCAGTATGTCTGCTTCTCCCAGTCTATCAATACACCTTCAGTTACAAAGAAAGCATCAGGAGTCATCATCAGTGTCCGAACATTGAATCTTTGTTCATCATCACATTTACATGCAGTAATACAGATCTCCTTTTAGAGATCTGAACTGTCTAAAAATAAGAATCTGTGCCTTTAAATCTCAGCTACATCAACTATTTACAGCTTTATGTTGAGCTGGATAAAAATGTAAAGCACAGATAAATATAAAATGTTTTTCGCTAACACCGAAACAAGACATCAAACGTTAAAACTGATCCGGTCCCATTTGGCTCCAATTCTTCTCTTACGCTCTATTTTCTTTTCTTTTCTTTTCTTTTTTTGTCATCTAACTGGCAAATGTTTGTGGATTTTATTCATAATCCTGCTGAGGATCTCTTCTAACGGTGCGATCAAACATCCCTAAACTCTAAGATTAAATAAATTCTGGCAGCGTTCTTCACAATCACACTTTGATTGGTTCAGATATGGGCTCATATTTCTCGCAGCTCTACTAGTGTGGTTTTATTTTGTTTTGTGAAATTACAGCTGAAAATCCCCTGCAGGGCACCTAGTTTCAATGACATAACAGGACATTCTCTCTCTGACACACACACACACACACACACACACACACACCCACACACCCACACCCCCTCCCCCGCCTTACACACACATTAAAACATTAGTATTCCTCTGTGGTTGTGGTGTGTCAGCAGAAAGTGCACAAACAGTAAACATATGGTATGCACAGAAAGACCTTCAGGAGCTTTTATTAATCTGAGCCTGAATCAAAGAGGAAAACGGCGGCGCTCACCAAAGGAGACTGAATGAGTGGGTGGATTTCTTTGAATTGTTACATAACCTGAAATAAATATTACATATTTCCGCATCTACTTTAATCATTAAAAAAAAGAAAAAAAGAAAAAAAAGAAGAAGTATTATCGGGTTGATGGATTTGAAAGCACAGTGTGAAATCCAGAGAGACTCCAGTGGATTTACTCAGCAGAACCTTCAGTGAGGAAGGATTCCCAGTGAGAGAACCACCACAGAACCTGCTGAAGGGTGAAGTTCGCCCAAGGCTCAGTAATGTTTTACAGTCAGGTTATTCCTTGTGGTACGGTCCCACAGTGGAGCCACCGCAGCAGGAAATAGCAGGGAACAGTAACAGCGGTCATGGTAAAAAGCAATGCAAACTGACTTGCAGCATATATGGATCTGATAGACTCCTGAGTTCAATGTCTGCATCCCTTCAAATATGATCAAAATCAGGGACTCGTTCAACAAATCGGTTCGAGGCTCTAGTTTTTGTCAAAATTACAAAAACTTAACGTTCTTCTTGCTTCACCTGCAGATGTGCAGCAAACTTAAAGTTGATTAAAGGCAGTGATCAGAGTGCAGCTGCATCCCACTATCCCACTAATAAATAATAATATTATATAAAAAGTCCAGTGTTATTATTGCTAATTTTCTTGTTGCATGTGAAAGCTTCCAGCACAAGACGGCCTTTGTGTTCTCATCTAACTTTTGCTGAGCAACCACCTGCAATCTGACTGCAGAAAAATATTAAATTTGCTTTTTAAACACAAGAATAATTTTAATAAAGAAAAAAAAACACAAAACCACTTTTTTCCACCACCTGGATGAAAGATGCGCGATGTGAGGGGGTAAGCGTCTAGCTTTTAGACAAATACAGCGACACAAAGAATAGGAGCAATGTGAAAACTACACACAACACCGAGCTAAATAATGACTAATAAAAAATAGATGCTAAAACTGCATAATCGGAAAAACACACAGTATTAGTATCATCACATACGCCACCCACGCGCACGCACACACACACACACACACAGTCGTTTGTTCATCACTTGTGGGGACTTCACATTGACTTCCATTAATTTCTACAGCCTAACCTTACTTTAACCTTTACCATAACCCTAATGATTACAGACCTAACCACTAACCCAAAAACAACAATTTCCCTCATGGGGACCAAAAAAATGTCCCCACAAAGAGCAATGGTCCCCATAACCCCACATTGTAGACAGAAATAGGTTCCCAATAAGGGGAACCTGGTTCATGCACACACACACATGCACGCACACACTCAGTGCCATATGTCTGCACAAGGTCCAGAATATGAAAACAAATGTGTGTAGGTCTGCGGATGTTTTGTGCAAATAATCCAGTTTAGTCGAGGATAGCATTGAAAATTAAAGTTAGACTATCACCTTCATTGTCAACATGAATGTTAAAATCTTCCATTACAATGACCTTCTCATTACTTCAAGCTAAATCAGATAATAAATCTGAGGGCTGATGTGAAAACTGAAAGGAGGAGCCTGGTGGACGACAGTGGATAGATATTCAAATGAATAAATCTGACCAAAAGATTCCCAGTGCAGAATCTGCAATATGCCTTCCTAGGATGAATAAAACAAATGACTGATATGAACGGGCCATCACTGGTTTGCCTCCAAGACACGCAATACTTTGGCGAATCGGAGCCTTGGAGTAAAATCCAATTACTCTGCATTAATGCTGCAGGAACGCATTTCATAAAAGGTTCATCCACAGGTTCTGGGAAAATATCCTGATCTTCTTTCACGAACCCTTAGAGGATAAAACCTCCCTTTCTAATTTTATGACTGAATTACCGTGCGGAGGTTCCCACTCGGTGCTTGTGAGAGGAGAGGAGTGAGTCTGCTCTGGAGATGTGCGTCTGGAGAACTGCGAGAGCAGTGACTGATAGAAAGGTTAATCATTCCAGACAGATGGTATGTGCTGCTAAATCAGCACTAGGTGAAGTCAGACTCCGTGAGTGGATGCATCACGCCGTGCATGTCTGCTTAAGCTGTAATGATTGGGTGTTTGCTACTTGATTTACCATGAGGGAAGGCAGGACGTCCAGTGAGGGATTCTGGTAACCAGTGAGCAGTTTTTTCTCTGCTTTCTGCTGCTGCGTAAGGTTAGCCGTTTGCTGTGTGCCTCTAAACCTGAAGCAACAACTAAACCCATTCAGATGTTCTGTAATCAAACTGAGGTTACTGCAGTGAAGCTGTGAGTTCAGGGGTGTGACTATGCTGACCGAACACAGACAGGAGAACAAGTCACCGGAGCAGAAATGGAGAAAAAGAGAGCAAAAAACATCCGTTTCTGAGAAAATAGTACAAATCTTTTAAGTATATTTTCAACAAGAGACAGGAGCTTGTTTGATGTCAACCATTCCTTAATATTGATGAAAAAGTTTTAGTTCCACTGGCAGATTATTTCCATCCATCCATTTTCCTGCACCCTTTTCCCTTACTGGGGTCGGGAGGGTTGCTGGTGCATATCTCCAGCTGTCATTTCGGGCGAGAGGCAGGGTCACCCTGGACAGGTCGCCAGTCTGTCGCAGGGCAACACAGAGACATACAGGACAAACAACCATGCACACACACACTCACACCTAGGGACAATTTAGAGAGGCCAATTAACCTATCAGTCATGTTTTTGGACTGTGGGAGGAAGCCGGAGTACCCGGAGAGAACCCACGCATGCCCAGGGAGAACATGCAAACTCCATGCAGAAAGACCGGGGCCGGGAATCGAACCCAGAACCTTCTTGCTGCAAGGCAGCAGCTCTACCAGCTGCACCACTGGGCAGCCCGCGCAGATTATTTCAGTTATGAAAATAATTTTTTCCAATGTTATAAGTGAAATAATCTGCCAGTGTAACCAGTACTTTTTATCAATATTAAGGAAATATTTACTTTAAACAAGCTCCTAGTTCTTGCTGGGAGTTATCTTATGTCTTATTTTAACTGTAATAAGATATTTGCATTAGAAAGTGGGCCAAAAGTAATTGATTTTGTTTGATCAGTGTTAAAGCCAACAGGCAGGCGTACATCCTTCAGCGATGGCAACATCCACCACAGAGAAACCGTTGAAAAGGAAATGCGTCAGGGCTACTTATATGACGGGAGGGATCAACATCTGCATGGAGTACTTTTTACATTTCAGAACTTCTATTGCTTTTAGAACACAATTACGATACTTAGCTTAGCATGCTGCCGGCGCGCAGATCTGTGCCTGCTTGGCCCGACTGTGATGTGCCGTGACAGTCACCAGGTGGGTTAGCAATGCTGCGCACCGTGCTGACTAACTGCATCTATAACCTAAACCTAACAACTAAAGTTCTTTAGAAACTTTGAGGGTTGCTTTCTCTCAGATCTTGTTTACAGAGTGTCCATATATTCTGCACTGTTTTATATTTCTACACCTTTCATGTCATTAGAAAACTTAAGAGTCCACACTTTCAGAGTCTGTAATAATTTAAAATGTCACCAGGGAGATTTGTGCCTGGTTTTGTCTTGATGTGTGTCTCCGTCCGGATGACCCGGCTTTTTTATCTAAGCTTCACAAAATGTATTCACCTTAAAACAAGAATTTTAATCAAGGCACAGAAAGTTTTAATTCACATCTTCTTGGCTTGCATTACATTCTTTACAGTTAAAACCTTACATTTCCAAAAAAAAAGAAAAAAGATTGTGTATGCGCAAAAGCAGCCAGCAGGTCAGAGTCGGCATCTTGTGATTTATGCATTATTACATCCTGTTAAGAAAATCCAAGAAACCAGAGCATAAAGCAACAGGCAGGAGGGAAAGGATAAGAAGAGGATGTGAGTCAGATAAGAAAAATAAAAGATTTTTATCGGCACAGGCACAATGTGTGCTGGATTTGTATATAGGGCACTTTTTTTTTTTTCATGCTGAATCTTGTTCGAGCGTCTCAGATTCCGGTGGAATAAACCTCGGCATAATTCTGTTGTCGGTTTATTTGTAGGTCATGCTGCACCGTGAACCAGTAGGATGTCGCACAATGCTGAATCACAGATTTATTGGGTACATTTTTTAAAAATCAAATAAAAGAAAAAAAGATTACGTTAAACATAATGTAAAAGAATAGTAATACGCCGATTAATTAGATGTGCTCTGTTTTTTTTTTTTTTTTGCATGATGAGAAACCATACAGTTGAAAACAACAGGTGCTAAAAAGTAAAACATGAATAAAAGTATAAAGGAAACCAAAAAACTGGCAAAAAAACAAACAAACAAAAAAAAAAAACGTTGCGAGCGACATTAGCAAGTGTCATAATTCTAGTTTTACTCAGACAAAACGAGCGACAAAATTCTGCTTGACCAATGTCATGTTGCGCTGCTGCTGTTGTCTCTGCCAGGCTAAGCTGCTCACATTCCCTGCATTATTGCTGAGCTGCTGAACGCATTCCTAATGCAGTCATATTAGAGGGGCTCATTCAGCACCATTTGGATGCATTAGAAAGCCTGCTGGCCCTTTAATGTCTCCATGCAACATGAGATGCATCCATAAAACCAGAGGCTGCTGAGTGGAGCAGCCAAAGCAGTAGGACTGGTGGATTTCAGTTTATTTGAAATGTCATATTTATCATCGAATAGTACATTTTAACAAATTACTATTAACAGTATTGTTTTGGCAGGTGTTGCGTTTACATGCAATCGGTTAATAACTGCTGCTCCCTTTCAGCTGTTTCTAAAAAGTCTCTAAAACAGAAAGTGGAGTGGAGAGAATCAGACTTCCACCAGGCTGAGGTTCTGTGCAAAGTTTACACAGAGCTGCCTAAAAGCTGCAATACATGTTTGATAAAACTGTTACCAAGTTTGATATGTGACATATAATCAGTGAAAAGACGGATCTCCTCCGCCTGCTTCCTGAGCTGCTACTGCCGTCTGAAGAAATGCATCACTCCTGACCAAAAACGACCAACCAGAGCCAGGAGGGGGGCTTAGCGCTGTCAATCATCCTCGTGTATGCTGTTAAATGTGCATCTTATTGTAATTGGAAAACCTTTAGCCGTCCATACTAACTAACCTTACCATTCATAACATTGTTATTTTACCAAATAACAAACTGATGCCAATTTTTTCAGCTGTCATGTGACTCTGTGGTTATAAAAAGAAAAACAAAACTACCTTAAAAAAATCCCTTGCTGACTACCAGAGCAGTGTCTTCATGGCTTTTTTTTTTCTTTGCTCCTTCTGTGGAGGCCATATTGTTGTGGATTTGTGGGATCGTCATACAATAAGGTGTTGAAAACCAGGCAGCGGCTTTTCTATCAAGCTTTCACTATTTTGCATAATTCCAGGCGACATCTGTCAGAGACGGCGTTTCCTGTCAATTTCACATTTGGAGTTCAGATGTCTGGAAAAAAAAAACAAGATTCAGACTTACTGGCTGCAAAACATGTTTGCTCTTACAATCTGACTGTTTGAGCCGCAGACGTCGTTTATCTGTTTATCATCTTGTCGATGTTATTTGCTCATCTGTTTCCTTGTTTGCGCATCTCAGTGGATGAAGAATCTCCAAATTAGGCTTTCCCTCTTTTTCGAAACGGTTCTTCTGCGCAGACGTTTCCCTGCCTGGTGGGTTGATGTGTTTTGTTCTTGTGCGTCATGTTACCAGAAATACGTGTACGTCACATCTCGGCTGTGTCGGTGCGGATGTGTGCCTGGGTTAAATCAAACAGGGGTCGGTTTTTCAGCTGATTTTGAACACCTTGTCGTTGTCGGTACGCTCTGCATCGGCTTCCCTCTCTACTCTTGTCAGCAGCGTCGCTGCTGAGATAAATGGGCCTCGCAGAATCTGTCAGGAATGTTTGAGGATTGTTTCAAAAGCTTTTTTCTGTTGTTTTTGTGTGTGTGTTACCATCAGTTCAACATGTATGATGAAATACAATTTTTTAGGATTCCAACCGCAATAAAAAAAATAAAAATCTGGTAAATATGTAGAAAGCAGGAAACCTTTTTCTTTCGACAAACCAGTTTCAGGCCTGTTTCCATATAACCGACTTTTCATCATGTTTAGAGTTCAGTTTGGAAGAAAACTGCAATTTCTTTTTTGTGCCTGTTGGATCTGTGTAAATTGTTGAGCATAATGCAGATTGTGAAGCTCCGCCCACATCTGGTCTCCCCTCAGTTATCAGATTCACAGGTGTAAACGTGTATGCTCATGATGCACTTAAACACGGTTCTGAAAATCACATCTTAACAACCGACTAAACAGTTCTGTCGGCTGAAAAACAAAAATGACAGGAAATATCTAGAATATCAGTATGTTTTTAGCTTTATGCACCCCTGACATAGTTCCAGTTAATTATAGTTTCTCCTCATTAACTATCATTCTTTTAGTAGTTCAGTCGTTTTGCTAACTATGACAATCCTGCTCTGGGATCGATAAAGTGTTTCTGAATTGAATTTGAATTGGATCGCATGAGAAAACCTTGCTTCCGCTCTACGGGCTCCACCCTCAGCGCATACTCCTACAGCTCTGCTCCACCTGCTTTCAGCACAACTTCTATTATCTCAGTGTGCATAGTCAGCATCCGCCATCAGCCCTGCAACAGCCATTGTGTCATTACGCACCATTACATACTGCAAGCCATAATAGCGTGGTGATTGATCACTCAGGAGTAGCTGTGATTTATGGTGTGATACTGCACATTTGGGCTGACACTGTGCACAGCAATTTACTCCTGGAGGAGTGAATATCTACCATGTGGGCCTCACTCTGTATGAAGTTGTTCTCTGACCCCCGACAACTGAATCCTGTGAAGAAAAGAGGGAAGCCCTTTAATGGCCCTATGTGGTGACGCAGTGAACGGTGAGCTAAATAAATGTGTGTGTGGTCAGAGGACGTGTTACCATGATGCGATCAAATCTCACTGGGAAACACATCAGCACTTCTTAATTTTCATTTTCTAATTTATTAGAAACATTTATTTTCCCGGTCCGGTTTTTTTTCTTTCTTCCTTTCTAAATTCATTAATTTAACAGTGTCAATTCTGACTAATTCTGGGCTAATCCATGTCAAAATCCAAATAAATAATCAAAATTCTTAGGTGTATGATAATTACACAATAATACAGCAATTTTCTAGAAAAAAACCTGGAAGTTTCTGAGTTTGCAAAGTACAAAATTTGAGTTTTGAAACTCACAAATTTCCAAGACTTTTTCTAAGTTCTGAGATTATTCTCAAACTTTATGAGTTTTTTTGCCAGAATTTTAATCCTCTTTTTCTTTTTCTTTCTATGTATAAGTGGTTCTGATATGCTGTCGCAGAATTCTGCACAAAGAGTCGGATGTTTTTTCCCCAGTGGCCCTTGTTGCACCGATAACCTGTGGACTTCCTGTGGTTTCTCTTCTGTTGTTCATATATGTGCAACTCTTTAATAAGAGCCAGACTTTTTCCACTACATGACCAATAGTTTACTCTATTACCATGTCAGTTGCTAATTCTAATCTCAGGAGAAATTGTGAGTAAGCTTTTTTTTGTTGTTGTTTCCTTTTTGAAATTTTTCCACAAATCATCTGAGTCACAGAGCTGCGTGTCAGAGCTGCCTCAGTCCTACACACGTTGGTTACTGATGTGTGAAACTGGCTGCTGTGGCGTTGGCGCCGGCGAGAGATCTAATCCACCAGAGTAATGGTGATAATGTGATGATAAATTAAATATCCAATGGAAGTCAGCAGCTAGTTATATGTATTGTGGATTAAATGGTACAAAGCTTGTTTTTTTTTCTCTCTCTCTCATGTGTTTTTTTTTTTGCCTTGCTTGATGAGGAAAATGGAGAAAAACTGTCTCTCCTATCTCACAATCAATGAAATCCCACTCCGCCGCCCCAAAATTAACTCGTTACTACTCACACCCATCTGTTCACACCCCAACGCAGCTCTTCCCACTGTTTGGTAACAACTTTCTTCTCTTTTTCACACTGTAAATGGTTGGTGTGAAACGGCTTTAAATTCAACACACCAGCTCTGAAACAGCATGTTATCTGTCCGTTCGTCCCTGAGTCCGTGTTTAGAGACGAGGGACCTTACATTCACACAAACACGCACACCCCCGCACACCCCAACACACACACACACACACACAGCTGTCTTTTCTATCTCGACACACAAATTGAATCCGCGGTCCTGACAGGGCAGGAGGACAAGAAGGACGAATAAAATTCACCTCATTACACACACTGCAGAGGAATCGCTCGCACACAAGCAGCAGGGACGGTAATAGAAAAGCCTTGAATCGCGGTCAAACACCATTTGGTGTTTAAGTGCTGATAGACAAGGACAGGACGCCGCGCGCGCCTACAGGCCGCGGAGACGGCGTTTTGTCAGGGAGACGATTGGAACCACGGCACCACTGGCGGAGGAAACAATGGCGTGTGTACGTGAAATCATAACGACGATGATTAAGCGGAGAAGTGATGAAGGTCACAGAGACAATATCAACAATGAGGCTGATGATAATGACAGTGTTTTGTCAGCTTTTATCCGACTTTGATCATTGATCACAGCAGACAGGGGCGGATATAATCTCACAAAGATCCCCGGAAGGTCCCACTGTTGACTTTTGTGTTGGAAATGTTTCGGTTTGAATCCAGCTGTGACAGACAGATTGAGGCTGATTATCACCTCTTGAGAACATAAAGCAGCAGAAATGATCCAATTTCTTCTTGATGAATATATCAATGAATAATGACAGGTCCGTATTCGTTGTTTTATTTTTGTTTGTTTTGTTTTTGGGAAACTCAAAATTAGAAAAATCAATCCAGACCTGCAGCAGGTCGGTAGGACATCACTCAGCTGTGGCTTTCGGTTAGCTCAAATCTTTGTAAAGTTCATTACTTTAAAGGGGATGTATTATGCAAAATTCCTATTTTGCACATTGTTGTATTTTCGTTTGGGCCTCAACTACTTCTAAAAACAGACCAAGTACCTAAAAAACCACCAGTTTCATGGAATAAGTTAATTCCTTTTCGATGTCTAGAAACTGAGCCATTTCTAAAACGTCCAGAGTGCAGCGACACAAATTAACAAGAACTGCAGGCCCTTTACCTAGCAACCCCAACGAAGCCTACTCTGTTACCTTGCAACCCAAGCTGAGCTCCAGTTTTACTGATGTACAATGCTGCTGGAAAAGTGTTTTGTGGTTGATGTACCATTCAGAAACCATTTGCTGCATTCTTGTTGGTTGTGCACTCCTTCTCCCCAAAATCTTCTGCTTTTCAAAGATGTTTGGTTGTGTAATTGCATGAGTGTAAATGGTGAGTTGGGGGGGCATGGCCAGCAGGAGCTTATTTGGATTTAAAGTGACAAGAGGCCTCAAAACAATTCATTCTGAATGGAGCTCAATATGGACTAAAATGTCATGATCAAAGAATGATTTTCTGCAAAAAATAATAATAATATGATGAATATATTTTGCATAGGTCCATGTTTAAATACAGCATCTGGAAATTGTTCACACAGTAGTTGCAGGTTTTGTCATGAGGCTGAATTTTGATTGGAACTAAGGTTGTAGATACGAAATATTTTTATGTTTTATGCAAAATAAATTAGTTTTTTATCATTTTGAAAGGAAGCCTTAACATTTGGGGAGGTAAAAGCACTGGATCCCTTGCATATCCAGCAATAAGTACCTTAAGAAAGACACAAAACTGGTCTGTTTCCCATTTTGACATTATTTGCTTACTGGGAATTTTAAGACAAATCTATTTACAACAAAACATGGAAATGCGAAACTGAATGCATCAGCAGAGCAGCTGTGAAAAGATGCAACGTTGTGGATTAAACCTAGATGTATCAGTTTTCATGTTCTTACATCGATCAAATTTGATTCATTTAAAAATGAAATACCCTATGCTGTTGTTTAAAAACACAAGCCACTCAATTACTAGATTTTTGGGTCGATCCTTCTGGTTACTTACATTCTGTATGTTATTCGATAGAAAACAGACAACAGCTACTCCTGCCAAGGAGGCAGAAAATGGAGCAGGGCAGATTCCACATATGACAGGAACAGGCTGGGAAGATGGCTAACTCTAACTAACTCTAAATTATAACTGCTTGCCATAAAACCCACATACACAGAGACATGCTGTGTATGTGGGAGTCTCCCAGTTTCTAACAACTCAGCTTGTTCAAAGACAGGAATTGCTGAGATCAGGGCTTTCGGTGCCATCTCCATGTCTTGCAGACTTTATGTAAAATACTCAGCTGAACCCCTTCAGTCGTTCCAGTGAAACTGCAATAGTGACACTCAGAGCAGCACTGAATGTTTCAGACGTTATCAAGAAAAACATCAACGCTTTAGCTGCATTTGCATTCACCACATAATATTGTGCAATTTGACATTTTGAAAATAAATTAGCTTAATGGAAACATGTAATTAAGCTGATCTGAAAAACTCAAGATTTTTTTGTGCTAGAACGAGGTAGTTTGTTTGTGGTCGTATTTGAAATTGGTTTATTTTGCAAAACTGTAATGGAAACATTTCACTAGTCACATGACCAACAGCCTTAGAAGGGTCCCTTCGCATGGTCTTCTACAACCAATAGCAAATTAATTACCATTTAAAGTATGCATAAAGGGGCAAAAGTTCACAAATTTCCATTGTGTGAAGCTGGAAATTTGACTTTTATTATTTTCCAACAACTCCTGAGCCCAATAATTTCAGGAAGCCCAGTTCTAATATAAATGAAAATTATAAGGTTGGCTGTAATGCATGGAAAACAACAAATAATGCAGGTAAACATGATGAATTTCATATACGTCACCCTGAAAGAAATGGGTTCCTGGATGAATGTTCAAAACAACACTCCTCTGTCCTCGCAAAGAAATCGCATCCTTTGGCGGCTGTAACCCATAAACCTTTGACTGCACAGGTTTTTCTCATAAAGAAAAAGAAAATAGGATTTTTTTTCTTAATGTCACACACAGAAACACACACTCTGAAAAATACACTTCAGCGTCAGTGCTGTAGACATTTCCTCAATGGAAATAAAAAAGCAAATCAAGAGGATTATTAACATGTCTGCTGCGGTGCCGCTCTATGTATCTGTGCATGTATATATATTTCACAAGCAGAAAATCAACTCATATCTTCCATTTGCACTTTTGAAGTCTGTACTAGTTTTTCTCTTTTTTTTATCCCTCTATGACGGTTGGTCTTCTGAAGCAGAGATAGAGGGAGGAGGATGCAGGAAGACTTTTTATTTTTTTTTTTTACTTCGCTCATGGAAGTCTACTGTGAATCATCCGAGCATTTGATTTTATTTGTTTTGGTTTGGTTTAGTTTGGGTTTTTTTGGTTTAGTTTAATTTGGTTTGGTTTAATTTGGTTTGGTTTAATTTGGTTTGGTTCAATTTGGTTTGGTTTGGTCTGGTTTAGTTTGGTTTGGTTTGGTTTAATTTGGTTTGGTTTGAGGACTCTTTCACATCGCTATGGAACCAGGAGCGAAACAAAACGGGGAACAGAGAAGGGAAAAAAAAAGTCTTGTCAGAAGAACTGAAAATCATTTTGCAGCGTCAAGCACCAAAGATCCACAAAATAAATCTGGCAAGATAGGAAGACAAAAGATATACTCAGTTTATTCTACAAGGTAGTGCATAATAACTAAAGCTTGTTAAACAACATAAAGAAACATGTAACAATGATACAACAAAAAAATAACAACAGCGAATATTGTCTGCAGAAGAAGAGAGATTGACTGGGAAATGGGAAGCAGAAGCGGAAACGCGTGGGGGGATTTTTGAAGTAAGAGCTGTCTAAAGAGAAAGCAGAGGGGGATTCCCATTAGAGAGACAGATGAAGGGACTGCTGAGGATGACAGCAACATCTGACAGTCGGCACGTCGCTGATGGACAGAGAGTGGGGATGAAGAGAAGAAGATGCTATTTCTGACTCTGATATCGTTTCAGCCTCACAGAGAAATCAGAATCTTTTGTTGGATGTTTTGGTGGTAGTGTAGGGTTTTTTGTGATTGCTTTTAAAGATGAATCGTTTTGAGGTGTTTTCCATGTAGTTACAAGCAGGATCTGTCATGATGTTTGGTGTTGTGGTTTGGTTATGGGTTAATTATGGTTCACAGTTTTTGCATTATCACTTCCTTCTAGTAGGTTTATTTTTTATAAGTTATTCCCCTGCCTGAAAAGTTTCTGTTGTGTTCAGTTTCAGTCAGTTTCTCTTGCTGTTTCTTCACCAGGTTTTGTATAGTTTATTCTTTAGCCCTAATTATTAGTTGTTATTTTTCTCTTTGCATTTTCCTGCCATATTCTTGAATCAGTTATTTGTTTTTCTTATTCCTCCTCATTAGCTCCATCTGTACTGTTCAGGTTTACTGTTCTTTGTCTAGTAAGTGTTGCAGTGTTTATGTGTTTCTTATTGTTTCACTTCTTGCTTATTTTCATTTGTTTTCTTAGATTGCTGTCAGGCTTGTTTCTCCTTTTGGCTCCAGTTCTTCAGCTCAGCTAATTGTCCCAGTAATCAAAGCCCATTGAACCCACCTGTGCTTCCCCTCCTTCGTTATGCCGCTCACCTGTTTCTCTGTCTATTTCAGTCCCTGCTTTCCTTTGTTCTCCGTTCTGTTTAGCTCGGTTCAGGTCTGCTGCTTGCTCATGGCAAGCCTGTTCACATTTGTGCTTTGTGTTTTTTGGGGAAATAAATCAATCTAAAGCCACACGTCAGCGGCTGTAAGACCCTCCGTGGCAGGTCCAGCGAGTGTTCATGGCTACAGAAAGCACAGTGGCAGACAAGGTATCAGATGTTTTAGCCGTAAAATCTGCGTTCAACTTTCAGCAACGGATTCTGCTTCTTATATAGAGGAAAAACATAAAACTGTGGTCAATGGTGGCTCACAGCATGACAGATAACACACATTTCTAGGCTCAGCAGCTGTGTGCTTTTCCATTAGTGAGGAAGCCGTTTGGGCCTGAGGATGCAGAGCTGGACGGAACAATCGAGGAAGAGCAAACGGAGCAGACGGATACCAGGACGAGCAGAAAAACACGCCGTTACAGATGAATTACTGCCCTGCGTTGCTGACAGCTAAATGATCCCAGAAAAAACACATAACAAAGTTCAGAAAACATTTAGTTTCACTGACTACGTCCACAGACGGGAACGGCTTCTCGACACGAACGCCAGAGACGACTCTACCGTCTCCGAAACGCAACAAAGACAGAACTGAACACGAGTATTAAACAGATCAGTTTCTATTGAAATCAGTTCTGGCTTCAGTCCAGCTGTTTGCATCATTTGACATTAAGGACGATGCCAATGAAAATCAGTCAGGTGAAGTGACTCGACGTTCAGCAGGGAACGAAGGAAGAGTGGCGGCTGGAAAAAAGAGATACAAAACGAGTCTGCAGGAAAACAAACTGGACTCGGTGACCAACAATCAATTCTTACTTTTCTCTCTTTTATTTTGAAAGTCATCGAGGTGAAAACAGATGAAAAACTGTGGAAAACAAACAAGAAAACACAAAACTGAAGAAAACGTAACCCAACAAGCCAAGATTAATAAGCAAAACTAAACACCCGTTAGAAATTAAAGAGACAAAAGGCCAATTTCTGGATGTCTCATATCTTTGATGCAAAGTCAAATTTCTTTAAGGTTATTTTTCATATATATACAAAGCATTTCATAAATGAAAATAAATAGTTACCTCATTGTGCTATAAAACACTGGAGTTTACAAACCTTCATATTTTTGTCTGTTGTTCATTATTAAATCAGGCATTATGATCAAACAATTAGCCCTTTTCCCAAAATCCATTTTGCTCTTCAGTCATTTCGTGGACGACTTTTACTTTTTGACTAAACATATAGTGAAGCAATTGCACTCTGACTTGAGTAAAAATATTTGTGTCCTGCTAATGCTGAAAAATCCACACCGGTGCTCACACGAACACGGCTCTCTTTAGCCATTCCTAATACATCAGCTGCATGTTTGCTTCCCCGCCGCCCGCGCTGACTTAAAATGAGGAGGACAGCAGAGAGAGATGTGCTGGGTGTTCATTGTTATCCTTACAGAGTCGCATTTGTAAAGGCTAAAACCACAGTGACCGGCGAGCGCAGGAGCACAGCCAGTGACTCAGAATCAGCAGGTCTGCATCAGAAGGCGGGCTTCTTCTTCTGCTGAGGCCGGCGGCGGCCATGGCTGCCACTGTCTGACTTGCATGGTGATCGCTTAAGCATTGTGACTGACCTTGTGTTCGTTAAACTGGCCTTAAGGTGCTGAACTGCTCTGCCAAACAGCTGGGCATCCAAACTGAACAATAAACATGTCTGTGATAAACCAGTGGGGCAAACATTTACATTAGTGAGGGAAAAGAGGGAGATCTGGGGACGAACAGCAGCTTAACATCAACCAGTAATGTGGAGAAGATCCTGTGGTTAAAATCCCCTGTGAATGGTGACATGCAGTGAGGTTCATGGCTGGTGAGGCACTGACTTACGATTTGTGCGATTGTTACAGGAAAACTGTTTATCTGCCATCAGATAACTAAACTGAGCCTTCATAGTTTGAATCTGCATGGCTCTCTGCTATGCTAGCTACAGCATAGAATAGAACAAGGTGGAGGGAGGATGAGCAGCCACATGAGATTGTGATTGACAGCGCTAAAACCCGCCTCCTGCCTCTGATTGGCTGTTTCTAGACAGCACTGGGAGAAGGTAGAGGAAATAATTTTTTCACAAATTATCTCTCATGCCACACTCACAACACAATGACAGTTTCAATAAATATGTTTAAAAATATATTTTTTATAAAATTTCACTTACGAGAGGACAGATCAGGAGGGACGTGGCAACAGGTGTCTGTAATTTAAATACAAGCTAAGGTAAAACTGTGTGGACTGGCTGCAGTCCACACATGAAGATTGTTTGAATTTCTGTCAGAAACAAATATATTGTTTTTGCTGTGCAACTGTAAAAAGAGCAAAGACAAAGAGAAATCCCTATGGATTCCCTGGAATGATGCTAACTAGTTTGTCATTGAACACAGTGGATAAATGACTTTCCTTTAATGGTGAGTTGTTTCTCCACCATTAGCACATTCAGCAGTGCATACTCGAGGTTGGTTGACAGCATTAAGACCCTCCTCCTTGCACTGATGGGTTGTTTTTGGTCAGAAACACTGCATTTCTTCAAATGGCGACGGTGCTTCAGGGTGGAGGTAGAGATCAATCATTTCACAGATTATATGCCTCGTGTTACACTGTTACGGCTTGGTGACAATTTTAACAAATATGTAAGAGAACATTTCTATTTAATAGCCAAATGTACAGCTGCGTATGCAAACATTCAGTTTGAACCTGAGCTTAACCCACAAGTCTATAAAAAGTTAATATGAGGATAAACCCCAAACGGCGTTCAGTCACAACACAACAGAGACAGAATGATGCAGCTTAGGCGTGCTCCTATCAGGACTGAGAACACACTTCTGAAGGTGTTTGAAGGTTTCCAGGCCTGCTAATGAATGCACAGACTTAAACTTGCTCTGTGGGATATGCAGCGTCTCTCAGGACAAACTGTGGGCAACAAAAGCCTGTCTAAATAGGAAGAAGGGAGCTCTTGCGGCTTTATAACGAGGAGGCATTTAGGCTGTCCAGTGGGAATCGGAGAGGGGAGTGGAGGATTGGAGGAACACCTGGAGAGAACAATGCAGAGCAAAGACATTAAGGTGACCTGAAGAGTGGTGGGAGTGATGAAGAATGCAGCTGGATAAGAGGGTGTTGTAAAGGGGAAAAAAATGTTTTAAGTGGATTAAGAAAGGAATGTGGGCTTCATGGCCCCCTCCTTCTGACTCACAAGCACAAACAGAAAACATATGAGCACTGCTGTGGTCACTCAAATCACTGTATTATCATCATCATTGGTGTTTAAAATCAACATTTTTGAGCTTCACCATCTTGTCTCAATGTTATTTCCGCATCAAATACATACCTGGAGTGTTGCTTTGATTCTTTCATGCATGTTTGAGAAATCCTGTAATCTCTATGTAACCAACATGGAGGATAGACCACCTGTCTCAAACACCTGGGTGGACCTACTGCCTTTTTTGAGGCGCAGCTCCTCCTCAGAGCTGCAGTTTTAAAACTTCCCCTATATCCTCCACACTCAGCTCCTTCAGACTAGCCAGCAGCAATTAGCAAACACCTACTGAACTCATTATACAAGCTATAATAATTCACGTCTCAGTGAATTGCTTATAAACATGTTAAAAAACCATGATGTGATGACTTCCTGAAGGCAGAGTTTCAGAAGAAGCAGGAGTTTTTAAAACAGCGGTCCAATTTCAAGGTGTTAGATTTCAAAGTCAAATTACCTTTAAGTCATATTTAATATATAAAGCATTTTATAACAAGCAAAGATAACATGGTTGCTTGATGGTGCTGTTTTATAGCACAAACACATAAAAATGCCCCTTCAAGTAAAATATAATGCTGCTGCAATGAAATAATTTTTTTATTTTTTTTATTTTTTAAGTCATGTTTTCCCATCTTAAATTTCGGCACAGTTGTTTCTGTTTACAAATCCTAGCAGTGGTTGTTTGGCAGCTCAGATATGCAAAAAATATATGAGTGTTTTCTTTTTAACTTTCTGTGCCTATGAAAAAAAATTATTGTGAAAAATTAGTTTATTTTACTATGTGTAATGAACATCAAGTGTACTGATCACTATTTGAGATATTTGAGTAAAAACAGCAAATAAATCAATTACACTCAGAGAAAGGCAGTTGTGTGTGCTAAAGCAGCTAAAGTTGAGTTCAAGTACAAATTTGCAACACTTTTCTGAACCTGTGCTTCTTTCTCATTTGACAACTGCCACATAAAAGTACAGAAGAGTCTGGAAAGCCACTGTAAAACCCCCCCCCTTGCAGTTTATGTTGACTTTCACACAAAGTGCAGCCAGAGTCGCAGCAGCAGAGTTCATAATTGAACTCCCTCGGTTATGGAGCAGAGCACCATTGTTTTTAGTCATTACTCCCAGCATGCTCTGCTGAGTCCTTTTCTTTTCTGGCTGGGTGTCAAACCCCTCTTCTCCGTGTGCAGCCTGACGATGCTTAGCCAGGCGGCCTGCTAATCTCTCCTCCAAACAAATGAAAATAGATGCGAAAAGCCAGCACACATATAAATAGTTCCCCCAGTCTGTCTGCATGCAACCAAAAAAACCCAAAAAACAAAAACAAACTGCTTTGCACTAATGGCAACACTTTCAGTCACACACAGTCAGGTCGGCGATCAGCTGTTTCCTGCAGGGTGACACACACACACGCACACACGCCAACTTGTGCACATACAGCTGCACTCACGTATGGCGTGCTCACATACTGCTTGTTAACTGGATCCTGATTTGCTAATGAGCTGTCATGGTGACAGATCCTGCCATTTAATTGGCTGGTAAAGGAGTTATTGGAATTCAGCGCACAGATGCACATCAGAGAGGCTGGGTGAAGGTTTCTGTACATTAGGGAATGCAGGCTTTGAGGTACACACACTGCCAGAGCAGAGAAATGTCACTGTTTTATTTCTTTATGATTCATTCGGAGCGTCCTCTCTGTCTGCTGTAGGATGTTCAGTGTGAAGATCACAAGGCAGACAGGTGGTATGAGGTGGTGGTACTTTGCATGCCAGATGTTCGGCATGTTCTTATTGTCAACTTCCTCACATTGTCAGGGTTTTTTTATTTTACTCAAATGTACATGTCATCAATCTTTTTTTATTATTTTTTTTTACCTTTTCTCTTCCTTTCTTTCAAATTGTACTATTCTATCGCAGGATATTTATTCGTTCCAGAAAACACCACCCCCTTTCACAATTTAAAGGGGCAGTATTATGTGTTTTCCAAGAACATTTTGGCAATTTATTGCACAATAACGTAACTGTTACCTTCGATTTTTGTAAAAATGCTACACGTGTCAAATATGACATAAAAGACATTTGACGTTTGTAATTTAACGCCTTGAATTTGGGCTTCTGTCTCTTTAAGAAGCTGCTGCTCCTTCTGAAACTTCCCCTTCAGGAAGTCACAACCTGACTCCTCTATTAACCCTTTGCTGCTGGCTAGTCTGAAGGAGCTGAGTGATGCAGGCGTCCTACCAGGCACTTTGCACAGCTGAATGGTTGTCATGGGAGATTAAAGGATTTCTCAAACATGCATGGAATAATCAAATAAACACTCCAGGTGTGTTTTTGTTGAGGGAATAACATAGTAGCATGATATAAAGCTCAAACAAGTGAATTTTACATGATACTGCCAGCTTTGATTTTTCCACTCTATAATTACAAAGCCCTGATCTTAAAACTCAGATCATTAGAGGAACAGAGATGAAAATGAGTCTAAAACCCTGACTCAACTTAACCCAGGTCTGTACCAGACCTTCAGCTAAAGGCTAGAAGCTTCTGCTAGCATACCCAGAACATTTGGCCGGAGAGCTCAGCAGGGTGAAGCTTGTTTGACCAGTTAACTTTAAACGATTCAAAGGTCTGTTCACTTATGTGAGCCTCGATCTGACAGAGGGTGTACTTTCTTTTTACGACTTGTGATTGTCGTCATGTTTAATCAAACTCAGATGTGTTTCTGTTTGCTGTGGCGTAAGAATTTGCTTCCTTCTTGTAATTACTGCAATAAATAATTTAGACATAAGTGCTTTGCAAGTGTGATAGAAAGTAAGGCGTAGTGTCAGCTTGGTTTGTTTTTCTGAAAAGCAGAACCATCTCCTTCGGTTGTTAGAGAAAGTATTTGAGTAATAAAAATAACCTGCAAGTATGTATTAGAACACCTGGTACTGTAGTCACTTTCATGATGCAGCATTCACTGCCTGACGTTGATTGGTTGTTTTCATCGAGCCTTTTCATTCGCCTCAATCTGTGCTTCGCAATTTGTATTTTGCGCTCCTTGCATGGAGCCAGGCGGACAATTCTCAGCCTCGTGTTTTATGCATGGCATCCTCGCTGTTTTCAAAGTTCCGCGTTGTTTATTTGTGTCAGCGTGAGTGCAGGCTGTCTTTTATAGACCAGAGAGATCCGAGTGTGGATCAGTGACCTTTGCACTGTTGCATTTTTAAAACGGGACGTGAATAATTTACCACGTCAGAATAAAACGGCAAAGGATGAAATATAAATTAAAAATATTTGAGAGGTGGTAGATGTGGAGGGAAGTGAAGAGGGAAAGAGAAGGAGCTAAACACCTCAAACAGAATGAATAAGTGGAGCTAGACGAACGACTCTGCAGAGAAACTTCTGATAAAAGTGCAAAGGCTCGACTGTTACATTATGCCGCTCACTGTTTGTCACTCGTAAAGTCACAAAAATGTTAAATTACACATTTTAATGTTTTTGCATTTAAACAAAAGACCACAGTAGAAGTCATTCAATCCCCTGAAAACTGGCATTTTGTTCAGTGGAAAAGTCATTTTAATAAATAAAAAAGAAATCAAAAAGATGCTTTTTTCCCCCCCCTTAACCTTTTCTGAAAAATATTCACAATTTACAACATTATAAACATTTACAACATTTCTGGTAGCTAATGTTGCATTCTGGGAATATTCTAGAGGAGAATAAACAGGAGTGGAGGAATGTCACAAAAATAATGACCGATTATAATTTAAACCCAAGAAGCAAGTAACCAGTAGAGAGAGATGTACAGAAAGCGGCCGCTATTATTAGCAGAACTCGTTTTCTCTAAATTCTCTAACGGACCTGTTGTATTCACACATGATCTCATTTGCTTATTCTCCAGCCCTGATTCTCTCCGTCGCTGACTGGATAATGATCACACTCAGCTGGTCATTTATTTGCCGTTTCACACGCGGCTCCAGCAGGAAACTTCAGGGCTGCAGAGTGTCGAATAAGAGCAGCTTTACAGAGCCAATCATAAATGATGCTGTTTGATTGGAGTATATATACAGAGATGTATTTTTGTGTGGTATACTTTCACTCACACTTTATCACCTGAATTTATTTGCAATTATACATTATACACACATGCACTGTAAGGAGTATTGTTTTAGACAGTGCTAAAAATTAGCAGAATGGCTAACGACATTTCTAATTTCAATAATTTGGAGCTCAGAGCAAAAAATGCAGCAAATTATAATTATTTTACCATTGACTGAGAAGGGTATAAATACATATCGACGTGCCATTTTAAAGAAAATGTTATTATTTACATATTTTTTAAGTGAAACTCCATTTTATATCGTCTTGATACCTTGTCAGAGATTCACATCTCATTTCCTGTCAGAAACCAACTTCAGTTGTTGCGCTGGATCCTCTTTGTACCTGGAAAATGCTGAGAATGAAACGGCCCAAACTGCACAAGTAGGAAATGGTAAATATTTAATCACCCGACCCCAGAGATGTTGTCTAGATTAGGCAACAAAATGCTTCGCTCCGTATTCTCTGAGCTGATCAGGCAACCTGTGCAAGAACCAGGACAGCAGCTGCATTTCCACTGCAAATGTGCGCCAAACTTTAATATCCTGCTGTAAGTAAAAAACAAAGCACAATTATGCAATTGTGGTGTTTCCGCTAAATAAGAAATGTAATTAAAATCGCACGTGAATAAATTTGTTCCCATGGTAAGTCGTTGAAAAAACATCTTCCTCCTACCACTTCCTGTCGTCTTCTTCGTCGTTTCCACCAGTAGCAACATCAGGTTGTTGATCATGTGACAAGTGTTCCAGTTGCAGTCTTAGTGCTAAAACCTTTTATCAAAAAAGTGATTTTTGCCATGTTTCCATTGAGCGAATTAATTTTTGTAATTCCAGTTCGCGCAATTTTATGGTCAGTGGAAATACATTTAAGTAGCAGGGAGGAAGTCTCAATACTTAATTTCACTGAGGTTTATTTAAGGTGATTAGCAGGATAACTCCTCGAACTCAGTCACCAAAACTTAATTCCAACTTTTTAAAGACCTAAAACTTGTTTCAAAAGTCTGAACCCATTAGGAGCCTCTTTTTTTGTTTTAACTTGCTATCCACCAGCTACAATGAGCTCTTGGCCTTTCTAACTTCTGCCTTCCTCTGTGAGCTCGGTTTGGATTTGACATTTCGGAACAGTGTCCTCCTTCATCATGCCTGCTTACTGTGAAGATCCACTGCTGCCACTCCGTCCTATTGAAAATCTATCAGGACTCCCAACTTTGAAGTCCTCCAGAAAGCAAACGATGGAAAAAGCAAATGAGTTCTCACTCATCAGAGGAATCATCGACCGCTGCGCCGCAGATGCTCGTTAAACACAGAGAGGGTAGAAATTAGCTCTGAGTGAGACAACCTTATGGCTCCTCTGTGGCGAAATGAGAAGGGAAGACCAGCTGAAAGACGGTCTGCTCACAAACCTCATCAGACGCAAACGGCTCTCTTCAGATAATTGACTTCATGTCACTTTGTGTTCCTATTTTTTTATGTTTTTATTTTGGGTTGGCTTCAAAAAGGTACGAGCCACGTCAATAAATCGCTCCATCAAACTCTCAGTCAGTGAATCAGTTTAAGAGACGGAGATGCTCAAATGAATGGGGACAAATAACAAGCCATGCTCTGTCCATCGCCCTCTCCATTACAACAGAGCGCTGGTCATCAGATGATAAATTGATGTCACCTCGGAGTGTGGTGAGATGTTCTGCTCCTCGGTGCCTCTGCGCTAATACCAGTGACATCTTTCATAAATCACCGTCTTTTTTTTTTTTTCAATCAGGAAGTGAGAGAAGCTGGACACAGAGACATCCCCGCTGAGGAGAGGAGGCGAACTTGAGGGCAGTGAGAGTGATGTGTATTTCAATTCCAATCACACTGACAGGACAATTCAATGTTGGTGGAGCACATAAACCATTTGTTTGCTTTTGGATTGGACCGCAATTCAGTTAAGTTCATTTATAGATCCACCGATTCCCGGCGAATATCAACTGACGGCTCTTTACAAGAAAAGCCAATTCAATCCAATCATGCAGGTAGATTCATTTAGATACATTTTAGTTGGATCCTAGCTATCAAACAGTACAGTCAAGTCTGTGTTATTTTTCATATTGACAAAGAAGTTACCTATTCAGCTGACTACATCAAGTCAGTAGCTTGTATTTCATTTATCAATTGTAGTTGGTAATTTTTCATTGTAGTTATGGATTCAATATTTTAGAATGACACACAACTCTTTATGAACTGTGTGATGCTGTGAGAGCTGTGGTGGAGCCAGCTGAATGTTGCCTGACAAAACAACAAACCATCATCCTTCTACCACTTCCTGTCATCTTCTTTGTCGTTTTTGCCAGTAGTAACATCGGGTTGTTCATCATGTGACTCGTGAAGTGTTTCCATTGCAATTCTGCAAAGTGCATCAACTGAGATATGGCCAAAAAATAATTTGATACCTGGCATGGAACCTTCCAGAATCGTTTTAACTAAATGTTCAATTTGTTTCTTCACTCTTCCAGTGCACATCTGCACTGACCTTTGTTAATAGTCCGAGGATGTGGCAACCCGTCTTTTAGTTCACCTTGACAGCTATCGCCGCCTTACCATAACGTATTTCAAAACATGAATATTTATACCCTATTTATTACATCTTCATGGAAAACAAGCGGCATGGAAACAGAACTTTCAGAAATTCCATGTTACAGGTGAACATGACTTCACATCTCATCAACTACAGCCCACATAGAACAGGAAGCAAGTTATTCTCTGCAGGAAGAAATTGGGAGGAGGAAACAAAGTGACAAGGTAACAACTGGGAGAGGAAAGAAGGGAGTCAAACCGCAGGACCGGGAAGCATCTGGAATGCTGATGGCTACAAACAAGAGCGAGGAAATTCTAGAACATGGGTCAGAAAAAAAAAATGGTGCGAAATTGAGCTGGACGATTCAGCTGGTAACTGAGTGGCAGCGGAGAGAGTGAGGTCAGACTGGGAAGGATGGATGCGGAAGGAGAGGAGAGAAGGAGTGGAGGGGAAATTTGGGTCGACAAAGTGCAGCTGCTTTTGGAGAGCGAGCGAACAGGAGGGTGGGGGGGACGACATGAGGCAGGAAATCAGTTGGCAGACAGAATGTAGAGTATGTGTGGAGGAAGGATTAATGGCGGAGGTGAAGATGAGAGAGAGGTAGAGAGAAAGCGGGATGAAGGGGCGAGATGCGGTACAGTCATCAGTATTCCGGCGCCGTGCTCGGTTTCTAGCCAAGACAAATGCGAGCCAGCATCAGGGAGGAAGTGGATCAGCTGAAACACACAGACCTCTCCCTCTGTCGCTGTGCCTCTCTTCATTTTTCTCCCCCTATAACTCCTCTAACTGCCCCGAAAGAGAAGAACCCGCATCGGCCGAGCAGCTGCAGCACCAAACGGTGAACCTTCCCAAATGTTGCAAAAAACAAGTAATAAAAAAAACAATAATCATCTGAGCTTCAATTAGCTTTTTCCTTAGACTCTTACACAGAATATTGTGTACACATTATGCAGTATAAATGCATTGGAAAATATTCTTCATAATCTGAGTAATTTTCAATACAAACTTACTTATTTTTATTTTAAAGGGGCAGTATTAATTAATTTTCTAAGTACAAAGTGCCATTTTATAGGCACTTAAAAGAAATTGATCACATACATAATTTAAGCTTTGAAATTGGGCCTCTGTCTCTTTAAGAAGCCCCTGATCTTTCTCAAACTCCACCTTCACTGCATGGTTCCTCTTTTAACCCTTTAATGAAGTTTTTACCAGCTTTGCACTGAGAAGTAGCTTGATGCAGTTCCATCAGATGTTTGCTATTTGCTGCTGGCTAGTCTGGAGGAGCTGAGTGGGCGGAGTCACAGAGAAGGGGGAGTGCTGTTTATTGTAGTTTTTGTTAGTAGGGCTTCAATACTCTGTTGTACAAAACAATATTAGCAAACTTTATATTACTTTAGCAAAATGTCATGTTTGAATCCTAAACCTAAATAACAGAACATTTTTCACCTCAGAGTTTGAGTCATTAGTCAAACCATACTGATCGTGAATTATGGAATATATATTCATATGTGTGTTTTGGAATTGGTGACCCTTGTTCACAGTAATCAGAAGCAAAGGTCATGAGGTCAGTATCAAATGCTGGACCTCTCATCAAGTAGCAACTAACAGCTTCGGTAAGCTTTAATACTGAAGGGTTTTCAAACATTATCATTTGAATATATATAAGTTTGTGCCCTTTGACACATAGACGGACTCTGTGGTGTCAGAAGCACTTTGACATTTTAAGGATGCCAGTGTGGCATGTTGGGTTGTCGTGGTAGCAGCAGTCCCTCTTGGTTCACGTTCAAATCTGTGCCTCGTGGCTTCACCGTGGCAAAAAGCATTGTAAGATCTAATAGGTCACAAAATGAGGTAAACAGAGCCTTGAAGGAACACCATCTTACATAACACACCCTATTATTAGCACTCAAGACAAACAAAGTTGAATTAGTGAACACGTGTAGTAAAAACCGCCTGCAAGTAGCAGCCAGGTGCTGCAGATCAAACACACATTATCAATCGATGGAATTTATAATTCATGTTGATTCATCCAGCAGAGTTTTTTTCATATATATTATTATAATAAATTAATTGAAATGTTTGTCCAGAATGGTGACGAAAGGTTGTTAAATATACAAATGAAAGCTGTTGCTGGACAGACGCATGCTGTGGACCCGGTCACAGCCTTCCAACCAGAATGGGCCACACACACATGCACGCCCCCCCACGCACACACATACACACGCAAATATGAAGACACACAATGTAAGATATGATCTTCAGTCTTAGATACGTAAAGACCTTCTGCTTCCTGTTGCAGCTAGCTTTGTTGCAGTGCTAACATTAGCATATAAACATGGATTAGGTAAACTGGTTTCATTTTTTTTATCCTTTAAAAAAATTCTGCACTCATTAAAACCTCATTTCAAGATCTTAAGTTTAGGCCGAACAACCGGTCGCCAACATTTGCAGCTCATTCTTCCAAAATTCTATTTCTAGTTTGAGAAAATAAATCAGGTTGCAGATTTTTCTGCTGTGTCCTGCCAGGATGCAGCGTGGCTGGTGGCGAAGCACAGAGGAGTTGTTGTAAATTAGTGACACCTGAATGGACGTCCTGATGCGTCCCAGGTTAAAAGCCCTTTAACTTCGACATAGAAATCACAAATTACACTTTTTCAAAAGTGTGCGAATGTGCTACAAGGCATCCTATAGTGTGAAAGCTACATTATTGGTGGTGAGTCAGAAAAGGACATAATTTTTTATACTTTCATGTGCTTTGTGGGTATTCAGGAAATTATGGAAAATAGCCTTTCTATTTTAGTTTTATTCATGCAAGTTCAAAGTTTATGCAAGTTCAAAGTTTGGCACATCGGCAGGGAAAATCTTTTTTCAGACCGAATATATAAACCACTGCTTGAAATTGCCAAGTGTGTGTGTTCAGAGTCTTTCACTTATAAAGTGTCTGTGTATGATTAGCACTTTGATGCTGTTTTGAACATTAGAGGCAGTATTATGTATTTTCCAAATACACTGAACCATTTCACAGCACAATCAAGTTACTGTTACCTTCACTTGTTATAAAAATACTGAGTATGAAAAATGACTTAAAAGAAATTTGTCTTAGCAATTTGATGCCTTGAAATTGGGCCTTTGTCTCTTTAAGAAGCTCCTGCTCTTTCTGACGCTCCTCCATCAGCACATCATCACAACTTTTCTCCATTGAACCTTTAACAGTGAGAAGTAGTCTGTATGACAAGTAAAGCAGTTGGTGCAGTTCCCCCAGGTTTTTGCTAATTGCTGCTGCTAGTCTGGAGGAGCAGAATGGCTATTCCAAAAGGGCACAAGAACATTTATGTGTCTATGTCATCACATTTGTAATGATCTTCATTACAAATGTGCACAAAACCTTGTCATAGAAACACAATTTCACAGTTGTGGTGTTTTGATTAAATAAGAGATGCAGTGAATAAGTTTGTTCAAGCAATAAGCCATTAAAAATAATCCCACACCATCATCCTTCCACTACTTCCTGTCATTGTATTCTTCATGGTTTGCGCTTCTAGTAACTTCCTGTTGTTGATCAGGAAGTTACTACAGGAGAAAAAAGTGATTTTATTGGAGTTTTGCAACGTTTTCAAAACGGTCAAAAGCCACCTCATCAAAGCGGGAAAACTTTTTATAGAAAAACTAGAATTGCCGTAGGAACACAAATTCAAATAAGTTTGAATTTAATTTCAAATAAATTAAAAGTTCATTTGAATTTTTTATTTATTTGGGGAGGAAAATAAATCACAAAACATGGATTTCAGTATCATTTCCAAACACCAGTGCTGATATTGCTGCTGTGAACTGAAGACTTTCCACAGCTGACTCACTTGATCTGGTTTAGTTTCCCGTTTCAGATTTCACATGTCATTCTGTCTCTTTTTCTCCGTTTCCAATTTACCGACAGGATGTGAATTCCCCAAAATACATTTTTAATTAAGCGACATGCCTACAGGAAATTGCCACATATTTCTCCAAATCAGCCTGTAAGCATTTATTTAAAGGTCTATATTTAGACATTAATTAAAGCTTTGCAGCAGAGCTCTGCAGAGAACAACAACTCCGTAGTTATTAAAGCCTTTGTATTGTTCTCATCGCGTCTCACGCACACAAACATATTCATATGGGCATGTATGAATGTCTGATGGAGTAATAAAAGGAGTAAGATAGAGGAAGCCAGTCGCCTCTACTGTGTCTTCTTCATACCAGAAAAGATGGGCAATCAAACAGAAATTAAAAGAAGGGAGATAAGAAGAGAAGAAAAACTGTGCAGCAGGCAAAAGAGAAGTATTGTTAAGATGAATGTAACGTGCAAGAGGATAAGCAAGTAGGCCAGTAGAGAGAGGAGGAGAAGCAGGAGGAGGAGAAAATAGGTTGAGGGGAAAAGGAACAGGATTGGGAATTGATAAATAGATTATTGTATGCATGGAGCCTCTCTGCTTCTTCTCTTCATCTTTCCCACATTTCCACCCATATCCCCTCTTCCCCTCCAGACACCAGATAAACAGAATTTCTAACTCATCTGTTTATTGTAAATGAGCCTAAATAAGGCCAGAACACAGAGGATTCACACGAACACAAAGGCTGGGTGGGTGTGTGGGTGGGTGGGTGTGCGCCAAGCAGCTGTACTGTAGAACGTCTTCCCTGTTCCAGGCCGTGTTTGTCTTGTCTTTTTGCTGCTCGGAGTTGCTGTAAACGAGCTTCTGTGTACGTTGGCTCAAAGGCTTCCACAAGAAGTGTGGCCTAAACCTTAACAGCACCACAGGCACGCACACTTTCACCCCTGAGGCCTGCAACCTCCAGGCATTGTCTTATGCCAGAGAAAAAAAGAAGCTCATGTTCTCCTGAAAGCGGTTCTGTACCTTCAGCTTTTTCACATTTTCTTCCCTTCAATGTAGTTAAAGGGGCAAAAACACACCTTTCATGCATGTTTAAGAAATCCTTTAATCTCCCGTGGCAACCATTCAGCTGTACAAAACGCCTGGGTGGACCTAGCCCCGCCTTCCAGCAAGAAGCTCCTTCTCCTTGATACAGTCAAAAAGATCCATCATCAACTATTTTCTCATCCCTCTATTCAGTCGCTTCCTCACTTTCAGCTTCCTTCAGTTTCTGAAATAGTCGACCTGATCCAGAAACCCAAAGGCCTGCCACATATTCACCAGATCCTGTTCCTACATCAGATGTTAAAGGAAACCACTTCGTCCAAGAGTGAAAACTCATTGTGAAACCTGAGATTTTTATGTTCATCGTTTTAATTTTTACAATTCTATGTTTAATAAAAATGTAGTTAATGGTAGATGCCGTGGTGGAAACACAGCGGAAGCAGGACGACACAAGGAAGGCCGAAAAGATTTGCTTTAGTCCAACACCTCAACACAAAAAGAAAAAAATTATAGTTATATAATTTTTTTCACAACCGCAGTAAGCCTTGAAAACAGCAGATCCAAAATCCTCTGTGTGAATCAACATCAAGTTATGTTTTTCACTGTGGCTCCTGACAATTTTGCAACTTCAAAGCAAGTAGGCTCTTTTTTGTTTTTCTCAAGACAATATGACAAACCTTTTCTATAGTCTAAAACACGTGTGTCAAACTCAAGGCCCTGGGGACCAAATGTGGTCGGCCATAGCTTCTTATGGCCGACCACAAATTACACCAATCAGTCCCTCCAGTTTTTTGATTCCTTGATTATGGAAATTTACACAAATCATGGTTTTTGTGTAAACCATGATTTGCTGCTACATGCTGCAGCATTTTTTATGCTTCTGCATAGTTGTGAGTTTTTACAATTTTTTGTTTTTTTTGCAAAAGTGGTCAAAACATTAGGTTTGAATGATACTCACTCCGACCTGCAGGTGGCAGGATTTCTTCCTTGTTCTGCACTGCTGCCTCAGCCTTACTGGATGTTCCATTTTGTGTTTAATGTGGCAGGTAACAAAAGGTCACATTTTCATAAATAAGCCCTAATGTTACAAAATTCCTTGCAAATATTTCTAAATTGGCACCACAAAATCAGTGATTTTGATTGCAAAAAAATTGCAAAAATAATCATGAAAACCTGGATGCTCTATGCTATTTCATATAAAGAAGAGCTTATCAAATACAAAGCTATTTATTCATATTTTGACAGTTTCTTAATGGGTTTTATCAATACATTCTTCCACAACCGTCCCTTTAAGATCGTTGATGATCTTGATGTGGCCCAAAATGAAAATGAGTTTGTTGCCGTTGGTCGCTAGCTTCAAACGTGTCTACCTGGTATTATTTCAGAGGGATTGCTTTACTTACAGAGTCACACTTGGAACAAGTCGACATAACGGAAAACATTCTTGTTTTTCAGCAGAAACCCAGCTGGGCTCCCCCCTCCAGTCAGTCTGGCTTTTTGTAAAAGCCAGACGACAAACCGCCACCTGCAGCACAGCGCTCCGATGCACCCAGAGCGAAATTAGTGAACAAAAGGACTCAAGGAACTAAATACGGGAGGTTGGCTCCGATTTCAGAGTATGGGAAGACATTCTGGCTCATCGCTGCGCCGCACACGGCATTACACGAAATCAAAATCAACAAATTACTCAATTAGACACATTGTAGAGAAACTTCACAGGCAAAAAAAAAGCCTTATTCAATCCACCTTGGTAACCTGTGCTGTAATTACTGGTTCTTTGAATTTTCTATAACTTGGTAATATTTTAATATGCTCAGTCTCACATGTACTCCAGTAAGACCGACAGTTATTTTCACCAAAATAAAAGAAACCTTTCATATTTGATTATTTTTACAACAAAAAAAATAGGGATTATTTCCCAACTATAAAAAATTATGTAAAATATTTCATAATTATCACAAGCATGTTTTTAATTTGATGGCACTAATACATAACACATATCAAGTACTTGTTGGTAGCTTTTAAAGGGTTGTTGAACAGAATATTGAATATTTTTTACATGCTAATAAAAAAGATATGTTTAATCTCCCAATAGAAAAAGGTCAGGATTTGAATTTTTGATGGAAAAACAAAAGTAAAAAAAACACAGCTTTTCAGCAGCTGCATTGACCATATAAATGTCCAATTTGGCATTTTGAAAATAAATTCCCTTCATGGAAAAAAACCCCTATTTTTTTATTAAAAGTTTTGCATGAGGTGTTTTTTTGGGGGGCATATTGAAATTGGCTTTTTTTGTGTGAAATTACAATGGGAGAATTTTTTTTGCATCACATCATATTAACTGGATGTTGCCACTGGCAGAAACCACGAAGAAGATGACAGGAAGTAGTTTGAGGACGATGACACTGCATGTTTTTTAACGACTTATCACATGAATAATCTTATTCATGTCTGATTTTAATTGCACTTCTAATTTAATGGAAACACAAAATGTGCAAAATGCGTATTTTTTCGACATTTGTAGAACATTGACAGTTTTGTTCACATGTGTAATGAAACAGAAGCTACTGCTGTACGTAATGTTAATAATGTCGCTCCCTCTCATTTTAAAATATACATGTCTTCATAAAACTGCCTTCTTACAAATCTTAGTATGAACCTTCTTCATCTCTGACTTCATTCAGTCCGACTCACCAAATAAAAGCTGCTTTATCTCATCAGACAGTTCAGCTGGGCAGTTTACAGCAAAGAAGGCAAAAAATGAAATGAACAGAATTTTAATCAGCTTTTTAAAGTATTCTAAAAGTGGAGCATCTATCTCACTATCCATACATTATAGAAAAAAAATTATTTAGAAACTTCACAGCATTGCAGGTGAAGGCTCCAGGCAGCACAGATCACCAACCCCCCAGAAACATAAAGTACCAGAGTGGTAACAAGTGTAAAGTGAAAGTCGGACATACACGTTCATACAAATGTAAAAAAAAAAAAAAATGAAAACATGAAAAACAGAAAGAAAAAAAAAAGCATTCAAAGTCAAAAAATTTTAAAAGCCTAAGGCGCCACTGGTCTAGGAGAATTTACAGATCACAGGACATTTCTCTTCTGCTTTAAGATCTCAGCCCCACTGCCTTGTGGGATACGTTTGAGAAGCCCTGTGAAGATCCGACAAAGCAAACTCCCATGATCCCTTGAGCTCCCCTGCAAGGGTAAAGATCTGCAGCAGGGGTTTTAACTAGGACTGTCAAATGATTACAATTTTAATCTGATTAATCAGAGGGAGGCAGGGATTTAATCCTAAAATAAGACATCTTCATTTAATAAATGAGTTCTATATCTTTTTTATTTAGAAAACAAAATTAGTGCTCGATAAAACTATTATGACCCTTATTTAATATCCATATGTTTTCCAACTTTCAGTGATGTGATGTGCTGTCACACCCAGATAGTAGATGGGTTTCCATTAACCATGGAATAGTGCAAACTGAAATTACGGAAATAAATTTTAACGGAAAAATACCAATTTGACAAAACTTGAAAAAAAAATTCACAAGAGAATGAAATGGTTTTTCATCTGTATCTAAATATCTAAATAGAAACACTTTTTTCGCATCATGAGTCACATGATCACCAGCCTGGTGTAACTACTGGCAAAAATGATAAAGAAGACGACAGGACGTAGCAGTAGGACGATGATGGTTTGTTTTTGTTTTTTTCATACAATATTCAGCTGGTTCCACTAGAGCTCTCACAGCTTCACACGGTTCATAAAGGTTGTGTGTCATTCCAATGTGTTGAAGCCATAGCTCTTGTGTAAAATGCCCGATTGCAGGTACGTAGCCGCTCCCAAGCGAGCTACTGGCTCCAACATTAGAATAAGATGATGACGTCTCCTCTGATTGGCTGACAGAAGATGAGCGCCATGGCTGAGTTATGAATGTATGTCACTGTTGCATCAACGTACATATCAAGTATAAAAGCCTGGCCGCTCTTTGCGCTTTTGGAGCTTTGTGCTGAGCGCACAGTGAGGCTGATTTGAGGACGTATATCTTTATGAACAAAGAATAACGTGTGGCATGTTCATTTTCATCTCTCACACATTTTCTGCAGCTTGATAAAGTTTCTGAAAATGAACCACACCACCGTTCAGTCACAGAAAGGTCTTCCTCATCCAGAGTATTTCTTGCAAATGCTGGATTTGCTGTCTGGAGGTTTTCTGTTTTTCCCGGTTCTCCACTAGAGGTCACTAGGAAACTGGAGCTGTTGGCCTCTTTGAAGTTGGTGCTGAACAGGTGATTCATCCATCCACTTACTGGGGAATGTGAGGAGTTGGCTGCCAGTTCTTTGTTGCTTGATTGTTAACCTACGAGCCAACCAAGTCCTCTGAGTTCCTTGTGAGTATTCTATGTGCTCCTCTGGCTTGCCAAGCTTTTCCTTGAGCTGAGATTGAAGCTTTCTGTGCTCCTTATTGTCCTGCCAAGGCCTCCTACAGCTATACCGACCTCATATCTCCACTTCCTCGGTACGATCTGTTTGCCCTCCAAACTTCCCGTCTCCTCCCAACCTCTCTGGCTCACCATCATGCACCTCTGAAGAGTCCACACTGACCACTTCTCCCCGGGCTGCATTTACTGCCCCACCCCTGGCGTTCCACACCTCTTCACCTTCCTTGTCAACTTTCCGTTGAATTTTGTCCTCTCACCGTCTCTACTCTCCTCCTACAGCTGGTGCTGCCCTGAGTTTCAGAATCCCTCAGGGTCAAAACCAGTCTGACGTCATTATTCACTGCACTGTACTCAATAAATCTTTAAAAATCTTCTCCCGGTCTCCTGAGAGCGTCCATGCATGTGGGTCAGGCAACTTCAGAAAACCAAGCGTAAAAAATAGTTGAATTTTGCACCCAGTAAATATTTAAGCCTACAAATACTAAACAATTTCTATTTTAGGTTATATAACTTTTAGTTAATCAAATGAGTGGTTTCACAGAAACGCAGAGGCCCCCTGGTGGACGGCCCTGGTGCTGCCAGCTGCTGGCTGAGCAGCTTTTCTGCACCTTCTGTATTCACAAAGACTGCAGTGGACTTTAGGCGATCAAAGGCCTAAAGTCCAGTCAGTTTGTTTTGGTTAACAAGAGATACGAACTGTGCAAACCTGCAAGTGCCAGGACTTGAGCTGACTGACAAACCACCTCTCTTTGATATAACGTAGCTCCTTCATACTCTGCATGTCCTATCAAACTTTCATTGCCAGTGCACAGAAGGGCAGAACTTTAAAGAGTGAAGTATGCTGCTGAATCTAAACAGAGAGGATTTTTTTTACCAACTCTTGCATGCACTTCTAAACATGCCATAAAGCAACACACATGAAACACTTTGGGATTAAATATGTTCATTACACTCCATCTATCCGTTTTCTGCTACCTAATGTTAAATACAGGAGATATAACCTTCAAAGAGGAATCCAAATACTCTTCAGAGTCCACCTCATAGCCACTAGGCGCTTTAGTAAAGATGCTTAATTTAACACAAACCCACATAATAGCCAGTATAGGATACAGTTTAGATGTTTATTTGTATTTCTGTACTTTTGAACTGCTGAGAAGGTAAAACTGTTCCCTTCTGAGATGAATAAAGTATTTGTTTCCCAGTAATTTTTCCCATAAACACTAAAATGTGTGGTTGCTCAAACAGCTGGAGCACACAGCATCCACTACACTGTTTCCGCCAGCAGGTGTCCTGGTCACTGAATTTTATTGGTTTTCTGCATCTGAGAACAAATTCAATCAATCCAACTACAAGAGGACGGAAATATAGTTTTTTTTTTTTTTTTAAGACATGATTTCTAAACTGAAGGTAAGTGTTCTCGGGCATGTCATTGATTGTTTGAAACTTCACAATCATGTGTGTGTGAAATAAAAACTGATATTTCAAAACAAGAAGCATGACCAAAAAATAAATAAAAAATATATGTTTGGTAAATGTGATTTGGATCAGTATCAGAACCTGGACTGATACATTCTCTCACTTTTATTCCTTAATTTCCTTTATTTTTGCAGTTGGGCACCAAAATCCTGCTACAGCCTGGCGACCTGTCAGGGAGACCCCGCCTCTCGCCCAGAACGTTGGCTGGAGATAGGCACCAGCACCTACTGACCCCACAAAGGGACAACGGTGTTAGAAAATGGATGGATGGGCACCAAAATCTTTAACTGTAGAAACCCACCACTGACTTTTCCTGCTGTTAATAACTCCCCCCTCTGTTTCCTGAGTCTCTGATATCAAACATAATATCAGCAAAACGTGACCACAGCAGCCAAGGTTCAGCTTTCAATTACATTGAATGCCGAGCAATTTTTTTATGGTCTCAATTTCATTCTATAGTTCACAGAAATAATCCTTTGGGCAAGAATTCCTGCTCGGGAGTGCATCTAAGGGAAAGTAATACGCACATTTGTACATGTAGGACCTTTAGACCTGAGCAGACAGCACAGGGTATGACTCAACTATTAGCCAGCGCTCAGAGACGAGAGGGAAACGGCAAGAGAGCCAAACGGGGAAAAAACATGGCTGGTGCTGAAGTCGGCCTGAGACTCAGCGGTCATAAAAACACACATAAAAACATTGAAATGTTTGCGCATAAAAGACCGGCTCCGAGAAAAAGGTCAAGTAGAGTTAATAAAGCATGCGAACGTAATTAAGAAAACAATTACAATTGCATTCTGATTAATGGTCAGTGGCGATTATGCAATGTGAGGCTCGAATCCCGCAGTGCGTTGACTCTTACAAAGCGGGGGGGATGAGAGATCATTAAGAGTGTAGATGCGACAAATGTTTAAATAATCCCTAATGACCAAACAAACATTGTTCTCTTCGTGTCACTGCTCCCATTTACTCAGAACCAGACGTCGTTTTGATTGGAGAAGATGGAAGAGTTGTGGATGAAATACAGTCTTGTTCTGTACAGGCAACTTGATTAACAGTATAAAGAGGGCTTTGACTACACCCCCAGGCTGTAGTATGATGTACGTGGATTGTTGGAGAACCTCAGATACCCTAACACGGAGCGTAAATAGACTTTCTACATAATGTACAAGTGATGTTTCCTCCTAATTCTGCAGCTTGCGGTCTACAGAGGCTCATATTTGCAAATGTCTGTCAACTGGATATGTAAAGTGACTTGTTGTGGTTTATAGTCATGGGTTTTTAAATGGAGGGGGAAAAGTGTTTGCTTTCCCAGTTTATAGAGTTCGTCCCAAGGAGACTGAGCATTTGGTTGTGGATATAAATAGGTTGTTTTCATTAATATGTAGGAAGGCGTGTTTGGTCAGTTCACGTTGCTGTTTGCAACTCAAAAAGTAAAAAAAAAAATACAGTGACAAGAAATGGTGATGTTCATGCCTTCAACTTCTTGTTGATTCCAGATAAGCGCACACAAGAAAAAAGGACAATATTTTTGCCAAACTACATATTATAACATTCGAATCTCTTTTTATTTAGTTGAATTTTGCAAATTCAAAATGTACTTTTTAATTGGGGTTTTACCTGATAGACCAACATAAATTAGTGTCAAATTAATGGGAAAAATAACACAAGGCTTTGAATTATTTTAAAATAACAAACAATCAATTGTTGGTATTGATTTGTGTATCCAAATTGATTTGCAAGACAACAAAGTTAATGTTTTTGGATAGTCCTGCACCAAGCCCTGAGCTCAGCCCTTTAGAAGACACGTTGGTGAAGATGAAACAGTGTGTTCACACCTGAATCAGGCAAACAATCAATCAACTTATGATTAACTGTCAATTAATGGTTTATTAGATTAAAATGATTTCAAAACAATTAACTTTCAGTGTTGTAGTTTGCCCACCATCCAGAAGAGGTCAAGTTGATACGGAAATAAAGATGGCGGGGTCATACCAGAGAAATTGTCCAAACAGAATCTGCTGTTTGCTACAAAATGCACTTTAGGTGGTTCCATTTCGAAATGCAAATACTCATCTTTCATTTTTCTATTCACAAACATTTTGTAAATATATCTAAGTTTAATAATGTGAGAAAGCCCAAAATGTTCTGTTTATCCAGTCAGTATTTAATACAGGTGACAGGAAATAATGTCAAAATTTTTTCCTGTCATTTTTTTTTCCATTTCAGCATGTTATGAACAATTTTGCCCATTATGTCATGGAAAGAGAGTCGATACTTTTTATGCTTTTAAGAAAGTGGTCCCTCACTCAATTAATTTATCAATTAATTAGTTTAAACTAATTAGTTTAAACTAAACTAATTAATTGATAAATACATCCTTAATTCATCTTCATCCTGTAAGGACAAAGGGGCCAAAATTTACAAATAAAAAAATTAGAGTGAGAAGCCTGTCAGAGAATGTCTTCAGTAAATGTAAATTATGTTGGTAACCACAAACTGTTGAAAAATGCCTTTGTATTTAGTGTATGTAAACATCTGAGTTCAACTCTCCATGAAACAATTGGATCAAAGTAAAACTGAAGTTGCACTAGAACAAGACCAAACATATATGCATTAAATAAATATAATCTAGTTCTACTGATCTTTAATGAAGTACATGGTTGGATCCACTTCAACAATGAATTAATTTCTTTCTTTGATGCATTTGTTGGCTCATCAGAAATAGGTTTGTTGGCATTTTTTCCAGTTTTTCTTTGAAGTAAAGAAGCCTTCTTTCTATGTCAGTGCTTTCAAGCAACTTTTACACGGAGCCACATCAGAATCAGTGAATCCCAGTTAATCTTCAAAGAACGCAAAGCGGCAACAACAGCAGCAAACCCCCTGTGTTGCTTTTTAATTGCTGTGCTATTTTCAGTCTGAATGCACATAACACATGCAAACATGTACACAAATATGCCCTCTGCAATTGTCAGTGACTTTTGTAGGCTCATCAAATTTACAATGAGCCAGACAAAATTAGAAATTAGGTTGTTAATTAGTATCACATTAATGACAAAAAAGTCCCAAAGCTTAGAAATTTTAATCTGAACGGTGCTATTTCTCTTTCCCTCTTTTTGTTGATTCAACCCTGGGAGGCTTTTAGAAATAGCTGCTTTATTTTCCAATTCCAAAAAAAGGACACTGTAATTCCAGCTTAGCTAAGGATAAAATAAGTCGTTTTTCAGCCAAAGAGGAGAGTGCTGTGGTTCATGAAAGATGCACTTGCAATAATGACAAAAGCAATTAACCACATGAGAAGATAACTGATTAAAGATGATTAAAAGGCTGGTATTACATATATTCCAGGCACGTTGAGCCTTTTTGTAGCACAGGAAAGCAACTGTTAACTTGTTATAAAAATGCCACTAAAAAAATATATATTATATATATATATATATATATATATATATATATATATATATATATATATATATCAAATGCAACATAAAAGAAATTTGACATTTTAATTTCTAATTTTGAAATTGGGCCTCTTTAAGAAGCTCCTGCTCTTTCTGAAACTCCGCCTTCAGGAAGTCATCACAACATGGCTCCTCTATTAACTTTTTAACAACGTTTTTACCAGCATTTTGCTGAGAAGGATCTCCTATAATGAGCTCAGTTTGCTAATTGCTGCTGGCTAGTCTGAAGGAGCTGCGGGGCGGGCTGCTGCTTGAGGCAGAAGCTCGGAAACTGAGGTGGAGCAAAGGCCCACCCAGGCATTTTGCACAGTTGAATGGTCGCCATGGGAGATTAAAGGATTTCTCAAACATACATGAAAGAATCAAGGCAACAATCAAATTATGTTTTTGATGAGAGAATAACATTATAACATGATGTAAAGTCCAAAAACTTTGCATAATACTTCCCTAAAGATTAACACAAACGACCACAGGCGTGATGCTGAAATTTCATTCCCTTCAGGTGTGACTTGTGTGCATTTGTAATAGAAACGCAGCTGAAGTGAGTTCACTCACATCCACTGTGTATTATCATGGGAACCTTCAGAGTGTGAGGAGACGTATTTGACCATTTTTAAACACACTTTCTTTCATAGCCAGTGTTATTATTCCTCCACACGTGTATTCCATTTTCAGCTATTTAATAATTTAGGGACTTTTCTTGTTCCAGTGAATCTGAACACAGAACTTCCAGGGTTTGAACCGGACATCCATCTGTCTGTGTAAACCTCCATCTGCTGGACCAGCCGGCAGAGCAGGGTGTGACAGCGGCTCTCGGAAATGTGTGTGAGTGTATGTATGCGCGTGCACTCATTGTTTGTGCGTATGCATTAATGGGCTGTGGCTAAAGTGCTGACTAAGGCTTGTCCTCTCACCCTGTAAGTATGACACAACCGCTGAGCAAAAGACCCAAGTAAATACGTCTGCAAGCGCTGGGTGTGTGTGGGTGTGTGTGTGTAAGTAAGAGCTTGAACGCGTTCCTTACTGATGGTTCTAATCATCTGCAGATCACATATATCAGCTGTCAGACTATTTCATCTTTCTGTTCAAATAGGGCTAGAGAACAGAGTGGTAATATTTCTGTTCATCAAAAGTCTGAGGCGGCTTGAAGCATCCTTCTGAGCTGCGCACTTTGATTTCCATCTGTGTACAAAAAAAAAAAAAGTGGTTTGAACATTTTTATGCAGAGAGAAGAAGAAGAAGAAAAAATGACTTCCCTAGAACAGACATCATCTGGATGAGGATGTATCTGGCTTCAGAATTTCCATTTAGTGTTCACAGTTTATTGTGCTTTTAAGATGGCGCGGATTCTTGCTTTTTAGCGGCGCGCCGATGCTTGATTGTCCTTCTCATGCTTAGCAACAAGGTCACACCGTCCGTGATTATCAGAAAGAGTTTCACGCTTGGATTCCTTAGACCACAGAACAAGTTTCTCCTGCGCTCTGCAGCCGCATGTCTGCAAACTGAAAACACATTTTTTTGCCGGCAGAGCAGAGGGAGTCGACGCCCTTCCATTTTAAGAAACGGCAATTGATACGTGTTTTGAAATAAGGCCTCATAAGGGCTGAAAGAACTAATAGGATAAATCGTGATCATCGGTTACTGAAAGAACAACATACTCAGAGCAGCAATAAAGCCAAACCAGCACAAGAATAGAAGTGTCAAAAAAAATTCCATCTCTGGATGTGCCAGCCTGGCAGAGACATACCTGAAAAGACTTCAAAACATTTTAGTCTAGATTTTTGTGCAAAAGTACTGTGGTTGCTCTTATAGTAAAATATTTTGCCCATGTAATGAGTGAAATAATTATCCAGTGGAACAAATACTTTTTCATCAATATTAAGGAATTGATTTAGAAACGTCTCCTATATCTTGCTGAAAAGTTACGTTTAAGTTAGTTTTGTCTTATTTCTAGTGTACTGAGATATTTGTCCTAAAAATATACCTGGTAAGATTTTGCATTTTAGCAGTGTATCATTTTTCAGAGTTGCATTTGTAAAAGAAAACTATGTAGCATTTTCTTCATGTTCAAAATATGCACTGCTTTATGTTATCACACAAAATCGCAATAAAATCCGATTTCGCATTAAGACACAGGAGACATTCGTGAACATTCTTGTTCACAAATGAGGGAAGAAGGGAGCGGGAGGTCGACAGGCGGATTGGTGCAGCCTCTGCAGTGCAGCGGGCGCTGTACCGGTCCGTCGTGGTGAAGAGGGAGCTAAGCCAAAAAGCGAAGCTCTCGATTTACCGGTCGATCTACGTTCCTACCCTCATCTATGGTCATGAGCTTTGGGTCATGACCGAAAGAACGAGGTCCCGGATACAAGCGGCCGAAATGGGTTTTCTCCGCAGGGTGGCTGGGCTCTCCCTTAGAGATAGGGTGAGAAGCTCGGCCATCCGGGAGGGACTCAGAGTAGAGCCGCTGCTTCTCCGCATCGAGAGGAGCCAGTTGAGGTGGCTCGGGCATCTGGTCAGGATGCCTCCTGGACGCCTCCCTGGTGAGGTGTTCCGGGCACGTCCCACCGGGAGGAGGCCCCGGGGAAGACCCAGGACACGCTGGAGGGACTATGTCTCTCGGCTGGCCTGGGAACGCCTCAGGATTCCCCCGGAGGAGCTGGCCCAAGTGGCTGGGGAGAGGGAAGTCTGGGCCTCCCTCCTTAAGCTGCTACCCCCGCGACCCGACCCCGGATAAGCGGTAGAAGATGGATGGATGGACACAGGAGACACATTGTCTCCTGTGGTTGCAAGGAGACAATATGTGATAAACCTCAAGAGGTCTTAATACCTCCACACGCATCAGTCATTTTAATCCTACTTTTGAAAACACATTGTGTGCCTGACCGTAAAAGTGATGCGATCCACAGCACTGAGAGCATTTTCTGCACTAATGATAATTCTTCATCATCTGAGTTTCCCTTAGTAGTCACACAGATTGTGGCTGCCAAGGAGGCAATTCCAAACCCCTCCCATTGTGGCAAGTTTCATAAATTAGATAGATTTCAGTGATTTATTGGAGGAAAACACACTCAAGGCAACCACGGTACCTGGCTAATGACATGAAGAAATAACTGTGTTACCTTCAGTTGTTATAAAAATGCTGTATATGTCAAATATATGCAACGTTTAAAATATATTTTTGGAAATTGGGTCTCTGTCTCTTTAAGAATCTCCTTAATTTAAGAAACTCCGCCTTCAGGAAGTCGTCACAGCGTTATTCTTCTGTCAAGTGTTTAGCAGCCTTTTTACCAACGTCTCATTGAGAAGCAGCTCATATATGTGCAGTTCCACCAGGTGTTTGCTAATTGGTGCTGGCTAGTCTGAAGGAGCTGATTGGGCGAGTCGCAGGCCAGAGCTGCTCTATTCACAGAGCTTTGTCTTCGAAGGCGGGGCTAGGTCCCTCCAGGCGTTTGGCACAGCTGAATCTTTGCCACAGGAGATTCTAGAATTTCTCAGAGTCATGAAAGAATCTTAGCAAAACTCCAGGTACGTTATTGATGAGGGAATAACATTATGACATGATATGAAGCTCAAAAAAAGTTCATTTTACGTCATACTGCCCCATTTGAAATGTGCCTTTGTACATTAAATCTATACTTTTCCAAAAAAGAAAAAAGAATTCACAGACGACTCTTCGAATTAAAATCATGCAGTCGATTTTGTGACGCCAACTTTCACAAAATCCATACCTACTCATGTAAATGGAAGGACAAATTAATGTCAATCACTGGTGTCGCTGCAGTTATCATATCTCACACACACGCACACACACACAGCCCGAGTGAGGGGGTGTGCATGCTGACAAACAATAGTCACTGTTATTACCAAACACACACGCTGGGCACTCAGACATATTTTCACCAGGCCTCATGATTGACACGCTGTTTCATTTTGTCATCCAGAGAGGCGCAGACACATGGATGAAAACTCGAGATCCCGCCTTCTCTGTTCCTAACCCCCATCCCTCATCTCCTGCTAGTCTCTTTATCCGTATCAATGCTTTCCTTTCAGCGATGTGAATGTGTGAACACTCGTCTGCCGCAGCTCCCAGCCACTCATTGAAATGTAACGTAGCCAGCCAATTAGATGTAGAGAACAGCAGGTGAGCCCTGAGCTCTATCCAATCAATGACCTTAATCCTCCCTAATCAGCCAATTAAGATTCTATTATCGACAGGGAAGTTGCACACGTACACAAGCACGCACATATGCGACGGATATGCAAGAATGAGGCGTTATCCTGTAGTATTTGTGGGGTTTTTACATAAAATTACTGAAGACATTCAGTGTTAGATGTTTTAAATAACACACAAAATGTCATTATTTTGTAGCAAATCTATTTGCTTTAAGCAGCACCCGTCTCCTTACTGCCCCCTGTGGTGGCTGAAGGCTACAGCACCTAAAGCCAGCTATAACTTTAAAGGGGCAGTATTATGTATATTCCAGGGATGCAGTGCCATTTTATGGCACAATCAACTAACTGTTACTGTCAGTTGCTATAAAAAAAGAAAGTTCATTCCATAATTTAACGCCTGGAAATTGGAAATTAACGCCTCTTTAAAAACTCCTCCTCTTTCTGAAGCTCCGCCTTCAGGAAGTCGTCACACAATCACGCCTGTATTAGCCCATTAGCAACGTTTTCAGACACGCAGCTCCACCTGCTGCTTGCTGGGGAAAAATGCTCTGTGAGGCAGCTGCAGTTCTGAGGAGGAGCTTCGTCCTCAAAGGCGGAGCTTGGTCCACCTCGGCGTTTTTGATACAGCTGAATGGTTTCCATGGGAGATTAAAGGGTTTCTCAAACACGCATGTGTTACGGCCACCAAGGACACAACATTTTTAAGGACACGAGACAATGAGGATTCAAAAAAATAATCGTTTTATTCGTTTGTTCTCATAATTCAATTCTTCCGTTTTTTTTTTTGTTTTTTTCCTCTCTGTGGAGAAAGAAAGAATTAGATGTTCTCTGGTCCCCGTGTCCCAAAACAAACAAGTAAAACAAAACCCCAAAAGTATTAACCGAAAGGTGGACTTGGTGAGCCGATCAAACAGAACAAAACGGGACAGCAGGGGGCCAACCCTATACAGGGCCGTCGAAGCCCCTGCTAGTACCAGAACTAAGCAACAAAAAATCTAATACAAAAGAAAAATCGAAAACAGGACAACCGGTCCCACCAGGCCAAAATCACAATGGAAGAAACACACAAACAAAAAGCTAACAGAAGCTACCGCAAGGCAGGCTGGAGGATGCGGGCTGCAAAGCCTGGCGAGGTGACGCACCCTGCGTCAGGACGCAACTCGGGTGGAGCTGGGCGGATGGAAGGCGGCTCCCTAGACTCTTAAACCCGCCATTTATAGGCGGACCAACAGACCACCAATTAACACAACTCATTACCTAAATAACCACAAACGCCATAATCTATCAACAAAAAACAATTTAACTAAAGTTTATACACAAAGCAATCGGGGAAAAATAAACAAACTAATTAGAATGTGCCCGAAGCACATAACAGCATAAAAGAATCAAAACACCACTCCAGGTACGTTTTTGATGAGAGAATAACATTATAATATGATGTAAAGCTCAAAAACTCAATTTTACATTAAACTTTTTTTGGTTTGATAATTGAATACGACCACCGAACTTTCTCCCTCTAACTGACCCACACACAAATGACCACACCAATTCTTTTTGTTTCTTTCTTTTACATCCACTCTGAAATAAAAAGGAGCATTATGTAACATAAATGAGCTAAAATGGTATAAACCTTCTGAAATATCTTTTAGAGTCGCATTTGCATTGTAAATGTAAATTTTTTTCCTGAAGGTTTCCTTTTACTAATTGCATAACCGTAATCAAGGTCACAAATGAAGGAATCAGGACCGATTTATTTAAAAGGATTCACTTAAAAAAAACAAATAACAAAATTATTTATTGTGCTGAGCAGAAAACAATCCAGCAACTCTAACGGCTAACAAGGACATTTCACTTCTTCTGTTCCGCATCTGCACACATTACACCGCATACATTAATTCTGATTTATTTTCTTGCGCCGTGTCTCAAACAAAGAAAATAACAGTTTGCGCTGAGCAAATAAAAGATGTGGAATGCAGCGTTAGAAGGTGTGGAGGCAGGGAGAGAGTGAGCGAATTAAATAAGACCAAAATACCCAAAGCTGCACAGTAACAAGGACATTTCAGCATGTAGACACATGTGCTAAGTATTAGTAATGGGAAGTGTAGTGTTTGTATTTCAGGTATGTCACTTATGCATTTAAAAGGAAGAAGATTCAAGGAGAAATTGTTTGCCTCAACTAGGAGACTAACAGTGAATAATTAACATTCTCTGTCCTTTATTATTACCAGTACACTGCTGTAGAGTTGCATTGTTTTATTCAGAGTAGTTGTCATGTAAGGGATAATAGTTTATTAATTCAATCCATTTCAAAAATATTTTGATATCAAACAAAACCAGTGATGTATTATACAAGCAGACTTCTTTAGTTATCTCTCTGCTCCAGGTGAGGCTTCTGTCTCTAATGAAAAGTTGAGTGCATGCTGGAGCCATATGCACACTCTACCTGATATTTTGGTGAGTAGTTAGACTGATTCGTAATTGAGGTGAGGCTGGGTTCAAATTTCCCCTGTAAGTTTGAAACTCAACTACGACTTAGAAGAGCTAAAAAGCCACCTCACAATGGCGCAAAAACTTATCAAAACATGTTCGTTTTTTTCAAAATTGCCATGTTGGCCGTTGTCGTAACTTTAATTTGCGCAATTTTACAGTTAATGGAGATACATCTAATGACATGTTGGGGTACAAAATGTCTCGCGGTGGAGTTTTAAAATACCAAAAATAGAGTTCAACATTCAAAAGGAATAAAGGGTGAAATCACCAGCAACCGTTCAAGATACTGAAGAAGGAACTGTTCTGTTGCTGACCGTGTAACCACTGATCTCACTTAGGAAATGATCCACAGATCCACAAGTATCGTAAAAGCATTGACACAGTAAAGCATGATTTCCCTTCCAGAAAGTTCATTTTAAAGCTAAAACGATCAGAAGCTAACGACAGCTAACATGTATGGGCCTTTAGTCCTCGGTCTTTTCTCAATGCACCACACAGTCAGGCGCTTTCCATTTATGTCAGTGACAGAATGTGTGCAAACATCCAGGCCCTTCTGTTTTCCAACACCAGGCTTGTATTTGCGCCCATCTGATGGTTCAGTGGCTGCTTATGACTTACTTATGCAAATACTTGAAATGCGTCGCTTTGTTTGAATTGTGTTTAAGCGCTTGCACGGTGGAGTGGAGGTCATAAGGTCACTGCTGCACTTTAACCTGAGAACGAGAAACACCTCTTTACATTGGTCTTAATTGATCTGAATCAGTCACAGTGCTGGTCATGCAGTTTGTACTGTGCAGAATGATGTAGTGATTATACTAAACTGACCCAAAAAAGTCATGCAGGACGCTAGGCTAACTTCTTACACCGGCGTGCCGAGCTGCTTTTCTTAGGTGCACCAGCACAAACGTCATTATTGCGACAGAGAAAGGAATTTGTTAGATTAATCGTTGAACGACGAAACGGCAGTGCTGTTTATTTTAACAATGTTATTCCCATCATTAGCTGCGTTTCCAGTACAAATGTGGCCAAAACTTTGTTGACGTTCTGCTAATGTCGGAAAAACACACAATTTCCCAATTGCAGTACTTAAATAAGAAACACGATCGAAATCACACATGAATAGATTGGTTCACACAATAAGTCATTAAATCGGACATCCTCCAACAACTTCCTGTTGTCGTTTCCACCAGCAGCAACAGCATCATGTCTGCACTACGAAACAGTCAAGTTGATTCACGACTTGTGTGATGCGGAACATTTTTTTCCATTGCAGTTACGAGAGACAGCCTAAAGATCGCCTCATTCTATCAACAAAAACTTATCAAAAGTAAGTTTTTTTCTAAATTGGCGCATTTCCATGAAGCAAATTTGTTTTTGTCCGATTTGCGCGATTGCATGGTAGATGGAAACAGCTACTGCTGCTCATCTCTCTCTGTCTGACTACAGCACACAATGTAGACACGCACATTAACCACTGGACCATGGCCAATCACTACTTCTGATTGGTTTAGACCACAATACGGGCCTGATGCGTGTCTGTCGATGAACCACAGGAGATATCCAGTGTTTAGATGCACTACTGAGAAATCAAGTAGCATTTCCAGCCAGACTCGTTGCTCTCTGGAGTCCTGGTGTGTGTGTGTATAAAACAGACACAGAGTTTAATTAAGTATTTTTTCTGATTCTTCTCACAGCTTCATATTTTGGTTCCCCTCCTTTCCTCACAAGATTCCTGACATCCCTCCTTTCCTCCAAGGAACTACAGAATCTCCATGTTTCGATGTCTTTTCACCTTTAACCGTATTCAAAAGTCTTTCTTGGCAAGCCACTTTCAACGAAATGTTTGGCGTTTTACCATTTTTCTTTACAAGGGCAGCTTGGTTCGGTCCTCTGCTTCCTGAAAAACAAATTTTGTTTCCCTCTCTGTGGAGATTGTCCACTTGAGGATTATTTGTTCAAAAATACCGTCTCTCTCCAATTAAAGTTATCATAAAATCCTGTACAAGGAGATCATTGTCCCTTTTTAAAAGGGACACAGAGAATTCAGAAAATGGAAATGCAAATCCAATCCAAAGTATTCATGTCTTATTACAGAAATGTTTTACTTTCATTTGATAACATAATATTACACTGGATCACAATAAAAAAAGGACATTTCACTCAATAGCAGACTTTGTGCACTCATTCATTAAACATGGCTGATTACAGGAAGTATCTTTAAAGAATGACTCATAACCCAAAAATGTTTAGAAAATAGAGAACAATTGATCAAAACCATGTAGAACCTGTACATTTTTTAACAAAAATATATTTCATTAAAATGCCGGTTTTAATTTCAATCGATTCATAAATATTCATTCAATAGAAATACAGAAAATATAAAATGCGATGCATTTTTTATAAAAAAAAAAAAAAGCAGTTTGTGGTCCACAGGTATTTTCAAATTGACGTCTTCACATGTACTTAACTAACATTTATTTCATCCAGTAGATTATGGACTCATCATTTTAAAATGATATGCTTCATTTCCTTTTATCAGACATTATTCTCTGAAGATTTCATTTCAAACCCAGTTACCACCACTGGAAGCTCTGATCCGTTTGAATCGGTTGAGTTTTACCAAAATATGGGACTTTATGATTCCGAATCAAATCACATCAACTCAGTCACTTCCTGCTGGTGGTTCTTATTTCATTATTTATTCAATTAAAACATGGCTGCTGCAAATGACTTCAAACTGCAAACAGTGCAAGAGGAGAAACGACCGACAGCAGAGAAACAGACGTTCCGACACATTCACTCCTTATTCAGAAGGAAAATTGAGAATTTGAGTTGTCTGATGTGCAACAGCTGATGGAAGTTTAACTTTCACAAAAAAGTGACTTTCGAAAAAACTTTCGAAAAAAGTGCTTTTTTAAAAGAAAAAAAATAATAATCAACTTACTTTTCTTCTTGCTTTGTTCCTCTGGAATATTGGCGTTGATGAGGAAGTTGAGTTTACAGCAGGACTGAGGATTGATCCACTGTGGAATGTGTCTGGAAAAAAGTAATACAAAATATTCACTTAACTTAAACTGGATTGTAATCAACTGTAAAAATAACTGGTCAATCCCTGCATCAAACCTCCCAAGCCGGCCTGTGTGTTGGCATTTCACATGCGTGAAATAAAATTCATCATTTGAAGGCAAATCTTTAGGTTGTAAACATGTTGGAGGGGAAAAAAAGAATTGAGCTCCAACTTAAGACAAAAGAATAATTTGTCACATGTCGTCGATTTCAGTTTGTCAAACTCACTTTATTTACGTTTGTTAAACATAACTAAATAAGTTTATTTGGACAAGCTCCATTGATTACGTGACGCAATATATCCAAGTTCTTTTTTCAGCGGAGTTTTAAAAAAAAAATTAGAAATATTATTAAAAACCAAAACAAAACAGTTGTTAAAGGTGTCAAATATTCCGTTATCTGTAAAAGTGACAAGCGTTTTCTTTTTCTTTACACTAGAAGGACGTTTGTGTTCCATGAGAACTTATTTATCTCTGCTGAGCTGTGAAAGACCAACCCGCTTCGACTTCAGGTCACAATTATTGCTCCTTTTGTCGTCTGGCCAGTCTGTTCACCTTCTCCTATTCAATCCCAGCAGCCTCCTCATCACTATAGAGACCATGAGCTCCAAAGAATGAGGGCTCACTTCAATCAAACCATGAGGATTCGCACAGAACCGTCCTTTCACCAGAAACCATTCTGTTCTTTCTCTTTCTTTTAGCCGCAGAAATAAACCGTAAGGGCCTTTGGTCTGCCTTTTGCTCAAAATGGATAACTTGTGTTGGTAAAGAAGGAGAAAGAAAGAGGAAAAAGGAGCCTGAGGTAGAGCAGGGAGAAAGGAGAGGTGAGAAGAGAAGGAAGAAGTGAGATCTGTTTCAACCTAAAATAGGGATTTGATTGCAGTTTTGTTGCTCCTTGTCACGCTACGGTGTGTGCATGGTTGTGTATTTGTGTGTGTGCCGACACACTCAGATCAGACGCTGGTGATCAGAGATTATCGGCATCACATAAGAGGTGAAACTGGGGCAACAAATTGTCTTCAGTGTGAAGGTGAGAATGTACAGCGCCAAAGTGTTCACACTGTTTAAAGCTGCAGTACATAACTTTTCTTTAAAAAAGTGTTTATATATATATATATAAATATATATATATATATGTGTGTGGGTGAGGGGAGTGGGGGGGGTGCGTGTGTTAATATATACACACATAAAAAACCCTGAAGACACTGAACCGTACATTTCCAAATGCAGTCTGAACTCGACCTGCAAAAGGTGAGCTGTGTATTTTTAGGCGTTGTTGATCACATTGAGGTATGACAACTTTGTGCTATGAGCCAAACTCTGAGATCACAGTTGTTCACAACAGATGCTGCCCAAGAAGGAATAAAAATATAATACAAGAGTTTAAGACTGTCTGACTTTTTCTGTAGTTTCTGGTCATTCTTCCAGAATATTTAAAGAGATGAAAAGGCTGTTACTCCTGTACTTATAGCTAAATAGTCCAACAGCTGAAGCTGCACAAAGGATCACAAGCACCACAGAAATCTACTGGGTTTGTTTTTTGCACCTTTTCTTGTTTTGTTTTTGTGTGAGTGATTTTTTGAGGAGCTCTGTCAAAGGACCAAACATCTACTTCCAAAATTTTTGATGGACCCATTCAACACCCAACAACCCTTCAGTAGAGACTGCAGTAAAAACTGGTGATGCTGACCAGCAACACCTGTCGTCAAGCACTTCCTATGGCCAAACCTGATTCCTTTACAGTGCTAATTGTTTTTAAAGGTGGATGGCATTTTTAGAGTCCCACCACAACATTTCAGTCAGATTGAAATTCAGAATTGGACTAGGCCACTTCAAAGTCTTTGTTTGGACTTGCTCTTTGAATTACTGACCTGTTGCATAAAACAAAGTTCACTAGACCGCAAGGTCACAAACGAATGGTCAGGATTTCTCCTTATTATGTTTTCATAGAAAGGACAGTTCATGGTTCCATCAACTGAAGCAAGTCACCCAGCAACAGAGCAGCCACAGACCATCACACTACCACCACCATCTTTTACTGTTGCTTCAGTCTGACAGTAAAATTTATTTTTTCTAAAATGTGTTGGTTGCAAAAAGATGTACACATTAGAAAAATCTCTACTTTTGTCTCATTAGTTAAGAGAATATTTTCCCAGAAGTCTTGGGTATCTTTATAATCAGTAACATCGCCTTTTTCGAGCTTCACATCATGTTATAATGTTATTCACTCATCAGAAACTGGAGTGTTGCTTTGATTTTCTCATGCATGTTTGAGAAATCCTTTAATCTCCCATGGCAACCATTCGCCTGTGCAAATGGCCTGGGTGGACCTAGCTCCGCCTTTAAGAACGAAGCTCCTCCTCAGAGCTGCAGCTTCCAAGCTTCCAGCTACGAGCTGCTTCTCAGTGAAGCGCTGGTAGAAACTTTGCTAAAGGGTTTACTGAGGAGCCATGTTGTGATGACTTCCTGAAGGCGGAGTTTCATGAAGAGTCTCTTAAAGAGAGGGAGGCCCAATTTCAAGGGTTTAATTACAAAGTAAAGTTTCTTTTAAGTCATATTTGGCAATTTTTATAACAACTGACTGTTACTTCATTGTGTTGCAAAGCAGCACTTTGTGCCTGGAAAATACATAATACTGCCCCTTTAAAGTCGGACTCTGTCGTTAAATGTTGTTACTCAAATCAACATTTATCAGACAAATTTATATTTTTTCTGCTTGCTTTTCAATCCTCTGAAAAGTGGATCCTCAGTTTTCTGTCACGAGTTGCACCCATAGTGCTGCTGTAGTCCATTTTGATCTGTTCTTCAGCGATCATACTAAGCATACATCTTAAATGTTGACAGCGGTTTGGTGACTTATTCTATTTCTCTCGTTGCTATCAGGAAAATAACTTACTTATCAAAGCCAACATACTAAATCTTAAAAGGATTTTTTAAGTAAAATGGCATGTTTTTGTTTTATACAGAAGTAAAGAGGTTGCCTCAGGGTTGGACTCATTTGATAACGAGCTTTTAACAGCATGTTATTTTAAAGTCAAAATGCGGTGCTATTATGCAAATTGAAACTTTCTGATGTGTTCTTTTTTTTTTTTTAACAAAATAGCTTGTTTGTGGGTAATGCAGCAATTTACTGCTCCCGTTAGGTTGGACATTACTGTTAAATCACGACGGCAAACCAAACAAAAACACCTTTGCCGGGGCTTTATATCCGTGTTTGCTGTAGGTTCCCATGTGCGTGCGGCTGTGGGTGAGTTTTGTTTTTATTCCTGCTGAACCGCAGCGATAATGGTTTGCTCTAGGCTGTTAGTGATGCTCAGCTGCTCCTCAAATTCCAGACAAAGGCTGAAAATTCAATCAGACTCTAGGCAAAACAATAAAGTCGGGGAAGATAGTACATTACTGAAGAAGTGATATACTTGGAAGGTTTTAACGCAAAATGTGTTGCAAAGGAGTTTTGTCCCATGGAAAATTGCCTTCCGAGTTGTATTGCAGAGGAAATGTCATTGCTGGCTGGTTTGTGGTTTTTTTTCAGTTCCAACACAACAGATGAAGGGTGGATAATGTCTGAATGTGTCCAAGAACATGTCCTCTTATAGTTACATCACTTTTTGGATAACAGACTATCTTCACCAAAAATCTGACCAGGCGGGTAACTAGTTTATTTTTAGCTCAGGGTATAGTGGTGACTGTTAACATTTGCCTATTTTACACTGAACCTTCAACATGGTAGGTAATAATTTTAGACGTCTCTATTGCAGACTGTGAGAACAACAGGACTGGATTGTTCTATACTCAAATAACACAATTTAGATTTACCCAGCTATCTAGCTAGATAGATACAAGATAAAGATGACCCAAACACAGAGAAAAAAGGGCAGGAGTGATTGTATTTTGTTCTTGAATGATGTTTCTGCATTATTTTTCTATTTGCTGTGGCCCATTGCACTAAATTACTAATACCTTAATCTCCAGGTTTCATTCTAATGAAATTGGTCTACAGCGACAACGCGGCTACGTATATCTTTTTGCCCTTCAGTGTTGTGCGCATGCTCAAAATTTCTGTACGTAAACAATAACATAAAGTAGTTACATTTCAAGCTTTTCTACGTCACTCACTGTTGTAGACTTTTCCATATTCACATCCACAATACTGAGGAACACAAGGCCAATGGAGACACACTCAACCAGACGTTAACCGGCCAAAGTGAGGCGTCTCAATTTAGAAGGGATTTAAGAGGAAGCCATATTTTATTTTTCCAAATGGAGGAAAGAAAAGCAGTAATGAACAGCCCCTTGCTATGATGCTCTTCAGAATGCGTTTGGTATTTAGGTTGGGTTTTGCACAGCCAAATCTGACATGTGCTTAGAAACAAAAGGAACCAAAACACCATCTGATAGGACTGAGTAGAGGAGGCAAATCTCATAGGCATATTTTATTTCTGTGGATGGTCACAAAGCAGTCTGAGCAGCACATGCCTTACAGCTCAGCCGTGACACATGAGAAGAAAAACACTTTGCTTTCACTCAGTCAGATCACACACACATCTGCTGCTCAAACCTTCAGCCACGTAGTACTTTTAAGAACGGCATATGGACAAGCTCGCAGCCTCGCTCAGAACTCCCCCAGCAGCGTCATTTAGGTCTGCTGATGCAAGGCATAAGGGACAAGTGGTGCACAACATGAGGAGTGGATGCCTGTTGCCTTTCAGCCTGTGGCAATACATTAAATATGTAAAGTCATTTGGCCCAACATCACTCTAGGGTGCCAATACTGGAAAAAGCAGAGAGACGGCTGTAATAATTCTTCCCTTCCACAGTAGTAAAGCTGACTGCCGTGGCTGCCCATACTACACTGAAGTGAGTTAAAAATAAGGATACTATTAAAGATGCAAGCGGCATCCACCGGCCCGCGCAGCACGCCAGCAGTTAACCACCAGGTGGCGCATTTGGCGAACATATCAAATTGCATCGTATTAATCCAGCTGCAAGTTTTAAATGGCAGTATTATGTAAATTCAAGTTTTTGAGCTTTGCATCCATGTTATTCGCCCATCAAAAACATACTTGGAGTGTTGCCTTCATTCTATCATGCATGATTTGAGAAATATCTTTTAATCTCCCATGGCAACCATCAAAATCAAAAGCAACATTATCAAGAGCAAAATGCTTTTGATAACTTTTGATCTTCAATGCAATAAGACCATACTGAGGGATTTTTGAAGTCTGTAGGTCAAAAACTATAGAAAGACTTTGCACACGCATGTGTTTAACGGAGACAAAATCGTAGACTTCCTGTGAGGTATGGACCGTGGGTTCAAGAGACATTGTTGTAGAACATGGGAAATTATATATGTGTTCCAAATGTTATAATCCTTGGTCAAGGCATGTCTTTGGGTTGATTTAAAAAAAATTTCTAGGGGACACTGAGGAGAAATTAGGCCACATCTATCCAAAAATTATTTGATTGGATTCCTTTTTTGGTGTGGTTTGAGATCAATCCTTTTAAAATTTGGTGCAGATCGGATAATACATGTAGATTTGAGAGCCAAACAAATGGAAACTACATTATGCTGAACTTTGCCACACCGTCTGGTTAAATGTCTCTGGGCCTGATCTTCTAAAGCTACTTTCGTAAATATGATCCTCAGTCCACAGTCTTTAGTCTCAAATGATTTGCCAAAACAAACATGAATATTCATAATGCAAATACACACAGGGGCAAATCTGCTGTCATCATCCTAAGAGAAGAAAACCCCTACCAACATCTGAGAAAATGAGTTGGGTCACCTGGGCACAGCGCAAGGGATTTTTTTATTAAACAAAGATAATATGAAAATCTTCAGTAGCAGCTGAGTGACCTAAATCTTTTCCCTGCTATTTTTTTTTCTGAGCCTTAAAGGAGATTTCAAAAAGCCGCTGTCAGACTCAGCTGTAGCTGAGAGGTTTGTGGAAAAAGTGTGACATCCATTTTTGATTCACTTCAAGCAGGTTGGAGGCGAAAAAGAGGAAAAATGATCAAATAAAAAAAAAAGATTTGATTTAAAGCTGCAGTAGGCAACTTTTACGAAAACACGTTTTTTTCCACGATTTCGTGACAGTATAATATGAAACCAATAAAATGTCGGGGGGAAAAAGCTCCTCCACCTTTTTACTGTGTTAAAGTGCACCACTGCCAGTCGACCAATCAGAGCCAAGAGGAGGCTCTTAGCGCTGTCAATCAATTTAAATTAAAAATAACTTATGAGCTGTCATTGGTGGCTATGCTAACTAGCCTTAACATTCATAGAAGACTGCTTTATGGTGAACCAGCTGTAGCTTAGCAATAAGCAAGCGGAGGTGAGAACAAGTGATTGACAGCGCTAAGCCCCTCCTCCTGACTCTGATTGGTTGCTTCTGACTGAGTGGTGTATTTCTGCAGGTATCACTGGGAGAAAGCAAAGATTTTTTTATTTTTAAATTTTCTGTCTTATATAATACTCCCACAAAATTATGACAATTTTAACAAGTATGTGGGAAAAAACCCTTACATACTGCAGCTTTGAGGAAAGGGAAAAAAGTGACTAAACTGCACAGAGTAACATCTAAAAACCAGGAGCATTCTGGTCAATGCCGCCCCAAAATATACAGTATATGTACTGTATTTCACCAACAACAGATCTCATGACAAACCTTACTGGAAGCACTCTGCCCCCTGTCTCACCCAGCTTATCACACAGTTACACTGGTGTTGACTCACACTTGACACATATACACAACACAAGGACATCCATCAGGCTGACAATGAGTGAGGTGGTTGTGAGCCGGCCGGGTGATAGGTGGGGGTGACAGATGCTGCTGTCAGAACGGGCGACAGAATGATATCAAACTTCCTCTTTATCAAGTCCACCGACCTCCCATATCCTTTTTATCACACTTCACTTTCTTACCCACAATGCCGGTGACCGTCGCCATGTCACATGAAGAAAATAATATCTCCATCTTAAGCATTTGGTTTTATTTGCGAAAAATGAAATTCCGTAGTAACCTGTAATGGGGATGATCTAAAATAAATCCAAACCATTACACTGAGTCTATATGTAAATAAAAAAAAAACCCTTTTCCAACAGAAATGTCCTGAATTGTGTTAGCACTTATTACCATCTTATTACTGAAACTTCTCATCCCTAATTGGCACACAGAGCAGAGGAATCAGAGAATCTAGTCGAGACAGATGGATTCAATTTAAACAGGCAAAATAAAAAATACAAAAAGGAGAGGCAGTGGAACATGAAAGATGACATAGTCATCAGCTGCACTAATTTAACATAATAGAGCAATGAAATATAATTATTCAGACCAAAGACCATCAGATAATCGATGTCCTTTCCTGAACCTTTTGATATATGGAGTTGTATCTCTAAGGCTGCTGGCTTCATTTCTGACTCCTAAACCTAAAAGGTCACATTTCAGCTTCAGAAATGCTTTATACTCTATACAACTGGCATGCATTTCTGTTTTCTAATGTGTTTTCTGTGTCTAAAGTATACAACACACTGAAAGGTCTGGACATTAGGAAAACGGCTGGTGCAGATAAGCACGACTCCCTGGTTTCGTAAAGGTAGCTGTAGGATAAATTGCTAAGACATTATCTTAGGTTTCTAAGTTTGAGTACAAATCAAAATTCTCAACGTCAGGAAAACGTATTTTGCTATTCCTAATTTGAACTGAAGTAAAGAATTATAGGCCAATTTATAAATTATGCATTTTGGCAAAAATAAAAATTGAAAAATTAGTTTATGATCAACTGAAGGTGTTTTTTTTTTCTGTTTTTATTTTTTTTTTATCAAATATGAACTGATTTCTAGTCTGGTTTTAGAAAAAGGCCTCGCAGTGTCACAGCCTCTTTGAAAGTTGTTAATGATTTTATTCATGCTCTTGACTGCAAACAATGTTTTGCTCTTTTCATTGAACTTTCTAAGTCTTTGGACACCCTCACTCACCCTGTCTTGATTTTGTTTTACATAGGAATATGGTTTGCTGATTAATTTTCAAATAAATCTGTGTGAGGAGATTATGCTATTGATCACTGTTCCCTTTCTCTTGCACAGATCTTTTTAGTTTCCACAACCAGTTCTCAGCTCGTTCCCACATGCCTTCTCAGCTCTCCACGTTCGGGAGTTTGTCACCATCTTGACAGAACGGAAGCAGCGTTCCACTTGACTGGTCTCACGCAAGAGAACCGACATATTCACATACTGTTGGATTCAAGGGTGTAAAACCAAAGCCGATGAAAACAGAACAGAGAAGTTCTCGACGGTTAGCAAACTTTGCTATGAAGCATTGAGCATTGAGTGCTGCTAGTTAGCATCCAGGCATTGAGCATCGAGTGCTGCTAACCAGCATCCAGAGGAAACACGAGCCGTCTAATGCGGCTTTGATCGCTTTATTAGTGGCAAGTATATTTTCAAATGTTTATACCTAATTGCACTTTACATGTAAAATTATTTTGCTTTAAGTGATTTCAGTTTTCAGACCTTTCTTTCAAAGGATCTTTATCAGGTTAAATAAAAAAATCAATAAGACAAATTTATATAAAAACCTATGCTAATAAGCAACAACATTCACCATATGGTCCTCTTCACAAAAAAAAAAGTAAAATCATTGTGTTTTCAGTCTCATTTTGTCCTTCAAACAACTTGAAACGCTGCCTTGGAACGCCGCTGCAGCCACAATGCCACCATGGCGTCAGCTGCGAGGAAGCAAGCCGATAAAAATCAACCGAAAAAAAACAAAAACCAAACAAAGTTCTGCACTGGAGCCTGCTTTAGTAATTGATTAAAGCTTGAATTTGATAAAAGGAATTTTTCATGGCCTTGCTTTGAGCGAGGAATGGGAGAGAGAGAGCTGGAGATCAATGCTGAAGCCATAACAAAATGACGCCAGCGTTCTTCCTCTCGTCACGAAGCAGACCACCGATCGCTGTCCAGATACTCAGACCGACCCGATAAGACGTGACGTGCGGGCCCCCAAATGTCCAGAAATCCAGCTGTAAATTCCTGCTCTCCTCCTTTAGGAATCTTTTTTTAAGGCTCAAGGCCTGTAGGTATTATTACTTCCTGTTCTACTGAAGAGGTGGTTCGACTGACATCAGTTGTTGCTCTAAACCCTCCATCTCTGCTCTATATCTCCAGCTAAGCTGCCGTTTCCACATTGCCGTAGGACCTGTGTCACAGATGCAAGGAGCATGTAAATTTGGGGAGGTTTTAATAAGAGCCTTAATCTCATTTCATCCTCTCACATAGGCAGAAAAAATAGTTAGAAGCCAGAGATTAAGAGACCTGCAGGCTGATAGTCACATCAAAGGCTGATCACTCTTACATCTTTTGCCTCTTCTCTTTCTCTTTTCCACTCTCTTGTTCTTCCCGGCTCGCTGCGACACTCGCTGCATTCCCCTCTGTGAATGCGTGGGTGCAGCTGGTTCCTATGGCAATGCCGGTCTGTCTGTGCTCGACCCCGATGTCACCTTTTTCACAATATCCTCACTTCATTAATTATGAACATATATGGACACGGAGCTGAACGTTCTCCGATTTTCTCCGCACACATTCGGGGCCCGGGTGCAAAATGCGAGCACATTTTTTATTTATTTAATCGCAATGGTTGCGATTTCAGATTACTCGTCCGGGCCTGTTAGTGCGATCGGAGAGCTCTACCGCACTCCAACGTCTTGGCACTGCAGCGAGGCTGATAAGAGAAATATTTTTAGATGATAATTAAAGCAGGTATTTATGATCTGCACATCAGGGTTGCATATAATTAGCGATGATGTGGCAAACTGTTTATCCCTCTGGGGGTCTCTCCTCTGTGCCCTGCAGTGACGGAGCAGTGGCCTCGTTTAAAGAGTCTGATTCCAACGCAGACGTTTCAGCTGACTGTTGATCGCCTTGATTCTACAACCAAGCAAGAGACAACGCTGGGGGCCCCGGTCTACGGTCTGAATAAGGAGCGCTAATCTGCATGGGAAAAAACCAACACATTAAAATGCATGCACAGTAAGAATAACGCATGTTCTGCTTGTGATCCGACACCAAATGAATACAGAGCCGGTATTACTAAAACCACTCCTTTCTGCTACACACATGCCGGTTGCCATAGCAACTGACAGACAACAGCTCCGCATCAGGATTCAATACCAATACCGAGATTTCATGAATGGCATCGCATCGTGTTGAGGCTTTGCATTAGCAGTTGCTCTGCCGAGGGTTTTGCGCTTTCTGGTGGTCAAATGCAGCCCTGGTGAACATGAACATGAAGACCCCACTGCACTGAACTCTTCCTGAGTTAAAACATTAGTATGTTCTAAATGAATACAAACTTGTTTTCTTCGCATTTTTTGAGGTCTGAAAGCACTGGATAATTTTTGTTATTTTGACCATTTCTCCATCCATTTTCTTACACTCTTGTCCCTTTGTGGGGTCAGGAGGTGCTGGTGCCTATCTCCATTCAACGTTCCGGGCGAGAGGCGGGGTCACCCTGGACAGGTCACCAGTCTGTCGCAGGGCAACACACAGACAGACAACCATGCACACACACACTCACACGTAGGGAGAATTTGGAGAGACCAATTAACCTGACAGTCATGTTTTTGGACTGTCGGAGGAAGCCGGAGTACTCGGAGAGAACCCACGTACGCACAGGGATAACAAGCAAACTCCATGCAGAAAGACCGGGGCCGGGAACTTTCTTGCTGCAAGGCAACAGCTCTATCAACTGTTCCACTGTGCAGCCCTGACCATTTCTCATTTTGTGCAAATAAATACTAAATTCTTGCTTGGAATGTTTGAAACATATTGTCGGCCACCTTACCATTCATTGAGTAAGGTGAACAACATTCAAACGTTTAGCTATAAAGACTAAAATCAGAGAAACTGGTAGTTTTGCAGTGATCTATTCGTTTTTTCCAGACCTGTATATGTTTTGAATATTCATACCGCCAAATCTGTTGCACCTGCTGTTCTCCTTCCTCATTTTGCCGATGCGATCCTGTTTGCGTGTTGTTTGTAGATCAGTTATACACTTATTGTTATACATGTAAACCCTTAGAAGATCAGGCTCACACAAGTGAGTATCAAAGTTACATTATTTCTTAGATGTGTGGCTCTTTTTCACATTGCCCTGTGTCATTCTGGGGGCTCCTTCAGTTTTTTCTGATATTGCTAATCGCGAGCCCTTCCTCAAATTTCTCATTTTCTTCACTTCCTCTCCATCTTTTTGGAATCACAAGGTAAAAATAACAGCAAACACACTCGTTTTCCAATCTCTGCTGTAATATTGACTAGTAGTACTCTTGGTCGAGTCCTGAACAACATCCTCCCATGTTAGTGTGATGCAAACCATCTTTCAGTAAATCCTCTAATGTATGCAAAGTTTCCAGCCTTGAAATCGCCTTGTTTAAAGGTAAGACGTCAGTTGTCTATGTGGTCTTTTTCTACTTTTTTTAATAGATCCTCCTGCAGAAATGGGAACAACTTGTTACAGACTGCTTAAAGCAAAGTCAGTGGTTGAATAAGAACATTTGGTTGCATTTGATTTTCATTTGGTTTATTTTATATTCACCAAGCTGAGCAAAGAATCCACATTGTGCCGTCACACATTAACCAGATAAATCCGTGCAATTTTTTCTCTATAGTGACGAAAACCACAGAGGGAGGCCATGGCGACCACTTTTTAACAATGATTTTAAAAAATTTAAGCACTTAAATCATGAGTTATTAATCTGCTGTGGCCTGAACTGTACAGACTGCCTGGACCTGACTCGCACACCTACATGTATTTATTGAACTGTCTTGGTTTTGATGTGTACCTGGGTGATGAATTTTTTGCACACAGGACCCTGGAATTAGAAGCACCGTTTCAGCCAAAGTTTTGAAATCGGGGAACACATTTCTTCAACTGAAGTTATGAGTAGAGAAAAAGAAAAAAGAGAGTTAAAAACATAACCAGAGACCAAACTCAACCACAGCACTCCGTGTTCTCACTTCTGCCTCCTGGCAGATGTTACAGAAGTGTAAAAGTGAAGACTAGCAGACTGAAAAACAGTTTTTGCCCCCAGGCTACCAGGCTTTTTAAAGTCAGCGTGATTTAAGCTTTTGTGTGGCTTTTAATTCATGTGACGAAGGTGTTTTTTTTTCTCTCTTTTTTCTTTTATTATTGTTAATTTATGTGACTTGTTAAATGATATTGAAAGGAGCTCGTGGAGTTCAAACTTCATACCCCGGTTTTTTTCCGAGGACACGATGTGACAAGAAGAGGCGGACGACGGGATGAGAACAAAATGACGCCATTTTTGTCACCCAACTGCGACAATGAGAACTAATTTCGACATGCAGAGCCCTTTAGGTCCTGTGGCCTTTGAACAGTTCTGTCTGTTAAAAATATAAGCCATAAAAGCTGGTGGAGACATTCATATGCAGACAGAATTAAATGAATTAAAAGTTAAACAACTTCAGCTTGACTGAGGGGGGAGAGAAAAGAAATCCACTGGTTAGCAGAATCATTGTATCTGAATGAAAGGTTTTGTTGTAGTAAAACAGTTTTCTCTAAAAACAAATCTGAGTCTGTGTTTATTTATAGTTCAAGTCTCAAATCCCTGAAGTAATCAGGATGGCTGAGTGATTTATTGGATCCGGCTAACATCATTATTCACCAGAGCACCAATGCTTCAGCCATACACTCGGATATTAATGCAAATTTCATTTCCAAGATTCTCCAGGCATAGAGCATTTGATCTGAGCAGAAAACATGTCCAAACAAACAGCAGCTGTTTCTGGTCGACTTTTAATCCAGCATGAGATAATGGACTGTTAGGCGAATAGCACTTGAGCATGGGGAGATGTATTTATTTAGAAAAAAAAATAAAACAAGGAAAAAAAGCTAATATTTTGCTGCTTAACAATGCCAGCTTACAGAGTTCTTGGTAAGAATTAAAGGGCGAATACAAAACACCAAAAGTTCAAAGGAAAAAGTCCAAATTCAAGCAAGTGGAGCAGCTTCTGCTGTCAGATCGAGATTCAGCCACCAGATCAGCAGAGGAAACATATTGTACATGAAGTTTAGGGAACTTTGAAGCAAGAATATGTCTGACTATAAAGAGCTAACTGAAAATATTTAATGCTTCACAAATTACTACAAAATATGAATGTGACCCGCCATCTGCTTTTTAAAAACAAATTAGTCCTCGGTCTTTAATTTGATCTCATTTACTGTAAGGAAAACATTACTCATCGTGACTTTACAAAAACCTTTCCTCAAAAAAATTCCAAAAATATTCATTTGCCAGGTTAAAGGTCAGTGTTATTCTCAAAGTAAACACATTGTGAAAGAAACAACAACTTGTTCTTAACTGGATGTTTTCTATGAACCAGAAATGCAGATGTTCAGTTTCTCTCTGCTTGCCTCTGGTTCTCCCCGAGTCACAGCATCATTTCTCTCTGCTGTTTGTCATTTCTTTGTAAGTCTCAGTCCTGCCAAGCGGTTGGCCTTTTTTTTTCTTTCTTATTGTACAGTCTAACTGGTAATAACTCCTGTAGAGAGAATGTCTCTGATGTCTTTAATCAGCTGTGGGAAAATGTTTAGGTTTCAGACAATCTACAGCTGAGGTTGAAAGAACAGAAAGACAGAAAGGGTCACAAATTGGGCCCCTTGCTGTGAGTGGCGGTAAAATACCGCAGGTGGAGAACGACGTCACATCCTGCGGAAACCCAAGGCTTTAAATGAACAGCCACCGGGGATTCAAACGGGTTCAAACTCAACAATTTGAGTTAGTAATTTTAGAATATTTGGTCCTGTGTTTGTTTTGCTTTGTAATGCAGAGACCAAATTATCTAAAACAAACGTAAAATACTTCATACTTTTTCAGATATATATTTTTTTCACTGTTTTATAGTTTTAATCAGTCATCATCTTTATATTAATTGATCATGTCATGCACATAAAATTAATTTTATGTTGGGGGCAGTTCAGTCAAAGAGCCACAAGCTAGCTTCTTGTTTGCGTTTTATCTGCTGATGCTCACCAGCTGACTACAAATATCAGAGCTTTGATGAGGAAAACAGAATTAATATTGAATTTTAATCAGCATCAAAGTTGCCGTATGTGACTTTCATAAAAATATATTTTTTTACATATTTGTTAAAACTGTCAACATGTTGTGACAGTTTGTTATGAGGCAGGTAATCTGTGAAAAGATCAATCTTCTCCAGACCAAAAACATCCAATCAGAGCCAGGGGGAGGGTCTTAGCGCTGTTAATCAACTTGGTGCATTTGCTACAAAATGTGGTAATATAGCAGAAACAATTTAGTTACAGGAATAGTGCTTATCCGCTGTCATAGGTTGCTATGCTAGCTAATCTTAACTAATGGGGAGAAGGTGTATTGCTGCAGAAGGGCGTGATTGACAGCTTTAAGACCCACCCCCTGGCTCTGATTGGTTGTTTCCAGTTAACACGGGGAGAAAACAGAGGAACTTGATTTTTTTTTTTCACAGATTCTCAGTCTTGTACCATATCATCATGACATAGTGACAGTTTCAACAACTATGCAAAAAAATGTTTTGCAAAAGTTACATACTTTACTTTAGGAAAAGAATAAACTCTAAACACGTACGCAGAAGCGTGTGCATAAGTCCAAATTCACGTGCAAGCCCCATCTTGCTCTCATGTGCGCCTCCCAGAGGACCTCATTACTATGATTGGCTTCAGGACCTTCTGCTGATCCAGACACTCCTCCACGTATGAATTTGCATCTTAAGTAAATAAAGTCCCACAAATGCGGCGGACGCCCTCGTTTGGCGGGCCCGGACGTCTTGTACAGCTTCGCGAAAGCGGCGGGAGGGAGCTAATGGAGGGAGAAGAGACGAGAACAGTGAGGAGAGCAGGGAAAAGAAAGGAGGAGCAGGGCACGCATGGTCAGAGAGGGCATACGTGAGCTAAACAGCTGACTCGGCAACTGTAAGCCAGAGAGAGGGAGGCGAGGGAAGGGTGAGTCACGCTGCTGTGTGATGAGGTACAGTGTAAGGACAGTGAATTTTTCCTGTTTCTTCCTGAGGCGCTGGGGACGGATGTGCTCTCTGTGGCTGGACGTTGACTGAGCTGTATGATTTAGCCTGTGTAGCGTTTTAACTGCATTTCCTTTTAAGACCAAGCAATCCACTGAGTGGCACAGTTTTTAGCCAAATGCATAACAATAATCTCATTACATGGGCACAGCAGCCTAGAATCCACTGAGTTTTCCATGAAATCGAGCTTCGTTCTGAAGGGATCTGCTCCCATTAAGGGCTGGTCGCGAAAGTCCCTTTTCACATAATGTTTCATCTTCTGAAGTACTTGCAATTAGGCTATTTTTGGACAGTTTTTCACAAGAAATATTCAGTTATCAAACAACAGACAGGAGGTTTTGTAAATTTTAAGCAAACAGAGCTAGGGAATGACATTTTCTTTGTTAGTCAAAAAAAATATGACTAACATCACGATGGATTTGGTGCACACAGTTAATCTTTCTTTCACAAATCCTGCCTTAATTGTCATACCATCTTTTAGACAGATATTATTTGGATAAATCCATATATAAGTGGATCTACATAGTGCATTCACATTCAAACATATTTACAAAGTACACACCAATTCCAGGAGGAAACGGTATTGGAACCTACAAACTTCCGATTGACAGACTGCAGCTGTATCCACTGACCCACAGTCGCCTACTATAAACGCTATAAATGCTGAATGAATACCCTCCATTTTATTAGGTGCGCATGTTAAACTGTTTAACCATAATAATGTGTCAGCCAGTCACATGACTGAAGCTCGGTAAATTTATGTCTCTTGACTTGCTAATTCTCAAGCTGAATATCAAAGCAAGAGAGAAATTTACAGGACAATTAACATGGTAGTTGGCGCCAATTGGGATGGTCTGAGCAGAAGCTGCATAAGCCTCTCTTGGGTTTGCAGAGAACATTTCAAAAAAAGAGAAACTATCAAGTTAGTGGCATTGGTTTGGACAAAAATGCCTTGTTGATGTTGGAGCAAAACTAGCCTGGCCATCAGCTTCCTGCGCAATTCCGCTCAATTTTAATCTCGCTTCAGAGCACAGTCGGGGATTTCTCCCATTGACTTGGATTCCCTCCAGTAGAAATTATGAATACATGGGGAAATTGTAGTCGATCATTCTACAGAACAGCTATGGATTCAGCACATTCGAAAGACCCAAGGTTTAATGAACTATGATAATAGAACTACATACTGTTCAAAAAAACAAAATGAAAGACACTATCATCTGGAAACTTCCTGACATCTTCTTCAGTGTTTACACCAGGAGCAACATCTGGTGGTTCATCATGTGACTTGTGTGATAAGAAAGTAAGTGTTTGCGTTTCAGTTTTGCAAAACATCCAAATAGATGTTTTGGACAGAAAAACCTTTTTCCTGTGCTAGGAAAAAGGCTTTTCCTAGCACAAAAAACTTTTATCAAAAATTTTTCTTTTTAATTTTGAGTGTTTCCATTTAGCAAATTTATTTTTTGTAATTTCAATCTGCACAATTCTATGGTTAATGGAATAGCAGCTGTTAAAACAGCATTGCCTGCCTTGAGTATCATTGCTGGCCAAGGTCATCCCTTTATGATCACAGAGTATTGATCTGGTGATGGCCACTTCCAGCAGGATAAAACACCATCTCCCAAACCTCATATCACAGCAATCTTTTTCCATCGAATAGAACAACGAGTTCAGAGCTTTCCAGTGGCTGACCTCCACAGTCAGCAGATCTCAATTTGAAAAAGCCGATTTTGAAATGTGGTTGAACAGGAGACTCGAATGGCCAGCAGCTCTGTGGATAATATCAGTTGTAACGTGGACCAACATTTCTGAGGAATGTGTCCGACACTTTGTGAAAATCTCTGCCTTGAAGAATTACAGTATTTCTGAAAATACCCTGTACTAGCAAAGTGTACCTAATATTCACATTTTTTCTCTGTTCGCTCGTCTCTTTCCTCCTCCCGATAAGCAGAAATAAAGACAGAAATTTCATCTAAGAGCCTGAAAGATGCCTACATTCAAATCGTCAGCTGAACAAACAACTTCCTTAAGATCCCTTCGGTTTTTGAGCAACTGTTTTGCACAACCTGCTCATCCAGAATCCTTTGGGGAATGCTTCTTTTCAAAAGCTTTGGCAACAATGGATGTGTCTGAAAATGCCTTTTGTTGACACCTAGACGTTCCTTATACCCGTCTGCAAGTTGCTCCTGTCACTCATCGGAAACCGTCTCTGTTCCAAGGGCAACTTAGGTGATAATTCTTTTTGTTCTCCTTAGAATAAAAATGTCTTTTATTTCCCCGTGTTTTCAGGTGTTTGATGTGCATCTCCAATTTTTTGTCTTGGTGTAAGTCCCGAGATCTTTCCCCTGAATCCTGTTTTCAGATGTTTTATTTCGCACTTTCATTCTTAAACAACACTGAACATCTTTCCTTTTTATCTTTTCTTTGATGCACTCGAAGCCTCCAGTTGCAAAAGCAATAAAGCAACCGCACAGCACGGGGGAACCACAATCCTGTTTACCATGTACTTTTCATTAAGTCATATTGAAATAAATACTCTCCTTTGATTTCAACTGCCCTCTGAAATTCATTCCAAAAAGACTTATTTTGCATGTATTGCTTCTTGCATTGCTTCTGATTGAAATTTCTTATCACATTTGATATATGTAGCATTTGTGTGGCAACTGAAGGTAACATTGTTACTTGTTTGTGCTATGAAATGATACTATGTGGCTGGAAAACCTAATACTGCCCCTTTAAGGCTGGATGTTGTGTTGGTTGGCACGACTACAATTCTGCGCGGACATCGAGGACAGTTCCTCTGTTTTGGTAGACCTGTGTGGTGGTCCCTCTCTTCAAAAAAAGGGGGACTGAAGAGTGTGTTCCAACTACAAAGAGATCACACTCCTAAGCCTCCCTGGTAAGCTCTATTCAGAGGTTCTGTAGACTTGGAGAAAGTGTTCGATTGCCTCCCTCAGAAAATCCTGTATGGGTTCCTCTGGGAGGACGGGGTACCAGACCTTTTGATACGGGCTGCTTTTACAAGCTCAGTTTGGTTATTGGGTCCGCTCCACAGTTTGAAATGGCATTCACATCTGCACAAATGAAGTAGCTGATTTGAGGAAACAAGCTCTGATCTATTTAAAGGAGGCAAAAGAGCTCTCTGAAAGCCCCCATAGTTCACAGGAATTATGATACAAGTTCATTTTGTTGAGGGAAGGTTTTTTTTTAAAGGTTTTGTGGCCCTTTTTTACAATAACCAGATAGAAAAAGAGGAATAGAGAGTGAGACATTAAAACCCAGAGGAGTTGCAGTGATGAATAATCACCTCTGTGTATAGGGCTTTAACTCCACACTATGTGCCGCCAAACAGATTTTTAACCAGTTGTATTTTTGTCCTCATTTTGTTACAAAGTCCTGCGACAGACTGGCGACCTGTCCAGGGTGTACCCCGCCTCTCGCCCGAAATGACAGCTGGAGATAGGCACCAGCAACCCTCCCGACCCTAGTAAGGGAAAAAGGGTGCAGGAAAATGGATGGATGGATGGATGGATTGATGGATGGATGGATGGATGGATGGATGGATGGATGGATGGATGGATGGATGGATGGATGGATGGATGGATGGATGGATGGATGGATGGATGGATTTTGTTACAAATTGCTATGCAGATTTTTAGGCAAACATACAAAAAAATGCATGTCAGTTTTTCCATATTTTATTTCTAAAAAAACCACAGTGAAAACCATGTGCAGTTTCCCGTGTTGGTTTGGGTCCGTCCCAACATATTTAGTGTGCATCGAGGTTTTTAGCTTGACGAAATGTAATATTTGTTATTGGTTCACAACTGTTGACTTTATGATGGGTTTTTTTCTACGTTTTCACGATGTAAAGCACTTTGAACTGTTGTGTTTCTGAAATCTGTTGATTGAAAAGTTTATACTGTAGCTTCTAGTTGTAAAAGATGTGACTTCCAAGCAGTATTAATACTTTTGCAAGGCATTCTTTCTATACGGTTTTTGATACTGGGGCCTCAAAGCAGCTCAGATCTTACAAAAAATACCCAACTTTCAATCTGAATTGGTGTGACACAGAGAGGCACATTTCATTTTTAACACACAGCTTTTTTTTTCTTTGATGTGGCAAGTTTACAGACTGAACATCCACAGCTTGAAACCTGTGTGTGTATGCGGGGGTGTGCGTGCGTGTGTGTGTGTGTGTGTACATTTTGAATTTTGCACATTCGAATGTGTCCCTGACTGGAGAGTGTTCTTGGTGACGCACCGAGATGCTTAGCGTTCTGTAACGCACCCCAACACTCGCATCTCGCTGCTCTCTTACGTCTTTTCTGACTCCAGCTGCCTGGTTGATTCAGGCTGGGTTCTAACGGACATATCTGGAATTTAATGCAATTTATAGGGGAAGAAGTCAGAGAGGGATGAATGATGTATTGACTTCCTTATAAGAGCAAGGCTGGGGTGGTAATCTCATTTCGGGATGCTGTGATGAGATTCTAGCCTGTTTTCCCTCGGAGATGATGTGACTTTGGTCTTGACAACATCATGATGTTACTGCTGCTGCTGGTGTGTGTGTGTGTGTGTGTGTGTACTAGTTTATGTAGCATATTAAAGACCTTCTCTGGTATAAATATCTAAAGACCCATGGGCCTTATGGGGCCAAAGCCTGGTCCTAATATGGTGGACCCCGTTTTAAGACTAAGGTTAGGGTTAGAGATGAATGCAATCACTAAAATGAATGGAAGTCAAAACAGAGTCATAAAATGGGTGGAAATGCAATTTTGTGTGTTGTGCGTGCTGCCTGCTTTATGATAAAGTACTTTGATTTGATCTGGAATCTCGGCTAAAAACAGCATCTCTCTATTTTTGTTTATGTAGATAAAATCTGCTTCTGTCTGAAGTAACTCTTTACTCTCTGAAGCTCCTCTAGAAACAGTCTGCAGATTACTCCTGCTTATTTTTAGACAATGACATAGACTATGTTTAGAATAACCAAGATGTGTTCAGTCAATCTAAGCATCTCAGATACAGCTGAATGAAGAATAAATATACATGGTTGTAAAGGAGAAGTGAAATGATAAAAGTCAATGACTTGCAGCTATCTGCTGGGTTTAATTAGATAACTTTCATTATATAACCAATTTGAAAAATTAACTCATTGTTGGATTATTGGGCTGATAAAAATAGTCAGTATTACCAAAATTATTGTTACTGTCTATATGGCAATAACAGGTGAAACAATAAATTAACACCATACATATTGCGGCAGACACATAATCAATATCAGTAAATACAACATCTGATAGGATGTTCAATATTCAGTAGAATTTTCACTGAGCTCTGATCCAGAACCACACAGCATTCTGGGAAATGTAGGCATATGAAAGACTTAAACTGCTCATTTTCTCAGAGCGAGCTAAACAAAGTTAGTGACATCAGCTAACTCAGTCACTCTTTGGTTACCTAGCAACGATCTGTTGAATAACATTCGCAGCAGCAGTTTCAGGATTCTCCACTGTGCCTCATAACTGCTTAAAAAAAACAGTGCTGTACAGAAAAAGTCACACCACCACATTGTGAGCATTTCAGATATTTAAAACCAAAAACCAATCAATATTTATCAGTATCAATTGATTTCGTGATAAGTTTTTCAGCCATGTTGTCCAAACCTGGGTTGAGATAGATTTTAACTTGAGTTTCAGAACAGTTGTTTTCCATTTTTTTAGCATTTGACAGAACTGCCTTCAAATCTGAACGACTTGGATTGTGTCCTTGCGCCATAATTTGCTGGAATTTTTAGCTAATTATTCCTGACAGAACTGGTGGAACTGAGACGGGTCGAAGGGTCAGCTTGCACACACACAACCATTCAGTCCAAAACACACCTTTTCCACAGCACTGAGTTTGTGATGCCCCATAAAAAACATTCAGCTTGTTGTCCTTAAGCTCCTTGCTGACCAACTTGGAAGCAATGAAAAAAGAACAGAATTTGGTGGAATTTTAACCAACTGCAGTTATTTATAAGTAGGTGGAATAGTCTTGCAAAGGAAACATAAATGGGTACTATTACTTGAAATGTCTTTTATTATTATTCATATATTTTAATTCGTCTTATGCTGCCATTGCCTTCAAATCTGAATGACATGGCCTTAAGTATATGCATTTCAACTGAAATACAGAGAAAGAAAGAAATATTGTCCCTATTCTGGTGTCCAGTACATACATTTAGTAAAAACTAACCTACAAAATGTAAAGTTTAGTCTCATTTCACGTCAAAGAGATGACAAAGAGATGTGTATGGGAATATCTCGTCGACAGAATGAAGGTCAAAAATGTGAAGTGTGCAGGAATTGTCAAAACATTGTCCAAAAAATGAGTACCACTAAAAACAAATATTTATTAACGCTGTAAAAGCACATTTACATCATGTTTCCTTTTTTCCTGCCATGCAACATGCACTGAAGCTAAACGGATTTAGCTTTGCTTTTATTTTTGTTCTGCTCTGTCAGTTTTACATTCAAGCCTCCTATTTCACCAAGCCAATGAAAACAGCAACCTATATAACCAGTCACATCTCCAAGCAACTAGTAATTGTGTGCATAACTGGTATTTTTAGATGTGCATGTTTGACAAAGTTGCTTGAATTATGTTTCTGGTTTAGTTTCGGTGCACACTGTGTTTTTTCCCCCCTGTCCTCTCCGAATCCTTTATGTTACATTTGATTGTGTTGATACAATACTTGGTCCTTATCTTTGCTTAATTTGATCCAGTGTGGAGAAGAGTTTGGGATAATACCACATGACGCTGGCTTAAGGCACACCCAGGGCATGTCCCGAGTCCATCCCAGGACTAACATGAAGATGGAGCCACCATACTCACTCACACTCACAGAAACAGCCACTTTAGAAAAACCAATTACCACCCATCAGGACATAAAACTGCCCCAGTCAGCAGCAGACTCTTGCTGTGAAGTGATGTTGCTAAGAGCTATGCCATCACATTGCCTACCGCTTCTGCGTGTGTTTGTGCTTCATACAACAGAATTTAATTCTGAGTTTAAATAATCATTTCAGTTGCCAAAGCTAAATCCTATAACAAAATGTGTTGTCATGATATTTTGTTTCTGGTAACAATGCAAGAACACATTTTCAAATATCAATAAAACTTAAAATTCTAATAAACATTTATCACTGGAACCAGAAGACATTTTAAATATCCAAAATAAACAAACGAAACAACAGAAACAGCAAATACAAAGAATCATTAAGTCTCTGTAAACAAATTTGTTCTTCAAAAAAAAAAACGTCTAGTTGAGACAAAAGCACCAGACTAAAGACTTTCAACCTCCAGTTTTTAGTAGAAAGAAGGAGGGAAAAGAAAAAAATGACCAAACATGCAAATGGTAATTCTTGAGCTCATTTTACTTCATCAGGCAATTAAGTGATTTATTGCTCATTGCAGCAGCAACATGCAATTAGAAGAGAAAGTTTAAAAGATTTGAAGTAAAAGCATAATGTGTAGTAGAATTTGAGTCAGAGTGTCATCACAAAACCTTTTACTGGAAAGTTACTTGAGCAAGTAACTTTCCAGTTACTTGCTCAAGAGAAAAAGAGAAAAAGAGACGTTACGTAGTGCAAATATACTCCGAGTAAATACAAGAAGCAGTTTTCCAAATGTTTACTTCATTTCTTAAGGGATAAATCACTAACCAAACATAAGTGATTGTCTGAACACAGCTGTAGTTGATTAGCTAATATATACCTGCTCTATTGATGACTTGTCAAAGTTGGTGTCACCTTTTTATTTTAATTGAACCGAAACACACCCCGCCTCTCACCCGAAGCGTTCCCTGGAGATCGGCACCAGCACCCCTCCTCACCCCGCAAGGGACAAGAGTGTTAGAAAATGGATGGATGGATGAAATAAAACACACTGAATTCTGCAGCATATCTACTTGTTAAGGTTGTCAAAGTCAAGTTAGCATAACCAACCTACTTCCCTCTCTGTATTATTTGGATAAAAAAATTTTACTGACCTTGTTTTCTAGTTGCTAATAGTGTTGCTAACACTTTTAGCAACACTATGCTGCTAATAGTGTTGACTATTAGCAGCAAAGCACTGCGTCCCTTTTTCTTTTGAACAACATGCATACCTTTAATATTTAGTGCGTTGTTTTGACAACTTCACAGCTAAAACCAATGGAAGTCAATGCAGTTTTTTATCCTACAGCTCCTTGCTGAAGGGTGGGAGCTGTGTCAAAAGTTGTACTGTCTGACACAGTACAACTTTTCAATATCACTGTTGTCTTTTTAAACTTTTTATATTGTTTTTTAAATCTTTTCTCAGTGTAAGTAGTGCTTTTCTTTATTTTCAGACAAATGGTATTGACATAAGGGTCACTCTAAACTGTCTTTGGCTGTCAGTATTTTTAATGGTTTATGCTCAGGATGACTGATTTCTGGAACGTCAACGGCTGAGCAGGGCTTTCCTAGCTCACATTGATTTTATTGTAGTGTTAATAGGAGCAAAGTGGGATATATTTAATTGATCTTTATGGAATCAACCAGATTGATTTGGACCAGTTTGCCTTGTAAAGAGACCATCCTGATCTCTATAAATAAACTGAAATGAAGTGTGCCGGTCTCTTTGTTGGCCCCTTGATGATGATGATTGCCATCTTGCCCAGATTTACAGCACTTCTTACTCAGTGACTGCCAGGACAGCCTACACCTCCCACCCACCCACCTGCTGACAGGTCTAAGCAACGACAGAAACTGACTGAGTGAGAAAGGAGGTCCGCTGATGAGATTTCCTGATATGGATGAAAGTCTAGCACCTGCAGCTGAGATTGTTTTGTCAACTTCTGTTTAAGGTCAGGAAAGATCATTCACGCCTAATGTAATGTCAGATTGATTTAATGACTCGTGGCTTGACATTTTTAGCTTGTCACCTCATTTACAGCGTAATCCTATTATACTGATTTGGACTTTAAGCTGAAAAATAACTTAAAGTAGATTATTATCTTCCAACAATTCCATCCAACCGGACACGGAAAGTCATTTTTGCCCATGTGTCCTAGTTAAAGTCCTCCTTAGTATCTTCTTCTGCAGAAAAGCCATTTTGAAATGTAATTTTTGGTAACATATTCCCGTTTCCCTGCTTCACAGGGTGCAGCTCTGCCTGTTCAAGCTCTACAACGACAGAAACAGTTCGGAGCATTTGACAGCGCCGCTTGTTTGTCGTTACCCATGATTCTGCAGGTTGTCATGGTAATGTAAGTCTGTGGGAGACCTAGGGGGGATAGAGAAATAAGGATGGGAGCTCATCTAACACGGTGCAAGTGTGATACGTTTAGAGACCGTTGGTCTCATCTTTGACTTTCTTTGAAGCTTTTTATCTGCCCTTACTTTCAGAGGATACAGTTTGATATATGAAACGTGGAAAAACGAGTTGGAGTGATTCTTTTTTTTTTCTTTTTAAATGAGACAAATCCAATCTGATGTTGGTATCCCAAAACAGCAGCGACGGGCCGACTTTCCCTGCAGGTCTAAACAATATCAGAATTCCACCTAATTTATCATGTTTGTTCAGTTAAATGTCTTAATTTAATTCCAATAATCTTGACTTGTTTTTTTGTAATGTTTCTCTTGGATGCCCTGCTTCCCGTACATGTCTGTGTGGATTTTTGGAGTTTTGTTCAATCAGGTTTCAGTCTGTATGTGTTGCCAGGGGCAGCCTAATCTGCCCAGGGCCTTCAGAATCCATAGAGCAAGCCTTTATTAACTAATCGATAGAGCAGTGGAACAGTTTTCAAATTCCACGCACAGATCATGCTAGAAGGCCTACAATGTCTTGTCAGAAGTTTCCCACCCACTGATTGGCTGGTTAGAACCCACTGATTGTCTGTGCTAGGTTTATTAGCGAAGCACATCCTGAGCAACTTGTGCTGGTGACGTGTTAGTCTATTATTTTCTAGGCCCACACCGGAAATTTGCTTGGTCTCAAGAACGATTAAAAGTCAGTTTTCAAGACTGACTTTTTCCAAAGGTCTGGACATCATAAGGCGAGGCCGGTCTCAGCCATTGTGTCTGGAAAAGTGTTTGTAATTATGAGTGGTAACCACTGGCTTACAGCCTCTGAGTAGCTTTATAAATTATATTGCTGGGAATGTCTGCTATTTGATGTTTGGAGTCACAGATGGTGAGTTGTCTGACCAAGGCAGTGGGGGAAAACATCAAGCCAGTGCGGGGTTCTTGGAGGCTGTGGTGCTTTTGAAAACGTATGTCAGGAATGTGACAGGACAGAGGACTTGATGAAGAAACTGGGAGATACTTCGATGACAGTCATTGAAGTATTCCTGCGTAACGAGAGGTATTCACGGCAAATTCTGCAGAGTTAAATCAACATTATTAACACAAGTTTATTTGGTCCTTATCAGAATTGGTATTAATTTAACTCTTTCAGAGTTATTTCAAGAAGAAATTGAGTCATTTTAACACTTGAAATAGTTATGACTACTCAAACTATTGTTGAAATAACTGCAAGCCTGTCTGTAAACTAAAACTTGGAAAGTTTGCAGACATTATGTTAGGTGTTGAGGTGTTTTAACTCAAGTTGTAAAATGCACTGATTGCATTATTGTTGTGAACTGAGAAGCAGTAATTTGGTCATCACCACTAGGGAGCAGAAGTCTACTATTGAGGGACGGATGGTGCGTCATCATCGTTCATCTAAATAAAGATGCAGGAAGAAACGGGAAGGATATTTTTGACTACGTTCCATTCTTCCTTCATGTCTAGCACTGTTGATGCTGCCATTACTTAGCAATCATCCATCCATGCATTGGCCATGCTTGCTTTTCAGTGTCGAGGTGCTGTGAGGGGGGCTGGTGCCTATTTCCAGCAGCCATTAGATGAGAAGCAGCATACGTCCTGTACTCTGGAAAGGTCACCAGTTCATCACGACGCAACACAGGGACACACAACCATGCTCACACACACTCCCCCCTAAGGGCAACTTAGAGAGACCAGTCAACCTAACAGCCATGTCTTTGAATACTGAGCCGTACCTGACGAAAACCCACACACGCACAGGAAGAACATGGAAACTTTACGCAGAAGAACCCTGTGCTGGGATTCAAACCTGGTTTTGTTTAAACCAAAAAAACATTTTTGCTGATAAATGATTGAATGAATAAACGTATGAGCTAAACAACAAAGATATAAATAGTTTTTAGTCTGTTATTTGAGTTATTCAACCATCAGATCGGTACAAAGTCCTATTATACCCATTAAGCTTGCAGATGTTTCAGGAATCCCCCGTCATTCATGAAGCTACCTCTTCTTTCGAAATGTGGATGCCGACGTTAACTTTTGGGACGTCTGTGCCTGAGTCATATGGTTACCATAGAAATGGTATTTCAGAATAGCGTCAGTGATATGCTAATTCCCTTCAGCACAACTCGCAGACAACAATAGTCTTTTCTGGCGTCCAATCACATCATGCTTTGATGTAACTGGCTTCCAAATACAGACATGTCAGAGTTGGGCAAAGGGAGCAGATAAGTGCTATAAGGGCAATGCTATCCAAATGTGTGCAAAACTTTGTGAATATTCTGCTAATGTTGGAAAAATTGGAGTATTCCCATTAAAAAAGAAAGGCAAATGAAATCACACACAGTAAGTAATTAAAAAACTTGCCATTTCATGGTCCTCCAACTACCTCTTGTTGTCTTCTTCTTCTTTCTGGTCTGTGACAGCGGTGACGTTGGGTAAAAAAATAAAATATAATTGGCAAATAAATCAATTTTGATAAGACATCAAAAAAAATCAATTCATCCCAGCACCGAAACTTGTTGAAAAACGAGTTTTCGAAATTAAGCTAATTTATTTTTGTTATGTCCCTTGACTGTATAATTGTACAATTATACAGTCAATGGAAACTCAGCTACTGACCAGGTGGGTGAGCAATGGTGCGCGGCGCACTGAGTAACTGCATCTAGTAGCTGAAATAAATGAAATATTTATTTACTTTGGGCTGATAGAAACATTTTCTACCATGTTGTTTTTAGGCATGGTTTGATTCTTCTAAAGTTCACGGTTCAAGAACGACTCCATGACAAAGGCTAAGCTCACAGCATTATTGGAAAATGGAATAAAAGCTTCAAACATTAAAAATATGTATTTCTTACTAGAAACGCCAATCTGCACTTTTTCCAAGTCAAGAGTTGAGACTCATTGCAAGGTAATATAAATATAGCAGGTAGCTGATCTTTTTTTTTTTTTAAACTTTGAAACATTTTTTCTCACTAATCTTGTTGTGTCAATTCTTTTTCGTTTGTTTAAATCATTATTTCTATGTGTTTGATATTATTAGAAAGCTCGTAATCCACTTGTTCAGAATCTGTAAAAAAAAAACTCAAATGCTTCCAGGAAATCTTGCTCCTGATTTTTTTTTCTTTTTTTTGGGGGGCCAGTCACATATAACAACTTCTCCGTCAATCAAGCATAACACTTAAAATTCCCTGATGAAATTGCTAATTAGTTTGAGCATTACACTCAGACAGACTGAAATGTGAAAAGTCTTTTAGACAACGTGTCACATCACAAAGTGATGCAGGAGAAACCGAAGTGACAGCAGCAAAATAGGAAAAATGGTAGCCTGAATCAAAACAACCATTATAAAATCACATACACCTTACATCGCTTCCGCCCACACATTTAACACCCAGTGTACGCACTTCCAACTCCGCAGGCGTTCAACGGCTGTCACATGCGAACGCTGCAGTCATGTTTCCGTCTGAGCATTCGGATGCGAGCAAACACACTCGATTCTTCACACCGTTTCAGATTCTTCACGCCACTCGCTTCAATGTCTGGTGGTCGCCTACACAAACTCTGGGAAATTTAAGGATTACATTCTAGAAAAGGAGGCTTCATTTATAATCACAGAGCTGCTGCAAAAGCAGACACACTTTTCCCACTTTATTGCAGGACCGTAACACTGGGAAACCAGTTCTTGACCTTGACTTGCTTCTTCCTCGTCAATCATTTGAGTTGAACTACTATCGCTCTGTTGCCTCGTCACACCTCATTTGTTCTTTAAATTGGTCTGTATGTTAGCATAAAAAAAGCATAACTTTTTTCAGCCTGCTTTTTTATCATTTCTCATCATGAAGCCATTTGAAAGCATATTTCATAAATATTGACAAGCCAGAGTCAAATTTATTATGCATCCTCTTTTATTTTAGAAAAGTTTGCTAAAATCTCTTACATAAGAATAAATTAAATCAAAGTTCCTCATAAATATTCATAGAGGTAAAGGTGTTTTTCAAATATATTTTTTTTTTACCTCAGAAAAAGTGGCACACAACAATTCCATGAAAGCACATGGGATTTATGGTTTTAGCTTGACAAAATGTGGAAAAGTTATTTATCTTTCTTCAATGGTCATGTGGAGAGCCACATTCATTTATCCCCTTAAATTTGGCTGTGTTCTATTTTACACAATTTAAAACTCAGCATATCACAACAGTGTTCTCTGCTGGCTACAAAACCTCTGCCCCTGTAGGTGTGAGTAAATTCATATTAAGCCACAGTTGCTGGGGCAAGAGAACAATCCACATAAAGATGATGAGTTTCTGGAAAATAAAATGTCACTGCTCTCTTTTTAATAACGGTGCAGAGAGGAGGGCAGGCATTTATGATTGCTCTCTGGATGCCTTAAGATTTAAAGAAGCTCTGAGACACACAGCACATCCCAGTGTGTCTCATCGGTGTGGGTGTGTGTGTGGGTGTGGGGGTGGGTGCGTGTGTGTGCGTGTGCATAGAAAGCATTAGCCATTGAAGCAAGATACACAGAAGGACTTCATAGCATAACTTCACACTTGTCTGGGGCATAATGCATGTCAGCTGGGTAATAAATTATTTTATTAATGGTTTTCAAAGATGATTGGAAGCAATTCTTCTTAGTCTTTAACTATCAACCTTCTTTCTTAGACATCAATAGATGTGTTCCCATTCCAAACGTGAGCAAAACTTTGTCGATATTCTACTAATGTCATAAAAAAAAACAATTTAGCAACTGCAGTGTTTCCATTAAATAAGAAATGGAATTAAAATCAGGCATGAAGAAGAAATTTGTTCAGGCAATAAGTCTTTTTTAAAACATGCTGTGCCATAATCCTCCTAGGACTTCCTGTCGTCTTTTCCGCCTGTAGTAACATCCGGATCGCCTGATTTTGGCAAATAAACTAATTTTGATAAACTGGAAGAAGTGCTTTTGCTGCAATTTTGCTAAATAAACCAGCTTTGATTCGGCTGAAAAACCACCTCATCATAGCACAAAAAAATAAAACTTTGTAATTGGCATGTTTCCATTAAATGAATGTATTTTCCTTATGTCAATTTGCCCAACCGTATGGAGACTTCAAAATGCAGCTAGAGACATTCGTTTACGTTCTTCCTTCTTGCCTTCTGCTCTGTTGGAGATGCTCTCAAGGCTTTTCTAGCACCAGGAGTGGTATCTAAATGATACACACATCTTCCACAAATCTGTCACCAGAGAATGGAGGAAAACAATGAAGGTGCCTGGAGGATGAAAGGGAAGGTTACTATTACTACAAAAAAAAATACAGTCTGCCAGCTCCGTCTCCTGCTGCCAGGGCTCGAACCGCAGATCTTTGTCTGGAAATGGAAAATCAGACGATGTGCCACTCGTTCAGGAGAGCTAATACGATTTCAATAGTTCCAGGCTCTGCTAGGTAATGGGACAGCCAGAGAAATTTCTCCTCTCAGCCCTGGAGAGCATCTCAGAACAGAGAATAGAAGAGGTTGTTAGGTCTGTGCAAGGCCGCGTCTTTCGCCACAAAGGCTGTGCTGTCTGCGGAACAGAGGGTAGAGGTAACAAAACAGGTTAGAGGGGAGGAAAGCACATGTAATGAAGGATTTATCCACCTATAATGCCCTTTTGCTATATTTTCCTCTTCATATCAGCGTGGCATCTCAATCCAGCTCTCAAGTCTCTCTTCCAGCTTCTGTCCGCCTTCCCGCCCTCCATCCCATTCTTGCGAGTTCGTCTACTCCTATTTTCAGCACCGCACTGAATTTTCTCCTTGATTTCCAGAGAGGGGTAGTGTAGCAGTAGCTGGAATACAAACTAGCTGACTCAAAACACGCCCTCTTGCTCATTCACTCCCAGCCTGCACGCAGTGGGTGTGCGCAGCCAGGAGCCAGCGAGAAGAAGTGTTCAGGGGAGGGAAGCAGAGAGAGACTGTAAGGCCTCTTCCACAGAGTTTAGGTTGGGATTAGCACTCTAAACTGGCACAGTGGCAACGTGCAAGTTATGCGTCAGCAAACATTAAGCAGCTCATTCATCATTCACGCGACGAACGCGAGGTATGAGGTCATAGTTGAGAGCCGTCTCATCGTTTGGCAATGCACCGCTCTGGCTAATAGAGCTGCCTCTCCAAATTCTCGATGCTAAGACCCCAAAACGGTTCCTGTATTTGGGATAAGATGCGGCTTACAGCGCAGTCTTAAAGGATGTTCACACAAAATTACCAAAGAACAGAGGGATATGCTGTCATGTCCCTCAAGAGTGTTTACGGCTACAAGTTTAATACCTTATTCAATTTCCTTTAGAAACCTAAGAGAATTTTTCGCTTTCTCAAATAGCCGTCTAAAGGAAAGTTGTATATATTGATTTATCCATTGAGGACGAGGAAGTTGGGATGAATGTTGTTGGAGAGTAGTAGCTGGAAACCCTAACTAACCTGAAATACTATGTGTAAGTATGTATGCTAGGTGTAGTTAAAGATGAAAATTGGAAGTGAAAGAGGAGGAAAAAGGATTATATTTGTAAAAGTTACAAAATACAAGAGATTAGATGTTTTTGTCCTAGATTTTTGAACTCAGGTAAATATAATTTTATATAAGTTCTGACCAGCATTAATGCTTTGATGCCCTCATCATCTTGTCTGAGTAAATGTGTCACCACAATACTTTGTGTAAACTGGAGGTTTTTCATAATATTTCCACACATCCAGGCAGAGTTTTCTGCCGACCATATAAAAATCTGCTCAATAGAAACACGCCGGTTTAAAAAAAATAAGTGAAGTTTTTCCAATAAAAACTTTTCTGCACTAGGATGAGGTGAATTTTAAGCTTTTTCAAAATTAATGCACAACCGGCTGTTACTACTGGCAGAAAAAGCAAAGAAGCTGACAGGAAGTAGGAGGAGGATGTGTGGCATGTTTTTTTTACGACTTTGCGTGAACAAGCTTATTCACAATAGTGTTATTTATTGGAAACAGAGCAATTGTGAAATTGCAGAATATCAAAAAAAAAGTTTTCCGTACATTTGGAATGCAAACACAGGCAGTGATGACTGATTAAACACGTTATTTTTGGGGTTTCGTTAGATACATTATTCTCTCATAATACAACCACCATATATATGTTGGTTCCCTCCGTTTGTTGCGACCGTGGAGTCGGGCTGTTGCAGGCACATTAGTCTTCAGTCTGATTTGGTGATAAAATTAAGAATGGGCGCTGCTGCTTGCTTTATGAATGCAATGCATCTGCTGCTTTTTGTTTGTTTGTTTGTTTCTTCCGTTAACACCAGGTTAGGAGGATACTTTGGGAATAATGGCAACGGTTGAGTTTTTGTCACAAAGCTCCAGCGGTGTGTTATCGGGTCACTGTTCAAGGGAGCAGTCTGTGAAAACTGTTTGCTTTCACATGGATGTTGGTGATAAGAGGCTGATTTGAGGCTAATTCAAGGAGAATTTGTCTGAATCAGGGGTTCTTAAAACTGAGTATATCTCAACAAAAAAAAAACTCTGGGTTGATCAATGAAACCCAGAGTTGACGTCTGAACCATGCATACTTGATCTGTGCCTTTGAGAGTTTTTGACGTGTCCGCTAACCTTTGCTTGGTTCCTCAGTTTAATGAACGTGATCCTGATATGTTCTTCGCACGTTTTGAACATGTAGCTGACAACAGCTACATGTGAAGAATGCACCTTGCTTTTGCAGTGCAGTTGCACAGGTAAAACTCAGGAAGCACATCTTCTCTTTAGTATGTCTGAGTCTAAGATTTACAGGCCTGTTAAATAATGCTCTGCTCAAATCATTTGAGCTGGTACTTAAAGTATACTGACAGACTGGGGGAAGTCTGGTAGGGAGATGCACATTTTGTCAGAGACCTGGGGCTTTTCAATAGAGGTTAAAACATTTGAATCTCTGTGTGACCTGATTGTTTTGGAGCAGTGTGAAACTCCCAGTCCCACTGCCACTTGTGTGACTGATTATAATGTAAAAACAGCAGCTGAGGCTGCTCCTTTAGGAGATGAGTATGTGTTGTTCAAGAAATGAATTGAAGCTTCTGCTGTGGGAGCCTTTTGTCTTGGAGTCGTCTTTGAGCCGTGAACTTTAGTGGATTCAGACCATACCTAAATATAACAATGTTTTTTCAGCCCCAAAGATAATTACTTTCTTTTCTTCCTTACAGCTACTAGATGCAGTTAGTCAGTGCACCATTGCTTACCCGCTCAGTCATGAGCTGTGTTTTCATTACAAATGTTTGCAACACAATTAAAATCGCACATGAATAAGTTTGCGCCATGATCCTTCAGCTACTTCCTGTCGTCTTCTTTGTGGTTTGCACCACTAGTAAGATCTGGTTATTGATCAGGTGACTCATGTGATGCGAAAAAAAGTTTCCATTGCAGCTTTATGGCCAAGACGGCCAAAAAACCCACCTTATCCTGGCGCCAAAATCTTCTATGGAAAACTGTTTACTTTTCTAAGTCGGCATGTTTCCATTAAGCAAATGTATTCTTGAAATTTTGCAGTTATTTGGTCAATGGAAATGCAGCTATTGATTCCAGATTTTGTCCAGTTGGTAACAAACAGACTGAAAAACCTGGTGCACGCCATGGAGGATGGAGAAATGACATGTACCAATAAAATCTCAGACTATAGAGGAAAACTGAGTGTCACAAAAGTTCATGTTAAACCTGTTGCTAGATCTATTTCTACTAAACCCCACCGTTCATTCTCTCCATGTACTTTCTCCCATTACAGATGCAGAGAGTGAAGCTTTCTGTATATCAGTTCCAGATTTACTGCTTTCCACTTCCACAAGAGATCTGGCAGCTGAGCACCAAGCTGCTCCATCACTGAGTAAGCTGTATACCCATGAATTTTAAGATGATGATGGTAAAAGTGTGCCAAAAGGAGATTTGTTGAAAAATGACATGTTGGTGAGAAAATGGCTCTCTTATATGCTGAACCACAGCAGAACGTTACTGACTATGAAAATGGATTTTGACACAAGGTATACATGGTGAGAGGGCTCAAGAAAATCTAGCTTCCTCTCAACAAAAAAATGAAAAGGCTGTATGACCATCAAGTTGAAAGCTATCAGTTTAGTTTAGAAGAGTGTGAATATGTAAATGCCCTAAAGAAGGGGAGTGTTTTTAAGTTCTTAATAAAAGAGCCGGACACGGTGCTTCAACTCCAGCATATATTATTAACTGATCAGCCGACAAACATACAAAACATGAACGTTGAAAGCCGTTACAGCAGCGCTAGCAATGGAGCTAACAGAATAACGGTGTGTCAAAATAAAACTTACAAACTCTCTATAAACGTTTATACTATCTACAGGTCTGTTTTTATATAAACTCTTACCTAAAGAAGGGGAGTGTTTTTAATAAAAGAGCCGGACACGGTGCTTCAACTCCAGCATATATTATTAACTAAGGAGGAAGTTCCGGTGCTCTTCACTATACCTAGCGCAAGCACTAGACTCCCCCTGCTGGTTGCAGCTCACCATTACATCAACTAGACAGAAATAGCCAAACTTCAATTCGTCACAAATACACTCATGTGAATCCTGGTGCAGACCAAACAACCGGACCCAGACCCACGTTTTGACGCAGATTCCAAATTAATTAGGCCCGCCTTGATCCGAAGCAACTACAGAAAATGGACCTCTTTTTGGACTTCACAAGCCACTGTTGCTGTGCGTTACGGTGAAAATTAGCCCTTCAGTCTTGCTAACGTTGGTATTGTATGTGCTGAAATTGTGATGTCGCAAAACCTGCGTTGTATGATCTGCTCTTGACATTGCAGATGGCATTGCAGATGTAATAACAACACAAATGTGCACAACAAAAATGCAGCAAGCAGAACTTCCAATGTTTTTTTTTTCTCAGTCCGTGATCTGTCCGGTCCCGGTTCAGTTCTGTCGAATGGGAGCATCGATTGTCAATGGATCACCTGGCTTTGCACAATTTGAATGCAAACCGATGGGGGTTTGGATCAGGCTATGAGATTTAGTGAGGCTGCCAATGACATACTCTATCCATTTTAAAATGCTCTAAGTTTTTCGTGTAAATCGGGTTCTTAGTGTAATTAACGTCTTAATTGTCTGCGCCTTAATCTACTAGAGTTAACGGCCACACCGGTTGATTTGTAGCTTCCTCTATGAAGACAAGATTCACATTATTTTACAATCCTGCGGGAAAAAATTTTTCCAATGATGAGATTATTTAAGAATCCTACTGTTGTTTTCTACTCAGCTGGAACACCAGGGAAAGTAAGAATGTCCACTCCATTTCGTCTGTGTTGCCATTTATACATCCAAGGTCTTTTTTGTAATGGAAAAAAAACACATTTTTTTTTGTTTACATAACCCTGTGCCTTACGACTTACAAAAGCCCTTTCTGTGTAAGAAAAATGCATTTTAGAATGAGTTTCTGCTTTGAAAAACAATGACAAAGTTGAATGTCATATAAAAGTTTTATACAAGCTTTCCTGGGCCTAACATATCATGTCCCTCCTTTAACGTAACCGCTTCACTTCAGCGTGCTTTTTGGTGGTCCTGTGATTCAGGATTTATCTTTTTCTCTGACTTATGCAAGGAAATTACATGTCAACCGGTGACACGTTATTGCCGCCTTTCTCAGGCCTGACAAACATTAGCATGAAGACTGTGGGAAATGACTGATAGGTAAGTGCCGATAATAACTAGCGCCCTCTTCTCTCTATTTGCATTCTCTGCATGGGCATGTGTGTATGTGCCTTCAACTGTGTACGTGTGGGTGAGTTGCAACTTGTAACAATAACTTCCTAATTACAGTTCCCCAGTGTTTGTGCAATCTTCCTGAAATGCTAACTAGCCCCCTGCAGGGACGGTGGTACATCATTAATCCGTGTGCTCGCCTGAGCGTGTGCACTCTGGGCTGGAAGGTGTGCGTCAGCAGCGCGTGCACGTTTAGGGCCGTGTCACGTCTCTACCCTTGGAAGTGAATCATTTACATAAATGTTGCTGATGTGTTTTAGTATTTAAAGTGAAGACATTTCTGGTTTTAAGCTTCTCAGTTGAATCATGTGGTAGAACTCTCCCACATCTTCAAGACGCACAAGATTTTATTGTGAGAGTTTGCATATAGCTCTAAAAAAATATTCAGTTCAATCTATTTCTCTGGTGCTAATTCGCAACAATTGTCGTCTCAAGGTGTTCACAAAAAAATCATTTAAATTCAGTCACATATATGACTATATATATATACTCCGACTGATCCCACTTATCAAACGTATGATCAATTAATTAGTCAAAGTAGTTGATAAAGTTTCTATTAAGAAAAATCAGCAGATTGATATGAATCACTATTTTACAAACGTGCGCAAGACTTTATCTACATTCCATTAAGTTAGGAAAAAAACACAATTTTGCAGTTGTGGTGTTTCCATTAAATAAGAAATGCAAATAAAATCATGCATAAGTTTGTTCATGCGAGAAGTTATTTGAAAAAAATGTGATTCCTTTATTCTCTGTCTAACTCCTGTCTTTCATCTTCTTCTTGGGTTGCAAAAGTGGCAGCACCAGGTTGCTGATTATGTAACCCGTGTGATGCAAAAAAAAAAAGTGTTTCCAGCTAGGTTTTGCGAAGTAAAACATTTTCAATAATGCCAAAGAAAAAAAAAACCTCTTCAAAGCATTTTGTATTGAAAAACAAGAGTTCTTTCGAAATTGCCCTGTTTTAATTAGAGATTTATTTTCTAAATAAAAAATTGTGCAATTATTCAGCCTATTAAAGATAAAAAGGATCAAGTCAATTATATACCTGAAATTAAATACCAAAATCTAACACTAATTTATTATAAGTTATTTGTCAAAAATAACAGAAGTTATTTTGTTATTTTTGACATATATAATCATATTATAAATTTGTTTATAATATAATTATAAACAAATTATGTTTATAATCATATTATAAACATAATTTGATTACTCGTAAAAAAATTAACTACTTTTTTTTAATGTTGGAACCCCTGTCTTTGTTTTTTCAGTGTAACAAGTACCAAATCTGGCACTTATTTTTTTCAGAATATAGCATTTATATTACACCAAGTTGTTTTTAAAAATAACCCAAACCTGAGTTAAATATCTTGGACAGTTTCTCAGCAGATGCACTGAATACTTAAAATATGTCTCCAGATCCAACTGGCAGTGAGGTGTCACGTTTACTTTGCATGCAGGTTTGCTTCCACAGTTTGGGGCATTCGCTCTCAACAGAGATCAACATTATGACATAAGACTCTGTGAACATTCTGCGCTCCAACATGCCTATGAAAAGCAGTTCTCTCTTGAATTAGGGACGTCTATCGCACATAGCAACTGTGATCTGATGGTGAAATTTAGCCAACTACAAACTTCATATTTTCTGGAAACTGTAGCAAGCTGGAAACTGTGCAGGGTTTCCACCGATTCAAATTTAAGACTTTCTATGAGATTTTCAAACCATTTTGAATGAAACTTAAGATCTATGCCGCATCAGAATTGTACAAAAGAAGCAGTCTTAAGACCTATAGTGTCAAGCTTTTTTGCACAAAATGAATGAAGGATCTTATGGGTTGGCAATAGAAGTGATCAATATATAGAATATACCAGATTAAATAATAGGGCTGCACAGTGGCGCCCTATTATTGGCGCCTTGCACCAAGAAGGTTCTGGGTTCGATTCCTGGCCTGGGGTCTTTCTGCATGGAGTTGGCATGTTCTCCCTGTGCATGCGTGGGTTTACTCCGGGTACTCCGGCTTCCTCCCACAGTCCAAAAACATGACTGTCAGGTTAATTGGCCTCTCTAAATTCTCCCTAGGTGTGAGTGTGTGTGTGTGCATGGTTGTTTGTCCTGTGTGTTTCTGTGATGCCCTGCGACAGACTGGCGACCTGTCCAGGGTGACCCCGCCTCTCGCCCAGAACGCTAGCTGGAGATAGGCACCAGCACCTCCTGACCCCAGTAAGGGACAAGGGTGTTAGAAAATGGACGGATGGATAGATTAAATAATAATGCCACCACAAAATTTAAGACCTGTGATTCATATATTAAAGGCCAATTTACATTTTTAAACAAATGAAATTAAGACATTTTAAGGCTTTGACTTTAGGTAAATGAATTTAAGACTCTTTATGGAAGTGTGGACATCCTGAGATGGGAACCGATGTACTTCTACAGTATGCATTTCTAGAACAACTCCAGGCACAAAGACTGGGGCTAAGGTAAAAGATAAGGTAAGGAAAAAAAAAGTCCGTCAAAACTTCAGGTGAAGGTTAGAGCAGAACTGGAGATTCACATTGATGTGACAGCACCGACGTTAAACCCATCACTGTTCATCCATTTTGTACTTCCAGACATGCCGGCAATTGCTCTCCACTAAAGATGTCACTTTTCATTACAGCTGATTTTTAATATTTCCTCCTGCCTTATTACCGACGTAACCATCAGAGTTCCACCGCCGTTGACACTTCTGCTGCCAAAGCAGAAATAAAACGGCTTTCGCTGTGTAGCTGCAGACCAAGATGTGTCGGACGGCTTTATTGAGCAGGATTTGTTAAGGTTTAAGAAGTTGTTGGGGGTTTTTTTCCCCTCCCTGCCCCTCTGAAGTGCCCCCTTACAACTCGTGTGTCTGCTGCAGCAAGCACTGCAGTACTAATGCAGGATGAAAGCAAGATGAGCAAACCTCAAAGATGGTTATCAGTGAATTCCCAGAAATAGTGACGGCTTCACTGTGACAGAGGATGCCTGGCCCCAAAACGAGCCAATCATTTCTCAATCCCCAAAAAGATAATATGCGAAAAACGAGTGAATGAAGCCGTTATACTGGAGCCACATCATGTCTATTTAGAATGATCAGAGTACCCTTGCCCTTTTTCATTTAATCTTTTTGCCTTCATTTTTTCTGGGGGGTTTTTCTCCTTCTCTTTCCTTCTCTCTGTCTGTGGCGCTCAGCCAACAATTGGAGTCAGTCAGTGGGAAAACTCTGTTAGTAGTCCATGCCCTGTGGGACGAAGTGGCAACAACATCCGTTACAAAAGATAGTGGGGCAGCCAACGTTTAACTGGTTGAGTGGCTTTGCTTCTCACGGATCATCCAGTGAGCTCCTGTGTTTTGAACTGCTCAAACACAGGCGTGGAGGTAGGTGCTTGCACGTCTCTGTCTGAGTCGGGGCGTGCATGCTCGGTTGGAGCTTCTGAACATCTAAAGCTCTTGTGAGAGCTTTGCTGCTCTTTGTCATGTTCAGTGTGAATTCCTACTTGATGGATAAATCCTACTCTTCCTTTAAATGTTTGCTTTCTTGATGCTTTCATCAGCAATAAAAGTCAACTCTAAAGGGGCAGTATTAGTAAAATTGACTTTTTGAGCTTTTTATTGTGCTACAATGTTATTCACATACCTGGAGTGTTGCTTTGAATCTTTCATGCATGTTTGAGAAATTATTTAATCTCCATGGCAACCATTCAGCTGTGTAAAACAGTTGGGTGGATCTACCCTGCCTTGGATTTCCACCCCTGAAAACTGCAGTTTCTCGTTGGAACTGCTGTTTCCAAGCCTCTTTCCTCCCTCACTCAGCTCCTTCAGACTAGCCAGCAGCAATTAGCAAACATCTGGTGGAACTGAACATCTGCTGAGCTCATGATTCGAGCTACTTTTCAGTGAAAAGCTGGTAAAACTTTAAGGGTTAATAGAGGACCCATGTTTTGATGACTTCCTGAAGGTGGACTTTCAAAAAGAGCAGGAGTTTCTTAAAGAGAAAGAGACCTAATTTCAAGGTGATAAATCACAAAGTCAAATTTCTTGTAAACCATATTTGAATATATAAAGCATTTTTTAACATAGGTAACCTGATAGAGCTATAAAATTGTACTATGTGCCTGGAAAATAAGTAATACTGACCCTTTTACAGTTTAGTGCACCTGTGTCTCAGGATTTCTTTATTCATACCAACTCTAAAATCTAAAGATTTGTTTATGATGGGTTTTTTTTTTCTATTGTGAATTCACCATTACTTTACTTGTTTCAATTAAAGGCACACTCCACAGAATTACAGTTTGCTGTGACCATTTAAACAACAGTCTAGCAATATTGGAGTGCAGACATTGGTGCACATAAGATTTTCATGACAATGATTTAGACAGATGTTTCACATTAGGTTAAGTAAAACTGGTTGAAAAATGTTAAGCATGGACATTTGCGTCCGCTAAGGAATCTTTGTTCTCTTTCGGAGATTAAAATTTTTAAATTAAAAGATCAGTGGTAAAAATGACATGTTTCTGCTTTTAAGCTATATTGTGGTTGAACATTCGTCTGCAGAGACTAGGCACTGACAATAAGAAGTTTTCTTGACGTCAGAGATGAAGATCTGAAGTTTTCACACAAGATAAATGTCTGTCAGTCAACAAAATTCATAATTAAACCTTGACTACTAGAGTGGCAGGCATCTAACTGACTGAGTCAATAAAAAAACAGAGATGATGGTATTGATATTCTGATTCCAGCTCATTTTACTTCTTTTTAATTGCCAAACTTAAAACAGTTTACACTCTGGCTCCCAGTAAACATCTAAAGAGAGAAATTTGATTTTAGATAAAATAGAGAGATCAGCCTTGCTACTGAGAGGCAATTTAAATGTTACATACTTTTGAAAAGAAAACAATAATAACAGAAGTGATAACTCAGTTTTTTTGTTTTTTTTTTCTTCTAGACTGAACTGCATATCCAAACAGCTGAATTTATCTTTATCTAAAAGACAAATTTAAGAAAAGAAAAAGTTTACCAACTTTTATTCGGGACAGTTGTCTGGCAGTCAGGGCTGGGCTTTTATCATACCATTTATCATTTAAAGTGAAAAATCTATATGACTTTTGATATATGATTGTCATGGTAAATTTTAATTATTGATGTTAATTAAAAACAAAAAACTGACAGTATGATTGTAAATGTTAGTTTTGCTGTTTCCTCCACTTTTTGTTCTGCAAGGGGATCAATAAATACCAATAAATTCCCAAATGTGATTAAATGCTGTATTTTAAATCACACTTTTGTTTAAGTAAGTGGTGTCCTGAAGAAGCTTATTTCAGACGAGAATGCTTTTGTTCCTCACCTTGCAAATGCTCTGACATCACTGTCCTAAAATACAATTTATTGCCCAAAAAAATTAGTAGTAGTTTTTTTTTTATCATTATCTATATCAACACAATAGTACCACAAAGCATTGCGATAAAATTCAAAATCCATATCACCAACCCTTACGGGCAGAGCACAGCAACAGGTGGGGTACGGTACAGTCACTATTATTCTATGCCTCATTAAGCTGAAAAATAAAACTTTTTATTTGATATTTCAATAAAATAACTTTATTGTCTATGGGACAGCATAACCGAACATCTAAATGGGTTACAACAGTATTTGTTTCGAACCAGATTTAGTTAGACCAGGAGGCACGTGCCTATTGGGATCTGATAGGTTGCTGCTTCAAGAGATTTTGTATCCAGTGAGCACTGACTGAGGTGTAATGAAAGCACTGAAGTTCAGAATACCAAAATGCTTCGAATCTGTCAACTCAGAGCTACGGTTCAGCATGCTTTATGTTGGACAGGGACTGCCTCTGCTCCCGTCCCGGACTGCAGCACGGATTCCAGGACTCCGGTACTGCAGCCCGTCCTGGGACAAAGATTTGATTAATTCCAAGCGACCGGCTCATTAGTGCACAAAACCTGGCACGTGTCAGACTCATCAATAAATACCAAAGATTAGACTGAATTTGAAGGATTCAGACTGAATCCATTGTACACATTCAGACAGAGAGATGGTCATTTAAATCTGGATCTGCCCCCCCTCTCACCCACCTTCTCTCCCGCTCCCCTCACCAATCCCATTATCAGCGCGCACAAGCGCTTGGAGATAAGATGATCGAGCCAATCATTGAATTCCTTCCATTCGTCACCAATATGCGCGCGCCCGCGCACACGCACACACACGTAAACAGAGAGCAATAGGCTGATTTCAGAACCGCAGGAACGCCATATAGATGTTGACATATTTCAAAGTTGCCCATGCGCCATGCGGTTCCGGTCCTCCCCAAAAAGCAGACCACATACATGAACCAAAACACTCTCTGTACAGATGATGCTGACGGCTAATGGGGTTTGCTTTAAAATAATAATAATAAAAAAAGAAGAGAGTCTAACCTGATCTGGATCCAGATGTGCCAGCACGCGGGGAGACGGCTCTCCTCCAGCACGGTGGGTCCGCGCGCTGCCTCTGGCGGTGTTGTGTACGTGCCGCGTCTCTTGTTGTTCTTTTCTGTTATTGGACTGTTTTACCCTCCGGCTCGTGTCATGTGTGTCTTCGTGCGGTCTCTGAGAGCAGCTGTGACCGGGAAGAGGGCTCCGCCGGCTCCTGACGAGGTGATTGAGATGTTTTCGGATGTAAAGCAGCGTCTGATATGATGCCGCTCTGCCTCTCTGTCTCTCTTCCTCTCTCTCCCCCACCCCACCGCTTCTTCGTCTCTCTCCTCTCAGTTTCTGCTTCTCACACTGCGTCAGGCACCACTTCCCCTCCTTCTCCTCTTCCTCCTTTTCTTCCCATCTCTCTCTCCTCTGTTTGACTGCTCTGACTCTACCTCTCTCTCGCACAGGAACAGACGGTGATTAATTCGCTGGAATTCAGTTTCTCTCTCCGCCTCTTTTCTTCCTATAGCGCTCGCGCTTCAATCACCTCCAGCCCGCCGCTTTTTCCTCTGAACTGAAGCGAACAACAGCCAGCTGTTTCGGCGGAGCAGAGGAGGCTTTGCGCCGCACTTGAAGCAGTGACATGGTGCTTGTTGTTCTCCGTGTGTAGAGCGAGATAGAACCCCCCCACCCATCAAAGTCAATCTGAGGAAACTTTTTGATGAAATCGTATGAAATCCAGGCGAGTGGGAGTTCCTTGGGAGAGTGAAATAGTCACGCAGCTGGGAAATAGTCTTGCTGTAATTTTTCAAGAGTGATTGGTGTTTTTTATTATTTTTCTCCCCTCCTCCTCTATCAAGTCAGAAACCCTTCCAGACTGAGCATTCGGCGCTATTTGAAGCTGGCTGCTTGCCTAAATGCACTATAGGGCGATGTAATGTCCTGCCAGCATTATGTGGTCAGATTAACTTTTGCAGGCAAACACACACATCAATTACAGACACTGTTGGCACTCCATGGTAGGGATGTGTAAAAAGCCGTAAAATAAATTGTTCATGACAGTGTCATAATCTAACACTGAAAATGATTAGAAATAAAACAACGTTGTCGTGAGAACCACTGCTGTTAAATCTCAAATGTACATTTAGTTAAAATCCATTCATCCATTTTCTTACACCCTTGTCCCTTAGTGGGGTCGGGAGGTGCTGGTGCCTATCTCCAGCTAACGTTCCGGGCAAGAGGCGGGGTCACCCTGGACAGGTCGCCAGGCTGTTGCAGGGCAACACAGGGACACACAGCCATGCACACACACTCACACCTATTGGGAGAGTTTAGAGAAACCAATTAACCTGACAGTCATGTTTTTGGACTGTGGGAGGAAGCTGGAGTACCCGTAGAGAACCCATGCATGCACAGGTAAAACATGCAAACTTCATGCAGAAAGACCCCGGGCCGGAAATCGAACATAGAACATTTTTACTGCAAGGCAACAGCTCTACCATCTGTGCCACTGAGCAGCACAAATTTTGTTAAAATAATAATTATTATTTTGTTTAAACTATCACCATGTCATGACAGAAAAATGTCTTCTCCATTTCCTCCCTGCGCTTCTATTGGAAATAAACAGCTCCCGGTCAAAAGCAACCAATCAGAGCCAGGAAGTATGTCTTAGCGCTGACAATCAGCATCATGTACTTGCTACTACATGTGCTAACTAGCCTTAGCATTCATGTCATGCTCTACTGACGGGGTAAAGCTACTGCTACAGAAAGCAACGGGGTGAGAGATAAGGAGGGAGCATTGCATACACCCTCCTCCTGCCTCTGATTGTTTGTTTCTAGTTGTTGTCATAGAGGAAACTCTGACTTTCTGAAGGCAAAGTTTCAGAAAAAACAGGAGTTTCTTAAATAGACAGAGGCCCAATTTCAAGGTATTCTAATTTCTTTGAAGCTATATTTGATATATTCTGCATTTTTATAGAATATAAAAATTCTATAGAAAATTTTATAAAATATAAAAATGTAGAATATTTTTATATTCTGCAAGCTATAAAATGGCACTAAAATCAAGCCATTTTATAGCTTGATTGAGCTATAAAATGGTACTATGTGGCTGTATCCCAGTCCAGTGACACTTGTAGTTATTGTTTGACAGTGCTTAGAAAGAACATAAGTTGAAGAACAGGTGTGGAGACGCATGAAAACATCTACAACACACAGAACAGTGCTGTGTAGCTAAAGAAATTAATTCAGTGAATAGGTATCTCATGCACATTAATAGGCGTTTCAAATATTGGGAGAGTTTTCTTCCCTGTTTTCCACTATCAGCTATGTGTAAACTCTAAGCAATGTTTAAGCCCTTAAATAAACGTAATGTCGTATGATATTAGGCACACGACGGAGTAAACAGCATTAGGAGGAACGATATGTTTATAAAAATTCAGTTGTCTGACCTAAATTAGCACTGGCTTTCAGAGGCGTGAGCTGTCTTTATAATTCATGACTGTGTAGCTAGAAATTTGGAGCATGAGAGGCTGATAAGGTCAGATTAAATAAAATAGAAAACATAAAAAAAGAAACTGTATCACATTAGACACTTTACTCTGTCTGTGTAGAGAACATGTAAGTGGTAACATGTTGACCAGAGTAAAAGACCTTGTCTGTGAATCACATATAGAAGACTCTGCATACGCTGCACCTGATCTGGCTTGTTCTCTGTGAATCATGTTTCTGAAAGTGGTGACAATGTTTTCAATACATTTCAATGTGCTGCTAGTAAGTCTGTTAATGGAGGCCTATTGTGCAAAATTCACGTTTTGAAAGATTTTTATATTTCAGTCAAATCTTTACTGCTTCTAAAAATATCTCAAGTGCTTAAAAAAAACACAAAGTCGTTTCCTGTGATTTAATGTCTTTTGTCTGAGAAATGAGCCATTCCAAAAACCTCACTAATTGTTGAGTCACACTGAGACTAGCACACTAATCACACTAGCAACCCAAACGGAGCTCTAGCACATGTTTGGTCAGCTGGTTTTACCACTGTATGCTCTGTACAATGGCTGCTGGAAAAGTGTTCTGTTGTCGACTTACCATACAGAAACCATTTGCTGAATTATTTTAATTGCGCAGGAGGTCCCACTTCTGTTTTTCAAAGATACATAGCTTTATAAAAGCGCATCTGTTTGCAGCCATTTTCATATGCGAGTGTGTAAAGTGTGAGCTGGGGGGCGTGGCCAGGAACAGATTATTTAGATTTAAAGTGATGAGAGGCCAGAAATCGAAACTGAAAATAGGTAGAAATGAGCAGACTTTGAAATGATCTAATAAAGATGTACAAAATGTATTAAACGTCTTTTGTATAGCCCAGAAACCTATCCTAACCTGTTCAATGATGCATAATAAGCCACCTTTAAATGACAAAGACAATAATAATAATAATTTCAAACATGAACTCATTCTTGTATTTGATTTAAATGTCTCACATAGACATAAGGTTGATTTCTGATACTGCTTCAGTTCTGATTTGGGTTCTGTAGATGGTGACAGCAACATCTATAACTGTAGCTTCCACAGCACAAAAAATAAAAAAGAGGAGAAAATCTGTCATAACTATGAGCAAATGTGACTATAACAGCCTGTTATGTTTGTGTTCCCCAGGAGAATTACATTGAGCCGAGCGGTGTGGTCTGCGAACACAAATCATCTGGACCAATCACGGCTGTTGAAGTATGTCATACTAGTTATTCATGTGGCAAAGCATCTCTATTCCAAATCTCAGGCCCTAAAAAGCTACCATCTGGTCACCTAACTTACCCGTCTGTGTTGAAGTTCCTCACAGCTGATGAGTGCAAGAAAGACACGTTTCTTAAAAAATGTTTTATATGTTGAACCTGTAGTAACGACATTAAGTCAACATATTTGTATTAGAGGAAGAGAAATAAATATTAAAGAGGCAGCATTATGTAAAAAAGAATTTCTTCAGCTTTACTTTATGTTGTAATGTTATTCCCTCATTAATAACATACCTGGAGAGTTGCCTTGAGCCTTTCATGTTTGAGAAATCCTTTAATCTCCCGTGGCAACCATTCAGCTGTGCAAAACATCTGGGTGGACGTTGCTCCGCCTTCGATGCAAAGCTCCATCTCAGAGAACACTGTTCCCCAGTGACTCGCCCACTAAGCTCCTCAGACTAGCCAGCAGCCATTAGCAAACACCTGCGCATCTGCTGAGCTTATTAAACAAGCTACTTCTCAGTGCAATACTGGTAAAACCTTGTTAAAGGGTTAACAGATTGATGACTTAATGAAGGCGGAGTTTCAGAAAGAGCAAGTGTTTCTTAAAAAGACAGAGACCCAATTTCAAGGCGTTAAATTTCCAAGTCAAATTTCTTTTCAGTCATATTTGATACACACTGAAGGTCACATAGTAATTTGATTGTTTTCTAAAAAAATTGACTGGCTAGAAGTACCATAATACTGCCCCTTTAAAATGAGTGTGTTTCCTGTTGGCAAATTTATTATCTTTGTTTTGATATTCATCAGTGAGAGAATTAGTATCGTTGCATACACAAAAAGAGTGAATCTACTTTTTAGTTTAGATTTCAGATACAGAAGAAAGGTTTTCTACATATGATTTTTTTTACAGTCTCAGTGTGGTCAAGTCCTAAAATTCTGATAAATCCTGCTTAAAACTGACAAAATGTGCAATGTTTCACACTGTGCTATAAATAGAGATGTCAGTGTCATGCTTCGTAAAAAACATTTGGCTGAAAAACGTGTCTTGAAATGATTGACTGATTGCCGTAGAGTTAATGACCCCCCAGTGGAAGAAAACTAATGCAAGCCGACTGAAGCAACCCACAACAGAGGGTTTAAGTGGCACATTTGGAAAACTCTTTGGAGACATGCAGTTCTCGCATATTGAGCAGCAAGAACCGAAGTTGAGAGATTGATTGTCGATTTGAATGTTTGGCAGCAGGGGATGATGCTTGTCTTAAACAGGATCTTTATTTTGTAGGCGTTTAAGGAGGTTAAGGACTGGATCACTTAGAGAGGTTTTGTTCTGTGAATGTAATATGCTTCTGTGGTACTCAGGAGGTAACATTGTGAACATTTCTGACATATAAGCTCAATTCTATCAGATAAAGTTGATGGTTTTTGCTCTTTTCACCAACAGAATAAAGGTAAATAGTGCAGGTAAGGTAAATAATAAAAAACATGAATAATTAAAGCAGGAAGTTATTACACTGACACAGCGGATGATATTTTTTACACAAACTGCCTGGGAAGGCTTCCAGAAGAAACAGCTGGACACATACTTAGTGAAAATGGATGAAGCACCTGGATCCCCATCCATCACAGGCGCGCTAGTCAGATTAGCAAAGCTGCACAACAGAGGTTAGTGAGGAATCGTTATTGCTGTCAACTTTAAAATAGCCATCCATTTAGGAAAATAAACCACATGGTTTTGAGAAGCTTAATCGGATGTCTGAGAATTACCACCATCTTGCAAAATCACGTTACAAACATGTCAGACACAAACATTTGTCTATAAGAATGTGGTGAACAAGACAAAAACATTTTTCTTCACTTTGGAAAATCATGCCTGATGTAAAAGCCCAAAAGCCACATGTAATATTTGCAGCTAAGTTAATTACAGTGAAATGATACATTTTGTGAGTCTGTAATAAACCATCTCTATCTAATACCCAGTAAAACAGCCACCAGTCAACATTCTTCTTTTTCAACAGTAATCAAAAAACAAATTAATCCAATCTAATTTATGTTTTTTGTAAAGTCTCATTATGAATTTTGATTATAAAACTATGCCCTGCAAGGTAAAACACCAAACAGTTGTGGAAAAGTCTTATGTCCAACGCTTTTGTTTATGTTTTTACTCTATTTATTGCCACTTTGACATAATATTTCCCTTAAAATGCTAATTTTTCAGGTTTTCCCACCTACAAAGAAAAGAGATGTCTTTAATTTCCATGCTATTTTTTAAAATCACTCATTTAAAGTTTAGCTCGTTTGGTATATATTGCTACCCAAAGTATTTTAAGTATGTTTTGGGTTTTTGAAATATGGGGGAAAAGACTACATGGACATAGTCTCCATGAAAGTGAAGATGAGGCACAAGACAGATGAGAATTAATCCAAAAGGAGAGCCAAGTGTCTTTGGTAGCTGGATCAGAATTCAGTGAAAAGCCATGAAAATAACAAAACCCTTCAGAAGAGTCAACATTTGTTATCCCATGTTTTTTTTCTACTGAGCGAGACAATGACATGCAGTTATGGCAAAGCGAGGCGATGATTATATGCCGTTTCCCTGTTTTTGCCTTTCTGAGTGCAACATGCGGGCAAACACTTGCCAACATTCACAATCCTGCAGTCATAACTGTCATGCCAGAGGAGACCGGCAGAAACAGACTGACACGTTGACAAACCTGGCAGACAGACCAACAGACAGCCAGGCGGAGGGGAACGGCGACAGATGGAGAGTTACAGATGACTGACACCGGGAGAGCAGATGAGGATGGAGCGGAAACGGAAGTCAGTCACAAATTGTTGGTTTTTCCTTTTCACCCATGTCACCGCGCAGCTGCTGGGAATGTCAAACTCACGTCTGCAGGAAATCTGGTGAACTGTTTTCAATCGCGAAGGTAATTAGGGTAGCAAAGACGTAAACATAAACACTGGCGCTGAGAGTTCACCAGATTTCAACACCAGTTTATTATATGTTTGGCAACAGGTGTCCCATTGTAGGATGTCAGTAGGATTGCAGCAACAGAGCTATGTACTTTCAAACGCTAACAGTTGCACCGGATTCAACTGTTCACAGGAAATATTTACATCTTTTATCAGACGACATGTCTTGCTTTTACTACTGGAACATCAGTAGTAAATGTCCTAGTTGCCGAAGAAAAAAGTCCTCGGCAAGGAAAAAAGTTCAGGCTCTGGATTTTTTTCCACTGTCAGCCCAGCAAATATGACTTTCTTCCTTATCAGAAATCTAAACTAAAAAAGTAGATTCACTCTTTTTGTGTATACAAGGATACCAACTCTCTCACTGATGAAAATTAAAACAAAAAGAATTAATTTGCCAATAGGATGTGCGTTAGCTATAAGGGGTAAGTATTATGATTTTTCCATCCACGTAAGTACCATTTTATAGCACAGTCAAGTAACTATGTCACCTTTAGCTGTTATAAAAATCCATATTGAAAGATTTGACTGCAAAAAAATTTGACTTAGTAATCTAACGCCTGAAATTGGGTCTCTTTAAGAAACTCCTGCTCTATCTGAAACTCTGCCTTCAAGAAGTCGTCACAACACTGTTCCTCAATTAACCCTTTAACAATGGTTTTACCAGCGTTTCACTGAGAAGAAGCTCCTATAATGAGCTCAGCAGACCCACCAGGTGTTTGCTATTAGCTGCTGGTTAGTCTGAAGGAGCTAAGTGGAGACGTTGCAGGCAGAGGGGTGTTCTGTGAGGCTCTCGCTCAGAAACCTGAAATCAGCAACGTTTGGTCTCTCCAGGCATTTCATACAGCTGCATTGTTGCCACTGGAGATTAAAGGATTTCTCAAACATGCATGAAAGAATCAAGGCAACACTCCAGGTATGTTTTTGATGAGACAAAAACTCTGTAACATGATGCAAAGCTTAAAAAAATTGTTTGTATAGTACTATCCCTTTAATTAAAATTGTCTATGTGAACATACAGAGAAGGTGTGATTTTAAAATGTCACACGATAATTTTCCTGATGCATGTTGAAAGCCCAATGGTGGACTAACTAGCTTAGACGAAAAAGACAACATGAAAGCAGCACCTTTAATTATTGTTAATACTCAGGCCTGAGGAGAAATCTGTTGATGCAACGTCTCTCTGCTGCTACAAAAGAGAATTAGAATTTAAATTTACCTTGGTATCTTTGCCAAGTAAAGGAAAAAAAAACAACCTAAACAAATACATCAAATGTGCATGTGCATGTCTGCTAGAGGACAGAAGGAAGTAGCTTTTTAAAAAAAAAAATGTTTTACTTGAAATGTTCTAAAGGCAGTATTTATATTTACTCTGTAATTAAGTCCAATCCCTGAGGGTGGGTTTGGACATCCAGCATCTCACCACCTCCGACATGTACGTGAACTCATTAATCTCAGTGTAGTAACAACACTAATGATATCCCGTGGGTGCCTCAAAGTATAAAGTGGGTCTGAAGAAGGACAGTGGAAAAACGAAAGAGTGGGATAGTTAGCCTCTTTGTAGCCTGCCTGGTCTCATCTCTGTTGGCGGGAACGCCATTTGCGAGTCTGTATGATGTTTAAATAGACGCCAGCAACACGCGCTCAGGAACGCTCACGCACAGACACAAAGATGAGAGTGTGTGTGGTGACTGGAAGACGAAGTCGAGGGTTGGGGACTGATGGGGGGGGGAGGAGGACAGACGGAGAAGAAAAGAGGATTTAAGCGACACTGGCAGCTTTCACACTGTTTTTAGGTCAATGACAAGAAGCCTATTCAACAGTCGCATGCAGATTCACGAGTGAAAAGCGCGCCAACGCTTGTAGTGCTCTGCACACGGAAGCAGCTCCTCCATACATGCAAGTTTGGGTAAAATGTGCACTTGGCTCCATTTACCATCACCCTTCAACAAAGGCTCCCAGTGGGAGAAACTCGCTTGTTATTGTGCTAACTTCTGTCTCTGTCTTCTCCGTGCTTGTACAAATCTCACCAGGAGGAAGTTGATACGGTTTTCCGAGTGGACTTGCTCCATCTTGTTTCCAGTTTGGACGCTCTGAAGCCACAGTCTTGGCCATGGTTCAAAGGGATAATGTGTCTGTGTCCGTGTGTTTGCATGTGTGTGTGATGTGTGATGACGGGAGATTCAGGGAGCAGCAATTCAGATCAAAGAGGGTTGAGAACAGACTGTCATCCCCCTAGGAAGCATCAAACGCCATACATATTATCTGTGGTATTTGTGCATGGTCATGTTCATGTGTCTGAGCTGTATGCTAGCTGATAAAAGCTAACCAAACCAACCTGTAGGTCTGAATATAGCTGTATTTACCCCCTAACTTTTATAAAACATATATGCACATATTTATTGAAACTGTCACTATATGTCCTGACAGTTTGGTGTGAAAAAAATCGATCTCCTCTACCTTCTCACAGTACTAACTAGAAGTGACTAATCAGAGCCAGAAGGCGGGTCTTAGCGCTGTCAATCACCAGGAGTGCAGCTCATTCCCCTTAATTAGCATGGCCATCTTTGACTGTGGTTTTTTAGTGTTTAAATACAAACGCTCAAAGTCTGAAAACGTGCAGCACCAAACACGCAAAACGTTTCAAAATGCAAGACTTCATAACATGCTCTAGATGAGTTCTGGTGCGTTTTCTGGGCTTGAAGATATTGTTTTCTTGCTAATTTTCTATTTAAAAAAAACCCCTCTAAGGCCTTCATAGGACAGCTAATTTATGATGAGATTCATCTTTTTATTTAATTTTTAGCTTGACTGCTTCTGAAGGAAAGAGTTGCAGTGAATTTTATTTTGGTGTGAAAAGACAATACCTAAACATGCCACGTTTCAAATGATGGAACTATAAAATACCAAAGGCTATGTTCCAACACTTTATGTTGGTTTATTACATAAACTCCACCCCCCCAAAAAATACAATAAAGGTTTGGAAAGTGTTTTGCAATAGTAGTCATTAGTATCTCAAATCTGTCATTAAGAGATTATATTTCCAAAATCACTGCAACCTCTAAAAAGCAGAAGACAGTAGATATTTTCAATGATCAAAGGAATTCACAGAGAGAATCTGAACAATCTTGGAAAAACTTAGGAGGGGAACCATAAAAGTAAATTAAAGTTCACACACAGTGACGGTGTCAATACTTAATGACCAGCTGGAAGAGAATACAGTAAAAAGCCTCAGTTATTTTTATATCATTTGTGTTCCTCGGGGGCAAATAAAATATCCAGAAAAGCAGGGAGGAAAAGTTGAGGGTGAAATTCAAGCAGAAAAAGGTGAAGATTAAAAAAAAAATCAATCATGGCCTGTCTGGGGATCAGCCCTGGGTTGAGCCACACATGGTCGCCCGAGTAGAAAATCCAGCCCCTACTGCATACAAAACTGGAACTCACTTTCTTCCTGTTAGACTTTCTCCTTAATTGTATTTTTGGATTTCTTCATATAGTTTAAAGTCCTACACAAAAAAATCTGATAAAAAAAACCATCAAAGATCTGACAGTAAGAGTCTTGTGGAGAATGCAAGACAAAAAAACAAAAGCGGGGTTTTTTGTGCTTTTCAACTAGAACAAGGAAAACTACAGATGTTCAAAAGAAGTGTCTATTAATAACTGTGGGATAAATTGTTAAATATGAATGAAAAATGGCGGCTATGCCGTTGTATCAAAGTAATCCTCTTGTTGCATTCCATGAGACAAAACAATCAATCTGATTGTCACTAATCAAATCACTAACTAGCAAAGTCTTTGAAGGCAGAGATCTTATACTCAATAAACTACATTTAAGTCGTATTTGTCTGGATGAGAATTTCCTCATTTGCTCTTTTTAGGTTAATCTTTATCCCATTTGATTTTTTAGCCGTGGGCGAGACACCGGTCTGGACACTGATATCTCGGACGAGTTATTTCTATCACATGCCTGTTGGCTGCGTTTTTATCATCACAGTCAATTTTATGGGGGATGAATGTAAATCCAACTCTTTTGAAAGATTTTAAAGATAACTTTAAACTAGAACATCTCCAAAAATTTGGATGTTGTGTAAAAGTGCAGCATTTTTTCTCACTCACCTCAGAAAGTGAAACTTGCATGTTTTATCTAGAATTATCACACATAGCTATATTCAGACATGGATATACACCAAAACCCAAAATTTAGTATCTCAGAAAATTAGAAATAACTTAAAAAGTTAGTTTCATCTTATTTCATGTTCACTAAGATATTTGCACTGGAAACTAAACCAAAATTCTAGTTTAGGAGCTTAGCTTGTTTTAAGTTAATAATTCCTTAAAATAAATTTTTTAAAAGTACTTGTCCCATTGGTAGATTATTTCACTTTTAACAAGTTTTTTTTTCCATGTCATAAGTGACATAATCTGCCAGTGGAACTAAAACTTTTTCATCAATATTAAGGAATTATTGACTCCTAAATGGTGAAGAAAATCTACTTGTTAGTCAGTTTGTCTTAGTTCAAGTGTATTTGCACCAGATACGAGACCAGAAATACTTGGTAGTGTGACGTAATATTCTAATTTTCTGAGACAGTGAATTTGGGGTTTTCCTAACATGCAAGCCGTCATCATTAGAACTGCAACAAATAAAAGAGTGATATAACTTACTGTAAGTGTGATGAGTAGTAATATAAAATAACTGTTTCACTTTGTGAGATGACTGACAAAATATATTGCATTTTTATGCAATATTGACATTTTCTTAGAAGCGTTTAGCAGTGGAAATGAATCTTTGTGAATGAAAAGCATATTATAAAGCTATTAAATAAAGTTAAAACAGTACTACGGCTTTCACGTCCTTTAAGTTTTTCCACATTTTTTTCACAACACAACCATCAGTTTGAATGGGTTTGGTTGGGATTCTGCTCGACCAATACAGAGCATGAGTGTGATGAGAAAGGAACTAAAAACGAATGTTTTCAAACTTTTCAAATTAAAAACTAAAAAGTGTAACATCCATTTATCTCCGAAGCCCTGAAACAAAGCCTGGCAGAATCGTATTTTATTGAAATGATTACACAATCAGTCTTTCAGGTACATCAGCTTTGCACATCTAGAAAAATGAAGATTTGCTGATTCTCCTGGGCAAAATAGTTCTGGAAACGTCAGTGCGTTATTTTATTACGCTACAGAGACATTTGTTACAAGATTAGCCGTATGTCTTGAGGCTCTTATTATGCCTGTTTGTTTACAGAGTTTACACTGACATCCATTTTGTAAAAGCAGCGGATACGTAGTCTGAAGTCAGGGCCGGCCCAAGTCTTTTTGGGCCCTGAGCAGTTTTTCATTTGGGGCCCCTTCATACCAACATGTCAACACCAGATGCATCGTAATTCCTGTGTGTCACATACTTAATATCATTAGCGTCGTTTGTAATTAACTTACATGACACAATTGTTGTCATGGCTGCTGATTTCAATCTTACAGGAGTAGCAAACAAAAAATAATTGGATTTTGAAACGCAAGTGGTATTTAAACTTGGGCTGGTGTTTTTGCAGCGGGTGTTTTTATAAGAACAGAACTGCAAGTCTTGGATTTTGTGTTGTTCAAAAAGAGGAACACAAAGTGCGTGTTCACAGTTCAGCCCATCTTTATCGCAGAGCCTTCATGACGGAAAAGCTGCTTTTCATTGGGACAGCTTGACTGGGATTTTCTTAAGAAACTTCATATCTGCACATTCACGCCGGCAAACACAGCAATACTTGATAAAGTTTTTATATTTTATTTTTCATATCTCTGAATTCCAAGTGAGTAAACAAACTTCAAGACAGCTTTTTACAGATTCGGAAGTTCTTAGCTGCTCGGCGTAACATCTGTCGACGATCGCATGTTTTATTGAGTGCATGATGTTCCGAGGTGACAAACTGCCCTCCTTGTTATCAAAGGGACTCGCCTCGTGTTGCTGGTGTTTTATGTTTTACTCATCCTAGCACTTAGCTGCAAACAACTTGTCTGGCGGAGTCATTTTTATTTCTCAAGCAGAGGATCTGCAGCAGGATTTCATAGCTTCCTCGCTAACCGTAAACACTGATTATGGTGACAAATGAACCATATCAGTCGCTGCAACAGAAACCAATAAGCAAGAAACACTTCATGTGGAAACCTAATGGCTGCTATAACTCTGCTGCACATCAACACTTTGGTTCGAGACTGGATTTCCATGTTTGTGCATGTAAGCCTGTGTCACATTGATTTATCTGCTGTCAGACAGCAGCTGCAAATGAGTCGACCTAACGGTGCGCTGCATTAGTAAGTTTAGTGCAGTCCTATAAGGAAAGAAGAATATCATTAAAAAGTACTTTATTAATTTTAGTAATTGGAGTTAAAAGTGAAACCCATAACTAAAAACAGAGATTCATTGAGCAGATTGACATGTTCCAGAGGATTTATTTGTTTGATGAAACAAAATTCAATTTATCTGAAATTTTTTGTACGACAGTAGAGCAGTGAAAAAAAATCCATTGTTTAATATAGAAATGTTGCCTTCTTTTTCATGATTGCACCATGAAGGAACTGCTGAAATGTTATGGATTATTGTAATGTTGGCTCTGGTGTCCCTCACCTTCCTCCTAACAATATTTCATAGATTCTGTGTTTGCTATTATTGTTCATTCTTTTTTTCTCTCTCTTTCTGTAGGTTTAGACGCTAACTTCTCTTGGGCGCTGTCTTGTATTCTATCTGCCCTCTACTCTTATCTCCTCTTTCCCTTTAAATCTTCTTCCCACGTTTCTCCCTTTCTCTTCCCACTTATTTATTTATTGCCTAAAAGATCTTTTAAAAGAGGTGGCAAAAAAATTATATTATAAAATTATATAGGGCCACCGCCTACATGGGCCCTACATGGGCAAACCCATGTGGGGCCCATATTGTCTGCCCTCCTTTTCCCCATATGGGGCCCACCTAGAGATGCTGGCTGGGAAGGTAGCTTAACTTTGAGCACGTGCGTTGTGCGTCTCTGTCTCTGTCTCTGTCCGCATGCCTTCACTGACATGTGCATGTCTCAAGGACAGCTGTTCCTTCTCTTTCTTAGTGCTTTGAATCCCCATGCAACCTGTCCAAGTGCTCGCTCGCTCCCGGAGGGGACAGCCAGGCAGCGCGGCCGCTCCTCGTCCTCAATGCAGCCTTCCCGAAGGCGCGCAACGCAGTTTGAAAATCTCCACTGCTCAGAATTTCCGTTTGGATCACTTCAGCGCCCGTAGCCTCAGAACTGATAAATCTAATTTAGTCTCTGCCTTGCATCACTTTCTGAAGTGAAAATCTTTTCTCTTTTTTTTTCTCAGACGCTCCCTTTAGGGGTCGCCACAGCAGCTCATCTGCTTCTATCTCAGCCTCTCTCTGGCAGTCCTCTTTCCTTCCATATTTAAAATCCTTTGTTCATTAAATCATGGCAGCCTGACAGCCTGAACTCTCCATTTGATATATTTATTCCCGATGTTGTTCATTGTGGGCGACACCCAATGAAAAGAATCTGTCCTTTGACCCTTGAAGGAGTTTCCATAATCCTTCTCATTGTTTCAATCGACAGCTCTCTTAGTGGATCCCCTGTTTCCCGTCACTCAGCCAGGTAAAACAGATGAGGTGTGAAAGTAGCTTTTTAAAAAAAAAAAAAAAAAAAAGCAAAATTAGATTGGCTTTACAAATACGAATCACCCAGTCTTCTGGTGTAGAAGCTCTCAAGCAGAGTGGAGATAAGCATCTTCTGCCTTGATCCTGCATGGAGTAAATAAACTGTGTTTCCACTGACCATGTAATTGATTAATTTGGCAATTTGAAAATAAATTTGCTTTTTTTCCTTTTGAACAGGAATTTTAAAAAATCTCCTGTTTTCTGATAATAAAACGTTTCGATGCCAGGGTGAGGTGCTTTTTCGTCCGTCTCAAAACTGGTTTGTTTTGCAAAAACTGCAGTGGAAACGCTTGTTGCATCACTCGAGTCACGTGACCAACAATCCAACGCCGCCACTGACACAAAAAAGACCATGAAGAAAAAGACAACAGGAAGTGGTTGGGGGATGTTGGATCAGCATGTTTTTTAAATGACTTTTCACGCAAACAAACTTATTCACACTTGATTTGAATTATGTTTCTTATTTATTGGAAACACAATTGCAAAATGATCTATTTCCAACAATATTGACAAAGTTTTGCGCACATTTACAATGGAAGCGCAGCTGTAGCCCAGCCAGTATACCTAGGTGGGCCCCATATGGGGAAAAGGAGGGCAGACAATATGGGTCCCACATGGGTTTGTCTGCGGTTTCCATGGTGACCCCACATGTGTTTGCCCATGTACAGCCACTGCCATGTAGGGCCCATATAGGCTGTGCCCCTATATTGTCATATATTGTCTGCCCTCCTTTTCCCATATGGGGCCCACCTACATATGCTGACTGGGAGATGGTGTCAATTGAAACCATATTGTGATTCCTCCATTTTCACAGCACATCTGAATGATTCTGTATTTCTTTTTTCTACAAAAAAACAAAAAATGTACTTTCTCTGTGAAGCATATTTCACCACACTGAAATGCGTTATTGTTCAGTTAAACAACTGCTTCGACATTCTCAAAGAAAAAAACTGTTTCGAAGAAAAGTTCGCATAATACAGCTTAAGCTTTAGTTTCAAGTCTAAATCAAAAAAGCTTGTAAAAAACCGGACACTTTCTTAAAATGTCCACAAGTTTCACATTACGAGACTGCAATTAAAAAACAACTCCTTGGAATGAAGTTTGAACAATTTGAATCAAAGAATCCCTGGCTTTGGTCTGCTCAGCAATGCGAGAAACACCACGATAAAACAATTTTTAAATTTTCTTATGCTAGTTTGTTTTTGCACAACCTCTTAATTGAAACCAAGACTGGGAAAACATGACCGTTTGGCATTTTGGCCATGATACAATGTATCTACTTCACTGTCAAGATTATAGATCACCATGATACAATGTACAAAGTTACATAATGCACCATTTGCTTGTTGTGTTGCTTAAAAAACTTAAAATAAAGCACAGCAGCCGACCAAGAAGTCTCAAAATTCATACAGTCTTTCACTACTTGTAGGGTTTAATCTTGGGAGAGACGGCCACAAACAAACGCTCAAAATCGACTTCTCTACTGATCAAGATCAGCGGTAAGCAGTGAGATAAAGTTAGCTACTGCGTACCTCTTAAAGGTGACCTAGTTTGTATTGGAAACTGATGACTGACTAGGCTCACAGAAAAAAAGATAGACCCAGTTACACTTTCTTAATCTGATTGAAAGACACTGAGATCATTTCAGTTCAGTGATCCTGATTCTTTTTTCCTTTAATACGTTTTCTAAGATGCAGAAACTGAAGCAGCTCTGCTGAAGATAAAGGCCCTCTTTGACTGTGCAGTGGAGAGCAGATCTTTAATAGGATCTTCTTGTCATGTTTGTAATGTTGGAAGCCATCAAGTCAAGATAAAATAATAATAATAATCTTGACAGTGAAGTAGATTTTCTTCCACTTTTTGATGGTTAGATTCTAAACAAGAAAGCTTGTGTTACAGCATAGTGCAGAAAAGAGTTTAATTTGGAGGAGGAGTACTTCCTGTCGTCTTCTTCTTCGTGGTTTCCGCCAGTGGAAACATCTACACTCTGATCCTGTGAGTTGAGTAACGTGAATAAAGTGTTTCCGTAGCAGATGTGGAAAATAAACCCAAAAAATAAAGGTGTTATTGAACAAGAGGTTTTTTTAAAAAAATTGCTGCGTTTCCATTAAATAAATTTAGTTTTAAAACGTCAAATCGTGCAGTTATTTGGTCGATGTAACCAGAGCTGGTGTGAGAGGTCTTGCTTGGGCGTCTCTGCAGTCATCTCACGTTCAAAGACAGAACGCCATTTTGCTTTTGCACAGATTTGAACTTTTTCTAAGGCTTAAACTTTTGCTCAGCTGACAAACAGGATGAGCTTAATTAAAAATGATTTTGGTTATCTCTTCTTTTCATTTTCTCCCTTTTGGAGCCCTACTTAAAAATTGATGAGTACCCACTTGCAAAAAAGTGGATACCCACCTTCCCTGGTGCAAGATTTACATCAGGTGCTGTGCCTTCTCTTTTAATTTTTACTCTTCTGATTTGCAGTGCATTCAGACAAAAAAAAGAGAGAAAAAAATCACTGAACACTGAAATGATGAAGCTGTCAGAAGCTTTCTGTGCACACGGCTGCATTTGATTGGCATCCCACTTGAAACAACCCAGACGTTTAACAGTTCAGCAGAACAATCACACCAGCTATGTTACCATTGACCTTAAAGTTGTGCAAATTGGAATTATGAAAAATACATTTGCTTGATAATATGCCAATTTTGAAAAACAAGTTTTTCGATAAAATGTTTTTGGATGAGGGGGTTTTCAATGGAAACATTTTTTTGTTTGTTTTTGCATCACAAGAGTCACGTGATCACAGCGCAGCATGTAATAACTTGTTCCGTGGTCAAAACTATTCATGTTTGTGTTTCTATGGTAACGTGGAAGGAAAAAGTAGTCACGACTTCTTACAATTAAGCCGTTACCACAAATTAACTTAGTTGTTTTCAGGAATTATTAAACTGTGGCAACAAGATATGAAGCTGAGTCAGTTATTTATTTGCATTTCTTGGAATACCCATTGCAATTGTAAAATTGTGTTTAACCGACATCAGTGGAACATGAACAAAGTTTTACGTCCTTTTGTAATTGAAACACAGTTATTGTGGCACTAGAGATAACCACAAAATGAAAATGTCTTTATGACTTTGCACAAAGTGATACAGTCTAACTTCAGCTTCTGCTGATCACGTGAGATTTTCAATTTACATGTGATTTCACATGAGTGTCCTGCAACGAGCATCCAAACAAACAAACTTATATAATTTTGTACCACCTGAAATCCAAATGCATTTTAACTCTAATTGACAAAGCAGGAAAGACAATTAAGTTAATTTATGCTCTGTAAATATCTAAACTGAAGTGCACACTTTGTAGGCTGTTGCTACAGAGAATCACACATTTGAGATTACAATGTTTTATTTATTGCAAATTCAGATTTTTTTTTGCCAAATGCGAGGTATATGTAAAACAGCGTGGATGATCATGACATCCTGTCGTTTTTGCTGATTGAACAAAAACAGGGACATTGCATTATATTCTTATTCAAACTCAGCAAAATCTTAGACATATGTTCTAATTGTTATAACTCGATTACAGAACCAATCATTTCCATCTCTCCTCTAAAATGTCCTCTTCATTTCATAGAAAAGCTCAAACGCTGTGAAGAAAGGCAATTTAACGCCTCAACTCTACCTGTTCATAATGTATTTTTAAATGGAGACTCGAAGGTTCAGGTGACTTGAACAGATAACTCAACAAATATTTAAAGACCAAAGTCATATTTAAATCCCAAAATGCAATTAAAATAATCAGCTTAGTTACGTGACATCAGCGAGGTTTTTAACTTACTGTTGCTTGGCTGTTTTCATGCTTGAAAGTAAACTCTGATAAAACCTTCACTGAGAAGAGAGAAGTGTGTTTGCCACATACGTGACCTCTGCCTTTAACCGAAGTGAAGCTGTTAAACTCTAACAGCTTCACCGCACCGACTGAACACACGCTGCATGAAGTGAGCACAGCTGGACCAGTGGACAGCCAGGGATCAAATTCAGAGGAAATCTAGGAGCCTGGCAGCAGGCGGAGTTGTGTCTCTATTACGTTGACACAGGCTGTTTTTTCAAACCGGTTCCTGTTTCAGACTTTTAAGTTATAAGTTATGAATCTTCTACAAGAGCATTGTTAAAATAATTCAAAGGCACAGAATCAGCCTAGTACAAGTTCACATTCTCAGGTGAGAGAGACTCACCTGGTATAAAGTCAATTTTTTGGTACTGGAATTACACCGAAGATAAATTAGTTTAATCAAAGCATGTCATGAATATGTGTGCATGTACTCCATCCTAATTCCAGAGTATGCTAGCTTTTTTGTTGCTTTTGCCACCACTATGTAGCATATTCACAGAAAGACACAATATAGCTAACCAGATTCGACTCATATAACGTAAAAAAGATCTAGACAACATACTATTACTTTAAAGTAATATTACTTCCTCAGAAACGTTTTATTTCATAGCTGACAACTGATGGTATGCTAAGCAATCTGTACATAAAAACAGATGGCAGCAGCTCATGTACAGCAGGTTTATTCCTCAGCTAACTAGAACCGCCGTCGCTCTTTTTTACGGAGCCCCCAAGGGGACATGGAGGAAAAAAAAAAAGGAAATCCCGACTTACTTTCTCGAGATCCCGAGACCTTGACTTCTTTTCTCGAGATATATACAAAAGCAAAATCACTTTTCATTTACCTCAAACTGTCTTTGTACCCAATGGAAACCACAAGACAACTGAGACTGCAGCGGTAATAAAAACAAATATTCCTTTAATAAAATCCAGAAAGACTAACAAGCAAAAAAATATTTATGTTTTCAACACACTGGTTTCCTGGGAGTTTAAATATACTTACACACAGCATCAAACAGTTTTATAAACCAGTCAAGTTACATATACCTTGCTTCTTAAACTTTTCTCTTTTTTTTCATGTGGAGAAAGAAAAAACTCTGTGATTTAAGCGTAAGAAAGGACTCTGGAGTTCATGAAACTTGAAGAGCAATCGTGAATTATTTACAGAGGGAAAACTTCTTATCGAAATGCTTTTCTGAATCCAGCCTCTCAGTTTGTTGTTCGATTTAGTAGTTTGCGGGTGCTTTTTTTTTTTTTTTAGGGGATGCAGGGGATTTGCGTCTCTTCCTCCATTCGAATTTTAATCGTGGGCTCTTCCAGAACCACAAGTTAACTTTTTATTCAGACTGAACAGTTGGCTCGCAAAAAATATCCCCACATTCTGCATCTATCGACATTTAGCCATGTTGTTTATACTTCAATCTGAGCCTGGCACACAGGTTCCTTAAATGTTGCTTTATCATCTTCCCTCTGCTTTCCATTCCTTCTCTGTGCCTCAGGTTACAAATGATTTCCTATTTAACCCGTCCGCCTTGTCAATGTGTGTATGCAGAATATAAAACACAACTCCACTGGCCTGTGCTCGCTGTGGATATTTGAGCCCCATGGGTAGGCCAGAGACTTGGCTATTATTAATTATTCAGTTGCACCATAAATCTCTGAAATTACAGCAATAAAGAAAGAAAATTATATGACATTTTCAATACTTGAGAGCATATATTCGGAGCACGGGAGAAACTCAAAAACGCCATCCGGTCATTTTTTGTTGTGGCGGCTTTTCATTTGGATGAAGAAGTGAGGTGATGCTTTCCTTTCTGCTCAGAAAGCATCTGTCTCCTAAACACCAACTTTCACTTTTAATTATGATGTATTTACCATGGAAACTTGAACTCTTGCTGTCGGTTTGCCTTGCTTAAACAGGGAATAATAATCAAATATTTTTTTTTTTTTAAATCAATTCCAATTTTAAGTTAAGAGTTAGGAAAAACTTTGATTGCAGATGTTTTTTGGGGGTGGGTTTTGTGGTAAAGAGATCTAAATTCCACCCTTTTAGAAATGTGTTTAATTGGTTAAAATAGCATTAAAAAGAGTAGATGATTACTTTGTCATTGCAAATGGTGCAAGACAATCGCAACAGGGAAACTGAAATTGGTGTGTTTTTTTAAAACACACAAGTAGCAATACACATTAAAGTAATAAATAAAAATAACATACATAAAATAGTGAGTATTAAATTAGTAATGAGTATTAGCGGCAATGGCTGAAACAGAAGAAGGTTTTTGTGAGCCGTTGTTGTTATGGACCATAGAAAGACCAAATCAACAACTTATAGGTGCTGCTGGTTATTTTCACCTTGTACTTTTTCATATTTTGCATAGTTTTGGTCAATTTGTACTATTTGTCTCTAGATTTAATGCTTTTTTATATTTTGTCATTTTGTACATATTGTTTTGTATGATTTGGTTAGAAAATCATTTCATTTTCAACAATCTGCTCAGTTTCCACTTAAAGTCTTTATTTCATTTGCGCGAGGTATTTTCTGTGCTAAATCAAAATTATTTTTTATGGGTTGGTCTGTAGTCTGTAAAGGTTTGTTGAACTCAACTTGCTGCCTGTCAGACCCTTTACTTTACTGCACCACTTTACTTTTAAGCTTAGTATATTGGCAAAACTGTACATTTCCTTTGCAAAATTGCCATTCTGACATTTTTTTAGTAACTATTTTGTGTTTTATTAGAGCACTTGTTTCACTATCACACAGTTACATTTCCTTGTATGATCATTTTTTACCAGCTGTTTGCTAACATGCTGCAGTCTGCCCTTGAAGAAGACTCCTTCTATTTTTCTATTTCAGCGTCTCATTTTCTATACCGAGTGGACTGGGTGAATGGAGACTTTGACAAGCAAAACAAATCTTTTTCGTGAGCTTGTGAGCTAACGCTCATCTATTTTATTTACCTATTTTCAGAAACTCAAGGTGTTGATAGATTTGTCTGATGCTGATTAGCATTGGACGGTAGATATTCCATCGGTAGCTATGATAACTGGCCTGATCGCACACAATCGTGATTAACAGCGCTAAGACCCGCCCCTGGCTCTGATTGGTGGTTTCTAGTAAACACTGAGAGAAGACCAAGAAGCTTGATTTATTTATATATTTATTTTCATACCATAGTGTCACGACATGGTTACAGTTTCAACAAATATGTAAAGAAAACAAAAAAAAGATATATGTATTTTTTTTTAAAAAGTTCCACACTTCAGCCTGAAAGCCTGGATTCTCCCAGACTTTCTTGTGCGACAGTTTGCTACAGTGATACAAACCTTTCAAAACATAAATCCAGGTGTTCTACAAATCTTGATCAGCCGTAGCGCTTAGCCGTAGCGCTTAGCCGTAGCGCTTAGCCGTAGCGCTTAGCCGTAGCGCTTAGCCATAGCAGTTAGCCTTAGCGGTTAGCCTTAGCGGTTAGCCTTAGCGGTTAAGCTGAAACTTGAGGAACCCAGTAATGATTTTTGAAGGTTAATGGGAGGAGAACAATAAACAAACCTCTAGGAAACTTGTGAAACAACCACTTAGCTCACTTTTCACTTGTAAGGTGAGCTATGTAAGTGGAGTTAAAACCGTCATTCTGCGTGTGTCGGGGTGTGTTGGTGTGTGTTTCCTCGATGGCTTCAGCTTAGCCGCTCTTCACAGGCATGAGTGGTGTAATAGTTAACAGAGGCCTGGCCCTTGAGCTGTGGTCAGCATGTCTATTACTGCTTCAAGCTGTGAGTTATGTAATTGCCAATGGACTATTAGAATTAGCACTGATTTAATCAACAAGGGCACAACTGGTCCTTCTGCTTCCCCTCATATCATTCGTCCTCGCAGACACTTTCCAGGATTAGATTTTAAAAGGTCTTTTGGAGACTAACGACTGTATTTCACAATTTTTATAAGTTGGTCATAATGACTATTTATATGTTTGAATTTCTGAGTAAAAGCATCGCTAACAGTTTAAATTGCCTTCTTTGTTCACCGTGGGTAAAATGAAGCTTAATCCTGATTAACTTTTTTAATGTAGTCTCTCTTTCTCCTTTGTAAACATGATATCTGTTTTTATTTCCATCATGAAAGCTTGAGGCAGCAGAGGCCTTTGCTCCATCTTCATTAGTGATAATAATGGTTTCTGGATTAATCCTCACAATATCTGCCCCACCAATATTATTTCCACAGCATTAAATGTTAATAACGTTTTACTGACTCTTATTTAATTAAATGTAATTTTGACAAATTGGTCCATCTCAAACATTAGAATTTAAGCACCAACGTTTTTAACTAATACTTGAATTACTTGTGCAGCTTCAGTTAAGTATTCACTTTAGCTCCTCCGAAAAGTGGAAATTAATTGTGCCTCCCAGGCGCCAGACGACCAATATTTTATAAATCTGAAAAAAAATTCAAGATTAATCTAAGAAAGTTTGAGACGTAGAAATTTCCAAGTTTTTTCTAGTGAACTTCTGAAATTAATCTCACGGGTTTGCCTATGTAGGGCCACTGCTATATAGGGCACATGTAGGCAGTGGCCCTACATGCACAAACCCGTGTGGGGCCACCATGGAAACCGCGGACAAACCCATGTAGGACCCATATCGTCTGCCCTCCTTTTCCCCATATGGGGCCTACATAGGTATGCTGGCTGGGGTGTAACCAAAGATCCAACTTTTGATCAAAGCTGAATTCTTCAAATTCAATTGAGATCCTTCACTATTTGTATCCCATGAGCCATTGCAGGTATCTGTCTTTTTTTATTGTGAATTTGATTTTGTTGGCGTAGATGCCCTCTTTTTTTTTTTTTTTTACAGTGAAATAGCATCTGTTGTGTTCATTTGGTCCATGAACTGCAGATAATCTTTATCGACCCAGAATTACTCAGCAGAACCTCTGGAGACAAGAGAAATCCTTTCTAAGCTGCAAACCTTTTGAGACCTGAGAAATCCTCTCCAATGCTGGGATATCATTTAAATAACTGTGTATTCAGCTCTTTCCAAACAGCTTCCTGCAACACACACTCTCATTTTCTAGACATTTGCTTGCATCTTCTAAATTATCAGCTAAACCCGACGTTACATTTCTTCCACAAACAGTTCGATTTCCGGTGTTCCCCAAGGCATGCCACGCTTCCGTTTCTCCTGACTTTAACAATATAAACCTTGATGTAGCATTATCAACTGGGCACAGTGGGCTACTCTGTGTTATTTTGGTCATATAAATCTGAACAAACAAAAGCAAATGCGAGGTTCCAAAGGATTCTTATCTTGGAACACAGTCATCACTCTCCCACAGACACAACATACAACATATCTTACCTTGCACACACTGACCATAAATAACCTTGTTTTTATATTATTTTGTGTAGGAAATAACTGTTTTCTGTGCTAAAAATCTAAGAGCAGAGCTCAACTTGACTCAATCAGTGTTTCTGTTTCAGTTTTGAGAAATAAACCAATTTCAATTTGGCTGAAAACAATGTGTCCAAACTACTTATAAACAGATGAGAGTTTTTTCTCACCTGGTTCTATTAATAAAATGTATTTTTGAAATGTCAAATTGTGCAACTATGTGTTCAATGGAAATTTAGCTAAAAAACACAGACTATTCAAATGTTACAGTCATCAACCCAGACCTGGGTTCCAATACCCACAGAAAGTCTATTATTACTGAGTGAACTTACAGCTGTCATATCATATCATAATTTATATGGTCATTTGTTTTGACATTGTAATCAATGTTTCATTCATTTCCCGCTATAGAAATATAGACAGTAGCTGTGTTTCCATTACAAATGTGTGCAAATCTTTGTGCGTGTTCAGCTGATGGAGAAAAAACACAATTTCACAGTTGCAGTGTTACCCTTATATAAGAAATTAAATGAAAATTACACATGAATGAGCTTGTTCACGCTATAAGTTATTAAAAATAATAGCAGAGACGGATGTAAACTGTTACAGGAGACATATTCATAATTCAGCCATCAGAGGGAGCGGCTGTGTGTGCAGCATTTTGGATTCAACAGGCTGGATTCAGACACAACTTTTTGTGAAGTGTGTGAAGCTGTGAGAGCTCTGGTGGAGCCTGCTGCATGTTGTCTGAACCAAAAAACAAAAAACAAACCATCATCCTCCTACTACTTCCTGTCTTCATCATTTCTGCCAGTAGTAACCTGCGGCTGTCGATCACGTGTCTGCACTGGAGTTTTGGAAAGAAACTCTATTTTGATCAGGACGGAAAAAAAACATATCCTAGTGCAAAAACTTTATCAAAAAATGTGCTTTTTAGGAATTGCCCTGTTTCCATTAAGTGAATTTACTTTTGTAATCCAGGCTTTGGTCAGCACTCCTCTATTCACTCTGTTATCAGAAGTCAACTTCTTGCGCCTAAGCTTTCTGAGTGAATCGTGATCAATAAAGTCTTAATGGGAAAGCACCTTATTTTCCTGGTGGGTGTGCTTTGTGGGGGAATGTATCATCACTCTCTCACTGCACCGGTTTGTGACCTCAGTGATCTCCTTTTCTAGTTGCTCAGCTTCTCGTGTCCATGTCCTCTCGCCTCTTAAGCTTCCACCGCTGTCTGAGAAGTAGAGTTATGATCATCTTTTGCAAAAAGAAAAAAAAAGCAGAGGAGTTGTGTATGTTGATAAATAAATATAGAATATTACAAAGCAGTATCTGAAACCCTCTGAGATTGTAAGGATTTTGTGTAGCCTGGCAACAGCTGAGCTGATGATGTCATCTTGCAACAAATACCTTTTGTTGCTTCTCATCTTTATATTTCTGTTTGATTTCATGAGGTCCAAGTGTATCTTTATTTTCTTGCTGCTACCAAAACTCAGTCTGTTTAAGCACAATCTAAAACAAATCCTCATCATTTCTTTCAATCTCATCAATCTCACCAATGTCATTTCCACAACATTAAATGTTCTGAGATTAATCTCAGAAAGTTTGAAAAATCCAATATTTTTTTTCTACAAAACTGCTGAGATTCCTCCCAAAATTTCAGATTTTTTTCCAGCAGTTTCAAGTCAAAAGTTTTCAAAACTTTTGAAACTTAGAAATTTTTTATTTATTGAATTCTTTTAGATTAATGTCAAAACTTTAGGTTTTTTTAGGGCAAAATTTTGACCTTTCAAACTCAGAATTTTTTTTTCAATTTGTTACATTAATCAGAAAAACAAAGCTCGAAAACGTTATTTTTTCACCAGCTGCGGATGTTTTGACGATCTCTGCTACCTTGTCAGATTTTCCTGCCGTCGTGCATCTGGTTTCTATCTGTGTTAACCTTTGAAAACTGCCTTCTTCATGTATACATGCTGAAAACCATTGGTGTTAGTATAAACCCACAGAGGTGTTTTTGTGATTAAATGTGCCCTCAACATTTCTGCCCAGAAGACAGAAATGCGGCAGAGATAGGTCCTTCGGAAGTTGTGTTCGGCCCTCTGCCACTGCACTCTACTTTTTTTTTCATGTGGGAACCAATCCAGACTTCACTATTTCTTATTTTTTCTATTTATATCTGTTTTGTATCTCTGATTTAATTCTGTCAGGATAGCACATTGCTCTGGACTTAATTATTTAAAACCACCCAATTGCACGCTTGTATTCCAGGAAAATAATCACTTCTCATAAAAACAAAAATCTTTTTTTTTTTTTTACTTTTTCCAAATACTACAAACAGTATGTAAATTAGACCTTTTAATTTCATGCAGTAATCAAGGAGTGCAGATTTAGCAACTAGTTATTCTGCTTAGCAGACATGAGAATAATATATTCCACAAAGATGATCATAATGAATGATCAGAGGCGTCACTTCTGGGATTGCAGAGCAGTCTGTTTGTATTTTATTATTCTGTGATTCAAATTATTTTCTTTGTCCTCTGATTTCGAAACTAATGGTGGTTCATAAGTGAGGATGTAATCTCTCTAGTCAGAGGAAACTGATTGAAATGAAATGCAACCAACAGATGTTTAAACAATTCAGCTAATTTAAATGATAATACATTTCATACAAGTCTCTTTCTTTATTGATGTTTAAAATTGGCTCATTCAGACCTAACCAAAGGTTGGCATTTCAACTCTTTTCAGAGATCCGTGGCTGACAGAAAAGAAAAAAGTCAGATTTGGCTGTTTTAATTTCTGCAGGTGTTTTCCAAGCTCAGCATCAATAAAAATAACATTAATTGAAATTCAAGCATTCAGAAGAAGAAAAAATATGTTGATCCATTTCTATCCAAAAAGTATTTTTTAGTCAAATGAGCTGACACCATATTCTTTCTTTCTACATTTCTGTAGAAATATAAAGAAACTCTGGATTGAGTTTAAATTTGGAGAGTTAAACAGTTTTAATCAAGCTCTGTGTTTGAAACCATTTATTCTCTTTTGCAGAACCGTTCAGTTGAGTTCTACCTGCAGGTTTGACGCATCGGAAATCTGCACCGCTGAAGACCCTATGAAGATATGAATTATTAATTTAATAATGGGTCAACTGCAGCACGTTGATGTGCTGCTTAGCACTGCCTCCTGACAGCAGAAATGAACCGTGGCTGGATCTCAGCTGTGCAGAGCTCTCAGGCTGTATTTCTCACCATACCGGCTTCAATTTCTTCTTGGTTTTCCAGTTTTTGACAAACTGGTACTCTGACTTCCTTGTATAGTCCATAAACATGTCTGTGAGATTAACTGGTTAGTCGAAATCGCCTTGAAGGGATCAATGATTAGTTGTAACTGGTGATCACGTCCCGGAGCCTTCATTGGTTTTACTCGAACAAAACTAATGAAGGTCTCTTCATCAGTTTTTTGATTAAATGTGCCCTCAACATTTCTGCCCAGAAGACAGAAATGTGGCACAGATAGGTCCTTCGGAAATTGTGTTCGGCCCTCTGCCACTGCACTCTACTTTTTTTTTCCATGTGGGAACCAATCCAGACTCACTTCACTGTTTCGAAGGCTGATGGGAATGTGGATGAGAATTTCCTTGACTTTAAATGGGTATTCTCCAGTCAGATAGTGTCATTTTAAAGCACAATAAAGTAACTGTCACTTTCAGTTGTTATAAAAATGATGTACATATCAAAGATGACTTCAAAGAATTTTGACTTATTTTGTAAATAAGGTTGATTGACAGCGCTGAGACCCTCCTCCTGGCTCTGATTGGTTGATTTTGGTCTTGAGCAGTGCATTTCTTCAGAGTGCAATAGTAGCACTGGGGAGATTATCTGTGTTATATTATTCTGTGCTGCCACAACATTGTGACAGTTTTAACAAATATGTAAAAAACTTTAAGGTCATAAGTTGGTGTTTAACTTCAGTTTTCAATTCACTGAATGGGGTTTTATCTAGTTTAAGTAATCAGTTGAATCAGTCTAGAATCAGAATCAGCGTTAACAAAATATAAATCGTCCTACAGGAATCGGAAACGACTGTGTTTTTGTGGCAAGCAACCAGTCCATCCATCCATCCGGAGTACCCGGAGAGAACTCACGCATGCACAGGGGGAACATGCAAACTCCATGCAGAAAGACCAGGGCCGGGAATCGAACCCAGAACCTTCTTGCTGCAAGGTAGCAGCTCTACCATCTGTGCCACTGTGCAGAAAGCAACCAGTCATAAAGGTCTAATTTATTGTTGGTAATAAGTTTTGTGTCACATGAAGACAGAGACCTGATTGGTCCATGAGGCTTTTCATGCCTGCTCAGTCCAGTGCTAAGGGACTGAAGAGACAAAAATGTCCTTCTGAAGAGGGACGGCTGTGGAAATATAAATGGATAGAAAAGTAGCAAACGTCCCCTGGAAGACTGTAAGGGACATTTGGACAGCCGGAGAAGCATCTTTCCCACAGGAGTTTATTGCATGCAAACGTCTGACTCAGCAACGTTCAACGAGCTTTTAATCAGTGCATGAAACGTCTGTTTTATTTCACTATTTACGTACAAGCAGAGCACCACAAACCAGTCATGAAGAAGAACACAATCAGAACGTGTTGTTGCAGAGAGCCATTAGCTGTGGGTCTTAATAAGTATCTTCAAACGACATGGTTAGCTTCCAAAGATAGTTTGCCAGCTTTAAATTTTGTCTTGACATTGCAGTTACATTTTCCTCTGGCCATGTTATGTCACTTTGAATTTTGCTCCTGCTGACGTCTCGTTCTGGATGACGATCAAACGAAACGCCTCATTGTTCCTCCTCAGAGACGTTTTTTAAGACACTGGCTGAGTTTTGTGATTGAAGGACCTGCAGCACCTTTAATCACAAAACACACTGTTGGTATTGTTTTGTGTTTGGCCACCTCACAACCTGGAACTGGTGCAGTCAGTGCTGTAAGTCACTGACTGTGGAGGCCCAGCAAGTTCCCTGTAAAAAACATATGAAAATAATAATTTTCTTTGGGTTTGGCTGTGGTCATTGTTTGCAGAGTGATCTGGACTATGTGGCACATATACATATTTATGATGCACTTGGGGATTTTCTCATCCATTGACTTTTGGATAATTGACTAAACCCACCAGAAACCCTGGGAAGGACAGACTTAGAGAATGGACAGAGTTCACCCTGAAGCAGCCCAGGCAAATCCCATGTTGACAACATACATTAGGCTTGAGAGTTATTTTTGAGCTTATGCATTTTAATTAATGTAGCAAAGTTTATTATTGGCCTATTTTTATTACACATTTTTGGCCCCAAAAATGTTTAAGCAGGAATGTTGAACCCCTTGAAGCTGGCTTCTGTAACTGTTATTTAAAAAATCTCAATATTTTTTTATTTGTTAAAATTGTCATGTGGAAAAAAATCAAGCTCCTCTGCCATTTCCAATTGCTAATTACAGAAATATACAGCTGGGTCAGAAAAAAACAATTAGAACCAGGAGGAGAGTCTGAGTTCTGTCAATCACGCTTGTGTACGCGCTGTTCAGAGGCCTTCCTTTGCTCTCTGCTACGCTGCAGCTTTTTTTTCCAAAAGCAGAGCCTATCATTAATGCTAAGGCTAGTTAGCATGAGCACCAATGATGGAGGATAAACAGGGAACATGTAACGATGAGTTGTTCCTTCGCCATTAGCACATTTAGGAGCGAGTACAGGAGGTTGATTGACAGCACCAAGACCCTTCTCTTGACTCTGTTTGGTTGTTTTTGACCAGCAGTGATAGCTCAGGGAGGAAGAGGAGCAGCTCTTTCTATTCACAGATTATCTGTCTCGTGTTATACTGTTAGGACATGGCAACAGTTTGAACAAATGTAGAAAACAACATTTCTTCTAGACGTTCAGACATTTTGTAGCTTATTGTCTAATCTGACATTTAAATTTAAATGACCAGACAATGTGCTTGTTGTTCGGTTAGACATTTTTTTTTTTTCATAAGAGCAGCTACAGGGCAGTTATGCTGATGTAAAAATATTACAAGTGCAATTTCAAGTCTTTTTTTGTTTGTTTCCTTTGTGACATGCACAGTTGTCTATGTGTGTGTAGAGAAAGAGGGGATTAGTGGGTGCCGAGGGAGCGAGGACATGTAGATTGCTGACACGACGGAGGAGCACGCCACCGACAACGGGGGAACTGACTAATCTGTGTTACATTGACAATCGCAGCCAGGAGAATAAATAAATGATAGCATTAATGTGCAGCAGCAGCATTAATGTGCAGCAGCAGCATTAATGTGCTGCAGCAGCATTAATGTGCTGCAGCAGCATTAATGTGCTGCAGCAGCATTAATGTGCAGCAGCAGCATTAATGTGCTGCAGCAGCATTACAAGCGAGCGCACATCCAGGCTCCCTTAACAGGGCGGTATGTGAGGAGCGGCAAACTTCTTCCTTTCGCCCCAATCAAGCACCCAACATTTTTGAACAAGTTCTTATGAGGTGAAGAGACAACCGGTTTGCCGAGTCGATTCCTCCAGATTGCCATAAATTCGCTCTTTTGTTCATGCTTATTTATTTTCTTCCACACCTGAGAAAAAAACGTTTATCGCCTCCGCAGCTCTGCCTCCTCGACAATTAGACTGCACTGAGCTTTCCATTCGTCTGCTTGGCCTAAAAGCAAATCGGTTTGTTTTCACTGGAAGACCAGCAGAAACAACAGCTGCGTTTCCATTATCACATGTGTTTAAGTCTTTGTCGATATTCTGCTAATGTAATAAAAATAAAATAATATGTTGCAATTGCCTTGTTTCCATTAAATAAGAAATAAAATGAAAATCATACATGAATGAACTTGTTCATGTGATAAGTGGTTAAAAAAATCACAGAATCGATGGATGTCAACAGTTACATGAGAAACATCCATAGCTCAGCAAAAATCTTTTAGAAAAACATTTTTTTTGTCTTCATCAAGCAAATTTATTTATGTAATCTCAATTTGTGCAATTATATTGTTAATCAAAATACAGCTGCTGCATGATAACTTGTGCAAATCTTTCAATGTCTACAGATGCAATCGCGATTTTTAGGTTCACAATTCATTTCAGAATCAATAGAACCGATTTTCAATTAAGAGACCGATTTTTCTATCCAATCCAGAGATTCTGTTTGAATTATATGACTGGCAAGAGATAAAAGACAGTATTGGGCAAATTTTAGAAAAATTTGGGAAAATTTTGGGAAAAATTTGCCCAAAATTTGATACAAAGTAGTTTGTATCAAATTTCATCTGTTTATATTTAAACAACCATAGATTTATGCATAAAATTCTGTAACTTAAATTACCAGCATTAGCTGACTGGTTTTTTCTGAAATAAAAAGAAAATATCCAAAGAGTTATTCAAAACATGCACATCAGGTGAGATGGGTTTCTGTAATGCGATATGCAGTAAACTCGTGAACAGGCGATGCAAAGAAATACAACTTAAAATGTATTTCTAATTTGATTTTTGGGTATTTTGAATCGGTTTTGGGCTCCCAGGACGAGGAACTGCGATTCTCTACGGGACCTCGTTTTCTTTCCTGCACATTTACCATGCCACTTGTCACCATCAGCTTTTTGCTTGTGTGTTAATCTCACGCCTGATTAACAGAGCAATAACACAGCTGTCTGGGCATGTTAGGAAACTGTGGGCTTCCATGTTACGCTGCGGCTGAACGTGCGTCCATACCTCTACGTGAATGACAACCAGGACAATGTTTACTGAACCCCTGAACTGTTGCATTATGATCAGACAGGTTCTGTGTTTTACATCTCTCCCCACCCTGTGGCTCCGTTTCAGTTTCTTCGCTCAGGAAAGGTTGGTTGCTGCCAACCAACCTTTCCTGAGGTTGGTTGGCCTCTGGTTGATCAACAATGATAAACAATGGACTCGCTCACCTGACAGCTACTAATTGCATGGTTTCTTCTTAAAGGGATTTTTGAAGTGAGGCTGTCTGAAGTCTCCTCTGCTGTCAGCCTGGAGCTGCAAATATGACCCGTTCACAGACTGATGCAACACAACTGAATGCTGTTTAAATGCTGAAATTAAAAAACCATTCATTGTCAGTTTAATTATGAGCTTAGTTAACAATGTCTTTTGCATCGAAACACAAATCCTCACTCACGACTCCCCAACGCAGCTCCTTCAAACTAGCGGCAGCAGCAGTTTAGCAAACACCTGGTGGACCTGGTGCACATTTGCTGCTACTTCTCAGAGTAACAATGTTGTTAAAGGTTTAATAGAGGAGCCGTGTTGTGAAGCGGAGTTCCAGAAAGAGTTTTTAAAGAGACAGGGGCCCAATTTTAAGGTGATAAATTACTGTATGAAGTTACATTTCTTTCATGTCATATTTGTTATATAACTACTGAAGGTAACATAGTTATAGTTAGATTGTGCTATAAATGGCTCTGTGTGGTTGGAAAACACATAATTTAAACCCCTTTAAAGGATTTCTCAAGCATGCAGGAAAGAATCAAAGCAACAGTCTCTGTATTCTGATGAGGGAATTACATTATGACAGGATGTAAAGCTAAAAAAAACTGGACTTTACTTCATTTTGGCCCTTTAAAGCTCCGTTCAGCCCCTCTGGGTTTCTCATCTGCTCTTCAACTGTCCCTGTCCACTGTAACCTTTTTGTTGTGCTGTTCGCTTTGCTTTGCTGCAATAATATCACATATAGCATAAAAGTTGTGATGATCTGTAGAAACTGTCTGTGTTTCAGAAATTGCCCAGCAGTAAGGAGACAAATTAGATAGATATTACTTCTGTCTGTAAACCAACATCACCTCCATGTGGTAGTTTTACACGTTGCAATACATTTTGGGCAATTATGTCATACAATGTTGTCACATTTAGAAATAGGATTCAAGGCTGAACGTGCTTCTGGTTTTTACTTGGAGTTTAAATTAAAATGGCATTCAGTTCAAAACGTTTATGATATCAAAGTGGTGAAATGTTAGTTTAAGAAGTGACCTGCGAGAAAAAGTGTTTATGTAAAATCATGCATCAAACACTGGAGGTGGCTAATTAAAAACATTTATTTTTGCATTTATTTGCATTTATACAAAATACACCCGCTCTGTAAGAACAAAAATGCATTATTGTGAAATTATAGCTTTAGTTCCTAAGTTCTTCCACTTCTTGTCGCCTCCAGTAAAGGAGCAGATTCCTCCGTGTGAATGCATCAGACTGAACCTTTCAGCGCATATATCAGGTTGGATTAGTGTGAAATAAAGGAGGTAAAAAAGCGCAACAATGAGCCCGACTCATTTTCTTGTATGTTCTTCATTAATAATAATGACATGTCAATGCAATAATATTACCAACTTAGGTTATTCTTATCAAATAGTTGGACTAATAAAAATATAAAAATAAAATACAAAACCCTAGACTTGTTACTTTAAAATGGAAACAAAGATAACTTGATGTGTCACTTTTATACCTTTTTCTTTAAGTGTGCAACCCATATGTGAACAACAAAAGATAACTCTTATCAAAATGATCACAGGACATTTGCATAACGTCGTCAAGTTGCACATAGTTCCTGCACAGAATACGTGGGTCGTTGTGGGTAGAGATCATGTGTTTTTCCAGGAAAATTTAAATAAAACCTATTTTATCTTAGCTGAACTCATCATAAAATCACGGAAAATAGAAAAAAATAATTCAACAATAACTAAAAGCAAAAACATGGCAAAAACAAAATAAGAAGCATAAAAGACAACATAATGTAGTTAGCTTTTAGGTCTTACTGAGATTATTCAAATTTGATGTTTTATTTACACACATTTGCTGCAGTTCTGATCCACAGTTCCCACGATTAGTGCAGGTGCAACCAGCGACAGCAGAGGGCGCTGTTTCATCCCCAATCTAGTGGGATTCAATAAAGGCTTATTTTTAACCAGCTTCAGCTCCAGTGGACTTTAAAAAGACGGGTGGCTGTATTCAAAGTTTTAAAACTTTGATATGGCTTTATAACCTAACTCTCCTTTAACCATCAACTGAGCTTTCTTCATGACGCTGTATGTTTAACAAACCTTTGAGGCTTTCACACAAAAGCTGGGTTTTTAAGGAAATATAGCTGTGATGGACAAACTACATGATCAATTGGTTGTTATAATGAATTTTGTTTAGGAGTCTCAGAGTAAACAAATGCACTCCCCCTTTTCAGATTTTTCTTTTAAAAAAATCATCTCCATCATTTTATTTTTCTCCCCTTCCTCTTTTATGTGCTACTAGGTCTCTCATAAAATCACAATAGAATTAATTAAAGTTTCTGGTTTCAATGTGACAAAAATGTGTAAAACAAGTCCAAGTAGAAATACACTACAATGAACAAGACGCTAAACCAGCAAATGAGTTAATCATATTTAATATATGACATCAGCAGATTAAAATACATGTTTGTTATGTACATATATGCAACAAGGGAGTAGGGTGTTTGATAAAGTGCCAAATTCATTTTTTGTCTTTTTCTTTTTTCTTTTTTTTTTTACAAAAAACAAAAACATACATTTGTGGAAGACCATCACACCTGTTGCCCTGGTCCCACGGATTCATTGCTTCGTGGTCGGTAGCCGCCCTCGTCGGCGGCTGCGTTGCTCAGTGCTGGTTGTGGGACGTTTTGGCACAACTCAGGTGACAATGTCACAATGGCATAAACACTCGGTGCGATTATTTATTTGTAATCTCCACACGACTGAACATCGACGACATACAATACACCGGCCTGGTAGGTTTTCCACTGTGACGAGAACAGTCTGGGGTCAGGGAACCAGCTTCGCTACTGGAAGTGAGGAGCTCTGGCTGATTCTGTGTGTGAACCAATCTGCTCACAGGTCGAAAACAGCTTCATATTCAGTAAAAGATGGCAAGTTACACCTTCCTGGTGGCGTTTTTTTAATCTCTTTTCTGAATTTATTTTGCACGACGGCGTATTAGGGTTATTGTATGGACTACTTTTTTCTGTCTACAATGGCCCTAATATGGCGCCGTAATTTTAAGATTTGCTTTTGAGTTATTATGGTCTATGTGTGTGTGTGTGTTATGGTCCTCATCAATAAGACATTAGACGGTGACCAAGAAACAACACGTGACAGTCTATAACAACCGAAAAACAGGCACACACTTATTTGCATGTACATTATTTCAGCATATTTTTTTTTTCCTTGAATTTATTCCCAAGAGCTACAAAACGGTTGGTTAAACCTCCCCCCATCTTCTAACCCTCAGTCTCTTGTTACTAATATGTCCCCATTTATCCCAAACGGCAGTGATAGATGCACCGACAGGGTTGGAAGACCCCAGTTTCTGTCACTACCTGATGATCCGCTTCCTGCAACGACCAGGCTGATTAGAAAAGTCCAAAGAGTTTCCTCGCCTCTGATGCTTCACCGCTGGTGCAAAATATTGCTCTAAAGAAAAGTCCAATCTGACTTTCAGACAGTTAAGCGGTTCTCTGGAAAGACGGACACGCTTCGGCTCTTTCTCACCCTCGTTCGTGGTCGCTATGGGAACCTCATCATCCCCCCTTTGGCAGTTTTCCTTGTTGATACTTTCTTCAGTTAACTCTCCTCTTCCTTTTGTTCATCATCTTCTTCACCCTCCTGAGGTGCTTCTTCTTCCTCCTCCTCTGCATTGTCCTCTGCCTCCTCGTCTTTACTGTCCATTTCTATCCCGTCCTCTTTACCGTCTTCTGTGCTGCCTTCAGCTTCATTCACCTCCGTCTCCTCCTCTACTTCTGCATGCTCTTCCTCCTCTTGGTTTTCGTCTACTTTCTTCAACCTCATCCTTGGTCACCTCTTCTTCATCATCCTCATCTTTCTCATCTTCTTCTTCTTTTATTTCTTCATCTTGTTCACCATTGACTTCTTCCTCCCCTTGCTCCTCTTGAACTTTCTCCAGCTCCTCTTCGGCTTCCTCCCCTTCATTTCCATCAGCGCGCTCCTCCTCTTCCTCCTGTATTCCGTTCTGTTCACCATTGTGGTTCTCCTCATCCTCTTCTTCGGTGTCACCCTGTTTCTGGTCCTCCTCTTCAGCATCTTCTTGCGTTCTCTCCCTGCCGCTGTCATCACACGTGGCTTTCCGGCCGTTCCTTCGGCACATGTTGTTGTGATTGTTGTGCTCCAGCTCCTCGAGGGTGAGTTCAAACTGGAAGCGGTCGTGCTGGAGGTGTCTGTCAGGGGGCGGCGAAGGCGACTGGGGCATGGTGTTGATGTACCAGTCCCTGTTCTCCTCTAAGGTGTCCAGGATCTCCTGGGCGTCTGGGTGAACCAGGTCGGCCCAAGTCTCCCACAGAGGATGAACGATGTAGTCAATGAAGCCGACCTTGACAGGAGAGAACAGCAAAGGGAAAAAAAAAATGTTTACCCACTTGAAGACATGCAAGGAAAGTAGTGCTAATTTTGGAAAAAGTACATCTTTACTTCTGTGTGTCGAGTTCAAATTGATAAAGAAAATTGTTTGCATTGTGCTGACAAGACACAATGCATGCGATGTCGCTCCCTCTCTGTTCATGTCCTGTGGATCTTGAGCGATGAGGCGACTGTTGGCAGCCTTCCTCCAGCCAAAACACAGACGACGTTTTGTGTCTGTGCATGTACATGCACCTACAGCTGGTGCATGTAGACCAGGGGTGTCCAAAGTCAGTCCTGGAGGGCCGGCATCCTACATGTTTTAGTTCTCTCTCTAGCGGTAGCAACAACCTCCTCAGCAAGTCAATGTTCTTCTTAGTTCTTATAATGAGCCGTGATTTGATGCAGGTGTGCTAAACCAGGGAGAGAACTAAAACATGCAGGATGCCGGCCCTCAAGGACCCACTTTGGCCACCTCAACGTAGACATATGCACACATATGTCTACGTGTCGTATTGGTGTGGACATTTCACGTTACTCTGATGTGTACGCAACAAGCAAACAACATGTAAATACACATTCGATAAGAATCAAAATGTCAAGCCTTATCAACGGGTAAATGTGTGAAGTACATGTTGACAGCACATAAACAAAGCATGAAATACGTGCTGTTAACACATATTATGCACATTGTTTAAGCATTAATGACGCCTGACATGCATAAGCCTGTCAGATGTGCATTGTTTGCACTTTGTATGCGAGTCAAAGTAACGTGAAACGTTCACATGCAGATGAGGCCTGAGGCGTCCCTGACGCGACGACTGTGTCGGGGTCACCCTGCGTGGCAGGAAGCTGAACGCATTAGCAACGGAGGATGAACATTTTTCAACTTTCTTGTGTTGCATCTGTAGTTCTACGTCTATGAGTATGAACTTCCTCAGTTGCTTGGCTACAGGAGGGAAAGGTTTGTTGCTTCAATGTTCCACAGGAAATGAACGGCCGCCTCCTGTGTGTCCAGCCCATTCTAGACACACAGGAGGCCATAGCATAAAAGACTTGCAATATAATTATGAAAGTGAGGTTAAATGCTCATGTTTGTCTCTGAAAGTCCAGATAAAGTTTTGAGATCAAAGCCAGCAAGAGTTGAAGCTAAATTTAGCCAGTTGGTAGAATTGAAGTCTCTTTCCAGAGTCATCATATTCTTGAAAAGCTTTGACTTACATTAAGCAGGTTAAAATATTTCACAGTAAATGATTAAATGCACCAATAGGATGTTAAATAATGCATATGAATTTAGCTATAAACAAGATCCTTGTGCATGTAGTTTTAGCAGTGCTAAAGCTAATACTTCCTCCCCTGACATGCGGACAGTCGTTGTTGGAAAATACTCCAAATACAGCCTGGGAAGAACTTCTGATAGGTCCGATCTAAAACAGTGAAATGTTTTGATCAAAGCCATCCAAGTCTTTTACGTGTCTGTTTTAGGAACCTGAGGTTTTAGTGTTGAGTGGAGGCTTCTTCCTAACTTTCAGGTTTCCACCAGAGGGCGCAATAGGACTAAAGCTGGCTTTACTAGGGGGTGGAGATGGGCAGGTGTTTTTTCCACACACCTGCAAACAATCAAGCTGAGCTCCCAGTGTTGACGGACTGGAGGACTGAGTGCTAAACCTCGTAGTAAATCAAGCCCTAAATGTTAAACCACCTGTTACGCCGTTCCTCTACTTTATCAGGATGTACTTGATTGCTCCCCAAGGGGAAATTGCTTATTTGTTGACAAGCTACTCCCATCCCAAGTGCTAAATATTGGGATGGGAGTACATGGAAATATGTGACTCTATAAATCAATAAGCTGAGTCCAGAGTAAACTGGGGGAGTCGTGTATTTTCCAGGGACATAGCACAATTTTATAGAATAAACAAGAAGCTATGTCACCATCTGTGTATTTGTTTGATGAGGGACTGATGCTCAGAAAACCTGATTTTGAATAAGAGTTTTCTAAGCATTAACATCACAACCTGAATTCCTTCAAAATTATTTAAGTTTATGTTCTTAAGTCAAATGGCAGCAAAGAATATAGACATGGATTATGACCATGACCACAGGGAAAGAAAAGAAGGAAATGTTCACATGAACAGAGTCAATAGGGCTCAATGTTTGTAAAGAATTTACACTTGTAAATCTTATACTTCTCACTGCTTTGATCCAGCGTAACATATTGAACTATGTGGTCATTACATAAAAAGCAGAAACAAGTTTAAGTTGGAGGAACGATGCACAAACTACTGGCTGCTTTAAATAAAAAAGCAACGTGATTCTCCACAATGACCAACATGGCGACTCTGATCAAACAAGATGGTGCTGCTAGCATGTTGTTCTCTTTAGAGAACATGTTGTTCTCTAAAGTTCTCTTTAGCTTGCTGCTAAAGAGAACAACATGCCATGTCTGATTTTTCTGTCTCCTACTGGTACAAAGGAGCAAGATTCAAGCAAATCCTGATGTGCTAAAAGTGCTGGAATCACAAACCTTCATATCAATGTGGCAACACATTCCACTGATAGGTCACATGTGGTGGAAGAGTGTGTCTGCAATTGTCAATATCAATAGACAAAGCGTCTGATAGAATATTCAATACACAGAATATTTACTGAAGCATTCTGGGAGACGGAGGCAGAGGAAAGACTGCACCCGCTCAGTCTCTTATGGCGAGCTAAGCAAGGTCGGTGGCATTAACTGACTCACTCTATGGTTACCTAGCAATGACCTGTTGAGTCGCTCATATTTTGCCATCGTGCCTCACAACTGCTTCAGAATAAAAACGGAGAGAAAACCGTGGCTAAAACAGGAATGGTTTCGCCACCGGTTTGGCTGAATTTAAAATATTCAAAACAAAAAAAATATCGATATCGATGAGGTTTTCAGCCACAACAGCAGCAAATCAAGAGCAGATTAAAATTCTAAGATGCTCACATGAACAATCTCACCATCAACCAAAGGATTGCCGGTTATCTTTTCTGTTAACTCCAGGAGAGACTGATGGAGAATTTTCCGAGCGAGCTGATCTTACATCGTTAGCACTAGCGTTAGCCCAGGTGAGGTTTTACCTGGCTCTTCTCCACAGAGGCAGTGTGTTTGTCGCACATGGCGCTGATCTCCATCCCCCGCTCTCGTTCTTTGTCGCCCTGTCGGAAGAACTCCTCCATAATCCTCTCCGTCCACTGCCTGTATAACGGTAGCGGTTTTGTTGGGTTGCTCAGGTCGGCACAGTGGACCATGTTCTTCAGCACCTGCAAGACAAAAACAAAACAACAAAAATACATTGAAGGTACTTGTAGAATGTGTCTCTGTGTGCTTATTGCATTTCCTTTAGATGGATGCACTAATACACTCAAAAGTTAAAGGCATTTCAGGCATCAAAATGGGCAAAAAGAACATCTGCATGCCACGCTACCTGTATCCTCTCTGTGTAGTGATCCAGCAGCAAAACACCTGAACTCGTCACCTTCTTAGTTTCCACCATGGTCTTCAGATCAGCCAGAAGAGTCATGTGTTTAGACATGTCTGTGGCCAACACCTGCACACCGACAGAGGCAGTCACTTACTCTTCTTTTCATGTTTCAGTTATTTGTGACTTTCTATTGTAGCCCTTGTAGTCGCTGTTTCCAACATAAAGGATTAAAAATGACCAATAAGCACTAATTAAGATTACAGTCAGTAGTCCACTACTGTCAAAAATCTTTCTTTTTGAAAAATGCTGCTAATCTTTGGAATTGGTTGGAATAAATTTGAATGAACAAATACGTAACCTCCTCAACTTCAGATAACTGAAGTCCACAAGTATGTAAATTATTAAATAAACGTTTTTCTTTTTTGTCTCATAGGCCTCCACAAATCTATCAAATAATATTTATTATAGAATTACTAACTTAACTCAGATTTAAATTCATGCCAAAAATATTTTATTATAACTTTAAACCTTTAAAAGCTGCAGTATGTAACTTTTTAAGAATATGTTTATTACATGTTTTTTAGAATTGTCACTATGTGTAAAGAGACAGATAATCTAGCTCCTCCACCTCCTCCCTGAGCTGCTGGGCTATTGGAGTCCAAGAAAATGCACTGGTCCCAGTCAACCAATCATAGACAGAAGGAAGGTCTTAGCGCTGTCAATAAACTTTGTGTACATGCTGCTACCTGTGCTAAAGGACGAGAAATAACTTACCATTCAGAGAAAACTGTTTATCCGCTGTGTTTGGTGGTTATGCTAACTAGCTTTAGCATTTGTGGCAGGCTATGTTGTCGTGAACCAGGTTTAGTGTAGCAAAGTGCAAGCGGGAGGATGTGAGCAGCGTTTATGCAAAGTGATTGACAGCGCTAAGACCCTCCTTCTGGCTCTGCTTGGTTGTTTCTGACGGCGCCGTGTATGCATTTGTTCAGATGACAGCAGATCTATTTTTTCACAGATTATCTGTCACATAGTCACAAAATAGTTTTTTACATGTTTGTTAAAATGATCTTTTTATATATATGAAAGATACAGACTGAAGCCTTAAGCAGATTTAATCTAGAATCAATGTATTGCTAGGCCTGTCACAGTAACTAACTTTGCAGGATGATAAATTGTCCTCAAAATTATTGCAATAAATGATCAATGTTTTGAGACAATTTTCAAGCAATATTTTAATAACAGCATAACGATGCAACTTCGCCCTCTCAAAGATCAATAAACCTTAATTTTGACCAGAACACGCCGCACCGAAACTGGAAAACATTTTAAAAACATCCAAAATAAAACCTGACTACCAAAAATAATAAATTGATGAAATGCAAATAAAAACCACACACAACCAAAACAAGAATTAAAGTGGATTAAGAAGTCTCTGTCAGTACTATTGCCCTTCAAAATATATGAATCATCAAAATGGAAACGATCGAGCTCATTTTAATTTACCAATCATCTAATCATGCGATTAGAGGATTAATTACTTGCTGGGACAGGCTTGTTTATCATAAAATCTAATTTAAACAAAGTGGCATCACCAAAGAGTTCATCTCTCACATAGATAGCATAGAGCAGCGTGAAACTTAAACACACAAAACCAACAAGTCCAAAGACAATTGGATTCTTGCAGCACTGTAAGGAAACACAGACAGTGTTTGTGTTGCCGGGCGTGTGTTGGGTGTGGTTTTTGCCGAGGCCCTGACCATATCGATGACGAGTTTGCGCAGGCTCTGCCGCTGCCTCTTGGTGAGGTTCTGGAAAATGTCGCTGTTCTCCTGGTGCAGGAGCTTGAAGCCCACAGCCAGGTGGTGGTTCTCCAGGACCGACTCGTCGTTGTACATCAGCGCCAACTCTGAGTCTGATTCAGAAGAGCAGGAGGAGGAGGAGAAAGAGGGGGGGGGCGTGAACACCAACGTGACAAAATATGAGGCGCTTATTGATGCACATGCTGCGGTGCGCTCACTGGTGTTGATGAGGAACTGGTTGGAAACTCCGGGGTGGTCCACATCGTGGATGGCTGCAGCAAACAGAACGGCGAGGATCTCCAGGTCGGTGAAGACGGCCTGGTGGGATAAAGACAGAGAAGACAACAGGATGAGCTTCGCCGGCAGCGTTTCCATTTACCATGAAGGTGTGCAAACTGAAATCAGGAAAATAAGGTCACTTAATGGAAATATGGCATTTAAAAAAAAAAAACTCACGTTTTGGATAAAAAGTTTTACCACAACTACAGATGAAAACATCAAAAGAAGTTGAATCCATAAGGTTATAAAAATAATTTTGGGCTTTTCATTATAATTTAGTTTTATTTTGTTGCTGTTTTTGTTTATTTCAGTTAGTTTTAGTAATAATTAGTTATTACTGGTAAAATGTTTAGATATAGTTTAGTTTTTGTAATTCATACTTTAGTTCCATTTAGTTGCAGAATTCAAAAAGGTCAAAGTATTGTATTGTGATAATGTATCTTCAACAGAAGGTTTCCTTTTCAAAAACTGACTCTGGCGTTTCAACCCAACGTCTGCTGCCATTTGCCATTTTGCAAACTAGCATAAGAACTGCCAGGGGAGAATGGAGTGACGTCATTTTCCGACAGCTGACGTAAACCGCTGGTGTGCGGGGGGAAAAAAATCAATTTTACATCAGTTTGAAAGGCTAATAAATAGGTTAAAAAACTGAGTACATTTCAAATGGGTCTGAGCCGATGAACCTACATCCAGAGCAGGCGTGGAGAGGAGCACATGTGTGGACTGGGCAACATCTGCAGCATGGAGGCTGTTGTGGTAAGCTACGTTTCCATGGTAATGGTCCTCCAGGGTCATCACGTAAGTGACGAAAGTGTCAACGGGGATTCGAAATGTCTTCAGGAGCTCACGTTCCTGGAGAGGTGAGCAGAGAAGGAGATAGAGACTCAAAAATAAAATAAAAGAAACAACAACTGTGTTTTAAAAATCACAAAGATAGAGAAATATAGGAGATTCTGTTGCTTTTCACCTGAAAGATGGCGTACAAGATGCAGCTGAGGGGCCTGTTGTTGGAGAACTCTGCTACTTTGAATATGTTAAAGCTCCACTTGTTTAGATCCTCCAGTTCCTATTCGGTACATGACAAAGTTACAAAAAAAAAAATAATTTCAACATCTGGATGTAAAAAAAATTAAAAATGTAGTTTCACACCACAGACGGTTGGAGAAGTTCTGGTTTTTAAGGCCAGATGTTTGTGAACTTGCAATAAAGTGACCCCAGATCAGTGTATTTTAAAGAGGGGACCAGCAGGGGGCGCTGAGGTGGCCTCAGGAATTTGGAGGCAAGATTTTTTTTTAAATCTCATTTTTATCATAAAGCTTTTCATCATAATTTTTTTTCAATAAAAGCTAAAATAATTGATTTAAATGTTATTTTCTGATTGGTTGCCAGTCAAAGTCAACAAGCTGCTTTGCTCATCAAGCTGCCAAGAAATGGAAAAGCTGCAGAAAAACCGCAAGAACTGTGGGAATAAAGTAATGATTAATATAAAACAATACATATTTTCTTTTAATCAAAAGATGGGATTGTGATGAAAAATTGTATAATAATAAAAAATTGTATAATAAAGTCACAATATTTTATAGGATAAAAAAAAATTCCCACTGCAAAACTCATGGCCATCTAAACTACAAAGCTAGTAGGCAGCATTTATGCCGAATAAATGTAATAATTGCTGAATAATGAATTTTTAAAAAAAACCATACTAAAGGCTGATGTTTCTTTACATATTACTACGAACCGCACCTTGGCGAGCTCGTCCTCGTGGTCCGTGTTGACCCCAAAGCGAGGCATGGAGGCGCTGGAGAGGCTGGAGCTGTGGGACAGTTTCCTCACTCCGCTGATGTGACTCATGGGTTTGTCTTTGAGCGTCGGAGACGGGATTTCCACCTCGTTCTGCTTGTCTACAGGTGGCCAAAAGAAAACATGTATTCGTAGATAAAGAAAGCACGGCAAATATGTAGTCTCCTTATTTACAAACGGTCGTAAACATGACGACAGTTCTGATCCGGCTCACCCATAAAAGTGCTGGAGATGTATTCTGACACCTGATTCCCAGAGCGACTCATCTCTGACAAGTGAGACAGTTCCCTGTTCAGCATCCTCTTAAACTGCAGCAGAATAAGAGCAGAGCAAAGGGCAGTCTTGGTCAAAATGGTGATTTTTGGACTTCCGGTGTCATGGCGATTAGTATGGCAGCATAGAGAAGAGGTCCTGCATCGCTAGATATAAAAGCCCCCCCAATTCAAGGTGTTAACGCGCTAAAAGTTATATTTTCCTCAAGAAGAATGAGTGGGGATAAAAATAAGAAGGGACGAGTTCAGTCTCGGAACTCAGAAATGCGACACGAAAGCAAAGCTGGCGGAACGCACCCGGCCGAGGAAGGAGAGAAGATGGCGGATGAGGCCTTGCCGGCTACAATTAGCTCACTCAGAAGCACGCGGGACCTCAAATCAGAAATGAAGACGGAGTTAGGGCACGTGGGAATGAGCCTAAAAGAGGGAATGAAAGTCCTAATGAGCGAGTTGACAAGCGAAATGAACCAACAGGTTAGCGCCGCTATCAACAAGACCGAGGAGAAGAGCCTGGCAGAGAAAGAGAGATGGGACATTGGCGCGAGAGATGCTGCTAAATGACCAGAAATTATTTCGGGAGAAGATCCCGGATTTGGAAGGACGCTCGCGCCGGAATAATTTGCGATTATATGGCATCCCTGAAAAGGCAGAAGGTACTTCAATGCAGAGGCACGTGGAAAACATGCTGAAAACTGGACTCGGCAGCGAGAAGAACCTGGGGATAGAGAGAGCCCACAGAGCGCTGGGTGCGCAGCCTCCAGGCGGGGCTCCACCTTGGTCAACCGTGGGACGCTTCCTGAAATTTAACGTTAAAGAGCAAATCCTCCGCACGGCGGAGGATTATATTCGACCACGACTATGCTGAAAACATACAGCTGAAGAGGAAAGAGTATGCTCCGGTTAAGAAAGCGCTGTCATAGGAGTATGGTGAGGACTGTGAGCCTCCTTCATAACGGGAGTGATGAAGAACCGATGCAAGTGACTCTTAAATTAACCTTTTCAGTTTCCTTTCTTGAAGTAGGCAACTAAGCAGGGGCCCCACTAGTGGCAGTTTCTCCCTACACTAAGAGGAATAAAGGATCCTCTTATTTGGAAGACCTGTTCATTGTTATGACAAGTTTTGTTTTTATGTATTTCTGTTCTTTGTGGGTTCTGAGGGCTAGGAGTGTTGTCACACAGGTGGAAAAAAACATGCTATATCTTAAAGTCTGTATATTATAATACTGCATATCTTCTAAATACCGACTTTGAATGTGAATGGTATAAAAAAATCCCATCAAAAGAAGCAAGATCATTTCAAAATTTAAAAGAGAGCAGGTTGGCATCGGTTTCTTGCAGGAAACACATTTGTCAAAAGAAGAACATGAGAAAATAAAAAAACTGGGTTGTAGAAAAACATTATTCGTCTCACAGATCTGGGGGAAAAAGAGGGGTAGCTATTCTTATATCAAACAGTATCAGGTTTGAGTTTATTGCAGAACATAAAGATAAAGAAGGCAGAATTGGTAGTAGCATAGACTTCTTTAAGGAGGTATTTAGTCTTGTGGCTGTGGGAGCAAGTGGCACATGCATATGTGCAGGTGACTTTAATCTACTCCTAAACCCAAAAATGGATACAACTAGCAGAGAACAAGGAAGGACTCACTTAGAAAAGCAATTCAAAAAAATCCTGCAAGAATTGGGATTCGCAGATATATGGAAATATTTTCATAAACAGGATCGTGAATTTACTTTTTACTCACCTAGGCATAACATACAGACTAGAATTTATTATTTTTTTATGTTCAATAAGGACCTTCACACAGTGAAAGATAGTATAATAGGATAAGGGGACATCTCCGATCACTTTGGTTTAACTATGAAAATTAATTTAGTTAGAAGCCCCAAAAACACCTTATGGAGGCTTAACACGGGTTTATTAAATAGCACGGCATGACAGCAGAAATCACCCTGTGGATATGTACGCCAAACCTACTGGCTCAGAGACGTTTCCCTACCTTGTTGGAAGCCATTTCACTGACGGAGCGGTGCGTCTGAATGGTCTCTAGCTGATCCAAACACCAGTCCAGCTCCTCCAGCGTGTCCAGGGCCAGCTGCTGGTACTGCTGCTCCGAGAGCGTCCCTCTGGGGCTGACACACACTCCACCTAAAGGAGACCTCCTGGAAGCACAGCAGCTAATCTGATCAGAGAGAAGACTGCAGACTGGACTAGATACTATCAGATTTTCAACAACCTACTTCAGTTCTGTATTAAAATACATACATTGGCCAGATGGATTAACATTAACAATCAGGTTTAGTCAAATATTGCAACAATACATATAAGCATATATTATGTTTTTCACATCTTAAACTTATCACTATGACTTGGCATGACATTAGGCAGGTAATCTTTGAAAAAATCAAGCTCCTCTGCCTTCTTGCTATGGCGCTATTGTTATCTGAACTAATACATCACTTAGTCAGAAACAACCAATCGGAGCCAGGAGGAGCTCTGATTGGCAGTCAATCAAGCTCATGTACGCGCCGCTCACAAACTCTCCGTTTCTCTCTGGTTGACAGGGCTAAGACCCTCCTCCTGGCTCTGAGTGGTTGTTTTTGACCTGTAGTGGTGCCTTTCTTCAGACGGCAATAGCAGCTCTAGGAGAAGGACAATCTTTTCATAGATTATGTTTCATATTATTCTGTCAAGACACTGTGACATTTTGAACAAATATGTAAAAAAAAAATACATACTGCAGTTTAAGTTATGTTGAAAGAACAATAAAAAGATACATTTAAGAAATTGTAGTAAAATTCCTTATTTGTACTCAAACAAAAAGAACACTGCGCTGGCTAAATGAAGAACAGTAGAGCGCCGTTGGCGTTGTTCTAGACTAAAAGTATTTCTACGGGCTTGGAAAGACGCTCTGTCCCTTTTTGTCAAACATCAATGTCGACAGCAAAAGAAGCCTATTTGTCAAATCTCTATGAATCATAAGTATAATTCTAAGCTTTTGCTCGATAGGCCCTTTGGTGTCATGACTCACGCGGAATAGATCACCCCTAAAACAGACAGAAATACATAGCTTTCAGAAAGTCCTGCATAGTTTGGATGGAATAATATCCACCGATGTAGACCCTGACTTTTCACACAAATCAAATGGACCAGTTCACCTGCTGCTGGTTGGACATCATTTTTCATCAAGCTGTAGATGAATGAAGCATTTCTATTATTCCATTTGAATTAGTCTGTCGGATGAGATATAATATAAGAGATGATAGCCTCGTATGACAGCCATAGTACAAAATGTTGCCGGTTTCGATCGCTGCTTGTTTCTAAATGCTGCTTGTATGATCTCCTTGCAGCAGTTGCTTTTATTAATATTGCAGAAGAGTCTTACTCCATTTTTAACCTTAAAGGGGCAGTATCACGTGTTTTGCAGCCACATAGTGCCAGTTTGACACAACATGGCTCCTCTATTAGCCCTTTAACAACGTTTTTACCAGCGTTGCACTGAGACGTAAAAGCTAACATAATGAGCTCAGCAGATGTTCAGTTCCACCAGCTGTTTGCTAATTACTGCTGGCTAGTCTGAAGGAGCTGAGTGTGGGATGGCCGCTCTTTGAAATGAAGCTTGGAAAGTTCAGCTCTGAGGAGGAGCTGCGCATTGAAGGTGGAGCTAGGGCCACCCAGGCATTTTGCACAGGTGAATGGTTGATCATAGGATTTCTCATACATGTATGAAAGAATCAAGGCAAAACCCCAGGTATGTTTTTGATGAGATAATAACAGAATATGATAAGAAGCTCATGAAAGTTGCTTTTACATAATACTGCCTATTTAAAGGTATGTTTTAGTCACAAGAAGAGCTCAGAACCACAATCCAAATTTACAAAATGGGAAAATATTATAATACATCTCTACGTGCATTTACCGTAACGAGGTGCAATATGAGGGACAGAGCATTTACATTTCATTCAGACCAGTGCTAGAATTTTATTTGTGTGATTCATTGTGTGAGCTGATAATCTAAGAGAAGTTTAGTTCTTACTTGACTATCGGTGTGGAGACATTAGCAAGGATGGTGAAGTTGCTCCTTACTGATCGCAGACTGGCCAGTACCTAAAATTATCAGACAATATCACAGTATTATATGTTCTGAAGAGGAAAAAGGCAAATGAAGTGTCTTGCAGCATTGGATTTCCACAACCAGTCATATTTCGTCAAACTCACTTGAGCAAAAGGTGTGACAATGAAGTCTTCTGCTGTGTGCCTAAAAAGAGGAGGAACAGTTGAAAAAAGTGACAAAGGCAACAGAACTGATGGACTGACAGTACAATCTCTGGTGTGCGTTTTTTTTTAAGCTCACCCTTCGCTGGCAAGGGAAGAATTACGGGAGACGGCCTTGGGGGACATGTCGTAGTCCGAGTCAGATCTGTAGAGGAAGGACTCTCTTCTCTGGCCCTGAGGAAGGGAGGTGTTCAATGTGCGGCTTGGACTCTGGGACCCCAGAGGAGTGTGGGCGGGAGACACTCCATTCTCTGCTTCATTACTGAAGTAAAAAGACAATATCAAGTCAAGCTTGGAAAGAAAGGATTGAGAAACTGTTTTTCTTTGTTTTTTTGTGGCAGGGAGGTTTAAGTATGAGGTACCTGTCCGTATCCGCTTGTGTGATGGAGATGCGGGGAGGAATGCGGAGAGGAAGCGTCGTGGGACGTGACATATTACTCAGGATGTCGGGGGAACGGGTGCGATCTCGAGGGCGGAGCCAGCAGGGTACCTGACGAGACATCGATGCAAGCATTGTGACTAAAAGTCGGCGGGAAAGTTGAGATTCTGAGGGTTTGGAGTGACAGTGAAGCTGTTGTGCCATTTTGTTCTTGCTAGAAACTACACCTGGGTTGAAATCAACAATTACACAGTCCACCATTTATTTCCCAAATTTCTAACTTTTGTTGCTTTATAGAGATGACCAGAAAATGACCTTAGTGAAATATTTACATTTTAGCTCTGTTTTAGCAACTTAAAATGCTAAAATGCTAAGTTGCATTATCCACTGATATCTATTGAAAGTTAGGTCTGGATGATATTGGCTGAAAAAAAATATAAGAGTTTCATATCAGTCAATATCAATTACTGCCAATATTGATAATTATTGATTAATTTTTGTTTTAGGTATCCGAAATATTGCCAAACTGGTGGCATGACCATTGTTTTACCCACAGTTTTCTCTCCATGTCATTGTTTTTAAATCTTGGAGCAGATATGAGGCCCGGTGGCGAAACCTGAAACTGCTGCTGCACAAGTTACTCAACAGGTTGTTGCTAGGTGACCAAAGAGTGAGTTAGCTGATGCCACCAACATTTCTTAGGTTGAGCAGCTAAAGACTTTCCTCTGCCTACATCTCCCAGACTGCTGTGCGGTTCTGGATCTATTTATTTTCTGAAATGTCTATCACAATAGTTGTTAAATCTAAGTTGTTAGCTTAGGTTTGGCTCTATTTTAGCTGAAGCTACAGCCAGAATAACCTAAGCTATTTCAGCCTAAATATAAAATCCGCACTGTTTTAGAGCCCAAGTTGCAGAAACTTCAATCAAGTGTTCCTGACTCATTTTTCTGTGTAAGAGTATCCAAGGTAAATATGAGTTTAAAGTTTCAGGTTTGATGTTGCAACATCCATTGACTGTATGCAGCTGTGACAGTTTTGTGCTTGTTTGACAATAAATTTTGCAGCAAATGTAATTAAATAGAGAATGATAATCTTTTAAAGATTATCAACGGAAGACTAACGGCGGGTCGGCTGAGATGCAGATTCCATGTGTTGATACCAAAACGTGCGTTTGTGTGCTCCCTGCCAGCACTTCACTTCATCACGCTTTTAAGACGTGGCGTCTAAACAAATTTAAGATGATAGCTGACAGAGCGTGAACAGGATGGGCTGGCTTGGCTGTCGGTAGTGCTTCACGGTTCCTTTAAGCTCCATGCCCTCCAGGCATGTTAATGTGACCGCTCTGGTCTCCCTGTACCTGGAGACTGGGAGACAGTCTTCTGGTCCGTCCTCTGCGCAGCTCGGCCCCCAGCGTGGCCCCAGACGTGTAGGATCGGCTGTAGCGAGACGACTCCGCCTTCTCCACGGCATCTGTTACATCTAATTCATTCCCCTGTGAGACAAGAGGGATGTGAGGTGAAGGGGGAAGCGAGGCAGATCGTTGTGCAGCACAGACTGAAAGCAATGAGAAGTTCATTTGGTGCAAATATGAGCTGATTTGCCTAAAAGTGGGTAAAACTTCAACAGTAATGCATAAATTAGCGATGAATGTGTGTGTCACTGTGCATGTGTGAGGCACGTAGGGGTGTGTGTGTGTGTATGTGAGAGAGAAAGCCCCTCAACAGACTCAGCTGTAAGAGGCTGATCTGCACTGCAGCACCATAGCAACAAAACACTGGGGGAATGGTAGCAGTTGCTAGGCAACAGTGCCGTGTTGCGTTTGATGTCGTCCAGACCCAGATGTGGATAGATGCTCTCAGCTACCCGCATGTACAGTGCGTACACACACGCACAGACTCAGAAACATACGGTCACCTGATTAGCATAATCAATGACTGAGCATTTGAATAATGCATGACTAAAGTCACCTTTGAATAGAAGAAGGCTGATTTACACTCATTTAGCAGAAGCTCATTTATACAAAGGTGTGGGATAATAGCTGTACTCCCCCTTGTGGTGAGGTATTGACATAGCAACTAAATTCAACAGTCGCCTCATCCGAGGAGCAGCGTCTACAAAAATCACTCTTACAACTAGACCCGAAATTTCCACTTCTTGTTTTGTTTATGTGTAAAACAAAGTTATTACTGCAGCACAGCTAGCTGCTAACAGAGTCTAGAATAGACATGACAAGGATTGCAAAGAGAGAGTTTTAATTTCTTCACAAGCTCTAAAGCTTGTTATTTGAGAAATGTGTAGATATGTAAATTGTAGTCACATTTAATTTAACTTCTATGGGTCTCCAGAAATGATGATTGAAAAAAAGCACAATACATAAAATGTTTTAAAATTATTAATGAATTCTGTGTGGGATGCAAAATACACTTTATGCGCAGAACCAGCCCAGTTTCATCTTAGTAGCAACTTTCTGATTTTAATCTTCTGAGATCAAAAGTCAGAATTTTTTTTTTCCTGTGGCCCCAGTCATCTTCCATACTATGTAACACAGGTGTCACAAAGTAATGTTAAATTAATGGGGGTTTTTTTTATTCAGAATATTATGAAAAACGTAACTCTTTATTTTACAGAAAGACAGTCAGCCTCTTGATACAAGAAAGTGAACTGACGTTCATCAATTAATTGTTAGTTGACCGACAAGATCAGACAACTTTAGATTAAGTCATTAATCGAATCCTTGAATCCCTGATGTGCAACTAATCATTTTACAACATTTCCACTCATGTTACTTTAAGTTTCTGCCTTCTTTCGGCGCGGCTACCATGAGGCTCTGATGCTGTTGTCCCAACAGATGTGGACAGCTTTACGATGGCAACACAAGTCCAAACAGTTGTCTAGGTGAACACGAAGGTATTTATACTCCTCCACCACCTTTACTTCTTCTCCCATGATGGAAGTAATGTTAGACCTGATAGTTCCTCTCAAAATCTATTGTCATCTCCATTTTCTTCACATTCAAGACGAGACGACTGAGTGCCTCTCTGCACTCAGCCTCTGACAACACCTAACAACTTCAGAGGCATCTGAGTATTTCTGTAGATGGCAGGGCTCTGACTTATGCTGGAGTAGACAGAGTGAAAGGTAATAGTGAGAGTACAGTTCCCTGTGGTACTCCAGCGTTGCTAAACACCTGGCAACACACATGACCCATCAATCTCACAAACTCTGGTCCGTTTGTCAGGTAGTGATGGATCCAGGCCTCCGCCTGTGTCTTCTCAAGTTTTTGACAAAAGAGATAAGTCTGAATTGTGTTAAATGCACAGGGTAAGTCAAAGAACATGATCCTCATAGTGTTGCTAGCTTTGTCCGGATGACAGTTGGTTTGTTGAAGCAGGTGTATGATGGCGTCTTCAACTCCAACTCCACAGCAGTAAAGCAAACTGCAGGAGGTTCTGACATGACTGCAGGAGGGCCAACAGGAGTCTCTCCAGGGCCTTAATGATGCGGGATGTCAGGGCAACAGGTGTTTACTCATTAAGGACTGATGGGTGAGTTTTCGTAGGCACAAGGCAACTGTGAAAAATATCAGCAAAAAATTCTTCCTTCTTCACACCATTCAATAGCAGAGTAAACAATTGTCCAAAAACGTAATGGCTCTGGCAGAAAACGAGGAATCAGTCTTTAAAAAAGAGAGAAGTTACCAGAATTTAAGGAACAGATCTTCTCCAACAGAGCAGTGCCACTCTAGAACATATAATCTTATGTTATCTTTTTATTGAATTATTTTTGTATGAGGTTTCTGGGTTTCCTTTTGTTAAACTAAAAGGCTTTTTATAGTTAATGATGCACAGGTGCACCCTGCTGCATCAACAAAAATGACATTGTAGCTTTCTCAATTGCAACTGAGTCAAATAGCATGTCAGTGACAACTGGGATTGTAGGTAACAAGTGTCTTAAAGGGACAGTATTATGATTTCTTTAGGCACATAGTGCCCTTCTATAGAACAATCAAGTAAATATGCCACCTTCAGTTGTTATAGAAATCTTTTATATCAAATATAACTGATAGGAAGTTTGACTTTGTAATATGATGCTTGAAATTGGGTCTCTGCCTCTTTAACAACTTCAACTCTTTCTGATACTGCACCTCCAGGAAGTCATCACAACTTCACTCCTTTATTAACGATTTTACCAGCAATACACTGAGAAGTTGTGTGTATACTGAGCTCAGTGGATGTGCAGCTATTCCAGGTGTTTGCATGTTACTACTGGCTAGTCTGAAGGAACTGAGTGGAGAAGGGCTGCTCAGTGAGGCGGAAGCTCTGAAGCTTGGAAACTGCAGCTCCGAGGAGGAGCTGTGCCACAAAGGCGGTGCCAAGTCCAACCAGGCATTTTGCACAGCTGAATGGTTGCCATGGGACCTACAACAACCTATTTTTGTTGAGGCAACAACATTATAACATGATGTAAAACTCAAAAAAGTTGATTTTACACAAAATTGCTTCTTTAAATTAAACAGGATAATAACAATGAGGGGTTTTGTTTGCATCAAGTAAATAGCTTGTATTTGTACAGCACATTATCAAGTCAGATAAAATGCTGACTTGGATTTTACACTACATTCCGCCATTGACCCATTCACACACCGGTAGCTATTTTATAGCCACAGCTAGGATGACAGAAGCCAGGCTGTCACACAATCAGCGCCACAGAACCCTCTCACCAACACAAGTGGGAAACATGGGTGAAATGTCTCGCCCAAAGACACAACTACATGGACAAGCAGGGGAAGGAACCAGCAACCCACCGGTTACCTCCTGAAGCAAACACTGCAAAGACATCAACACATTTCTTCCACCCTATTTCCTTGTTGTTGTTTTTTCTTAAATAGTCACAATTTTGTTTTTTTAGAAAAAAATAATGAAACTATTATAAAGACGTTACTGTGAAAGGCCTAATTTCGCCTCATTCTGTGAACTCAGCTCTTTCCTTAAGTGATTTATGATTCTTTTCTAGTTGAATACTCTGCAGCCATGTATCATGGTTTCCAGTATATAAGCGGATACTTTGCAGTGCAAATGAGAGAGACAGCTAGTTGTAATATATGCTTTTTAAAATAATGTTGATTAATGAAATCCTTATCATTGCAGAAGGCCTATAATTCAGTGTTTCCCCTTGCTGTTCTTTTCTTGGCCAGGTGAAGATCCAGGACAGATTGAAACGGTGTACATGAATAAATTCTCTCAATGTGAGGAATCTAAGTCTGCTTTTGTCCATTGGTAAGAACATTTGAAGGTCTGCAACGTCAATTGTTGATGTGACTCCTGATTACATACATGACAAAATCTTCACTGTTGTGCAGCTTGCTGATACAAAAAGGTAGTTTTTCTTGCCACACAATGTTTCACTTAATATAAATAAAAGTTATGGCTGCACAGTGGTGCAGTTGGTAGAGCTGTTGTCTTGCAGCAAGAAGGTTCTGGATTCGATTCCCGGCCCGGGGTCTTTCTGCATGGAGTTTGCATGTTCTCCCTAGGCATGCATGGGTTCTTTCCGGGTACTCCGGCTTCCTCCCACAGTCCAAAAACATGACTGTCAGGTTAAATGGTCTCTCTAAATTCTCCCTGGGTATGTGAGTGTGTGTGCATGGTTGTTTGTCTTGTCTGTCTCTGTGTTGTCCTGTGACAGACTGGCGACCTGTCCAGGGTGACCCCGCCCCTCGCCAGAAACGATAGCTGGAGATAGGCACCAGCACCTCCTGACCCTACTAAGGGACAAGGGTGTACAGAAAATGGATGGATGGATGTATAAATAAAAGTTAAACAATTTGAGCGTTAAATATTCACAACCCAGCTATTCTGGCAGCCAGAAACTCCAAACAATATACTTTTTTAACTTGTTGTTTATGTTACCTGTCTCACCTCTTCTCCAGTCACCGACAGCACGCTGCGGCTCTTCTTCATTCTGATTGGCTCGTTCTGGGCCCCAGGGCGGAGCGTTCCGGAACCCAGGCAGCAGAGCAGGTGGAGAGCCAGGACCGGAGAGATCAGAGGTCACCGCAAAGCTCGAACCGGGGTCAGACCGGGTCAAAACCGGCCCCCATTGGAGCTGAGTCAGCCCAGCTAACAGCAGCGCCTGCACTGTCTCCACAGCCCAACTCTTTAGATGGATCAAATCAGGCTTATTTCTGCTGTCAAATAGTAAAGGGGCATCTATCTACCCCTCTGAGGCTCCAAGGTGTAAGAAATGTGGGCTTTTTTCCCCAAAGCCAAAATCAGAGGCAAAGGAATTAAAAACAATTGTCATCCCGTTAGATGAGCCTGTGGGACATCCAGATAAAAATCACAGACGACGCCACTAGAGGTACCATCATCTCCTCAAATTCTTCTCGTCACTTATCCGGCTTGAAGAGTGGATCACATGATGGCTGTAGTAAGTGAATCCTGCCAGCCAGTCATTTTCCAAACCATCCGGAATCCAGGAAAACTCAGGTTGGTGTTCCGTAATGGGACCGGTCTCTTGGATCCAATCTAGGCTGGGCAAGTCTCTCTGGATGTTGCTGCCTCATCTGGGACATCAAATTCCAAACTCCTGATTTGATTTGACGAAAGACATCCTTGAGTCTTCCCCTTAGGAACAGTGACACAAAACAGAAAATAGGAGTTAGCATGCAAACAGAGCTAATAAACAGGTTTTATCTTCATGTTTTTATTAATCAATAGTATAGCAGCTCTTCTGCTTTCATACAGTGAAATATTTTCTATAATATACAAGATAAAGTTTCTCGCCACTCAACTCGTACAGTATCAAGATTTAGTCTACTGGTGGAGTGTATTTGTCAAATTAAAGTGTTTGAAGGAAAGGCAGCAGGAAGTCCTTTGTTTTCCTTCAACCTCTTTACAAGATATTTTTCAGTTTCTCATATGGATCAGTTCTAAAGTCCTTACACTGATGCTCAGAAAACAGACTTTAAAATACTTATATCAGTTTATAAATTACTGTACAGCTTAGTACCAAAATATATTAAAGATCTGCTAATGTTTTGACAAAATGTAATGGCTATTGCTTGTTCCGTAATTTTTTTTAATGATGTAAAGCACTTTTAACAACTTTGGTGCTGAAATATGCCACATAATCTTAACTTGATCAAATGTTTTCTTGTAAATTGGTTTCATTACATGTCCAAATTTGGGCTTTATTATTTTTTCAACCTCTTGTCTCGCACAATATCTTAATGGAAAAAGGCAGGAAGTCCAATTGCATTCACCTCAAGTACTTGGGATTATGAAAAAATATTAGGATTTTTCCACTAGGCTGCTGGCCATATTCTGAATAATCTGTGGACATTTTCATTTCTGCACTAAATTTTACAGAAACGCTGCGGATTTGCTGGGTGAAAGGAGCTGCATTTCCATCACAAATGTGTGAAAAACTATATTTTCTAATGTCCAAAAATACACAATTTAATTTGTTCACACCACAAGTCATTAAAAAACATACTGCGCCATCATCCTCCTACCACTTCCTGTTTTCTTCTTTGTGGTTTGCGCCAGTGGCAACATCTGATTGTTGATTATGTGCAAAAAAGTGTCTCCATTGCACTTATATGAAACATATTTTGATACGACCAATAAAACCACCTCAGCTTAGCGCTCAGAGTTGTTTTTTCCAAATAGTCGCGTTTCCATTAAGCACATGTTTTTCTGAAATGCCAAATTGCAATGATACCGCTGCTGCGTTGCCATTAAAAATGTGTCCAAAACTTTGTCAATATTCGCTAATGTTGAAAAAAAAACACAATTTCGCGATTGCGGTGTTAACATTAAATTTAAAAAACGCTATTAAAATTACACGTGAATAAGTTTGTTCAAGAAATGTTTTAAAACACGCTGCGCTATCCTCCAACTGCCACTTCCTGTCGTCCTTGTCTTCTTCGTGGTTTACGCCAATAGCAACATCCGGTTGTTAATAGCGAGCGAAAAAAGTTTTTCCAAAGCAGTTTCGCGAAATAAATCAATTTCTATACAACCGATAAAACACCTCACCTAGCACCATTTTTTAAAATAAAATTAAAAAAATTTCTTGTCTGTAGTGGAATTGTCAGAAATGTGTGGCTAATTCTAAGGAGATACTGCAACACCAGAGTTCTCTGATGTTATATAATTACTCCGAGCAATCCGCGTTGACCTAATTCCATTGGACGGGACAGATTCAGCATATCACGGTGCTTCCGATAAAAGACAATAGTGGTGAAAACGACTTTTACCAGGGTCACAGAGAACACACCCTCCCGGTAAAAAATAAAATAAAATAAGGGAGTGGATTTGGGGGAATAAAGAGGGGGAACCTTCACAGTAGAGTCAGCGGAGATGCACAGAGCGATAACAGGTCTGAGGAGAAATCAACAAATGCATAGTGACACAGTGACATATATATGGACAGACAACAAGGAAAACGAGCACATACTGGCATGCACACACTTCCATCTCCAGCAGCTTATAAAACCAAGCAGCGCTGCATCAACATGCATCTCGAACAACCTGCTGTTCTGTTACCAAACGCTCAAACGTAAATGAGGAATAAATAAATAAATAAAACCCGACCGTGCATACATGAGGGGGGCTGTCCTGCTTTCATGTCTGCACACATACAGCAACAACAAGAGGTGTGTGTGTGGTTGGGGGGGGGAGGGGGGGGTACGCGTGTGTGTATGTCAGAAAGCCACACGTGCACACATACAACCCCACAAACGCGCAGGATGCAAGAATCATGATAATGGGGGAGGAGGGGGGGGGGGGGACACTCACCTTGATAGCCTGAAGATCAATGGGAAGAAGGGCTGGGCCTTGTCTTGCTTTCACTTGTCTCCTTCCGTCTCTGTCTCCCGTTCGTCCGTCTGTCTGTCTGCAGACATTGCAGTGTATCACCACAGAGAAAGAGAGAGATAGAAAGGTAGAGACAGAGAGAGAGAAAGAGAAAAACCCACTCTCCGTTCTCATGAATATCCGCGGCTTCACCAGCTTCCCTCCTCCCTCCCGATCTCTCCTCACTCTCCCCCTGCCACAGTGGTCTCCCCCAGCCGCCCACCCTCCCACCACCGGCTCCATGGAGAAGCCCATCCACCCTCCACAGTGTTGTCCATTAATCCCACACAACAGTCTCCGCTCCTCCTCTCTCCATCGTTATACCCCGCTGTTTCCCTTGTTTTTTTCCCCCTTTTTCTTTTAAAAGGCAGAGCATGTTTTTCTTTTTATCAGCAGCCGTCCTGCCTGAATAACCAGTCACCTTCCGTCACACTCACACAAAGAGCAGGTTTTTATTGACACGCTGCACATATAGAAAAGAAGAAGAAAAACAAGCATCCATGTCTCCTATTCTGTCCTGTTTCTGTGTCCTTTCAGAGCCACTCAAGGACATGCGGTGAAACACCAACTTACAGGAATCACTGTCTTCCTTTTGTTGAACCATTTTGGAGGAAATATGGATGTGGAATTTAAGGTGTGAGATGAAATTACAGAACAGGAGGATTTAAGCTTAAATGCTCGCAGCTACCCAATAACAAGTCCTTTATTTCTGCATGTGAATTAGGGGTGGGGGTTTATTGTATTATTTATCATTTGTCGTGGCCAATTTTTTAAATCATGGTAAGAATTTTGACTTCTTTGTCACGATAAATGCCAATTAATAATGTTTAGTTAAAAAAAACTGATCTCTACTTTTGGGATTATTAGTTTTGCTATTGTCTGCACAGTTTGATAAAAACATCAATAAATAAATAACAATACATTTGAAAATTGCAAAACAAATCACAATTCTTTATGTGTCTCACTAAAGAAGCACATTTCTAATGGGACAGTTGTTCAAGAGGAGTATTTGTACTTGTGGGACTGTGATTGCTGTGACACACCGTCACAGTCAACCCTGAAATAAGTCGTTCTCATCTATTGGATATCGCAATAGTACCGCATAAATATCGCGATAAAGCTTTATGTCCACCCCTAATGTGAATTTCAACTTCCCATCTTTTATTGCCATACCGTAAGAGAATATTGCAATAACAAACACTTCTATATTTTAATGGTAAAGTAAATGCAGCGTGAATCAGAATCAAGAATCATATAGCTGGACTTTAAAAAGTTTTTGTTTATTTTGAACAAATCAATAAAAAAATATATTAAAAAAACAAGAATATACCTAATCAATGTTCAAACAATGTTTTGCAACACAAGCCTGAGTCATTTTAGCTATTGGTCTGTAAAGGAGTGATAACTTTATTCTTTTTTTTAATTCACATCCTTTTCTGTTATTCTTCAAGATTTTCCTTATATTCAACTGAATCAATCATCTAACAATATCCCATATTATTTCGCCGAATCTTTATGTCCATCTTCCACACAATTATTTAGAAATATATGTTTGCACCTTTTATTGAACATACTTGCACATTGCTTCAGTCATAAAGCAGTGACTAAATGTTTTGTCACTTTACACTTCATGGCATTTTACAGGGAACAGACAAAAAACATAGTGGGACTGGGACATCATGGTGAAGTGGCTTAAGTGGGAGAATGTGTTTAACACCACAAATTTATCCTCTATGATGCAGTGGAAAGAAAAAAAAAAGTGCTAAAGAATCCTGTATACAAGTAACTAGGGGAGAGCTATTGTGTTCACTACTAACCTGTTTCTAATTTAAAATCAAACATCATCATTTAAATAAGTCCTTATTTCATGCGATCAAATATAAATTCATCGTCATCGACGTGATTTTCCAAGGTAGATTCAAATAGTTGAGGTTCCAGAGTGGAAATATCAGCCTGGACATATTTCTATTATGAAGATCTGAAGGCTTGTTTTCTGTGATGAAAACTCCATCGCAGATGGGAAACCTGAACATGGACATATACGGTCCCTCAGGGTCTCAAGATGCAAACACGTATTGCCACGTATTAATGAAAAGAAGGAGACAACCCACCTTATAATGCACGTAATGTTTTTAATTCAATAATCTGATAGAGCAGAACAATCGATACTTGTCCAAATTTCTAAATCTACATTAACCTTTGTAATACTGAACATGGTAATAAGGCTATAATCTATCTACAGTTGCTTTAATAAAAAACACTTATTTGACATTACACACATACGTTCTGATGTGTACATTGAAAATGCCACATGCCTTCAGAAAAGTACAGAATAAATGAAATATGAACAAGAAACAGAATATGTTGCAAATAATTTTAAGTGCTGTGAATGCAACATGAAACTGTTAAGTTCTTACATAAATTAGATTTTTGATAAAAATAATACTGAGATATAACACAATAATCAAAGTTACAGTTTTGTTGTATAGCGTGTAACTTCCTCGTCTTTTAGACACGCTAAAAATATAGACAGCTACTTAACGATGACGGAGTTCGGGTTTTTATTTTCTAATCTTCTTCCTCCTGTAAGTCAGGCACCCACAAGCCTGAGTCGATGCATCTCTGCAGGTGGTTCCTTCCCTCCTGTTGAACAAGGCCAACAATTACAGAGGGAAACTGTTCAGTTGATGAAAATAATTATTTCTTAAAGAGATGCCAGCTCACCTCGGGGTTCAGCTTGTTCATCACATCTTGCAGCATCTCTGTGTTTTTCTCATCAAAACTCCTCTGCATTTCCTGCAAGACACGAGACGTCAAAGTAAATAACTGATCAACATAAAGCTGATTTTTCATCTAATCAATTAGGCTTATTTTATATAATATTGGAAACACACTAAAGGTGCAAATAAACACAATTACATTTTTTTTTAATGAAGTGAACGTCTGATCCTTTGCAGCAAAGGATTCTTCTGCAGTTAAAATCCTTCTAACGTCAACATGTGAAAAGCTCAGCCTCTTGACTTTTTGATACAGTGTAGGGACCTTTTTTTATTAACCAATTAATAACTGGATAGCAAAAAGTGCTATGTAGGATTTTATTATTATTATTATTTTTGTAAAGATATTAAACCAGGTGAAGCTAAAACCACGCTACTTGAGAAGTTTCCGGTAGGACAAAATTATACAAGTTTTTTCATTTTTATCTTAAATGCAAAATGTATGTATTTTTTGTACAGTTTTGTCTTACAGCTCCGATTATGTTCTTTCATCAAATGGCCTTTTTAAGTTTGTATCCTCCAGTTAATGATTAATCAATCACTGAATTAGTTGACAATTATTTCAGCAACTGATTAATCAGGATGGACCCGATTAATCAGTCATTCAATTAGTTGGTGATTATTTCGTTAATTGATTAATCAGGATAAATCTGATTAATCATTTAGTCCCTAACTGAAATTCATCAGGTATTGGTGATTTCGCCAGTCCTTGTGCATCGTTGTGAAGTCTGCACGCCTCTATACGACTTACCTTAGGCAGAGACTTGTAGACCTCTAGCGGGTCTAACCCCCCAGGACCCAGTCTCTTCCGCCTCTCCTCCTCCTCCAGCTCCTTCATAGTGCCCTCCATCTGAGCCTGTGCGCACCTGCGGACCCGCTCCTTCAGCAGGTCCAGCTCTCGATCAAAAGCATTCTGGTACGGTTCAGTTGCAGTCTGACGAGAACATACAACAGCAGGATAAAGACACCCACCCAAACAATCCTTAAACCTTTTCCCTTAGCTACGTCTTACACCGCAAAGACTAACCTTGATGTTTGAGAAGAACTGTCTGAAGCAGCCTCTCGGGTCGGCGTTCAGAGTCCGAGCTAAATCCAAGATGAACTGCATGACGATGGCTTGGTGTGCAACCTGCTCCATGAGGGCATGCTTCTGCAAGGACGTGCATCACTCAGCGAGGCTCCACCGTGATGTTTATTAAACTCTTTCGACGGCACTCACCTCATCTATCTCGAAGTCAATACAGAGGACGACGAGATAATTAGCGCTCTCTTCACACACCAGATGTGGGTTGTCTGACAGGTACTTCTGGCTGTCGTCCCAACGCCGCAGCATACCTGGTACACCGCATAAACCAAGCGTCAACATGGCAACTTCAATGTCCTTTTGCAAAAAAAGCTCAAGCTCAGCCGTACGGAGTGAAGAACATCTGTCTTCAGTTTTCAAGTCATGTCATTTATTCTCTGCTGGATATAGGTCTGGACTTTTAACAGATCAATGTACTTTGCTCTAAAACTTTCTGTTGTAGCTCTGGCTGTAGGTTTACGGGCCAATGTCCTGCTGAAAGCAGTAGTCCAAACACCTTTGCAATCTTTAACAGGTTTGAATAGGAAGTTAGTGTTCCCTGCATGACAATTTTATTTTCTACTCCACCAAAGTTGCCCTTTGCCACTAGTTCAGCGTCTTTGAGTGTCACTTTATGAAAGTCATAATAAAATCAATTATAGAATTGTCAGAAGGAAATATTGCATTAAAGCAGAACAGGTTATCCACTGTTGCTATCTGAAATTTCCTTTATAGAGAAGAGGTAAACAAAATATAGGAGGCCAATGAATATTTCAGAAATCGATTAATCAGGATGGTTCAGATTAATCAATCACGGAATTAGTTTAAGATTGTTTCAGAAATGGAATATATGTGTTGACATGAGACATCAGCAATGGCATAAAACAGGAAATTAAAAAAACATTTTAAAAAACTGTTTTTTTTTTTTTACTTTTTCATTGGCAAGAAAAATAAAATGGTTCACACACAAAGATCTGAACAGGAAGAGAGTGGAAACGACAAACTACAAAGAAATCCTACCAAAGTGTTTGATTTCCTTGGCATTCTTCTCCACAAAGGTCTTGTGCTTCTCTACCTTTTCCTGTTGTGTTTCTTTTTTAATTTCAGGTTCAATGTTGAAAACACTCTACAAAAAAAAAAAGAAGAAAAGAAAAGAAGAAAAACGAGATAAAGTCAAGGATGGATTCTGACAAATCAACAACCACTGTATTCACAACAAGAAACTATCAAGTTCATCCAATCATTTTTGGAAAACATCAAAATGCTCAATTGACTGGAATAAAAATTGCAGCAAGGACGTGACGGACTATCCAGGGAAAACAAATCGATTCAATCGCAGTTGCTAGTTGCTCCTGCAGAGAGATCAGAATCAATTCAAAATGCTTCTACATTGATTTTAAAATATACGTAAGTTGATTGTCTTTGTCGCCAATGTTTGTGAGTAAACTGCATATAATGTTATGGGTCCACTTAGACACCATAGAAGGCCGTCTCACCCACCATATATATTTTGAGCAATATTTAGTTTTTTTAGGAAAAAAATCAGAAATTAAGTTAACTTAATAGTGATAACTTAAGTTACAGAAACGTATACAATTGTTTTATATATATATATAATGTGCTTTCCAGGAACATAGTGCCATTTTATAGCATAATCAAGAAACTATGTCACCTTCAGTTGTTATAAAAATGCTACAAATATCAAATATGACTTAAAAGAAATTTTACTTCCTAATTTATCCATCCATCCATTTTCCTGCACCCTTTTTCCCTTACTGGGGTCGGGAGGGTTGCTGGTGCCTATCTCCAGCTATCGTTTCGGGCGAGAGGCGGGGTCACCCTGGACAGGTCGCCAGTCTGTCGCAGGGCAACACAGAGACACACAGGACAAACAAACATGCACACACACACTCACACCTAGGGACAATTTAGAGAGGTCAATTAACCTGACAATCATGTTTTTGGACTGTGGGAGGAAGCCGGAGTACCCGGAGAGAACCCACGCATGCACAGGGAGAACATGCAAACTCCATGCAGAAAGACCAGGGCCAGGAATCGAACCCAGAACCTTCTTGCTGCAAGGCAACAGCTCTACCAGCTGCACCACTGTGCTCTATTAATCCTCTAGCAATGTTTTTACCGGCGTTCTGAAAGAAACATCGCAGGGAGTGCTGCTCTGTAATGTGGAAGCTTGTTTTTGATGAGGGAATAACATTAAAGCTCAAAAAAGTAAATTTTAGATAATAGTAAAGAAAAAAAATACAGCTATAATAAAATTTATATTTTAATCAAAAGTAGTTTTAAAGCCCCAAAATGGTTTTCACCACTTTCTGACATGTCAGCCTCAGAACAGCAATAAATGAATTCATGTATCCCCTTTAAAATCTGTGTGGAATAAACAAACTGCAGGTGATGGGATCCTTTCCCCTTCCTCACCTTGCTAAAACCTTCTCTGCAGATGGTGTCCACGTTCCAGGGTAGTTTCTTCTCATCACGCCGATGTTCCTCCAGGAGTCCCAGAAAGAACTTTTCATCCTTCTCAAGTTTCTTTACCTCAGCCTGGACTTTCTTCAGCTTGGCCTCTCGTTCCTCATCTTCCTCTTCCCGCTTCGTCTGCTCTTCCAGGTATCCGAGTCGCCTCCGGGCTTCCCGAAGCAGCCTCCGGCATTCCGCACAGCTGCTTTCCAGAACTTCACCCCTCTGCTGAAATGTGGCCATCTTGTCCAGCCTGGCCTTTGGCACACACAGATGGAAGAGAGACATGTGAAAAAGTGGAAATATAGAGGTGATACAATATAGTTAGAGAAAGCCAAAATGGAACATATGAACATAAAGCTAGAAGACAATGTGAAGAATTACAAATGGTAGATTTTATTCAAAATAGAACTAAGAAAAATACAAGATTTCAGCAAAATCTAGGCAAACATAATGAGAAAATACAGAAATTGTAAGGTATTTAACTCTACATTTATGAAGAAAACTTAAAATTTACAAATTTAAATTATCCACAGTTCCATGTACAGATCAAACTTTTACTAGTGTCTGGACTTTCCCAAATGTAGGAAAGTTTTTAAGATTCTACAAACATCAAATGCTCCAAAACTGGAGGAACAACAAAGACGGGGAACGTCAGGGGAATACTAGAGGTGAGGTATGCTTTCTCTTTCACTTACCTAATCATGTGACAACAAGATAACATCAACAGCTTAAGCTCAATAAGAGCTGACGAAAGAAGCATGATCACTATTGCTGCTATTCTCAACCATACAGTCATAAATGAGTTTTCCATGTATTTCATAGCTTCTATGCAGTTTTCAGGTTTTAATCTGTATTTTTCCAGATTTAACTTTCATGAGCTCCTCATTTTTAGCAGTCAATTTAAAATCTAAAATTCTACATATTTGTGCAAAGTCTCTCTAAGAAAGAAAGAAAGGAAAAATCAATCCATTTGCAATTCAGATTTTACATGGTGCTGGAACATTGCAAGGCTAATCTAAACTTCTGACAAGGCCTGGCAAAGAGATCAATTTAGCTGAGAGCTCCACAAAAAGGTTTAGTAATCTATAAAACTTGCTGTTATTCTTAGGCTCAAATGTTAAGCTTTATGCATGACGTCAAACACACCTTTTCTAAACCGAATCTTCTTTAAGTTGTTTGCTAAGAAAGCACTCATGGAAATAATAATAATACATTTTACTTGTATAGCGCTTTACAACTAGCAAGTAGTTACAAGCAGAAAACTAAGTACAGCAAACAAAATCATAAAGGGAGAACATATATATATATATATATATATATATAGCATGTTTTAAAAAAATAAGAGAGAAAACTTTGGCCACTAAAAACCACATTGTTTCAAGCCTAGATCAGCTCTGTTTGGCTGAGAATAATTCAAATTTGGAGACATATTGATTAACTAATAGTTGTATCAATTTCTATCTTATTGTGGGGGATAATGCTGGAAAAGCTCTATTTCATAGTACTAGTAATGCATCTATATTTTTCTTTAATTTGTTAAAAATTTCCATAGCATTTTAAAAAAAAATAAACGCAATTGATGGCTGTTTTTGTAGACGTTTTATTTCTTTTTTCTCAACATTTAAACCCTTTTACGTGATATTAAGCAGTGGTCCTAACGAAAGGTGTTTAGCTTAATCTAAACGGCTTACTGATCTCTGCGCAACACCTGTTCACCAAACACGAGCGACTCTTCCTGTGCTACGTGTAACGTCTAGTAAAAACTAACCAGTACCGGGACTCCAAACTTCACAGCTAGAACAACTGTCTCTGCTGACCCGGTGTCTCATTCTGAACAAACTCGGCGTGTCCACGAACGGACTGGTGACGTCCTCGTCGTCGGAGACGTAGATGTGGTCCCACACGCCGTAGTCGATGCTCATCTTTAACCTTTCTGACTATAAACTCTGGGTGACGGAGACACAAAACCGCTAGCGCAGTAAAACAGGCTCGTTCACCTGAACAGATAGAGCAGAAACAGCCTAATCCGTTTACGCGCGCGCGCACGTAGTCGGTTAAGTCCGGCGAACACATCAAAGCACTTCAACGGAATCCCATTTAAAGTAACCACCGCGAGGGTCTTCTTCTTCTTCTTCTTCTTCTTCTTCATATTTAAAGTGGACCACAACAATAACAGTTCAAGGTGCATAACGCCACCTAGGTTAGATGTATGGCGAAATCTAATCCTTATCCACTTGAAGCTTAATGAAATAGAAATAAATCCAATATAACAAGTATAACTTTATTAAGTGATTGTTTTAATTTTTAATACATATTCATAATGTATTAAGATGATTCATGAAATGTATTTAGGGTCCCTGTAAAATATAATGACATTTTTTGGCAGATTTTAGTTGATTTCTAAGGATTTAAGACTGGTCATTTTATTAAATGATACTCATCTGATAAATATATATTAATATACTCATGCACCATTACAGATTTATCCACTTATACAACTTGTATCTAAAGTCCAGTGGTTACTTATTTTACATTAAAGCTATAACAGGCTGCATATGTCAATTATTACTGTTAATTATGTTATATCAATCTTTTTTGTATGAATGAAAACAATAAATGGACTAAAAACCCTGAGGCTAATGAATGCTTAACAATCAGCTTAATGTAATTTGCACACTTCTGCTTTAAAACTGCAAAAATACTAGTAGATATACACTTTGCTCAACTCTGGGGGGCGCTATTCCCCTCTGACACGACAAGTAAGAAGCGTTGACTTATTTTTTTCAAAACAAATTCAAGTAAAATTCAGGTTTTGCAAACAACTTAAAGGACAAAGTAGACAAACTGTAATTACAGCAACAAATGTAAATGCAGCTAATTGTTTTTCACCACGTATGGAAGAATATAAATTTTTTCACATTGTGAAGTGCCTCTACTTTCTGTGTTATCCATACAAGGAGCTGATAGCACAGTAAAATATGGATGTTTTTACAAATTTACAGAGAATTTCTGTCATATTTAAGCTTTTACACAACAAATTGTAATTTTATGTAATAAACATGTAACTTAGATTTCAATTACAATAAATATTTTTGCACTTCCTCCTTTATTTTTTAGGATATTTATTTTCATGCTAATGTGTTTGAGATCATTCTTTTTTAGAGCTTTATGTAAGCCTTAAAATTCAAATGAACAGACACTTTGTTTAACTGCAATAGAGGAAAATTTTCTACTATCATTTTTATGTTAAATTTGTGGCAACGAGAAGCTGACATTAATTAGTTTCACCTGGTTTTACACATTAGCTTAAACTTCTCTCTCATTCCACATTTTGACTTTTAAATTGTTTTAAATATTGAACTTTTTCTTTCCTTTCTTACAATGAAAAATGTGATGTTTTTTATTATTTACTTTTAAGTTACTTGGATGTAACTATGTGTTAATTGTTGCACTGTGTGACTTCAGTCTCATTATTGTTGTGTAACGTTTTGGTCTTGTTGGAGTTTAAAGTTCTCTAGAACTAAATCATGAATAGTCACTCCAGAGCTGCAGAGTTTAGATTCTGCATGTTCATTTCTGGTGTAAAATAGACAAAAACTGAATAAATAAATTACTTCTGGTCTTCTTCTTCATGTGATTTAAATCTCATGTCACATTTTTAGACTCACTTCAGGGAAAATATCAACTGAACAAACTGAACCAGGCATGTAAAGACGACCAGTCAGGAAATGTTTCTTTTTCATTCATTTATTGATTTATTTTTCCTTTCTGAGGCAGAGAAAGCTCCATTAGGGAGGTCAAAATCAGATGACAAAAAACAAAACTATTTATTTATCCTAATTCTACAAACCTGTGGAACAAACTCATGAAGATACAACTATAAAATTATATCTCAGAGGAAATTTGATGAAAATTTCACTTCATGACAATTTATGGTTTTTGCTCAAGCCCAATTGTTTTGCTTATCCACTCCATGTATTCACACACATCCATGATTGCAGTTGGGCTCCAACATGCGTAGTCTATTCCACCTGCAACAATCACACCATAAAGCTTCTTGTTGAAGATCACACCTCCACCAGAGTCGCCCTGTAGATACATTTATATCAGTATATTTATTCATGTTGTAAAACAGAAAACTCTTCCAAAAAATGTAGAGAGAAAAAAAGAAACTAACTTACATGACATGTATCCTTGTTTGCTGCTTCAGCACGGAATACATAACCATATCTCGGATCATACTTGGAAAGAGCAACAATTCTCATGTTGACACATTGAAGATGTGGTGGAATCGGAGCCTTTGGTACTGTAGAGAAACATGACAATCATAAACGTGTTCTTCACTCGACCTTCTCTGTACAGATAGAAACAATAACTACAATATTTGTCTCACATCGCCGATTATTGGGGCCGGTTGTCGTTGCTCCCTCTCCTGCCAGCTGAACCGTAGCGAAACTGAAACACAATTGGGATAAATGTCAAAAATGATGGCAATGTAGAAAATGAATCATTAGGAGGAGCAATGAAAGAACAGAAAATAAATCCATGAAAGACTTCATACTCTGACATGGGAGTGTCCACCTCCAGTCCTCAGTGACGGTGTCCTGCGTCCTTTAAATGTGTCTTTGGTCCAACACACCTGAGCTGAACAGGTTCTGGTTCTGCTGGTGGCCTGATTACCTGACTCAGGTGTGCTGAAGCAGAGACAGCAGGACTGGAGGAGTGGAGACAGAAAATCGGAACCTTTTTGATCAGAGAGAAACTTACAACAGAGGACGATTATTGCATCTTGGTAGCGGAGCAGGAGGGATATTTCTAACTGGTCTCTGAAGCTTCAGCAACATGATCTCATGCTCCCAGCGTCGCTTAACATAAACCACAGGACTGTGTTGGAGTATCTGTTTCTCCTGCTTAGCAGTCCGTGGATGAACTCCTAACGTTGCTGTGGTGGTCCTGCAGAACAGATTAGATTATAATGAACACAAAGAAAACCTGATCATCTGCAGATAAAACTGTCTTTATGTCTCTTTCTTACCACCCTGGCTCCCATTCCCAGCAGTGAGTTGAGGTCAGGATCCACTCAGGGTGGATCAGAGATCCTCCACACAGGCTCTTATGAGTGCCATTGGTGCTCTGCAGCCGAACATGATAAAGACGCTCATTGTCATCGCAGTTTTGACCTCTAATGATTCTCTTCTGCAGTGAAACATCTGAGTTCACAGAAACACCTGGAGAAGAAAAAGGAGGACTTTACTCAGAAATCAGGTGCAAACTTGGCTGCTGGAACAGAAAAAAGATGAAAAATTAAAGATTAAAAATCATCTCAATTTATATGCAATGGTGTTTCAGTCTGAAACAGAATCGGAAGGAAGTTTGAGAGTCACCGAGAGCAGCAGCCTCCCTGGAACCAGTAGAAGTCTACCCAGTGTCTCCAGTGTGTCCGACTCACCCAGCCCCAGCAGCAGCAGCAGAACCTTCAGCAGAGCCATTGCTGGTCCAGCTTCCTGTGAATTCCTGCAGTCCTGCAACAGCTTTTAAAATGTTTTCACAACTTCCTGCTGGACAGGAAGCCACCAATCACAGGACGGACACTGATCTATCCAATCACAGGACAGACAGTGATTTGTGTTGTCATCTGCATACAGAGGAACTTTAAGAACTCCTCGTTCTAAAGAAACTTGAAAAAAGTCCTTGTTCCATTGACAGATTATTTCACTAATAATAACTGATGTGATACTTTTTATTAAAGACATAAACCTCTTTCATCACCGATATATTTTGCTTTTAGTTTTTCTTGATTGCTTTGATGCATTTGTGAACATGGGACTGAACCGCAGCACTCTCAGCAGCTTTTATTTTTCCCTGACCTGAACTGCAGGATTTATAAGAGCAGAGTCGCCTGATCGCCGCCTCAAGTCGCCCTGCTAACCTGCCTGCGCCTGACGGACAGTTCCTGGTGCTCAGCAGCAGCCAATCAGAGGAGAGCGACGTCGGGGATGAGGGGAACAATCGGGGTGATTCAGAAGTGGACGTCGCTGAGTAAGAGGCAAGTCCTGACTCTGAGTTCAGACCTCTCTCAGAGGCTGGGCAAGGCTCAATATTTGGTCCACTCTTCAATCTGTCTCAGTGTTCCTGGTATTTGGACCACCTCTAGGTGGAAAATACAGAGATTTGGTCAAAAAGACCAGATCTTGGTATATTCTTAATGCTTTCAGCAGCCAGTTATGGATAAAACACTCTTTTATTCATTTCTTTAATTTGCTTAGTTATTTTTGTTCAGCCACAGAAGTTTTGGAGACTCTGAGCTGCTTGCTGTTTGTTTTGTAGCGTCAGTTGTTCTGTTGTAACATTGTAGCTCTGAAAGAAGAAGAAACTGTGTGGCGGTTTTGTTTCAGTGTCTCTGTGCCCCACTGCTTCTGGGAGAACAATTCCAAAAAAAATACACATAGTGTGGGGCAAATAAAGTTGCCAAAACAGAAGTCAGTGTCATTTCTGTATTGTGAGTGCAACAGTAGTTTTTCCATCGTATGTATCCAATTTCTATATTTCGTGTCCCTTTGTCTTTTGCTTTCATGTGTCATGGTCTCATTTTGACTGTCCTTTCTGTTCTTCATTTTCTCTTTAAGCTTTTGAAGAAATCCTTGTTTTCTTTTGGACAATGGCTGTTTGCTTTTGCAGTAGTTGAAAACAGCAATTCTGTCTTCATATGAAGGTAGTTGCTTTAGGGCTGTTATAAACGAATCAACAGCAATCAACAGCTGTTACATCCTTTATTCATCCTTGTGATTTAACATTGTTAGTCACGCTTATGCCTTTAACAACCAACTGTAACCTTTTGGCTTTAGACACAAAACTATCTCATTTGATTTGCTCACCTTTTGTTCTTCCATTAGTGCAATGCAAGCTTTGAGGATCCCTCTGGCACCTAAAAAGTATTTAAATCAGACATCTTTCTCCAGAACGTCAACTATCCGGCACAACTCGCATCATCCTCCATCATTTTCTATACTCCTTTGACCCTTTGTGGGGTCAGGAGGTGCTGGTGCCTCCAGCTAATGTTACAGGCGAGAGGCGGAGTCACCCTGGACAGGTCGCCAGTCTGTCGCAGGACAACACAGAGACAGACAGACAAGCAACCATGCACACACACTCACACCTAGGGAGAATTTGGAGAGGCCAATTAACCTGACAGTCATGTTTTTGGACTGTGGGAGGAAGCCGGAGTACCCGGAAAGAACCCATGCATGCCTAGGGAGAACATGCAAACTCCATGCAGAAAGACTTGGGCTGGGAATCGAACCCAGAACCTTCTTGCGGCAAGGCAACAGCTCTACCAACTGCTCCACTGAGCAGCCCCCAACTCACATCAGTGTTTCTGACCTTGGTTGCTCGCCGAAGCAATCAACCTTGAAGTCACAAATCTGACTTTTTTCTCAGAATTTTTAGATTAAAGTCAGTTTTTTTTTTCAGTGGCTCTAATCCTCTTCTGTACCCCTTACACACAGATTTAAAAAAATTTAATAAAAAAATAAAATTTAAAAAGGGCACGAGGGGCATCAAGGATAAAAGAGGAAGCCGCACATACCTGGAATACATGGACCGCTTCCTGGCAGACAGACAGTTGTCCACAACGCACAGACTTCAGACTTTAAAGATTTCTGGTTTTCAAGTTCCTCTGAGTTTTTGGTTCATTTTTCACGTTTGTACAACTGAAGCAATTCTTAAAACAATTACTACAAACTGGAAATCTGGCTAAGTGATTTAGTGATTTAGAACGCATTCAGAATTGATTGGCTCGTTCCTCCAAAGCAGCTCTTTGTGTCAGTGAACGTGTCATCAAAATGAAAAGTCCTGACCCAACGACAACAACATGAAAGAATGCTGAGAGAAACTGATCAGACACACAAACGTTAAACATTTACATTTAACTAGTTATCAAGGTGTCATTTATGTTTGCTATTAAAATATTTCGTTATCAACTAAACTCAATGTTAAGTTTGCTAACTTATTATTTAGCTTCTTCTGATCTTCTCCAAAGTTTTCTACATTAACTGTTTTACATTTAGTTCTCTAGAACTAAATCATGAATAGTCACTCCAGAGCTGCAGAGTTTAGATTCTGCATGTTCATTTCTGGTGTAAAATAAAGACAAAAACTGAATAAATAAATTACTTCTGGTCTTCTTCTTCATGTGATTTAAATCTCATGTCACATTTTTAGACTCACTTCAGGGAAAATATCAACTGAACAAACTGAACCAGGCATGTAAAGACGACCAGTCAGGAAAGGTTTCTTTTTCATTCATTTATTGATTTATTTTTCCTTTCTGAGGCAGAGAAAGCTCCATTAGGGAGGTCGAACTCAGATGACAAAAAACAAAACTATTTATTCTACAAACCTGTGGAACAAACTCATGAAGATACAACTATAAAATTATATCTCAGAGGAAATTTGATGAAAATTTCACTTCATGACAATTTATGGTTTTTGCTCAAGCCCAATTGTTTTGCTTATCCACTCCATGTATTCACACACATCCATGATTACAGTTGGTTTCCAACATGCATAGTCTTTTCCAGTTGCAACAATCACACCATAAAGCTTCTTGTTGAAGATCACACCTCCACCAGAGTCGCCCTGTAGATACATTTATATCAGTATATTAATTCATGTTGTAAAACAGAAAACTCTTCCAAAAAATGTAGAGAGAAAAAAAGAAACTAACTTACATGACATATATCCTTGTTTGCTGCTTCAGCACGGAATACATAACCATATGTCGAATCATACTCGGAAACAAGAACAATTCTCATGTTGACACATTGAAGATGTGGTGGAATCGGAGCATCTGGTACTGTAGAGAAACATGAGAATTTTAAACGTGTTCTTCACTCGACCTTCTCTGTACAGATAGAAACAATAACTTCAATATTTGTCTCACATCGCCGATTATTGGGGCCGGTTGTCGTTGCTCCCTCTCCTGCCAGCTGAACCGTAGCGAAACTGAAACACAATTGGGACAAATGTCAAAAATGATGGCAATGTAGAAAATGAATCATTAGGAGGAGCAAGGAAAGAACAGAAAATAAATCCATGAAAGACTTCATACTCTGACATGGGAGTGTCCACCTCCAGTCCTCAGTGACGGTGTCCTGCGTCCTTTAAATGTGTCTTTGGTCCAACACACCTGAGCTGAACAGGTTCTGGTTCTGCTGGTGGCCTGATTACCTGACTCAGGTGTGCTGAAGCAGAGACAGCAGGACTGGAGGAGTGGAGACAGAAAATCGGAACCTTTTTGATCAGAGAGAAATTTACAACAGAGGACGATTATTGCATCTTGGTAGCAGAGCAGGAGGGATATTTCTAACTGGTCTTTGAAGCTTCAACAACATGATCTCATGCTTCCAGCGTCGGTTAACATAAACCACAGGACTGTGTTGGAGTTTTTGTTCCTCCTGCTTAGCAGTCCGTGGATGAACTCCTAACGTTGCTGTGGTGGTCCTGCAGAACAGATTAGATTATAATGAACACAAAGAAAACCTGATCATCTGCAGATAAAACTGTCTTTATGTCTCTTTCTTACCACCCTGGCTCCGATACAAAGCAGTGAGTTGAGGTCAGGATCCACTCAGGGTGGATCAGAGATCCTCCACACAGGTTCGTATGCGTGCCATTGGTGCCCTCCAGCCGAACATGATAAAGACGCTCCTTGTCATCGCAGTTTTGACCTCTAATGATTCTCTTCTGCAGAGAAACATCTGAGTTCACAGCAACACCTGGAGAAGAAAAAGGAGGACTTTACTCAGAAATCAGGTGCAAACGTGGCTGCTGGAACAGAAAATAGATGAAAAATTAAACATTAATAATAAACACTACGATTACAATAGGCCTTCGCAGCGCTTAGCTGCTCGGGCCTAAAAATCATCGCAATTTATATGCAATGGTGTTTCAGTCTGAAACAGAATCGTAGGGAAGTTTGAGAGGCACAGAGAGCAGCAGCCTCCCTGGAACCAGTAGAAGTCTACCCATTGTCTCCAGTGTGTCCGACTCACCCAGCCCCAGCAGCAGCAGCAGAACCTTCAGCAGAGCCATTGCTGGTCCAGCTTCCTGTGAATTCCTGCAGTCCTGGAACAGCTTTTAAACTGTGTTCACAACTTCCTGCTGGACAGGAAGCCACCAATCACAGGACGGACACTGATCTGTCCAATCACAGGACAGACAGTGATTTGTGTTGTCATCTGCATACAGAGGAACTTTAAGAACTCCTCGTTCTAAAGAAACTTGAAAAAAGTCCTTGTTCCATTGACAGATTATTTCACTAATAATAACTGATGTGATACTTTTTATTAAAGACATAAACCTCTTTCATCACCCGTGATATTTTGCTTTTAGTTTTTCTTGATTGCTTTGATGCATTTGTGAACATGGGACTGAACCGCAGCACTCTCAGCAGCTTTTATTTTTCCCTGACCTGAACTGCAGGATTTATAAGAGCAGAGTCGCCTGATCGCCGCCTCAAGTCGCCCTGCTAACCTGCCTGCGCCTGACGGACAGTTCCTGGTGCTCAGCAGCAGCCAATCAGAGGAGAGCGACGTCGGGGATGAGGGGAACAAGCGGGGTGATTCAGAAGTGGACGTCCCTGACTAAGAGGCAAGTCCTGACTCTGAGTTCAGACCTCTCTCAGAGGCTGGGCAAGGCTCAATATTTGGTCCACTCTTCAATCTGTCTCAGTGTTCCTGGTATTTGGACCACCTCTAGGTGGAAAATACAGAGATTTGGTCAAAAAGACCAGATCTTGGTATATTCTTAATGCTTTCAGCAGCCAGTTATGGATAAAACACTCTTTTATTCATTTCTTTAATATACTTTATTTGCTTAGTTATTTTTGTTCAGCCACAGAAGTTTTGGAGACTCTGAGCTGCTTGCTGTTTGTTTTGTAGCGTCAGTTGTTCTGTTGTAACATTGTAGCTCTGAAAGAAGAAGAAACTGTGTGGCGGTTTTGTTTCAGTGTCTCTGTGCCCCACTGCTTCTGGGAGAACAATTCCAAAAAAAAATACACAGTGTGGAGCAAATAAAGTTGCCAAAACAGAAGTCAGTGTCATTTCTGTATTGTGAGTGCAACAGTAGTTTTTCCATCGTATGTATCCAATTTCTATATTTCGTGTCCCTTTTTCTTGTGCTTTCATGTGTCATGGTCTCATTTTGACTGTCCTTTCTGTTCTTCATTTTCTCTTTAAGCTTTTGAAGAAATCCTTGTTTTCTTTTGGACAATGGCTGTTTGCTTTTTTGTAGTTTAGAAAATTAACCTGTAACAATAATAGCTGGCATGACAGCATAAAGTTCGATGATTGATTTTGTCATCGTTTCATCTGATCTGAGGCCATATGTCTTGGACACTCGGGTGAAGAGAGGTGAAGAGCTCTCCACTGACCACTACCTGGTGGTGAGTTGGCTCCGGTGGTGGAGGATAATGCCGGTCAGAGCTGGCAGGCCCAAATGTGTTGTGAGTGTCTGCTGGGAACGTATGGAGAAGGAGCTTTAACTCCCATCTCCGGCAGAACTTTGCACACATTCCGGGGGATGTGCGTGACATTGAGTCTGAGTGGACAATGTTCCGTGCCTCTATTGTCGAGGCGGCCCATCGGAGCTGTGGCCGCAAGGTTGTCATTGCCTGTCGTGGCGGCAACCCTCGAACCCGTTGGTGGACACCTTTGGTGAGGGATGGCATCAGGCTGAAGAAGGAGTCCTACCGGGCCTTTTAGGCCTGTGGGACTCCGGAAGCAGCTGACGGGTACTGGCGGGCGAAGCGGCATGCGGCTCGGGTGGTTGCTGAGACAAAAACTTGGGCATGGGATTAGTTTGGAGACGCCATGGAGAAAGACTTCCGCACGGCTTCGAGGCGATTCTAGTCCACCATCCGGTGTATCAGGAGGGGGAAGAAGTGCAGCATCAACACTTTGTATAGTGGGGATGGTGTGCTGCCTACCTCGACTCGGGACGTTGTGGGCTGGTGGGCAGAGTACTTCGAAGACCGCCTCAACCCCACCAACATGCCTTCCATTGGGGAAGCTGAGCCTGGGGACTCTGGGTCAGGCTCTCCAATCTCTGGGGACGAGGTCGCCGAGGTGGCAGGGCTCCGGGGGTGGGTGAGATCCGGCCGGAATTCCTTAAGGCTCTGGATGTTGTAGGGTTGTGTTGGCTGACGTGACTGTAAAACATTGCATGGACATCGGGGGCAGATCCCCTGGATTGGTAGGCAGGGGTGGTGGTCCCCCTGTTCAAAAAGGGGGACCGGAGAGAGTGCTCCAATTACAGGCGGGGTCACACTCTTAAGCCTCCCCGGCAAGGACTATTCAGGGGTCGAACCTCGGATTCAAGAAGAGCAGTGTGGTTTTCGTCCTGGTCGTGGAACGCTGGACCAGCTCTACACCCTCAGCGGAGTCCTGGAGGGTGCGTGGGACTTCGCCCAACCGGTCTACATGTGTTTTGTGGACTTGGAGAAGGCGTTCGACCGCGTCCCTTGGGGAGTCCTGTGGGGGGTTCTCCGTGAGTATGGGGTACCGGGCCCTTTGATCTGGGCTGTCAGGTCCTTGTACAACCGGTGTCAGAGTTTGGTCTGCATTGCTGGCAGTAAGTCGGGCTCGTTTCCAGTGAGAGTTGGACTCCGCCAGGGCTGCCCTTTGTCACCGATTCTGTTCATTACTTTTATGGATAGAATTTCTAGGCACAGCCAGGTTGTTGAAGGAATCCATTTTGGTGGCCTTAGAATCGCATCCCTGCTTTTTGCGGATGATGTGGTCCTGTTGGCTTCATCGGGGCGTGATCTGCAGCTCTTGCTAGAGCGGTTCGCGGCCGAGTGTGAAGTGGCTGGGATAGGAATCAGTGCCTCCAAATCCGAGGCCATGGTCTTGAGTCGGAAAAGAGTAGAGTGCCTTCTCCGAGTCGGGGGGAAGGGGGGTATCCTGCCCCAAGTGGACGAGTTTAAGTATCTCGGGATCTTGTTCACGAATGAGGGAAGAAGGGAGCGGGAGATTGACGGACCGGCGGATTGGCGCAGCGTCTGCAGTGAAGCGGGTGCTGTACCGGTCCGTTGTGGTGAAGAGAGAGCTGAGCCAAAAAGCGAGGCTCTCGAGTTACTGGTCGATCTACATTCCTACCCTCATCTATGGTCACGAGCTTTGGGTCATGACTGAAAGAACGAGGTCCCAGATACAAGCGGCCGAAATGGGTTTTCTCCGGAAGGTGGCTGGGCTCTACCTTAGAGATAGGGTGAGAAGCTCGGTCATCCGGGAGGGACTCAGTAGAGCCGCTGCTCCTTCACATCGAGAGGAGCCAGTTGAGGTGGCTCGGGCATCTGGTCAGGATGCCTCCTGGGCGCCTCCCTGGTGAAGTGTTCTGGGCACGTCCCACCGGGAGGACACGCTGGAGGGACTATGTTTCTCGGCTGGCCTGGGAACGCCTCAGGATTCCCCCGGAGGAGCTGGCCCAAGTGGCTGGGGAGAGGGACGGACGGACGGAAGGATTTCTAAGTTAACCTGAAGAAAAGCTATACAAAGATCTGAATCTAGGTGGGCCCCTTATGGGGAAAGGGAGGGCACATTATGGGTTTGTCCGCAGTTTCCATGGTGGCCCTGTGTTGGTCATGACATATTTCAGCAGTACTAGCATCTTTTTACTTTTCCAAGATGTTACTATAAAATTTACTGAGAATTTCTGTCATATTTAAACTTTTATACAACAAATTGTAATTTTACATAATAAACATGTAACTTAGATTTCAATTCCAATAAATATTTTTGCCCTTCCTCCTTTAATTTTCATTTTATTTATTTTCATGTTAACGTTTTTAAGATCATTCTTTTTTAGAGCTTTATGTAAGCCTTAAAATTCAAATGAACAGACACTTTGTTAACTGCAGTAGAGGAAAGTTTTCTACTATCATTTTTATATTAAATTAGTGGCAACGAGCAGCTGACATTAATTAGTTTCACCTGGTTTTACATATTTGCTTAAACTTCTCTTTCATTCCACATTTTGACTTTTAAATTGTTTTTAAATATTGAACTTTCTCTTTCCTTTCTTACTATGAAAAATGTGAAGTTTTTTATTATTTATTTTTAAGTTACTTGGATGTAACTATGTGTTAATTGTTGCACTGTGTGACTACTGTCTCATTATTGTTGTGTAACGTTTTGGTCTTGTTGGAGTTTAAAGTTCTCTAGAACTAAATCATAAATAGTCACTCCAGAGCTGCAGAGTTTAGATTCTGCATGTTCATTTCTGGTGTAAAATAAACAAAAACTGAATAAATAAATTACTTCTGGTCTTCTTTTTCATGTGATTTAAATCTCATGTCACATTTTTAGACTCACTTCAGGGAAAATATCAACTGAACAAACTGAACCAGGCATGTAAAGACGACCAGTCAGGAAATGTTTCTTTTTCATTCATTTATTGATTTATTTTTCCTTCCTGAGGCAGAGAAAGCTCCATTAGGGAGGTCAAAATCAGATGACAAAAAACAAAACTATTTATTTATCCTAATTCTACAAACCTGTGGAACAAACTCATGAAGATACAACTATAAAATTATATCTCAGAGGAAATTTGATGAAAATTTCACTTCATGACAATTTATGGTTTTTGCTCAAGCCCAATTGTTTTGCTTATCCACTCCATGTATTCACACACATCCATGATTACAGTTGGTTTCCAACATGCATAGTCCATTCCACCTGCAACAATCACACCATAAAGCTTCTTGTTGAAGATCACACCTCCACCAGAGTCGCCCTGTAGATACATTTATATCAGTATATTTATTCATGTTGTAAAACAGAAAACTCCTCCAAAAAATCTAGAAAGAAAAAAAGAAACTAACTTACATGACATGTATCCTTGTTTGCTGCTTCAGCAGAGAATACATAACCATATCTCGAATCATACTCGGAAACAAGAACAATTCTCATGTTGACACATTGAAGATGTGGTGGAATCGGAGCATCTGGTACTGTAGAGAAACATGAGAATTTTAAATGTGTTCTTCACTCGACCTTCTCTGTACAGACAGAAACAATAACTTCAATATTTGTCTCACATCGGCGATTATTGGGGCCGGTTGTCGTTGCTCCCTCTCCTGCCAGCTGAACCGTAGCGAAACTGAAACACAATTGGGATAAATGTCAAAAATGATGGCAATGTAGAAAATGAATCATTAGGAGGAGCAATGAAAGAACAGAAAATAAATCCATGAAAGACTTCATACTCTGACATGGGAGTGTCCACCTCCAGTCCTCAGTGACGGTGTCCTGCGTCCTTTAAATGTGTCTTTGGTCCAACACACCTGAGCTGAACAGGTTCTGGTTCTGCTGGTGGCCTGATTACCTGACTCAGGTGTGCTGAAGCAGAGACAGCAGGACTGGAGGAGTGGAGACAGAAAATCGGAACCTTTTTGATCAGAGAGAAATTTACAACAGAGGACGATTATTGCATCTTGGTAGCAGAGCAGGAGGGATATTTCTAACTGGTCTTTGAAGCTTCAGCAACATGATCTCATGCTTCCAGCGTCGGTTAACATAAACCACAGGACTGTGTTGGAGTTTTTGTTCCTCCTGCTTAGCAGTCCGTGGATGAACTCCTAACGTTGCTGTGATAGTCCTGCAGAACAGATTAGATTATAATGAACACAAAGAAAACCTGATCATCTGCAGATAAAACTGTCTTCATGTCTCTTTCTTACCACCCTGGCTCCGATACAAAGCAGTGAGTTGAGGTCAGGATCCACTCAGGGTGGATCAGAGATCCTCCACACAGGTTCGTATGCGTGCCATTGGTGCCCTCCAGCCGAACATGATAAAGACGCTCCTTGTCATCGCAGTTTTGACCTCTAATGATTCTCTTCTGCAGAGAAACATCTGAGTTCACAGAAACACCTGGAGAAGAAAAATGAGGACTTTACTCAGAAATCAGGTGCAAACTTGGCTGCTGGAACAGAAAATAGATGAAAAATTAAAGATTAAAAATCATCTCAATTTATATGCAATGGTGTTTCAGTCTGAAACAAAATCGGAGGGAAGTTTGAGAGTCACAGAGAGCAGCAGCCTCCCTGGAACCAGTAGAAGTCTACCCAGTGTCTCCAGTGTGTCCGACTCACCCAGCCCCAGCAGCAGCAGCAGAACCTTCAGCAGAGCCATTGCTGGTCCAGCTTCCTGTGAATTCCTGCATTCCTGGAACAGCTTTTAAAATGTTTTCACAACCTTCTACTTGACAGGAAGCCACCAATCACAGGACGGACACTGATCTGTCCAATCACAGGACAGACAGTGATTTGTGTTGTCATCTGCATACAGAGGAACTTTAAGAACTCCTCGTTCTAAAGAAACTTGAAAAAAGTCCTTGTTCCATTGACAGATTATTCCACTAATAACTGATATGATACTTTTTATTAAAGACAGAAACCTCTTTCATCACCCATGATTCTTTGCTTTTATAGTTTTTCTTGATTGCTTTGATGCATTTGTGAACACGGGGCTGAACAGCAACACGGCTCATGGCTCAAACTGTGACACAACATTTAAAATAATATTAAACAAAAGCAAATATTACTCTCAATCAGCCTTGGAATAAACATGAAACTTTCCAATCAGTCATTACATAATCAATGGTATAATAAATGGCAAAATACAAAACTTGATCTTCAGTGAAGCCCAGATGTTTTCGAAGTATGGGAGAGCTAGTGTACATGCTAACCTCGATGCTAGCCTACACGCTAGCACACTGTTAGCTTCCATAGTAGCCTCCATGCTAACTTTCATGCTAACCTCTTTGCTCATTTTTATTCTACCCTTTGTTGGAAATGATAATTCAATTATGTTAGTTTGAACTTTAAGCACATGTTTAAATATTAGACAGATCAACATTATCTTGAATAGGACTCAATTTTGAGTTAGATTTAGAGTCATGGCTTAATCAACATAATCTGATCAGTAGAAGATAATTGTACCAGTTCTTAGATCCAAATCAGCCTGTTTTGATATTCTAGGTAAGAGAATGGCTCTGAGCCATCAGCCTCCTGCTGTGCTTGGAATGCAGCCAGCATCTATGCTGGGACAGAAGGAGGGGGTCTGCGTGGAGATGGCTGTTTCCTGAACCCATATAAGGATTGGGGCCTTTTGTTATGTGTTTGAGGGAGAGGACACCTGAAGAGAGATAGGATCTCACACGGAGGTTTGAAATGCTGTTTTTCTCAGGACTCATTTGGAGCAACTTCCCTTTGAAATTTGAAATTTAGTCTAATTAGAGAGCAGGAACCTCCCAGACTGCATAAATTAGAGAAGAGAACACACCTTCCTTTAAAAAGTTTCGGAGCTGAAAGAATTAATCAGATTGTTGGGGTGCGGCGGCACCGGCTCTGTATTGGTCTCTGTGCATTTTTCTGTTTCTTTCAGGTGATTGATGTGTGTCTTGTGGTTTTGAGTTTCTGATTGATTCTGGTATGTCATTGGTGTGATTTGATGCATTTGTTTGTCTGAATAAACTTTAGATATGTTTGAAGTAGAACCGTGAATGTTGTGAACTGCCCTTACGCACAGGGAAACCCTGGGACGAGAGAGGAGACAACGAGCTACAGGTGTTAATCATATCCTCTCAATACCTTACAAAAAAATCCCATGAAATTCACATGTGATCACATGTGATTCCCATTTTCCACATGTGGTTCACATTTTCCATGAAAAAAATCACATGAAAATCACACGTTTTCACATGTGATTCCCATTTCCCACATGTAGGTCACATATTCACACATGTAAAAAGTGGTGTGAACCACATGTGATCACATGTGAAAGTCACATGTGATTTCATGGGATTTTTTTGTAAGGGTAGCCTCTCTGTTAGCTTTCATGCTAGTCTCCATACTATCCTACATCCTAGTGTGTGCAAGCCTGTATGCTAGTCTTGATACTAACCTCCATGCTAACCTCAGTGTTACTCTCCTTGCTCGCCCTGATGCTAGCCTCCAGTATCCATGCTATTCTCCTTTATAACCTCCATAGCAGCATACTAGCCTCCATGCTAACCTCCATGCTAGTCTCCTCCTCTATAGCCTCTACAGTAGCCTCCATACTAGCCTCAGGCTTAGTGAAGTTGGCTAAATATATAATCCGCCTAAAGGTTAGTTTGGTGTAAAGTGGAACTAATGTGCTAACATCAAGTTAAGGACAAACATAAATACAACAAAATAGACAAAAAAAGTTCTGATGCTAAAAATAAAATGTCTAATGGAACTAACATGTCCTTTGTAAAAGAAACTATTAATCTTGTGTCTTTATACACCAAAAATGTTACAAGAAATTCATATGGAACACTCTGTTATGGACAAAAGGACTCTTTGTCTTCTCTCTATCTCTTTTATCTGCTCACATGCACAGGGCTGCACGCTGACATAACCACAACATTTAAGACGGTGACAGTCACACATAAACAAAAACTAATTAAGTCAGGCCAACACCTTAGAGAGGAAGCAGAATGAGAAGAAAATGAAGCTGTAAATAGTTGGATTTAAACAACTATAAACAAATTTATATTCTCTTAACATATTCTTCGAGAGAAAAAAATTATGGGAACAATTAATCCATGTAATATCTCTAAACAGTTGTTTTACAAATGAAAATGTGGTGACTTTGCAAAATCTTAAAGGAACATCCTGAAGTAAGCAGTGAAACTACATATGAAACATCTCCAAGGTCTGCCAGAGCCACAACAAGATGTAGACACCACGGGTTTCATGCAGAAAGCGTGCATGCGCACAAAAAATGTGCTGCGCCATATTTTATGCACAAGTTTGCGTAAATATACGCACACTTTTTTGCTGGCGTGAAAATGTGCGGCAGCCACGCAAACTTTTTCTGTGGACAATAGCAAACTTCAAAGCATCAAAACTCACTTAAATACACTGAAATCTGACTACATTCAATGTTATTTAGACAAAGAAGTTTCAAACCCGATGATTTTTTATGATTTTAATATTTTATTGTTTAAACGTAAAACGAAGAAACTGAACCGCATTTTTCCTCAGACAATAACATTATACGCAGGCAAAATAAAGACATTAAAAATGAAAGGATGTGAAAACCTCACCTGAATGTAAATAGTATTTTTCTTAAATTTTCATCTCATAAAGATGCAGCGCATTGTTTGGTGCACCAAAGCTCATGAAATGCATCTATCGGGTCATTTCATTCTGACTGAAAAAGAAAACCGAGTTGGATCAGCAGATTAACTCCAGACAGGTTTGATTAGGTGATCAAGGTGTGTATAATCACACGTATTCAAGTGTGAATACGTGTGATTCCATCTTCCTGGAAGAAAAGAGGTAGTGTTTTTTTGCCAAAAGAGGTAGTGGGGTTTTTGCCACGATCTCTTTTGGCAAAAAGCCATTACTTTAGGAAGGTGACAGTATAAAACTCATGGCATTTTAACAAAGACTGCAGGTGTGTGTCTGTCTGGTGAATTTCCAGTTAAAACAAGATTGATCTTCATTCAGTGAAGTTAGTCAAAGAAGTGTGTAGAGGGACTAGAAATGTTACTCAAACGAGAGTAGCGATATAATAAAGTTACTCAACTGAAAGTAAAAAAGTACAGCGCAGTAAAAATAATCCTAAACATTAATTGTTTTCTGTAAAGTCACTCAGGTAAACTGAGTAAATGTAACAGCCCAACTCTGAATACAAGTTGCCCCAAACAGGAAGTGTAGCTTTAAAATAAACAAATAATGGAAAGAGAACACCCAAGTTTGCCTAAATTAACTTTTACACCAATTTTTACGAGAATTAAACCGTGTCCCAAATCTTCCTGACTTCAAAAGAAGTTAAGGACTGATGTCAATGATAATGGTCCCCCCCCCAAAACATGATACCCACCCACGGGAGAGGCAATCATCCACTGATAGCGGCACACCCCATTTAGCAGAGTGGGACTTGAGTCCACTTTGATTCTCAAGTGTTGAGTGTGCTGCAGCAACAAAGTGGTGTTTGGACAGACGCATGATAGATTCATTTAAAGGGACCTGAGATAATGTGTTGATTTAAAGCCCGATATGTGAATTAGTTTCTGTTCAAGCTTCATTTAAGCCGTGGAGACAGACTTTCTAACAAGATGACAGCTTAAGAAGCACGATTATTCAGAACAGCAACACACACACACACGCACACCCCCACACACACACCACTCACCCTAATTCAAGCACAGCATTCTTTCTTAGCAGAATGTAAAAATACAGGAAGGGGGAGGAGAAAAGTGTTTCTCGGAATGAATGCCCTCAGTCCACCTTCTGCTTTCAGTTAAATCCTCCCAAAAAATTTCTGACATTATCTGGCTGGTATTCGTAGGAACTTTGGTAATAATTTCTGCTAATAAATGTTGCACATGTTTTTCAATGTAAAGCATGATCACATCCATTAGTCATTTACTTCCTGATGAACCAATCCATTTTAAACTAAATACCAAGAATAACCACAAAAAAGGAAGCATGTTTTTCTTTTTAAAGAAAATGGCACTTTATTTAGTTTCAAAAGTTGCAGAAAACCTTATATTTCCTGCACAAAATGTTCAATTTTTTCAGTCATATGCATGTCCTATGTATTGTTTTCACAAACAGTTTATAAATATAGTCAGTGATTTCACAAGTGTCACTGATGTTAAGAGAACTCTTTGACTACACACATCTAAATAAAGCTATAAAGATTCGTGCACAGACATACCCACCATCAAACAGCGTGGAGCTGTTAAAGGCTCTAAAAGTAAGTTTCCCTTCACTTTAACTTAAAACCCTGTGTTGCCATAACTGCTCGAAACAACACTATTTTGTTATTCATTATACTGATATGAAAAGCAAAAGAAAATCCACATAAATGTCTAAATTCACAGCGACCTCTGACAGAACCAGAACATTGTTTAAGTGAATAGAGGGTTAAAGGTCACCGTCAGGATTTACACACAGAAATGGGTCTTCATCAAATGAATGCTCTCCTTTTTACACTCCATCTCAAATTATTTACAACTCACATAACAATAATCCAGATATAAATACACTGAGCAATAATCAGAATGCTCAAAAAAGCGTCATAAATTGGTCCAAATACCCAGCATAGGCACAATTTTCATTATTCATAGAAAAAGTGGTTTATGAAGGATGGACTCTGAATTTGATAACTTTTGTGTCGTATGACAGAAACTGAGACTCATATTCTAACCATCTGAAACGTAGACTGCCTGGATACTTCCGGTATCTTTGGACGTTGATTGGAAAAAAGTTTCATGTCGCCGAGATACCTAGTCAGCTGTAGTTGTCACACCTGGCCACTATATGGCGCTATGACTGCGTGTTAACAGGGCTACAATTTCTGTCGTTACCGCTACGCACTTTGATTCAGTTCAGTTTTTTTTTTCATTAAGAACTGAACATTAAATAATGTTACATGTTTAAAAAGGAGCAATCGTTGCTTGTTACATAGATTTTCTAGCCACAGGCTAATTTGCTAACCTTGGTTGGACGTTTTTAAAAGACAGCGGTATTAAAATGAATGATTCCTTTCACACACAGACATCTGTGCAGAATTTCTCTGACTATAAACAAGAAAAACATGAAATTGCGTAGCAGAGAAAACTAATTCTCCACTACAAAGTAGATTGGGTCACCTCAGTGTTCAGATTTTGGTTTTCTTTTATTATCTACCAAGAAATTAGAAACTCTCAAGATGTTACCATTTTTTTTATTGCTGATGGTAAACTGTTCCAGATATGAGGACCTCTGAATGAGAAGCAAACAAGAAGTGAGAATGTGGAAATTCAGCAGAGACGGCGGGAGATAAATTCCCATCGGATGTATTTAGTCACTTCCAGCAATGCTCTTGCACCATTGTAGCGTTAAATATGGCCATAAATAAAAGCACAGGCTTGGTCTGTGGCATTTTTCCAGCTGATTTAATCAAAGCATAGCAACAGTCCTGTAGTGCATTATAGTGGTCACAGTGAAAACAACAGCAATAAAAAAAAACTTATTCTTGATGAGAAAAGTTGCTTTCTGATGACTTAACTCGCTAAAGTATGCAAATGAGAGTTCAGTTGCATTAAAATACATTTTGGCAGAGCATAAAGGAGCAGGTGTAATAGGACAGCTCGCAAATGGTAAGCAATGAAACACTAAATAAATATGCTAAGTGGTGTATGACATCATGAGCTATGTATTTATATATATATAAAAAAACTGGAACAAGTTCACTTGAGGCGTGAGAACTTAGTTCAAAATACAAAACATTTCCTATGAGCTTTCACATTGGAATGACAATTTTGGCAATGACTGTGTCCCTTTACCTTTGTCATTAAGAATCCATCAAAGTACAAATAGTTAAGAGGAAATGAGTGTAAAACATGTAAACCCCAGATTCCAGATACAAAGAGTTCTCACATCACTGAAACCAGCTAATACTTCCATTCAGAAACTGGAATGTACTTTATGTCTGTGATGGGAAGAGGGAAAACCTGCAGCAACAGGTTCTCCTGTTGTTCTCCTGTTGCTGCATCGGAGATGCATGTTGCTGCATCTCCGATTTGCTGCATCGGAGGCACTGCAGCAAATCTTCAACTTGCCATTGTCCTTCCAGGGATTTGATTTTACTAACAAAGAGGAACTGTGGTGGGATGCATTGCGCCCAAACGGAAAACGTCCTTCAGTTGGTATTTTCCCATCTTGTTCTGTTTGTAATAAAAACTGTAGATGACTCCTGCGGTGGTCAATATCAGAACCGCAGCAGCTACTACGGCAACTATTATGTACGGAAGGAAGTTTTCTGCAAAAAAGAAGACAAAAAGGGAACAGAGATGATTCAAAATACCCAAACAGTTGCACTTCCTTCTTGAGGTGATGTGAGTTAAAGCTAAATAATTATACTGGAAGAAGCACTGCGGCTCATTTCTCTGAATTATTAAAAACTTTAGAAACAAACCACAAGGAAGCTCACCTTGGACTGTTACGACAAATGTAACATTGACAGAGTTCACGCTGTTGCTGACAGTGCAGACATATTGCCCTCCATCCTCAACATCAACTGAGTCGATTTTCAGATCGGTCCCATCGCGGTGGCCTCTCTTGGTCGGCAGCGTCCAGTTGTACCGAGGTTCTGGGTTTCCTTCAGCCAAGCAAGTCAAATGGAGAGGTTCTCCTCTCATGATGGTGATTGGAGCGGGATCAGCCGGAACCTTCAGCCGAGGTCCATCTGTGTTTTTACAGCAAAATGGAATAATTCAAGCACAACAGAACACATGAGAAAAACTATTTTTTTCCTTCAAACTCACAACATCAGGTTGTAGCTATGGTAACAGAACAATCTAACTATGAATATTGTTCTTTGAACATTTACAAAGTAAACTTGCCAGCTCCTTAAAATCTTACATTTAAATATTAACCAGTTTAAAACGTTTAATTTATGTATGCTGAAACCATTAAATCAAATTTAATAGCATTGATATTTCCAATAAACAAATGTTACATTTATACATTTGTGGTCTGTGTTAAAATATTAGCATTTATGGGGCCCCTGAATCCCTGGGAGACCTTAAGGAGCTGCATTAGATGCAAGTGAAAAATAATCATCATTAACAATAATACAGGTTTGAAAACATCAGTTTGTCTGAAATCAATATAAATAATGTTTCATTAACTCTAAATTAACTTTTCAGTAAACTAATTTATACAGTATGTGTCTCTCTGAACTTACAATAGACCGTAGCAGTGACGTTATTTGATTTAACCACTAGAGGGGGCTGTGGTCCTTCAGCTCCCAGTTCCAGCCTGGCTTCACACCAGAACTGGACTCCACCGTCTTCTTTTGTGGTGTTGTAGCTCAAAGAAAATGTCTCACTGACTGGTTCCTTTGTGGCATCGTTGCTTTTCACTTGATCCAGAGGCATTTGACCTCTGTAAAAGGTCACAATGAGGTTTGCAACAGGAGCAACTTTCAGTACATCACACTGCAGGGTGACCTCTGAACCCTCAGTCAGACGTCCAGAGAGGTTTAAGCTGAAGGACACACTTTCTGGAGGTTCTGGAGAGGAGAAGAGAATAAAAGATAAAAATAATAGTAACAATTAATAACATCAAGAAACAACATTAATGTTGAAAACACTGTTGTTTCAATGGTAATAACAATGGATAAAAGTAACTCTAAATGCTTTGGTGACATTAATTAACTTACGGTAGACAGTAACTTTCAGGTCAGTGCAACACTGATCATTTGAGTTAGTATAGTAGCACTTTGGAGTTAATGCCCACACAGTCATTTGGTTCACTGTCCAGGTCACTGTGGTTCCATTTATGCCATAATATCCAACAGAAGCTTCCATACTAATAACATTTTCTTCTGGGGGAAGACAGGCCTGCTGACAGGCTACACATGTAGCAGAGGCTGGATCACCGAACTTCACCACCAGTCTGGATGGAGTTATCACAGGTTTATCTAGACAGGTGTAATCTGTAAGAAACATGAATAATAATATTACTACATTTTTGTCAGAAGTCAAAACAATTAGCCTTTGTAAATATATAATTTACATAGGATAAAATTTTTAAAATGGAGATTTTTTAGTCACCTTTTTAGTGTTTAGATAGTGCTACTAACTGGTGTATTATTTTTATGTTTAACTTTATTCAACCCAGACACAATCAGTACTGTCAATCTGGTCTTGGAAATGCTGGATGAAACGTCTCACCTGAAAGTTTTTTCTACGTAAAAATATGATCTAGAAGGTCCAACAGCATTTAACATTTAGATTTTGACTAAGCTACCTCACTGACGCAAGGTAATGTGAAGTATGCTCTCGGTCACTTATTTTGTCACAGTCTTTCTCTAAGCAGATTAAAAGGAAGTCTATGCTTTGCTTCCAGGTTGTTAATGTTTCAGGTTGTTCGGTGTTGGTGTTGCTCATGGCAGCAAGTTACCTTTTCATCAGTTGCTACTCTTCTATTCAGTACCTATGACCTGAACCATTTCATTACTCTAGCCCAAGATCATTTTTTCACTTCAGAAAATAAAAAGATTGAATCTTATTTATCAATGATATGAAGAAAGCATCTCGCTGCAGCAGATGATCATATCAAGCAAAGACGATAGTCTTCAAGTTACTAAAGGCTCCTCGTGAGTTTTGGATGCAATAATATCACAATCCTGATACCATGCAGCCCAATTATCTAGTATCTAAAGACCAAAATCAAAGATAAAGTGGCTCTGTTAGTGGGAAAAGGACTACTGTTCTTGAGCATCGTATCTCAAATTTACATTCTATATCTACATATTTTGTAAGAACATGCAAGCTGTTTTGAAAAAACACAATTACGTGAAGTAAGATGACAATGATTCAGCTGTAGGTTATTTCACCGTTTCCTCATTTCAAAATTCTATAAATTGGCAGTTTTGTACCTAGAAACATCAAGTCACACGTTGGACACTCAGGCTTCCTACCACAGTACAAAGCACGACTGTTAGACCAAACGAAGTTCTGCCTCTAATTTGACACATGAAAAGTTGAGCACATTTTAATATCTTTGGTTTTCTCTAAGGATGTCTGGTTATTCAACTACAATACATAGTCTGTCAATCATAGGAAGTTCATCAGAGGTCATGTTTCACCAGAGTCAGCTGACCATGACAAATATCTTAGTGTGAGAGTCATCAGATCATTGGCAAGCATTAAACAGAGAGAATGTCTAAAGGAGCCACAGAACTGCTAAAAGCGAGTTAAGCACAGTCCAACGTGTCACTAAAAACTGGAAGGAAAGTGAAGAACTGTCACCTTTGGGAAAAAAATACTTAATAATAATGATGAACAATCTCTCAAACATTTGGTGAAATCAAATCTAAGGAAAACAACAGAAGTCAGGGTTGTGTTTCAAAGTAAAAGTATTTTCACAGGCACAAGGGAACTCTAAAGGTTTCCACAGAACAGCTTTATAATCTTTAGAAAACCCCTAATCAGAGAGGCTAACTGAAGAAAAAAAAGATGCATTTGCAAGCAAGCACAAAAATTGGACTCTTGGACTGTGGTGGCCCAGAAGTTAAGCACAACCCACATAAGGAGGCCTTAGTCCTCAAAACGGCCGTCGCAAGTTTGGATCCTGGTCTGATGACCTTTGCCGCTCTTCTTTGATTTCCCACTTTCCGGTCTGAGCACTCGAGAAAAAAAAGCCACTAGAGCCAATCTTTAAAAAGATTGGACTGATGCAATCTTTGCGCATCAGGGTAAGAAGAGAGCCAGATAAAATGATGTACCCATCTTCCTTAGTGCCTACTGTGCAAGCATGTAGGATTAGTGCTATGATCTGGGGTTCCTGCAGTTGAACAAGTACAGGTTCAGCAACGTTTTGAGCCCAAACAATGTCATGTGACTTCCTAGATATATTGGAATATATTATATTTATTGTTACTCCAACAATAAATTTTGTTTTCCCCGATGGCATGTTTTTCCAAGATAACAAGACAATGCCAGGACTCATCAGGTTCATTTTGTTAGACATAATTTTCATAACTGAAACATCTGAACCTCACCCTTACCCCCTGCTGAGAATATCTGGAATTTGCTGGTGGAGGCTTTTGTGTAGCAGTGAGACTTTTCTATTGTCTGCACTAGATCTTTGTGAAAACTTAATGCAACACTGGATGTAAATCTGGAGACATTACAGAAGCTTCTCAAAACAAAGCCATGGTGAATGTGTGCCTTAACACTAACTAAATATTAGCATATCCACACTTTCCTAAAAAATGACTTTTGGGAAGTCACTTTTTGCCAAAAGTTATTTTTTGTTTCCTTTATCATATTTTGACAATAAAATAGGTGATTTTTTTTAAACTCCAAAATCACTTTTGACAAAAAAATGACTTAGGCTATTATTTTGGGAAGATTACATATATACACATACACACACAAACATGCATAGTTCAAGTTCAAGAGTTTATTCATACATACATTTATAATTATATCCATTAGTCTATAATTTAGGCTTACCATCTCCTTAAATGTCTGTAAGCATGTGAAAGTCAAATTCATGATTCTAACTGTGATCTAAAACTTGAATAATATAAATTGTACTCAGAGGTTAAGGTTTTATTAAAGCTGCCAATAATCATTTCTCAGTGGTTTTTGTTGTTGTTGTTGTTGTTGTTGTTGTTATTTTACACAAAGCAAAATTCAGCTATATTATCTTAGGTGAAAAATCTAATTTTAGAAATAACTCTTTCAATTCAAACCTACGTAAAAGTTATTCAGCAAACACATCTCGAAAACACTAACAGCAACAAAGCGACAAAAAAAAAAAACCCCAAAAAACGCAAGACATTCAACTCTAGCAGCAGGAATAACGGGATCCTGACCCAGTTCGGTAAATGATTCAATCTACGGACTCTTGTCTGCGGACTGGTATAAACTAAATGTGAGGTCCAAAACGAACCTTCCCACTGGAGAAAACATGTTGTCGGCTGACTGTCCTGCCTGAACAAATGGCTAATCTGAACCTTTCCTCTCCTTTCTTCCGACGGAAGCTGAAATCTCGAGGCGGAGGACGGAAAACTCACCGCACGCGGACACCTGGAAGCACCGCAGAATATCCAGGACACAAATCAACAGCAGCAGGTAGGAAGACATGTTGTTCCTTCTGTGTTTCAAAGAAAGTCGAGCTCTCTGGTGGCAGCAAGCGTCCCGAGGAGGAAAAATGCCGAACTGCGGCGTTTAAGCGAAATTAAAAAGCCTCGGACTCACAAGATACAGGGGGAGGCGCAAAGAAACTTGTGTAGTTTCCCCCCGTGGCGTTCCGCAATTAAGAAGCTGAAATTGAAAGTGGAACTGGAGGTTGTGTATCAGCGGCTCTGGATTACGCATTTTGGGAAACCCCGGTACTATCAGCAGAGGGGGAATATGTTTCATGATTCTATCTTTATCTCGGCCCGACCAATCAAAACAACATGCCCGTCAGCCTGAAAGGAAAAGACAGCAGATTAAATCAAGTTAAATCAAATTAGTCCTTTTATTTTCTATCTTTACAGATTGCGGATCAGGAACAACAAAACTTTTTTGTCATATGAAATAAAAATTTGATATTTAATCACTTGCTAAGTGATCAAATATCACTTAGTAAGTGATATAAAGCAGCTGGGTGACCCATGAAGTTGAGCAGCTTCACAGTTAAGCCATTTCACTGTTTCTTAAAGAACTGGGGCTTCATTTCATCAGCAGTGGGTTCAAATTCAAACCATAAACTACATCATTTGTTTATGTAATAGTGCTGGCAAGAAAAAAAAAATCAGATTAATCATGCTGGTGCTGTGGTTAGTCACAATTAATCACCACGCCTAACTTCTAAGCCTGAAAAATAAATATGCACATATTTTCTTGTAGGACTGGTGACCTCGGCAACCAGTCCCTCCTTCCCTCCTTCTCCTGCTCTCTGACCAATTAAAATGCAAGCAATTATCTGTTTGTATTTTGAGGCAGAGAGAAAGTAATGTCGACTCCCAGTACTCCACAGCAACTAAAGGAAAAGTACTTCACTATACAAGTAGTAGAAAACTTGTTCAGGGGATAAGTGACATATGAGATTTGTTTTCTTTTTCTAGTTCTTGAGGTCCCCACTCCTTTCTGCTGCCGCTCTGGGCAACTGCCCATGTAGCATATCAGATACCACCACTGCATTCATGTTTTCAAATGATGGGCAGGATTATGTAAAATCAACATAATGTTATAATGTGATTCCCTCATCAACATAATTAGAGTGTTGCCTTGATTCTTTCATGCATGTTTGAAAAATACTTTAATCTCCCATGGCAACCATGCAGCTGTGCAAAATGCCGAGGTGGACCTAGCTCCGCCTTCGAGGCACAGCTCCTCCTCCGAGCTCCTGTTTCCATGTTTCTGCCTCACCTCTGCCTCATTCAGCTCCTTCAGACTAGCCAGCAGCAATTAGCAAACACCTGGTGGAGCTGCACATCTGCTGAGCTTCTCACAGGAACTATTTCTTAGTGCATCGCTGGTAAAAATGTCATTAAAGGGTTTATAGAGGAGCCATGTTGTGATGACTTTCTGAAGGCGGATCTTTTAAAAAGAAAGGTGCCCAATTTCAATGCTATAATTACTAAGTTAAATTTCTTTTAGTTAAATATTTGATATTTACAGCATTTTTACAACAACTGAAGGTAACAGTTACTTGATCGTGCTAAAAATGGCACTATATGTGCCTGGAAAATACACAGTACTGCCTCTTTAAGAAAAGGTTTCATCTCAAACCAAACATGTCGAAAGGTTCTCCGTTGCAGGTTTTTATGTTCAGGAAAGTTGAAAGGAAGTCATTTTTGAACTGTAAAATAACTTATCTATTTACTAAACTTCCCCATGTGTTTCCTAAAAGCCCTTCCTTTGTTTGTCAAAACAAAACCCTGCCCTAGTTTTTCTTTTGTGTTTGTGTTTGCTAAAAATCACTTTTACTTGTGTGCCTATTTGTGTTTGAGGCCACTCTATATTACGCTTCCTGGAAACGCTGCGCTTTATCGCTCGGTCAGCTTTACTAATGTTTGCTTCTACAAAAAGGCCATGGCCAGACCTGAACAGCTGAAACAGCTGTCTCTTAAGTGAAGGTCAGTAAGTGATTAAATATAAAGAGCTCAAAGAAATAATACAGACTTCTTTATTTGTTGGAGTGGAAAAAATAGCCTTGATAGATAGAAAGGAGAAGTCAGAATTGTATATTAACCCTACTGTGTTTTGAGCTCTGTGTTACTGTGCTGAGAAAATAAATCTTTAACATTCAACTTTTGTTTAAATGCTCTACAGGAAATAGTTATACAGCTGCAAGGAAAAAACGTGCATTATTACATAATATACCCAGATTCACGCTGATGAATGGTAATTGTTAAAAAAAATGTAAGACTTACCCTTTAAAGGAGGGAGCTGTGGGGGTTGGTCACATACATAAAACCTGAACTTCCTTTTATCACTTCTGCATTATGTTATGGGAAATGTTAGGCGCAGCATGGAGCGCTCACATACTGTGACTTTTATGCCGAATGCATTAAAAAAAATAACATAATGTAGAAAGAAGATTAGACAAACTGGGGGGACAAAAAAGAATTACGACTTTTGATCCTAGAGGATTAAACTCAGAGAAAAATAAGTTTGAATTGTTTTTATTTTCTTCCAGTGGGCCTAATCTACGACATATTTATACAGAATTATAAACGACGCTGTGACGTTTCTGAAATGATCCCAGGAGGAGGAGGCTGGCCGCAGAAATGTCAGCCAGCAGATAATTTCAGACTTGATATTTGTCACTTTTCACGCCCACTTCACTTTTCACTCTGTCCATAAGCAGAGCCTCGTCTTGGAGCAGCTGCGGCTGTGGATGTGACGCTACGGTCAAACGCCAAGACAAGATGATGAGGACTAGAGGTGACACAGTAAGGAAGTTACATATGTGGCCCGGAGTGCATCACTCTTTCAGAAACACATCAATACTAAATCCTGCAGCATCACACCTCATAACAAACTACTAATTGTGGCATAAATGCTTAGAGGCCGTAAAGTGACAGATTTGGCTATAGTTGTTATGCTATTTAATCAGTGCTGCCTGTAAGCCCATTAAAATCTTAATCTGTGGTTTTCTTTAGATGCTATTGGGAAAAAAAAGCTGGATTAAAAGCAAGTTTATTTATTTACATTGGCCTTTGTTTGGTAGTGAATTGACAGCAAAGTGGGTAATGAGAAAGGTCACCATTCCGGGAATTGAACCCGAAACAGCCACGTCGACGAGTAAGGCCTCCATATGTGGGTTGTGCTTAATCCCTACACCACCACAGCACCCCAAAACAAACTTATTTTAAGACAGATTTAGACACTGCATGAAGCAGATGCTGTACAATAAAGAAAGTCAATATAGCAACACATAAAACAAGTTGGGTTGTGATCCGAAGCCATGTTTGTTCTGAACTCTCTCCAGGATATTAGCGCTCATCATGCGCTACATGTTTTCTATTGAATGTTGCACATTATCACATTTCTGAAATAGGTGAATAAAACCTTACATAAGAGGTTGTAGACTATTTAAACTCTCATCAGAGAACTGCAACAACAGCTTGATTTTCAACATTTCAACCTTTTTTTAAGTTGGAAAACAATGTGTTTGTTTTTTTCTTGCTTTGCAATTTCGTAATACTTTGTGTTGGTCTAGCTCATGGAATCCCATTTTCCTGATCATTTCGAGACGTATGCATGCTTTTGTGAGGTGTTGCTGTGGAGTACTAGAGCTGTTGTAGCTTAGCGGTCTGAGTCTGGCATGCTCCTTTTTGAAGCACAGAGACGAGAATGTAAACAACTTTGCAGGAGAAGCTTCCCTGTTACTTCCCCTCATGTCCAAATTTGGTCAGATCTGCCTCTGGAAAAGAAACCAGGGTGAGTGGATGACCTCACCAGCCCGTTCACAACCACTCATGATATCTTAGTAGTTCTATCCTCTTTTTATCTTCTCAGGACAACATGAGGGTAAAAAGCTTATTGTTTAAGTACTATTTGAGTCATTCAGAATTAATTCTTATTCGCAATAAGAACCTGGCGGGGAGGGACGAACACATAGGAAAATCAAACAGCCGACCTTACAGTAAACAACAGACATCATGGCAACACTGGCTGTGCTTCCATTAACCATATAACACAGAATTTGAAAAACGGCCATTTCAGAAAAAACACAAAGTTTTTTGATAAAACAGTTTTAGACTGAGATGGGGTTTTTTTTTGTCTTCTATCAAAATCAGTGTAATCGCATCACACGAATCGTGTCATCATCAAGAAGCTGCTACTCCTGCTGGAAAAGGCGAAGAAGACGACAGGAAGTGGTTGCAGGATGACGTCGCCGCATGTTTTGAATCGAGCGAACAAATTGATTCATGTGCGATTCTAATTGCGTTTCTTATTTAATAGGAACACCGCAATTGCGAATTAAATTTTTTCCCCTGATGTTTTAGAAAACACTGAGAACAATACTGAGACAAAGGCATAGGAAACAATTGACATAAATACTTAGCTGAAACATGTGTTGGTTTCAGTCTGCATCTGTAGAATACCTTTATAAGGTCCTTTTGTTACCGGGTTGCTCAACTTTACAAGCTGCAGAAAATGCTTAAAGGCTGCACACATTTCATTCCAGCTAAGAGATACTGACGGTTACCTCTGAGCTGCTTTATCTCTGCCTTTCAGCTCCTGCCTGTTTATTTAATGGGAGAAAAGCGGGGAAGCAAATAAGTCATCTCAGATAGCTTTCTGTGTAAGAGCGACTCCCTCTTGTGTGAACTTTCGCTTAGTGAGTTTGCAGGTGCTTCACATAGTCTATACCAAAAAATGGGAGTAAATTAAATTCTTTAACGAACATATATTTGACAAAATTAAGATTTTTTGATTGTTTTCTCAAGTTAATTTCCTGTTTTCTTAAGACGACTGAATTACCTGATTGTTTTCTTGAAATTTTCTCAAGATAATGAGCTTATTTCCTGTTTATCCCCAATGGTTTTCTCGAGACAAATTTAATTTCTGACTTTGCTTGAGATAAGTTAATTTCACATTTTATCAAGACGAGTTAATTAGCTTTTTTTTTTTTAATAAAAGTTTACTTGCTATTAATTTCCCAATGATTTCATTGATACCTTTAGATAATGAGTTCATTTTCTGATGGTTTAATTGAGAGGAGTTCATTTCACAAATCTTTTCTTGAAATAAGTTAATTTCCAGTTTTCTTTATGGTTTTCTTGATATGGTTTTCACATGGCAATGAGTTCATCTCAATCACAAGGTGATTAGTTTGTGTATTAAACCTCATTCCATCTATCAAACGGCATCTTGTTAAGTCGAGAAAACCAATTGGAAATTATGTTATCTTGGGAAAATCATTCGGAAAAAGTAAATGCAGAAAATCGCTGACTTCTGATCATACTGTATAAACGAGTTGAAAACAATAGTGAAATGGTGATCTCAAGCATTAGTGAACAACAACATTCAGTGACACAGTAAACCAGATACACCCTCATGGTTTCCATATGGAAAGTGATAGAGATAGCTAGATGCTTTGGATTAATGAGAGCTCCTTTACAAAAGCAGTTTGCTAACCATTAGCAGACAGGAGGGTCTTAACAAAATGCCAAGATGTGAAAACAACCACAAGGCCTTTGAGAACAGACTGCTGCTGGTCGTCAGTCTGGGAGGGGCTCTACAATCGGTTTTGTCAGTTGAAAGAATCAATTTCCCAAAAGATTCACCTGGCAGTCTAACAGTACCAGAAAACAAAAGATTCCCCAAAGCTTTGTCTCACTCTGTTGATCTCAGCCAGCATGCTAAGTCTGCATGCCAGTGCTATTAGAAAAGGATTTTACAATGGACATAACCTGCTCCACCTCCTCCAAGTGCAAACTGCTGACCAAAAACAACCAATCAGAGCCAGGGGGAGGGTCTTAGCACTGTCAATCAACATCCTGTACACTCCTCAACGTGTTAATGGTGGAAAAACAACTTATGGTTGCATGTAAGCTAAGCTAAGCTTAGCAAAGAGCTTAGCTTGCTCTTTGCTAAGCTACCAGCTGTAGCTTTGCTAAGCTACCAGCTATAGCTTAGCAAAGAGCAAGCAGGACAGGTTGAGCACAAGAGTGATTGACAGCGCTAAAACCCTCCTCCTGGCTCTGACTGGTTATTTCTGCACTTTGTACAGAAAACTGGGAGAAGACAGAGGAGCTTGATTGTTTTCAGATTATCTGTCTTACATTATCATGACATAACAATTGTAATAAAATATAAAAAAAAACAAAAAATGTTTGTGGTTACATACTGTGGCTTTAAGAGGACTGTACAGAAGTAAATGTGTTTACAAACTTTAATGAAGAAATGTTATACAGAAGGCATGTCCAAAAATCCCTTCGCATTAATGAAACTAATAACTTCTTCCTTTTGAATAGATCAAAGGTCAAAGCTGCTTAATTATATCCGTTATTTTTAGATAATGAGTGTCTATTTATCCTTACAACCATAATCTATTTTAAATCTTTTCGACTTGCTCACACATTTGACTCTAGAGCGAAATGTAAAATTGTGTTATTGACACGACCCAGTGAACTATAAAGGAAGACATTTTGGATTCTTTGCTCAAACTGAACTCAGCAGTGAATATATTGGCATCTAGTTCCACTCAGGGCTTCCCCACAAGCTTCCCCTTTCTGTCTGCGTTTCCATCAACCTCGTGACACTTTGACGTGGGATTGTTTAGAAATGCTTTCCATTTCTGTAAAGTGAAATATTCGGAAGTGAAACCTCAGGTGAATTTAGCCAGGATAATTGTAAAAGCATTAAGATTTCAGAGAAGAACTGAATTGTTACAGATGAAAAGCAGCCAGAATCTAACCTGAACCAGCAGAGGTCGCTATTTGTACAAATTACATGCTTACATTACATATTGGCTGTCACCAAACTTTTTTATTTTTTCCTTCAAATCTGTTACAGCAACAGACCATTGTCTTGGGGAGGCGTGGTAAATAAATCAAGCTGGGAATAGCCCTGTGGGATTTGCTTGTTTCTCATCTGAAATCCATTTTCACCACTTTGGCTTGACTGTTAAAAAGACCAAAAGAAGAATAAAGAGAGTTTTTGTCTTAGCAAATTCCATCCAGCACATTTTGCCGATGTGGATGGGCAAAATGTGCTAAACTTTGGTCATTAAACCTCAGCAGAATTTGAGCAATTTAACACAGCCCTGCTGACCCGAGAGGTGGACCCTCTTTGGCTCCCGAAAGATCAACAATCACCTCAATAATGTAACTAATTGAAGCTTAGCCTTTCTTTTCCTAACTGGAGCTCTTGATGGTGAAGTCGTCACAATGTCTGTCTGACTCTTTGGGTTCAGCCCTGGTAGGAGGACTGGTTAGACCATAAACCATGCAAACAGCAGAGAAAGAGGAAGGGCATGACCTTGGCACGAGCTGCTTTTATAGAATGCGGTCAATTATTTTCTAATTTTTCATGACGATTTATCAAACAACTCAAACTTCTTTACGGAGTAAAATAAAACAAGCATTTAGTTTTTCTTCAGCGCTTCGACCACTTAATTTTCAGCACCACTGTCTCAGTGGAGCAGAGTTCACCTCTGCATGTCCCAAAACGCCATTGCTTAACAGATGATAAAACATTACACAAGCTTTCAACTCATGACTATGGACTGTGCAGTTGAGACTCCTGATTTGTTTAAAACGCTCGTTCATCATGCAGTCTTGTGACACATAAGAAGAAAGCTAAAACTCCACTTTTTCAGTGAGACTATAAGTCATTGTAGGTTCATAAGTTTATTAAATGTCACCACTGGATGGTCGGTGATTGGGCAATTATTGAACAGTAGTATGTAACTGTTTGTCATCAATTTGGTGTCATTGCAAAATTGATTAAAAGAGACAAGATGGCAGAAGCTCAAAGGAAAAGCAAAACATCTGCCTTTAAATGTGAGACCAGGCTGTCGAAAAAGCAAAAAGATGAAGAAAACAATGGAGCACTTCTCATTCTCTCGTGGTCATTCCTCATCACGGTTCCTTCAGAATTGTTCCTTTGTCTCAGTTCCTCTAAGTTCTGTTTAATTTCTTGGTATATACATATATATATATATATATATATATATATATATATATATATATATATATATATATAGTGTGTGTGTGTGTGTGTGTGTATTCTGTTGGAAATGATAATTCAATTATGCTAGTTTTAGCTTTAAGCACATGTTTAAATATTTGACAGATCAACATTATCTTGAATAGAACTCAATTTTAAGTTAGATTTAGAGTCATTGCTTAATCCACATAATCTGATCAGTAGAAGATAATTGTACTGGTTTTTAGATCCAAATCAGCTCGTTTTGATATTGTAGGTAAGAGGACGGCTCTGAGCCATCAGCCTCCTGCTGTGCTTGGAATGCAGCAGCATCTGTGCTGGGACAGCAGGAGGGGGTCTGCATAGAGATAACTGTTTCCTGGACCCATATAAGGATTGGGCCCTTTTGTTATGTAGACACCTGAAGAGAGATAGGATCTCACACAAAAGTGTGGAATGTTGGTTGTCTCGGGACAATCAACATTCATCAGCCCAGCAACGACAGTCATAAACATTTGGAGCAACTTCCCTTTGAAATTTGGAACTTAGTCTAATTAGAGAGCAGGAACCTCCCAGACTGCATAAATTAGAGAAGAGAACACACCTTCCTTTAAAAGTTTCGGACCTGAAAGAATAGATCAGATCGCTGGGGTGCGGCGGCACCGGCGCTCTCCGGAGACGCGCTGCGTCTCCGTATTGGTCTCTGTATTTGTCTATTTTTCTATTTCTTTCAGGTGATTGATGTCTGTCTTGTGGTTTTGAGTTTCTGTTGATTCTGGTATGTTGTTGGTGTGACTTGATGGATTCGTTTGTCTGAATAAACTTTGGATATGTTTGAAGTAGAACCGTGAATGTTGTGAACTGCCCTTACGCACGGGGAAACCCTCGACCCGGGGAACCAGAGAGGAGACAACGAGCTACAGGTGTTAATCATTATCCTCTCAATAATTCCCATCTATTTTTTCCTGCCTTTATCTGGGTCTGTCTAAACTACAAACTGTAAACACTGACTTTTATCATCTTTCTGTCATTTTATCATCTTTCTGGCCAAGAAAAGTAAAAATACAGATTTTTCTTTTTTTTATCATTTCACAAAGACTTGCACTTTGTGATCAGTAAACAGAAATTGCATCAGCTCCTCTAAAAATATTCACAGCACATAATGGTTAAATTAAATTATGCAAATGCTGTGTAACGTTAATAACAATAATAACAAAAAACAACTCATAACCTTGAAATAACAGAAATCCTTTTATCAAACCATGTGACACAAAGTCTGCAATCAAAGCAAATGATCAGCACGGCTGCTGGTTTGAATCCGTTCAGACAGACACCCGCAGATCAACGAGGCGCAGAGTTTTTACAAACACTTTATCGACAGAAAACAATGCAGGTTACTCTCACATTATTTATCTGCAACTAGACTCACATTAAACACAGAACAAGATGATGAAACACAGATTAAATTATACCTGCATTGAAATACAGACGGCTGGTTTGTTATTTTCTCTGCAAGAGGAAGCCAAAGCAAACAGAGGGGGGGGAGGGCCTTTTCACATAAAGTTCAAAAGTACAAAAATAAACCACAGTGAGGAACGACTTTAGCTTCCTTCACAGCTCCGAACTTAGACACGAGCAGAAAATGCATGAAAGAAATTTGTGACAAAATGACTAATCTCTGCTCCTCCACCAGGGCGTCACGTTTGTTTATCACATCATAAAGCAGAAAGGATTATCATTGCTTCATGCTCCTCTCAGTCCATGCCTGTTTTAATCTAAAGTTTACATTCGGCTGAGTAAGTCAGAGTTCAAAACATGTTTGGTCAAGCCAAGAATCTGGACATGAACATGAGGAAATAGAATGGAAGAGTAATTTATTTAATATCTTAGAATGAAGACTTCCAGAAACCAGATGAGCCATCAGCACTTGCTGACCACTGACCGTATAAATGCGCTAATTAGAATTATACAAACAATTAACATGAAATAGACAGGCATATATTTTTAAGACAGAGGTTTTAAGGTGGCCAGAAATGAAGAGGAACTCATTTAAAATCCTTCGTCTAAGTCGGAAAGTAAGACTTTTCCCACCACTAACACAAAACACCAAGATACAGTCCAAATTAAATTGTACATAGAACTTTGAAGATATTCATTGCAATGGTCTTAGCTAACATGAACAAAAGTTTGAACCAAACACAATGGAAAACTGCAAACTAACCATCCAGAGAGGAGCAAGTGAACACTTCCATGCAGGAAGCCGAATTTATGTCCTTCATTGGAAATGGGAGAATTTGCAACAACACCAAGCTGACTCAGTGTCATTGGACCTAAGCATCTTCCAGCCTCAGATTTTCCCTCCGTGACGCACTGTGTCCTAACGGTGGATGTCCTATTGTTGGTTCGCTCTCATTTTTTTTGGTTTGTAGTAAAAGATGTAGACTGCAACTGCAGCAGCAGTAGCGATCAAAAACAGAACCACAGCAGCTACTTTGCCACCTATTAAGTGCGGCTGGATGTTTTCTGCAGAAAAAAAAGAGAAAAAAAGAACAAAGATGATTCATAAATAGCGTCGAAGAACAAATAGTCAAGAGGAAATGACTGCATCCATGGCAGCCTGAGTGTGAAACATGAAACCTCCAGATTCCAGACACAAAGAGTTCCTGTAACTTTCTCACAACATTGAAACCATCTAGGAGCAAAGAGGAGCTGCGGTGGAATGCATTGCGCCCAAACAGAAAGCGTCTGTTGGTCGGTATTCTCCCATCTTGTTCTGTTTGTAATATAAACTGTAGATGACTCCTACGGTGATCAATATCAGAACCGCAGCAGCTACTACGGCAACTATTATGTACGGAAGGAAGTTTTCTGCAGAAAAGTAGAGAAAAGGGGAACAGAGATGATTGAAAATACCCAAACAGTTGCACTTCCTTCTTGAGGTGATGTGAGTTAAAGCTAAATAATTATACTGGAAGAAGCACTGCGGCTCATTTCTCTGAATTATTAAAAACTTTAGAAACAAACCACAAGGAAGCTCACCTTGGACTGTTACGACAAATGTAACATTGACAGAGTTCACGCTGTTGCTGACAGTGCAGACATATTGCCCTCCATCCTCAACATCAACTGAGTCGATTTTCAGATCGGTCCCATCGCGGTGGCCTCTCTTGGTCGGCAGCGTCCAGTTGTACCGAGGTTCTGGGTTTCCTTCAGCCAAGCAAGTCAAATGGAGAGGTTCTCCTCTCATGATGGTGATTGGAGCGGGATCAGCCGGACCCTTCAGCCGAGGTCCATCTGTGTTTTTACAGCAAAATGGAATAATTCAAGCACAACAGAACACATGAGAAAAACTCCCAACGCCTGGAAAAACACCAAGATTTACTGTCGGACCAACACTTCCACTTGATGTTACACATTTCAAGCGACATCTTTAACTAAATCATCTGCTTACTTATAATCCCCACTTACAGAATATCTGCTCACATATACACAGTCGATGTTATTTATTTCTGAACACAACAAAGACAATAAAAAATACTGATTGAAATGACCATTTAGAAATACTAACAATTACGTGTTTATGATGTGAATATTCAACTTTGACTATTTTTAGTTGCTCTGCTGTTTTCTAGGTAGTAGGTAATAAACGTACTTCTCATTATGTTGACATTTCTGAAGTAAATATTTTTGATAAGTCTGATACGATATGTTCATAAAATGTGAGTAGAACATTATAAATAGCAATAATAAAGGCTGGAATCATCAGTCTGTATAGAAAATTATCTAATGTGTGTCAGTTATTTGATTTAGTGAATAAATGTGCTTTTCAGTAACATTTTAATATATGTTGTGTCTCTGGGCTGCACAGCAGCGCAGTTGGTAGAGCCTTGCAGCAAGAAGATTCTGGGTTCGATTCCCGGCCCATGACTGTCAGGTTAAATGGTCTCTCTAAATTCTCCCTAGTTGTGAGTGTGTGTGACTGGTTGTTTGTCCTGTCTGTATCTGTGTTGCCCTGTGACAGACTGGTGACCTGTCCAGGGTGACCCCGCATCTCGCCTGGAACGATAGCTGGAGTGGCACCAGCACCTCCTGACCCCACTAAGGGGACCAGGGAGTATAGAGGATGGATGGATGGATGGATGGATCTGAACTTGTCCCTCTCTGAACTTACAATAGACCGTAGCAGTGACGTTCTTTGATTTAACCACTAGAGGGGGCTGTGGTCCTTCAGCTCCCAGTTCCAGCCTGGCTTCACACCAGAACTGGACTCCACCGTCTTCTTTTGTGGTGTTGTAGCTCAAAGAAAATGTCTCACTGACTGGTTCCTTTGTGGCATCGTTCCTTTTCACTTGATCCAGAGGTGTTTGACCTCTGTAAAAGGTCACAATGAGGTTTGCAACAGGAGCAACTTTCAGTACATCACACTGCAGGGTGACCTCTGAACCCTCAGTCAGACGTCCAGAGGAATTTAAGCTGAAGGACACACTTTCTGGAGGTTCTGGAGAGAAGAAGAGAATAAAAGATAAAAACAATAAGAGCAATACTAGTTAATAACATCAAGTAATGACATTAATGTTTAAAACATTAAATATAAATTTATATATTGTGGTGAAAAAGTAACTCTAAATGCTTTGGTGACATTAATTAACTTACGGTAGACAGTAACTTTCAGGTCAGTGCAACACTGATCATTTGAGTTAGTATAGTAGCACTTTGGATTTAATGCCCACACAATCATTTGGTCCATTGTCCAGGTCACTGTGGTTCCATTTATGCCATAATATCCAACAGAAGCTTCCATACTAATAACATTTTCTTCTGGGGGAAGACAGGCCTGCTGACAGGCTACACATGTAGCAGAGGCTGGATCACCGAACTTCACCACCAGTCTGGATGGAGTTATCACAGGTTTATCTAGACAGTTGTAATCTGTGAGAAACAGTAAATATTGAATATAAAATCAGCCATAATATCCAACATGAGACAATTCCAGACATGATCATTTACAGTACATCTCAGTTTGTATTTCAGTTCGCAGTGAAATACTTTGCAGGTTAGCATGCATTTCATTATTTGCTGAAAATATCCACTCTGATAAACTGCAAGAATTTTTTTCAGACAAATAGAAATACATAATCACAGATCCTCTGATTATGATCTTTGGTATTGGTTTCCCTGATGCAAAATAGAAAGATGATAGCGATAAGCTAATAAATACTACTTAATTGCTTTAAAAATTGCTTAGATTATTATACACTGCTTAGATTTAAAGGACAGACATAAAAAGAAACAAAAAACAAATAATGTCTAGTCAGCAGCACATTTTACAAAGTTAATGTTCTGTGGGATGCTCAGTGGCGCAGTTGGTAGAGCTGTTGCCTTGCAGCACGAAGGTGCTGGGTTCGATTCCTGGCCCCGGTCTTTCTGCATGGATTTTGCATGTTCTCCCTGTGCATGCATGGGTTCTCTCTGGGCACTCTGGTTTCCTCCCACAGTCCAAAACATGACTGTCAGATAAATTAGTCTCTCTAAATTCTCCCTAGGTGTGAGTGTGCATAGTTGTCTCTCTCTGTTGCAGACTGGCGACCTGTCCAGGGTGACCCTGCCTCTTACCTGAAATGTTTGCTGGATATAAGCACCAGCAGCCCTCCCGACCCCACTAGGACAATGGTGTATAGAAAATGGATGGATTAATGTTCCGTTTTGAAATAAATAATATATATTTGAGTAACTTGATGGCTTGATTTATGTGTTGTTACAAATTCCAAAAAAACGGCTTATATTTCACAAACTGTAACCTGTCATTAGTGTGAAATAATTCTGTAGTTTTCAGCTTCTGTGGTATATATGAGATACGTCTTTTAAGAAGTATCTCATCACCTATCCCATAGGTATTGCTATCAATTGATTTTAAGAAGTTTATCAGATGAATTACCAAAGCGCTGTGATTAATCATAAAGAATCAATTTGCTTAACTTTGTAAGCTTGGAATGTAAAAATGTATGTTTTCAAAAAAAAATTTACGACTGTGTTTTATTGTCTCAAAACACGCATCTCCATTTTCCAGATTTTTATATGAAGAAGTAATTTTGTTTCAAAATGCTAATTGTGCTGAATAATTCACCTTTCCAATAAATTAGCTACAACTTACCTTGGTTTCATTAAAAACATTTTTTTTGCCTCTAGTCGACTCTTATTTGACGTTAATCGGACAGGAAGAAGGGCGGAAATACATGCGGTAAAGAAACCGAAACACCGGGACTCGAACACGGTACGGCCGTATCGAGGTTTGTAACCTATATTCAGGGCGCGCGCTCTGACCGCGGTGTTTTTTAAAGCCACATTTACCGCCGACTTCTCCAGCCTGACTCTCCTTTCATCTTTACACTGGCATCTACGACTCTGCATTGTTGAATGCATCCTTTGGACTATGTAACCCTCAGCAGGATAGAACCTGGTAACGTTGGTAGTTTTAGTTTTAAGCCAAAATTAATTATTAGTAGTATTTGTTTCTTAGATTAGCCATTCTGACTCAATGTGCTCTTGCAAACAGATACATATATGGGGAAATTAATTCATTGACTAATTCAGGAATAGAACTTATGTATTTTGTTTTTATTTCTTTAAACTCTTTAAAACCTGTGTCCCTTATGCTAGATCACTATTGCTGACTTTAGGTGTTGTTGATTTTGTTTTCATGTTCAGCTGCTTTGAGTCGGGGAACTTCCCCTTAGGGATAAGTGAAGATTTTTATTCTTTTCTAAAACTGTTCCACATTACAGACTGAAATTACACCGCTGTAATCTGTGCTAATCAATTAGCAACCTGTAAAATGAAATTACACCATTCGGTTTGTCCTAAAAAAAAAATAATAATAATAATAAAAATAAATAATAAAAAACTCACCACAGCCCAATACATGGAAGCCAAACAGAGAATTCAACAAAGAAATCGTCAAAAATAAACAAGAGAAAAACATTTCCTTAGTTTTTAAACGAAGATGAGTTTACTGGTATCAACATCACCCAAAGATGAGGCAGAATGAAAATGTGTTTAACACTACGTTGTGACCTGCTTCCTCTTTTATTTCCCTCAAAGGCAGTGGAAGGCTATTTTTGATTCAAGTTCACATTTTATAAGCTGATGCGCACTTATGTGGTTTTTGTTAAACTTCCTGTAGCTCCACCCATGACTCTCTAAAAACCTTCACAAGCTCTGTTCATATACCAACATGTTGTATAGAAATAAGCTGCAGCTATAACGATTTCTGTTTGATACAAACATGAATAATTTGATTTTTAGCAAATTATTTGAACCGTTACACTTCCAGGGTGGAGTGAGCATCAACAACTTTGATACACAACTGCTGATTGATTTCACTTGATCACTTATGTAGCGGCGGTTTCTGATATGGGCAGTCGCTCAGTGCGGCATCTCGTCAGGGGGTGCACTTCACTCCGATGGCGGGGTTTTTGACAAAAAGTTTATGTGCTAGGATGAGGTGGTTCTTCGACTGTATTGAAATTTGCAAAACTGCAATGGAAATATTTTTTTTCACATACCATGGATTATGTGATCAACAATTGGATGTTACTATGGAAAGACGAAGGCAAGGAAATGACAGGAATTGGTAGAATGATGTTTTTAATGACATTTGTGTGAACAAGCTTCTTCATGTGTGACTTTAATTGAGTTTCTTATTTAATGGAAACACAGCAATTGCAAAATCGCGTGTGCTTTTTTTTTTTACGTTAGTGGAATATTAAAGTTCTGCGTAATTTTGTAATGAAAATGCAACTAATTGGCCTAATCTGAACAAATAACAAATAATAACAAATAAAGGTGAAAGAAAACAGATAATTGTGACAAAACTGGATTTATTGTGTTTTATTATTCACTGTGAAGTTTAAGTGGGTCCATTGGGATCATCTGGGGACGGCCCAGTTGATGATGTCATGGCCCTGTGAGCTTCTTACAGCTTAAGTTTTAACATTTGAGTAACATGAATGAACACGTGGATGTATTTTAGGACAACGCTTTGAGATACACCACCTCCTAGCATGACATTACAGAGAATAAAAAAGAAAAATAACAACATATCAACCCCAAAACAAAAAACAAAACATTTTGTAAAGTTGTCAGCAAATTATCCACAGCAAATTGTATGCTAACATGGGCTGAAAGGCCGCTCGGTGAGGAAGAAGGTATGTCTCTGAATGCAGCATAAATTACTACAATTAACCTTTTTACAACTCTTTGTAGACGTCATTTTTCCTGATGAAGCTAAATCTGACAATTTGGGCCAAGAATTACTTAGCTGTGAAAAACTAGCTGTGAAATTTAGCAGTGGCAGCATCATGGAGGACATCCGTAAAGGAGCGACTGCTGCCATTAGCTCTTCAACATTAAAATTCACTGGTTTTGTTTTCAGAAGGAAAGATTGCTGCAGCTGACAAAATAACAAAATTTGACTACGTTGAGAGTTCATTGTGGACAACAAGGCAGTTCAAATGGCTTCATGTCAGAAAAACACAAAAAACGAAAACTCTTCACTTACTGCAGCTGCTCACGCAGCAGAAGAAAGCGGTGAAGGAGGCCGCCAGCAGAACAAAAGTGGAAAGCATTTTTTTTCCAAGCAGTTTGTGAAAAACAAATATTCAGGTCTGGAGAGGAGATCTTCTCTAAGAGTCAGAAAATAAACGTTGGTATCTCACTCCGTTTTTAAACTTTGATCATCATGGGTGAGACAATGTCAGCAACTGTTTCTTTTCCTTTGTCAGCAACTGTTTCCGGCCTCCGACTTTTCACCACAATGTGAAAGTGAAAGTGTTGCTCCTTTAGATCATTTCCCAATGCAAAGTTGTTCATTTATAAACCTTAAGGGCAATGTCAGTTTAAAATTGCTGTTATCCCTGAAAAAAATGTACATTTCCTGTTTTTTGCTTTAACGGGCTCTCAGTCTCAGCATCTGAAATGTGTAGATGTGAAGCTCATATACAGTCCGCATGGTTAATCTCTGCAGATGTTTTTTGAGCCAAAATTAGATGGAGTCTGCTGGTATTAGATATTACCAGATATTTGTATCCACTTCCTGGGGATGATTATCAAGAAACTGTCACTTTCTAAATGAAACCAAACTGTTTCAGCCCAATCAGAGCTACACAAGCTACACAAGCAGACATGAAGGGAAAAACACGACAAGCAGAAGGCATGTGGAGCCCTTTGTAATGCACCAACAGGAAGAAATGTTAGTAGTGCCTCGTAGTTCACAAGTGTCAAGGAATGTGGTAAGGAGAAAGCTTCAGCAGATATTTAGAGTCTTAGTTTGAATCTTAGTGTTTGTGTTTTTTTTATTGAACTGAAACTGGCCTCTTGATCTTTGAGTGCATCTAAAAAAAAACATGAAACTTGCATAAAAGTGCAATATTTCTGGTCAGTTATCTCCAAAAGTGGAGCTAAAATATTTTATTTAGGACCACTACACATATATTTCAAGCCTTCGTTTCTTGCTATTTTGATGATTATGCCTCACAGATGATGAAAACTCAAAATTCAGACTCAGAAAATTAGAACACTTTGTGAGCGAAGTGATGCTGTAAAAGCTAGGCAGGGCTGTCTGAACATAAATATCACCATTTTACACATCGAACCGAACAGAAACCATGTGACAGGATAGGAATGCAGAACATATTAACACAATTAGGAGAAATCTTAAAAAAAGCGCCGAGCCAAATAAAACGTAAAGGAAATCTCTTCAGATGCAACATCCTGAAAGTCAGAACTGCTGATTTGACTGATTTCAGTTTGTCAGTGCACCTTAATGAACTCTGACTTAAACAGAAGTGGAGACGAAAAGCGTCAGGCAGAGGATGAACCTGTAAAGTTTCCAACTGGGAGCATCACCGGTCGTCATCGAGCCTACTGGGAAGAAAAAACGTAATAAAGAGTTAATCAACCTCTATTCATTGTTTCTATAGACAAGTTATATTACACTATTAGCTGCATTCCTCAGTTTTAGACAAAGATAATAATAAAGATAAATAATAAAGATACAATAAAAACTAGTGAATACAGATTTCAGGAGGAAATCTGTATTTAAGAAAGCACACTTCTTTACTTTTCCCACATTTTGTGATGGTTTAGAGAGCATGCTTGTTAGCATTCTCAGCATTGAATGAATGCACCAGAAGATGGAGCTGAAGACAGTCGAAGAGAGAGACAGGCCTAAAAAGAGCAGAAAAGAAAAACACAGGGAAGAAATAGAAAGAGGGGTGACATTCATGCCATTACATCGTAAACAAGCAGAAATAAAATTCGTCCATCCATGAAAATCCAAAAGTCTTTTCGTTTTCGACATTTTCATTTTTATCTAAAACATATGAATTAGAATAGAATCTGGCAAACATCTAACACATTTTTAATTTAATATTCAGTTACATTGTCATCTAATGTGTGTCAGTTATTTGATTTAGTCAATAAATGTGCTTTTCAGTAATGTTTTAATATATGTTGTAATATACATGTGTGTCTCTGAACTTACAATGGACCGTAGCAGTGACGTTCTTTGATTTAACCACTAGAGGGGGCTGTGGTCCTTCAGCTCCCAGTTCCAGCCTGGCTTCACACCAGAACTGGACTCCACCGTCTTCTTTTGTGGTGTTGTAGCTCAAAGAAAATGTCTCACTGACTGGTTCCTTTGTGGCATCGTTGCTTTTCACTTGATCCAGAGGTGTTTGACCTCTGTAAAAGGTCACAATGAGGTTTGCAACAGGAGCAACTTTCAGTACATCACACTGCAGGGTGACCTCTGAACCCTCAGTCAGACGTCCAGAGGAATTTAAGCTGAAGGACACACTTTCTGGAGGTTCTGGAGAGGAGAAGAGAATAAAAGATAAAAACAATAAGAGCAATACTAGTTAATAACATCAAGTAATGACATTAATGTTTAAAACATTAAATATAAATTTATATATTGTGGTGAAAAAGTAACTCTAAATGCTTTGGTGACATTAATTAACTTACGGTAGACAGTAACTTTCAGGTCAGTGCAACACTGATCTTTTGAGTTAGTATAGTAGCACTTTGGATTTAATGCCCACACAGTCATTTGGTTCACTGTCCAGGTCACTGTGGTTCCATTTATGCCATAATATCCAACAGAAGCTTCCATACTAATAACATTTTCTTCTGGGGGAAGACAGGCCTGCTGACAGGCTACACATGTAGCAGAGGCTGGATCACCGAACTTCACCACCAGTCTGGATGGAGTTATCACAGGTTTATCTGGACAGTTGTAATCTGTGAGAAACAGAGTAAATTATGCATCCCAGATGTTTTACATCTGCACGGCACCACTAGGACTCTCACAGACCGTTATATGCCGCAAGCCTTAAAAGTAAAAATGGATTCAGCAGATCTTTAAAAAAATAAAAAAACAGCTGAAGTCATCTCTTTAGATTTTATTATTCGGTTCCCATGTGACTGTTTCACGTCTTTAAAGGTGCTTTATAGATAAGATTCCTTTATGTTGCTTTTAATATTACAAATATCTGACTCAAAATCCACCAGCAGATCCGCCATTAAAACATCTCAGTAACTATATAATCTTTGTATTTAATCTAAAAAAAAAATAGAATATACATTTTTTGATGGGTTAACAAAAACATTAATACAGTGGGGTTGGGGGAGAGTATTTAGTCAGTCACCAATTGTGCAAGTTCTCCGACTTAAAAAGATGAGAGGCCTGTAATTGACATCATAGGTAGACATTAACTATGAGTCAAAATAATTGCCAACAAACGATATATTACAAAGTATTGAGAAGAGCTTTTGTTATTGACCAAATACTTATTTTCCTCCCTCCTTTGCAAATAAATTCTTTAAAATTCAGACAATCTGATTGAATTTTTTTTCTCATCTTGTCTCTCATAGTTGAGGTCGATTACAGGCCTCTCTCATCTTTAAGTGGGAGAACTTGCACAATTGGTGACTGACTAAATACTTTTTTCCCACTGTAGATACATAATTTTTTTTTTAAAAAAGCAAGAATATTTTTCCATTAAAAATCTGATCGTTTTAAATGGAAACAAGATGAACAAGTTAAATTGTGGTTCTCATGCAATCTCTTTTTAAGCAACAACAAATCGGTGTGTGTGTGTAAATATTCTCTCTTACAATAAACAGACCGAGGAGAACTAACTAAGAAAAGTTTGAAGACTTCACTCACCACAGCTGTTCACACAGGAGAAGAAAGTCAAGGAGCAAAACACAAACAGAGTCAAACTGGAAACCATTATTCCCAGGCAGCCAGTGAACTTCATCTTAGCTCCGTCTGGAAAAGAGAGACTTCACCACAGGACACGAGGTAAAAGCTGCGGTTTCCTTCTCTCTCTGTTTTTTTGGCGCTTGTAGGACTGAGAGAAACAATGTTGGCACCTCAGCCAGCTTCCTCAGCGCATATCCTGCCTCTGTTTTAAACAGGTCATTGCGAAAGTGAAGCAAATTATACAAAACCTATTTGAAACGTCCACTTCACCCCTGGAAAAAAATAAAATATTTTCCCTGTTTAGTGTAGGAATTTGCCAAAATCATATGACAGGTTGTGGCTAAAAAAAAGAAAAGTGTTTTTCCTTCCTCCCTCCCCCACAGATGTTCAGCTCTCTAAGAAATGGTCGTATAAAGTGTCTTTTGTCAAACTTTAAACTGCATGGCTACACAAACCAACAGCAATGCTTTTCATATCTTTATACTTTATATATTTTTCTTTTGACTTGTGAAATGTATTGAGATGCACAGATTTTTGATGCAATTTCTAAACTACGAAATGCATTTTTCAAGGCGTAATTTATTTTTATAACAGTGGCCATCAAGCTGTGAGGTAACAGGCAGAGCCTCTGCAAGGCTGTGGAACATTTTTGACCCGTAAACATTTAGAGTTTAAATTCACGCTACTCAATCTATTGGATTTAAGTCTCGTTGGTCCACATTAAGTCAATCTTTGCTCTAAACACAAAAAGAAAAGTAGATGATTGAAGCAGAATCTGGTGCACTTCATCAATTTCCTTCCCGGGGATTTTTGTCTGCTTCCTGAGAATCCTCCCGTAGCTACAGGAAACGCTCATGTGTTTTTGTGCTGTGCCTAAAGCCGTAAACCATTTCTATGAGCACATTTTAATCCCTTCAGGATTTACATGGAGAGAGCAAGAGAAAGTTGTGTGCAGAGGGAGGAGACCGACCCGAGATAACAGAAGAGGAGGTGAAGGACACGCAAGCTGCGTACCATTAACCAGAAAATTGAAATTATGAAAATAAATCCACTTAAAGAAAACATGTCAATTTTGATGACAACCGGACGTTACTACTGGCAGAAACGTCAAAGAATATGACAGGAAGTGGTAGAAGGATGATGGTTTTTTAGGCACTGTGCAGATGGCTTCACCATGCAGCATCACTGTGTTTGAATGAGATCAGTAGGGCTTCTGTTGCTGTCCTGTAAATCCACCAGCTACAATTTCCCCAAAAGGCAGCACATGTGTCAACTCCAAAGAGTAAGGAACACGTTGCTCTGAGCAAAAAGCCGAGGCTTCCTCTGATGCCCCAGTTATGAATATATTTCTTGTCCCTACATGATTTTTAATAACTGCTGACAAATTTAATCCTGTGCGATTTGAATTTTATTAGTGAAAACACTGCAATTGTGAAATTGTGGGGAGTTTTCCCCGACATTGGCAGAATATAGAGAAAGATTTGCACACATTGTCACGGAAACGCAGCTAGTGACACAAAGCTAAAAGAAAGGAAGCAGAGAACTAGGAAGTAAGCAAGCAAGCAAGTAAGGAGTTAAAAGAGAAAGGAACAAGCATATCTTTAGAAAAAACGGTTTTATTTAGACTTTTAAACATACCGATTAAGCACCAAGAGAGATTATTAATACAACTGAGCAGCAAACAAAATGCTGGCTTTCAATCATATCTTTACAGGAAAAAAACTACAATTCGCAGAAATGAATTTTACAAGTTTTTACTCAACACAAAACAAGAAACAAAAAAAAAAAAACAACAATCAGGACGGTCCTCCTAGGAGGCCCAGCAGCTTCACAGCAGATTGTGGTTCCAGTGTCGCTCGTTGGGCAGCACCCTGCAGAGCCGCAGGCAGCAGCTGATGGTGGGCTCATAAAACACCTTGTCCGGTCCCTCTGTCGCCGCAGTGCTCCCCCTGCTGGCCGGCGCAGGACTGCTGAACAGCGACGGTTTAGGGTCTTTAACTAAAGTTCTCTTTGTTACGCACCCCAACTCTACAAGCGCCTGATGGGAAAACAAAGAACCAGATCTTAGCTGTCAGTGATGTGAGTTTAATACAGCTCTTTCCAAATAAAATAACTTTAGTTTTAATTACAGTAAGCTGCTAACTTTTTTATACAGTTTGAACTTTTTCCTTTTTTGGCATGTTCAACATAAGACTTTGATGCATTTTCTTTTGTTTCTTCATGTGACAAACTAATACAAACCACGTACTTATAAAGTAGGAGGAAACTGTAACATGGTATGTTTTACACAAAAAAGAAGGTGAAGCCCTCAGTTTTATAGATGCAAGCCGCACCTTAAGCTGCAAACAAACTGTTTTCTGTCCTTTCTGTTCTTGCACAACTAATGATTCATGCTACTGTTAACAGCTTCAGTTTTACGGATCATATTTCTTAATAAGGAGTTGTTATTTTTCCGAGATTCTGCAGCCCCAGATGCAAAACCTGGAACCGCAGTCAGGATCGGGTTGTCCTGACTGGCGCAGGAATGTTCGCACATAACATCCCAGACAAACAGCAGAGCCGGCCATGATGTTACTCAGTTTATTCATATGAGCTTCAATACCTGCTGACCAGCTGTTATGGACAAACTTTGCTTTATTTCAATCGATCGATCAATCGATTTGATCTATAAAGCATGTCGGAGGCGGCTCGCTGGAAACACAATCTGAACTGGGTTTGAACCTTCATGGTCTGCAAGTGCAAATACCACAGTTGTGAGATAAGCTGGAAGCTGGTGGGAAGCTCCCTTCTGCTCCTCTCTCTGTACAAAGGCTGGATATTAAAAGAAATGTACTTCCATCTTTCCTTCACGTCCCTGGACTAACCAGGGGAGTCGTTGCTCATATTCGTTGCTACATTTCTTAATAAAATAATAATCTAGATGCATTTTGATTTGTTCTTGGTTGACCTCTTAGGTAAGACTTTTGTGTATTTCCTCCTTAACACCAACATACTGTAATAAAAGAATGAGTACAATCCCACATTGGAACAAAAGACAAACTTTAATCCCACACTGCGCTCCTGTAGCAAGTGAATTTCCCCACTGGGATTAATGAAGAACTATTCTATTCTACAAACCTTTTAGGAAACCATAAAGCTTTTATGAACACATTGGTTTTTTGGTTTTTTTTTAACTGCTCCTTTTCAGAGTCACAATTGGCAGTTTGTTTGATCGCTATTAAGTCAAAAGGGTTGAATTTGTCACACCTGACTTTTTGTAATGATCTAATTTCACTTTCATTTTCACTGGCACTATCTTGTCAGAGATGCAGCATCGGCATGCATCTTCTCCTCGGCGAACGCAGTGCAAAGCCCAACCTCCTGCAGGAACCAGGGCAACCAAACTGCAACAGCAGAGAAAGTAAAACCTGCTGCCTGTCCTGTCGTCGGTGAATTTGCGTTTACCTGCACGATGTCCAGCACCGTCACAGGCTGCAGGACGTCTTTGTAATGTTCCAGGAGCGTCTGCTGAGTGAGGCCCGGCTGAGACATGATGTGGTACAGAACCGCCTCCAGGATTGCCTTGCACACCGGCCGGTTCACCTTTCCGTCGATGAAGCGCCACGGCCGGCTGATGAAGCTCAGGTTCTCCCTGCGTGGACGAGAGACCGGCGGTAGAACAAAGTCAATAACGGGATCGGGGAAGAGTGGCTAAAGCTCGCTGCCGGGGGAAACTCACTCGGTATCAACTGACGGTGATTCTACAGCCTCTTCCACTCTTTCGCTACTTAACTTGCATTTTCTGGTCCTCGTCGGTCTGCCTTGTTCTTGCTCGGTTTCCATCTTTTCCTTTCCTTCTTGTTCAGGCTGCGTCGGCACGTCTTTCCCCGTTTCTAAAATCAGTGTTTTATCTCCGCTTCCATCATCTGTCCGCTCTTTCTGCCGTTCGTCTTCACTGGGTTTCCCAGATCCATCAGCCCCGGGCAATCCGTCCGTTTGCTTCTCTTTGTTTGACGCAGGTTTCTTCGCAGGCGGTCCCTCGGCCTCCAGCTGCATGGCTTTGATGCACCTCTTGCGTGCGAAGGGGAAGTTGTACTGACTCGTCAGGTGGGGACGCCTGTTGGCGTTCTCGCGAGGCTGAGACATTTGTTTGCAGTTTACGGTCAGGAGCCACGGCTCGGCGTGCTCCATGAGGACCCAGCGGACGCTCAGGCTCCCGACTCGGACCACCTGGCCCTCTTCCTGCAGATCCTGAAGCAGAAAAGCGTTCATCAGAAACATCTACTTTGCCCTCGAGGAGCCCAGATTTTTACAACTTCCCATCCACAATAATCCCGCCAGCTGGATTTCCAATACAAATGTGAATAAATCTTTGTTGATATTCTGTTAATGTTAAAAAAAACAAAAAACAACCTGAAAACTGTTTTTTGCTATTGTGGTGCGTCCATTAAATAGGAAATTCAATTCAAATCACATGTGAATAAGCTAGTTTGTGTAATAAGTCAATGAAAATCACAGCAGTAATGGATGTGAACTATTATGGTTAATGGAAAAACAGCTACAGACAAAAACTGCCAGCCACTGCAGCCTATAAGCCAATATGGGCAACGTAATTTGCTGCATCCACCAAAAATAGATTAAAGTTGCTCATGCAGTAACTTTAAAAAAAAAAAATAGATGGTGTTTCAACAACTAGTTGGGAAGGTTCATTTAGCTGCTCCAGATCTTCAGTTCTTTAAAAAAAAGAACAAAAAAAAAAAAGTGACTTCCAAGCTTCAAAATAGGATTAGACTCAGCAAAGTTGCACTTGTTACTGCAAACGCTGGAGTGTCTGATCAGAAATGTGATTTTATTTCCACATATCATCTCGGTTCATCTCTACCCTATTTGCGCCACTTTCATTAACTTGTGAAGCAAAAATGAAAGGTTAGCAGCTAATAGACGACAGCAGCGCTGCACGTTTACCTTCAGATACTGCTGCAGGTTCCTGGTGCGTCCAGACTGCGCCTCCTGCAGGTGGAGATGAGAGACGTGGAGATCCCTTTCATCCAACCCCTTTTCACCAGCCTCGTCCAAACTCCTCCTGAGCCGAGTGCACGCCTCCATGTCCTGAGCGCTGTACCGTCTGTCCTGAACCAAGCGCTCGTCACACGCCTCTGCAGTGGGCGGAGAGTAGGACGGCGGCAGGATGATGCGGGTGAGGATAGTGGGCAGCAGCGAGGGGCCGGATTTAGTCAACTCCAACGGTGGAACAGCTGGAAACGACAACAAAAAAAAAAAATTTTCATCCATCCATCCATTTTCTGCCGCTTATCCGGGGTCGGGTCGCGGGGCAGCAGCTTAAGAAGGGAGGCCCAGACTTCCCTCTCCCCAGCCACTTGGGCCAGCTCCAGCCGAGAGACATAGTCCCTCCAGCGTGTCCTGGGTCTTCCCCGGGGCCTCCTCCCGGTGGGACGTGCCCGGAACACCTCACCAGGGAGGCGTCCAGGAGGCATCCTGACCAGAAGCCCAGAACAACTGGCTCCTCTCGACGCGGAGGAGCAGCGACTCTACTCTGAGTCCCTCCCGGATGACTGAGCTTCTCTCTCTAAGGGAGAGCCCAGCCACCTTTGGCCACAAATGGCCAAAAAAAACCCATTTTGGCCATTTGTACCCGGGACCTCGTTCTTTCAGTCATGACCCAAAGCTCATGACCATAAATGAGGGTAGGAACGTAGATCGACCAGTAAATCGAGAGCTTCGCTTTTTGGCTCAGCTCTCTCTTCACCACGACGGACCGGTACAGCGCCCGCTTCACTGCAGAGGCTGCACCAATCCGCCTGTCGATCTCCCGCTCTTTCTTCCCTCATTTCTGAACAAGATCCCGAGATACTTAAACTCCTCCACTTGGAGCAGGACACCCCCCGCCCCCGACCCGGAGAAGGCACTCCACCCTTTTCCGGCTCAAGACCACGGCCTCGTGGTCTTGGATTTGGAGGCACCGATTCTTGAAAAATGTATTGAATCCTCTGGTTCTTACCCTGTTCACTAAAGACGTGGTGAGCTGGAGCGTCCCGCAGACTGAGCTTCAGGATGCACGACTCCACCACAATGTTGTCATTCACGTTAAGATTGCGCAACTTAACTAAAACAAACAAAAAAATATATACATTTATTGAAGTTTTCTCTGTTTTTTCATAGAACAAAAGAGCTGGTATATGTTCAACTGTCGGATAAGAAAAAAGAATATTTTTTAAAACAAAAAAAAAAAAACAGAACGACAATTTTCATTGAACGCAGTGGAAATAAAAACAAAAGTAAAAGTAATAACAGAAAGTTTTACCAATCCCCGGAGAGCAGTAGCCCCGCATCAACAAGTAGTTGGTGTGCGACGCTTGGTGAGCGCTCACTTGAAGCTTTTTTCTTCCATCGCACTCGTCCCCATCATCATCGTCGTCATCATCATCTTCCTCCAAAGCAGTCATGCTGGAAATCAGTAAGTCGCATTTTTAATCTTTTGTGCCAAATTACAGCGACATTAAAGCACAAAATGGGTTTATCTAAGACAACCTATTTTTGATTCGTCTATCTCAAAATAAACTTCTTTTAAAACTTTGAAAAGGAAGAAGAATGGGAAGTTCTGTGATCGGACACCGGATTCACTCAAACAGGAACTCACCTCTTGACCACTTCGTTGTCCAACAGGCTGCTGTCCACCACCACGATTTGCTTGGGGACGGACACGTGGATGCTCAGCCGTCCCAGAGTCATCAGGCTGAGGGAGACCAAGCAGGCGCCCCCTGGAGAGCTCAGAGGGAACTGCAGCATATCTGATAGGTCTGGAGGATCCGGCGACTCATCCGTCTGCTCTCTGCTCGAGGACGCGCCGTCGTCTCCGGATGGATCTTTCTGTTCGTCTGATTGGATCGTCTCCTCTGTGTGCTCAAGTTTCTCTTCTGATTCTGTGGATTTCTCCTCTCCCCGCGCTGCATTTTGGTTGTCGTCTACTTTGCCTGTGGATTCAGCTCCAGCTGTTTGCATCTGCGGTTCCACTTCAGCGCCACGCTTGGTCTTTTTTGGCGTTTTTTCGCACACTTCCTCGCCGGTTTGCGACCTGTTTTCAGGCTCGTAATAGAAAGCGGTGGCAGGCATGTCGTCCCTTGGTCCTCTGGCCATTAAATTCCTCAAGAAGCAGAAGGAGTCGGTGCACAGGGAAAACGGAAAGCGCCACGCGAAATGCCTGCCAGGCAATAAAACACACAAATTATTTGTTTGAGCCGTTAATTTCGATCAAACACTGTGTATCAATTTTTTCAAATTAATTTCAGGTCACCCTAAAATATACATTTAAGGTGGGGATGCACTGACGAGAAAATTTGGGCCAATGTCGATAACCGAAAAACACAAATACACACATTTGTACACACGTGTATATATATATATATATATATTGCTCATATATATATATATATATATATACGAAGAAATATTAATATCGGCAATGTTCAGATTGCCGATATTAATATTTCTTAATATATATTAAGAAATATATATTATATATATATATATATATATATATATATATAAAAAAGCATACATTCTGGCACATGCACAACCTCTTCCGAAAGAAATATTAATATCGGCAATCTGAACATTTTTACTCATCAGATTCCAATATGTAATAAAAAATACAGCAACATTAGCTGATATTGTTAAAGTCAATATATTGTGCATCCCATAATTGAAACATAAACGGCACTTTAGGCAAGCTGCTTTTATAAAAAACTTACAACCCAAAACATCAAAGTTGAGCACGACTCCAGCCAATGCAGCATCTGTGTGCATACCTCACTACAAAATGGGCTTCCATTTGATGTGAGACTTACAAGATGGCAGAAATAATACAGAGCTCTGTGTTCTCAAATCTGATTATTAAGAGTTGGAGGTTCTGTGAACTGTTACGTTCTGTTACCAGAAAACATGGATTTTAATTGTGTTTTCATGTTTAATCCTGATTTTTTAAAAATCTAAGTCACTTATACAGAAAGTAGGAACTCTGACCTGTAGTAGGTCTGGGACATCTGGAAGGACATGGGCAGCATGGGCAGGCCTCGATTCTTCTTGGGCTCGAGCGTCTTACTGATGCGACGGCGATTGAACATGCGCCTCTTCTTGCACTGAACGAACACTCGACAGAGCAGCTCCTGGTTATACTTACTGTATGTGTGGAAAGTCTAGAACATGAAAAACAAAACGTCATTCGGCAGAAATTTAAGAATTCACCGTTTTTTGTTATGAATTTGGTCACGAGACTCGATCAAAAATATCTTAAAGGGGAAGTGTGACGTATTTTCCAGGCGTACGGTGCCGTTTTGTAGCACAATCCAGTTAACTGGTGACATCAGCAGTAATTAGATGCTGCATCAAATATGGCTTAAAAAGAAATTTTACTTCAATTTCAACTGAGAAATTTTACTCAATTGAAATTGAGGCCCAATTTCAATTTAACACCTTGAAATTGGGCCTCTGTCTCTTTAAAAACTCCTCCTCTTTCTGAAACTCCGCCTTCAGGAAGTCGTCACAACATGGCTCCTCTATTAACCCTTTAACAACATTTTTTACCCGGGTTGCACTGAGAAGTAGCTCAGTTTCCACAAAGGTCTTGCAAAGCTGAACGGTTGCCACGGGAGACTAAAGGATTCCTCAAACAAGCATGAAAGAATCAAAGCAACACTCCAGGTATGTTTCTGATTATGCCATGATGCAAAGCTCAAATAGTCAATATTACATAACAATACTTCTTTTTTTGTTGCAAAATAATGACAGAAGACCAGCAGGTGCAAGTCTGAAGATAAAATTCACAATAAATGAAAAACCTCGCTGCAAGGGAAGCTTAAATAATGTCCAATTGCAAGTTACATTTATTCAAGCTAAATGTCATGTTTCGTCACCTGAAATGATCTGAAAGACTTCATCTGACTATTGGTCATAGACAGAGAGCTCTGGATCAGGTTGTGCAAGACGATAGCATGGATGTCTTCTTTGCTGTGAGGAATAAGCACAAACAAACTACTACTGGCACCAAACCCAAAAAACAGAAAAACATTCAATCCAGTTTAATTGCATAGCACAATTCAGCAACACGGTGCTTCAAAGTGCTTTACATATTGAAAACAGAAAAAATATTAAAGACACATCAAAGAGGCAAAAGTTGTGAAATCGATAAAAATCCTTACCAGTTGATGATGTCTTTGGATGGGACATATTTTCCGCTGTCTATTGCAGAAACTTTAAATCTGCAGACGAAACATTATGCATGTGGTAACCTTGGTCTGATTTAAAGATAAACACACACAAATCATCTATTCTAGTGGCCAAACGTTTTGCTTCAGGCAAATTTCCTCCATTCTTGACTTGTCGTCAGGGACCGAACAAAACTTGTTCTGAAGGGCTACAAATGGCCCGGGCGCCTCAGTTTGGACACCCGCTGCTCTATTCTTACCGTGTGAAGATCTGCTCTTGGGAGTCGGGAATGGTCAGGTTGCGATCACACATGACGGTGCTAAACTTCTGCCTCAGCAGTCGCACGTACTCCGAGAAGACTTTGGCGCACTCCTTAAAACACAACGAGCAAGTGTGAATCCGCATCCCCCACCGTCAACATGAGACGGGACGAAAACAGAAACGGACGAACGCACGTCTGCCTGATCGGGGTCGGCGGGTTTGTTCTTCTCCAGCAGGCCCATCAAAGCTTTGTCCTGATGCACCTCAGCCAGACAGATCCTGAGACGGACAGCTCGTTAAAACGCCTTGAGGGATTTCATTGAAAAAGTTCAGCCTAACATCTAAAGGTGCTCTCCACCCCCACCTGTAGTTCAGAAGCGTCTGAGGATTTTTCAGGATGTATCTCGTGCGACGTCCGACGGCGATGGAGGTTTTATCTTTTGATGTGTCAAACTCTGCGTGGAGGAGATCTCTTACAACACAGTAAGGCACAAACGGTCGTTTTATCTGCAAAGGGAAGGAAAAGCATCGTCCAGGAGGTTGATTATAGAAAAAGAAAAGAGTAAAAAGAAAAGGTCTGGCGTCTAACAGATGTGTATTTGTACCTTGCTGTTGAGCAGGTGCGACGCCACAGAGCAGAGCATCATGACTGAGTCCTCCTGAACGGACCAGTAGACTCGGTGTCTGGTCATTCTCTTCAGAGCCTGGTGGTCAGTCGCATCATGGGCTCGACTGCGTTTTTTAGGTTCTGCACAACAAATGCGCAGAACACAATAGTGGAATTTCAGGCTTTTACTTTTTGGCTTCAGTAATCTTAATTTAAAATTTAAGACCGTTAAAGGTGTAAAAAAAATGCTTTTTTTTTTATTTGCTTGCATAGTAACTCATGTTCGGTGCATTGAATAGAAAATATGACCGATTAAATTAGAACATACGTAATTCTGAGTCTCACTTGCCAAATTAAAGGTATCGTTAGCAAACAACAACCTTTAAGCAGCTATTAAACACACTTTTAATTAACCCCACGTTTTTGTTCTTGAAGGGCCGGTGTTGTGTATTCTCCAGACACCGGCCATTTTATAATGCAATGAAGTAACTATGACCTTTTATAACAACCTTCAGTTATTATAAAACAAGCTACATATCAAATATGACGTTGGAAAATTTGACTTTGCAACTTAACACCTTTAAATTGGGCCTCTGTCTCTTTAAAAACGCCTGCTCTTTCTGAAACTCCGCCCTCAGGAAGTTACCAGGGGACCATTGTCACCAGGTTCCCTGTCACCATGGTGACATTGTCACCATTGTGACCAGGTTCCCCTGGTGACAATGTTTTTACCAGCGTTTCACTGAGACGTAGCTCCCATAATGAGCTCGGCTGATGTGCAGTTCCACGGAGCGAACAAATACAAAAATGTATAACGTCACCAAATAAAAGCAATAAAATTCATTTTAAACTCTTAAGGTGTGGATATTAGATGATTTCATTCAACAGATGTTATGAATTTTTACAGCCCCTGCAGAAAACATCCTTGTAATTTCACTGTCACAAAATGACACCCTTCAAATCTTTAACAAAAAAATGCCAAGCGCCTCCAAACCACCGTATCGTATCGTTTTATGGTAAACAATACGATACCTTTTTTCTTCCTGCGTGGGGCCTTGACCACTTCCGTTTTCTTCCTCTTCCTCGTCTGTCCCTTTCCTCCAACCACCAGCTTGTTTCTTACAGCCGACTCTATCCCCACCTGTTTGCAGAGAAATCAATCACATCTTTAATCAGCGAGTGGATATAAAAACCGTAACGTAAATTGATTCGAATGTTAGAAAAACCGGAGGCCGACGCGCAGCCATACCTCGACGTTGTCCACGATCAGAGGCCTCTTGTTGGTCAAATAACAAGGCGTGAGGCCTTTTCCTGTTGTTGCAAAGGTCATGTTAAATTCAGGAACAACGTGGCAGTACGGCAGCTTCACAAGAACTCGCCGGAGAAGCAACGGAGAAAACTCACCAACTTGAAGAGTCATCCTGAGGGAGTTTCTACTCAGGATGCTCTTCAGCCTCAGCTTGGAATCTGCTCCCTCTGAAGTACTTGGCCTCTAGAAACCGTAATAATAACAGTTAATAATAACGTCTTACTTCTACATAATGTTGCAATTTTAGACTGCGATTCTGATGTTCATGGTACCGGCTTAGAGGTGAGTAGGTGGCATGTCCACAGCCAGTTGCGTTTCAGATGACTGAAGAGCTCAGAGTCCAGACCTGCTGCTCCTCTGCCGTCTCCCGGGATGGAGCCGTCGTCACACACTTCATAGCTGCCTCTGAGGGAGCAAACATGGGAGAAATGAAAGATTTAACTCACAATCTACAACATGTAACTATAAACAGATGCGAGTTGCTGTGTAATGTCACATAATTTGATCTGCTATGGAGAGTGTGACACAGCAGCCGCACTGAGGCCCAACAGGAAGAGCCTCCGGAGATCCGACAAAACAGCCGAGATGATTGCTGGTGGCGGCCCGCGCTTCCTGGCGGCCACAGGGGTGATTTGTTGGACAGGGGTGGAGGGTCATAATTTAGAATCCAACTGAGAAGTTATAGGGGCGGTATTGCTTTGAGTTGTTATAAAAAATGCTACACATATATATCAAATTAGATTTTATAATAATTAACTGGGCCTCTGTCTCCTTAAGAACTCCCGCTCTTCCTGAAAATCAGCATTCAGAAAGTCATCACAACATGGCTCCTCTATTAACCCTTTAACAACATTTTTACCAGTGTTTCACTGAAAAGTAGCTCCTACAATGAGCTCAGCTGCTGCCTGGTTCCACCAGGTGTTTGCTAATTGCTGCTGGCTAGTCTGAAGGAGCCAAGTGGAAATTTTTCAAACAAAGAGTGAGGGGAAATTGCTTCAAGACCCAAAGAACCAGGGAGAGAATATATTCTTAGTCGGTATTTATTTGAAGTCTCTGCTCACTGATCACAGCCAGGAGCAGAACACAGCTCACAGTTTTAAAGGGAGGGTTTCATTCCATTCACATAGTTTGATAATCTACTTGGTTGCAGAGAAGAGAGCAGACAGAAAGCACATGTCTTCTTTCTCTAGGAGCCATGAGAGATAAAGAAACTATTTAATGACTTTATTGTAATGCCAAGGCCAGAGAAACTGTTTCAGAAGCTTTTTTTCATGAGCTCATGCATCACACAAGAGTCATAGTACTGTTATGCATTGATTCAGTTAATAATAATAGTAACCTTAACATTTTGCACTACACTGCTCTGTGAGACGAAAGATTGAAAGCTTGGAAACTACATAAAATTTCAAAAGGTCCTGAAATTGTATGCATATATAATTCAAATCTTCGACATTCAAAAATACTTCATTCATCCCAAAGGGAAATTAAATGTTGTTGTAACTCATATTAACTCAAATTCAAACAGTGCTGTATTTCGGCAAATGAGAATATATGTGTTATTGTTTTTTTTCTTTTTACCTAATTATACAGTAGAAGTGTTTACAGAAAGACTTCTACAAAAATGAGTCTGTTTTTTTTTTTTAAACATTTTTTTTTCTAACACATGAAGAATTTATCCTCCTCTTACTTGAGCAGGTGACTCATTCCGGCAATCATGTTGTGATCGTGCACAAAAGGAGGCGCCGAATCGTCGTCCGGGTTGTTTCTCTTGCTACGAATCACCCCTTCATAAGAAAAAAAGCTAAAAATGAGTCAGATCTTCAAACAACGACGACTGTTTTACTCGACGTCGTTGAGCATTTTGTGAAACGGAAACAAAAAAGGCATCCATGTACCCAGTGGCGTGTTGAGGCAGACACACATCAGGTCAAACCAGAAGCTCTCCACGTCCTCGGTGGTGTTGAATGTGTACCGGCGCCTCTCGAAAGGCGCATCAGGCGGCTCCTGCACCAGCCAGTAGTGAGGCTCCGAAGTGGTTGTGTCAACAATGGAGGCGTTGCGCTTCAGGTAAACAAACACCTGGACGAGAGTAAAACGAATGGCAGCGAAGAGCAGAAATCATCACATTCAATCCTTCTTTAAAAAATTTGAAAGCTAGACTGATACGTAGCATTCAAATTTTAAAATGTCACGTTTTCATTAGCTCTAAGTGGAAAATCGTCCTAATTAGCAGAAATATAAGCTCTGCAGCGTCAAACTGTGTGTAGTTAATCTGTGTGACACGTTTCTCTGAATGATAAAGTTCCTTAAATTACGGAAAACCCTGTCAGAATATTGTTCTTAACAGTATTCTAATGTATTGAATGGGTCGGCACACAAATGAAGCTGATGTTTTTATTTTAATTACATCTATGAGATTCCTCAGTACCTGGTCTTTGTCTTTGAATCTCTCAACAACACCGAACTGCACCAGACCCATGTAGGTCAACTTCTGCAGGTTCTCGTGAAAAACGAAGATATATTTCCTGGGGAAAAAAAAAAGGTGGTAATTGCTGCTCGGCAGGCAAGGTCACGGTTTCTGACAGGAAATTAAACTCAAAGAGAAAGAGAAAGAGATGAAAATCACCTTTTGTAGAGAAGCTGTCTTTTCATTTTAGCGGGCAACGCTCTCACGAGGTAATGCTGCTTCACAGAGTCACTGAGGTAATCCTCCAGCTCATCCACCTGCAGACGAGCAAGCAACAGCAGAACATTGTTGTTTGTGAAGCGTGAGGTGTGCAGTTAGTACGCAACAATGCCTTTCTGTCTGGTCTGCATCAACTTCAACGTAAAAAAAATAAGCATGTTCCACATGTCCAACCATGAGGAAATAAAGTGGATTTTGTGAAACATAGTGTCCTGTCACATCTTTGAAGTATGTCTTTCACATTGAATGCATTTCCATTCTGAATAGTGCAATGTATATTAGGATCAAATGTGTGGAATTGACAGTCGTGTTAGTTTTGTTGCGACGTCATGGGCTTGTTTTAAAAATTTTTTCTTATTTTAAGGATCAACCGGGAATGAAATTTCAACGTTCTGCGAAAGACTCACAAAATCATTAGCTGAATTAATCGCAAAGCAGGAAAAGCTGTCGGTTTTAGGAATCAGGACAGAGACTTTGTATTAGTGCCAACAGGATAGCTTAGCACAAGATTAAGTACTATGGATTCCATTACTGATATCTGAAGTTTAGTAAAAGCCAATACTGGCACAATATAAGGTATTTTGTTTTCTTTTTATACACAGAAATAAATGCACTGAATTACAGATTAATTCAATAACTCTGCACTAGTTCAGCTCACTTAAATACACCAGTAGCTTCAGAAGCTCGGTCAACCATGTAAAAAAACACACAACTTTCCTTTGTTCAGTCAGTGCATTTAGATCTATACAAGCCGATGTAAAGTAAAGAAAGAAACTGAAGCTGACTAAAACGATAGCTTGACTACTTTGCTCAAACATGTAAAAATAAACTGCAACAAACCCTTAAAATGGTTCAGAAAATGACATTAGGAATTCTAAATACAGCGTAAAATAAATATAGTGTCGCTCAGAGCACAAAGCGCAGAACTAGACTGAATAGATCTGCCCCTATTTATCAGGCGTTGTCAGGTTAAAGGAGGGTGTGATGACGTAATGCCGATGAAAATTAGAAATTTTCATCGGCATCTAATTTTTTTATGTTGAGAACAACATAAAAATGATTTGACAATGAAACAAACTGACAAACAGAAACTGCAGCAAACTTTTATGTTTTCTTATCTCCTGAGAGACGATCGTCTCATTTCCTGACCTAAATCTGCAGTGATTATTATCACAGACAATCGTTGATTTAATTTCAGCCAAAAAGAGTTCAGCTCGCCACGAGGGGATTGACTGGAGCATCACGTGTTCCTTTAACGTCTAACATAAAACCTCGCTCTTACCTTGTAGTTGATTTGGACGATCTGCACAAAAATAGAGAGAGGCAAGCACAGGAGGAGGCTGCGAACCATTGCCCAGCCGCTGGTGAAGCCCTTGTGCAGAGGAACAGGAGGGATAAATCTCCTCCAGGAGTCTTCATCAGCATACACTGTCAGACAGACACAAGAAATATGAAGCAACACTTGTAGCTTTTTTTCCCCATCACTTTACCCCAGTGACACTCTCTTACCTTTCATGTCGGCGTCAGACTGATCCGGTCTAGACTGATCGCCCTGCAGCCCGTCTTCGTCGCCTAATCCCTCGTCTATAGGAGGCGGGTTCGACGTTTCGTCCTCCTTTGCTTGGGATTCTGGGAGACCGGCACCAGCATCCGAGCTGCCAGGATCGGAGCTGGCCGGTTCCGCCGGACTCCGACTGGCAGAGGGAGCGGGGGTGGGGTTATCCCGCAGCGGGTGGCCGTAAATGAGGTACCAGAGGAAACTGTGAACGGCACGCAGACGAATCATCTTGGGCTGGAAGCCCAACGTTTTGCCCAATCCGGGAACTGAAAAAGTCAAAAGAGAAGAAGTGCAGTTAGGAAATTGGTTTACCTCACAAAAAGACCTGAAATTGGATGTATTTGCTGTGTTATGGAAAAAATGATTTGTTTTCGATAACGAATTAGACACCATACTCCCGGGAGTCCTGGAAATTGTATAAATTAATTTTCTTTCTTTTTATAAAAGTGCCAGAAAAACATTTTCTAACATAATTAGTCTGATTAACAGATTGAAAGTAATTACAGAGCTCAACAACATTCTCCACTGTAAGCGGCAGATTTGTTTTTCTAAGAGGAAAGAAATACCTTCGATCACTCTGCAGCTGTTTTGAAACTAAAGTGAGCAAACTGTCTGTAGCATTTTGAGACCAAATTTAGCAAATTTATTCAAAATTTCTGCTTGAGTCAATGCATCAAAACTAACATTTTTAATTAGAACTATAATAATAATCAACATGCTAGAGTTAGCATAAGTTGGGCCAGACTTTAGGAACAGCTTACAGGGGCAGTAACTCAGGGCGGCAATTATTTGTAATACAAATGTGCACGTCTTTGATTATAAAAGTTGGCTTGACAAGAACTGAAAGCCCAATGTGTCGTTACAAGTGATTATTAATGTAAATGAATGAAAGATCTTTAAACCACAGTGATGTCTGAATACTTCATTAAAGGTAATCACAGAGAACCTGGCGTGGGCTTAAAGTTTGCGCCTTCATCAGATCCTAACATCTTGTGTTTTGAGATGCTCTTCTGTGCTTTTACTGTTGCCGCCTTCTCTGATTTGAGCTGTTCTCCTTTTTCTTGAGCAACCTGCAGACTGAGGGACAGACAATAAGAGACAAAATGAACACAAAAAAAACTCCAATCAGAAACCTAACATAGCGTAGGCTGGTGTTTCTCAAAGTCGTGGTCGCTGTGGGAGCATCAGAAGGTTGGAGGGAAGATGAGCAAAAAAAAGCAAAGCTAAAAAACTCCTTTCTGTCTTAAACCGATGCAGAACCTCAGTGGAAATGGCGCATCCTGCTGGTGCTTACCGTCCAGCTGCAAAGGAGCTGGAGATCCTGAAGCGGACCTGTTCGATGAGCTGACTGACTCTCCCATCAGTCGGCTGAATGGATGGATGAGCGATTATGTCCACCTACCAGAGTGAATGAAAAACAGAGGAAGAAAGAAAAGTAAGAAATCACAAAAACGTTACAACCAGGATTATTAGTTCTGGGTTTTTCATCATAGTTTAGTTTTATTTCAATGTGACTTTTTGTTTGTCTAATTGAGTTAGTCTGAATTAGTTATTAGAGTATCTGCTTGTTTCTATTAATTAAATATTGTTTAGTTTTAGTTTTTTCATATTTTTTTGGTGCAGAATTCAAAAAGGTCAAAGTATTTTTATTGTGATTAAGTGAACATTGATTGGGTAACAAATACTCAACAGAAGAAACCTTTTTTTTTTTTTTTAAAAAAAGCAATTGATTATTGTTGAACTGATTCTGGTGTTTTCTCCCAAATTTTGCTGTCGTCATTTCGTGGACTGGAATAGAGCAGCCAGGAATATTGAGTGATATAATTTGGTGAGATAAACTGCTTGTCTGTCAGTCTGATCAAAAGATTCAGAAACACAAAAAACAAAGGATGTTATATCTACAATTCAGGATGTTTTAGTTAGTTTGATAAACACACAGTACAGTTTTCACACATTAATTTCTGTTTTTATTTACTTCAGTGAGCAAAAAATGTTTTTCCCAATTTCAGTTTTTGTTATTTCACTAATATGGGCTGTAATAACGTTGGTGACTGCTTCATTGTGAATAAATCTAGCAAAAGGAAAGGAAAAATCCAGCTGTGCTAGCATTTGGTTCTTCTATCATAAATGCAGGTGTGACTTCACTCCAGGCCATTTCCCACCTGTGGAGTGGAGTTTGCGTACCTTCTTAGTGACGCCGTCCTGTATGACAGTGGTGGTGTAGAGCTTCAGCAGGCCTTCCCTGGACAGACAGTGGACAAGCCGCAAGACAGTCTTCTTGCAACACTTTGAGCTGACGCCGTCCTTCTTTTCTGCATCATTGATGATTTTCTGCAGCCTGAAAACAAAACAGCCGCGTTGAGATTCCCTCTTAAGAGTTCAACTCGCAGAGCAAAGAAAGCAAAACTGACGGGAAGAAGCCCTCGATGATCTTAAAGCTCTGAATTGCTTCGACAATCATGTTCTTCCTCTTCAGCAGGCGGTACGTCTCGTGGGATCTCTGGAGGGAGAAGAGGGGAAGAAAAAGTGGTGAGCTTTAACCTTTTTCCCAGGGGAAAAAAACCCAAACGGCCAACAATAAGGTGTCGTTACCTGCGACTGGAACGTGCTGTCAATCTCAATGATCTCGGCGTTTGCCGGGTTGTCGGATGGATGCGCCGCCTTGCTCTGAGACAAAGAGCTGGCAGGAGTGGAGTTGGGTTGTTCCTCTTCTTCCACTGGAGGTTCTTCTGATGCGAGAAAGGAAATCCAAAACACACAGGAAGAGAAACGTTAGCAAATGGTAAGAAACTATATTTGGCTCAAAGTTTCCATTCCAGAAAAACGAGAGCGAAGAGAAGCAGTTTTCAGTCTGAGTTGAAGACGCCAACATTTTTATTTATTTATTTTTTTGCAGAATGTGTTTGAAACTTGCAAACAGGGAGTTGGGTACACCAAATACGCCTGTATATTTTTTCTACTTCTTAAAACTAAGAATATTTAGATTTAGACAACGTCCGTAAAAATATTTTAAAAGGACAATAAATTGATGAAATTTACACAAGCAATGCTAACTTTTTCCATTCCAACTAACCAGTTATGTTTTCATTAACTCTCCTGATTTCATCTGAACATTCAATACTTCACACTTCGGATTCATACGGCTCTATGGAGCTAAAAAAAACAAACAATAAATTGTTCAAAAATATGGGCGAGCATAAGACTGACATGACACGAGTGTCATTAACATGACATAACATCCGTCGTGAACATGAAGGAGTCCTCATGAATCTCTATGACTGTAGTCATGAAGTGTCATTCGGTAAATAATCACATTTCTAAAGCAAAGTTGCTCGAAAAGGTGCATTGAAAGTTCATTAAAAGTGCAAACTTTGCATTATTTTGTAAATAATGACACTTTACTGCAAAGTTTGCAGTAAAGTGTTTTAGTGGACTTTCAATGCACCTTTTAGAGCAACTTTGCACTAAAAGTGTCATGTTTATGCCACTAGTGTTAGGGATTTTTATGTTATTATCATTTTTACATTTATATATGTCATACATTTACTCTTCAGTAGTGGTGAGCTCTGACGCGATTAATCAGCACTAATCAGTGCTGATGCAATTTTCATTTGATCTTGTCTGTTTTCAGGAAGCTGATTGTTCCTCCTCTTGAGCTCGATGACCTTTGCACTTTCCACATTCTTCCTTTCCTGAATAAAAGGCTTGCTCGAGCTGAGAGTAGGCAGGCGCTTGGTGAACAGGATCAGAAAGATCCTATTTGCAGATGCCTTCTCCTTTAGCAAAAGTGCGGCCATAAAACTTATTACGTTGTCTGTGTTTCTTTAATGAAGGTTCGAAAAATTCCCATCAACTAGTGTCATGTCGGTCTTATGCTCACCCCGTCAAATAAAGTGTTAACAAAATATGAAAAAACAAGAGTTGTTTAGGTATAAGTTAAATATAGCTAAACAATTTTTCCTAACATATCTTTAATGGTTATATAAAAAGTTTTTCCTACCCTATTATTGTCAGAATTTAGAATAAGTTTAATACAACATCAAACACATGGAATGAGTTCAAACCGTTTAACCCACTTTTGTGAACATTTATCAGCAAAACATCAGAGTTCGGCATGGTTTTGGTCTGACCTGCCAGTGATGCATGCCATAAAATTAATGTGCGACTTCTTACGGATTGCAAAGCTTCATGGTTTTTCAGATTAACCTCACAAAGCAAACTCTAAAACACTTAAAACTTGAGGCTCCTTAGAAATTATTTTGGTTGCTGTTGTGCTTTATGTAACCGTAACGTATTCTATTAAAAAAGTTGGTTCTTTAGTCTGTCCGTGCAAAAAGATGCTGCAAAACTAACAGAATTAGTGGTATAATTTGCTACGAAACTGTTTAATCTGTAATGACAGCAAAACATGAAGACAACTATAAGGTTTGAATCATCAGACAGTTTCTATATGTTTCTGGGGTTGATTGATTTCTTATCTGAGCATTTCAGAAAATGTAGATTGACGTAGGTTGGGTTTTTGTTCCTAAAGATTTTTTAAAGATGTAATTTAGCTATAAATGTTGGCCTAAAAGACAAGGGAAGTGTACAAAATCCTTTCAGAGAGAGCAACAGATGGCCCCAGAGCCGCACTTTGGACACCCCTGCTGTAGCCAAAGTTCAGTCACTAAGGTGTATTTCTGTCAAACTACCTGGAGCAGGAATGGGTTCGGAGTTGGGGGTTGTCGCGCTGCAGGACGGGGTCTCACCTGAGAAATGACAGAGATAAACATTTCAAACACGTCACCAAGCTGATAATTCATAAGACGTCAAAAGTTACGGTCAATCAGATTCTCACTCTCAGCTTGAGCCACAGGCCTCGTCTGCTTTCTCGTCACGCAGATTCCCTCCTCCGTTCTCTTTGCTCCAGATTTTTCATCTACTTCATCGCTCTTCCTGTTCAGCTCTTCATCGCGATCAACACGAACCTGCTGCTCCTCCTCTTCGTCTTTGTTTCGGCCTCCGCCTGCTTTCCTGCTCTTCTGGGCTTTGGGAGTTTTGCGGCTTTTGCTCGAGGTGGACGATGTCTTGGTGTCCGACTTGTGCGACGCTGAAGACGACAGCAGCTTGTTCCTTTCCTGCTCTTTGGCAAACAACTGGAGTTGATTGCTGGCGCTCGCGCACCTGCGGAGAGAAACGAGCACAACTAACGTGACGAGCCGCAGAAATGTAAAAACAACAACAATAAAAAAACAGCCAGTGGTTTATACAAACCTGTGGCTGATAAATTTGGTGGTCCTCTGCCGACCCTCGTCCTCCATGAAACTCTGTAGGACGGAAAAGAATCCGATATGAAGATATGACCAGATGAACTACGAAACGAAATGTAATCATATAATTATGAAATGTCTTAATTCCTACTTTTCATTTATAAAAAATAGGCCTGGGGCCTTAGCATGTTCATTTTGCTACAATAATTACAGAGATTTTAACATGTAAAAAATGTGCAAATAATCACTCTTATTTTTTTAAAAACAGACAAAAGTCTCAAACTGGAACTTTTGTATTCATATGTTTTCTGTACAAATCTGATGCACAAGCGGCAACTGTAAACAGCGATGAATGAAAAAGCTGCTTGTTTGGCCCCCACTTGGGGCCTCAAACCTCAAGTGGGCTCCAAGCAAAAGCTGCAGAAAAACCCAACAGGATTATGTCAGACTTTCTTTTAACTGGAGCTTAGAGACAAGGTTTTGTTCTCAACAGCGAAGCAAACTTTAGGGGTGAAACAAACAGCTAAACTTACCTTAATAACGCCGTCCCTGTCCATCTTTCGACAGATCATGCGAGATTCCAGCTTACCAATGTTCATTCTTAACCCAATATCCCTGTGAGGGACTCCCTTTGTGCCAGAAGACAATACTGAGTGGAAAATAATAATAATAAAATAATTTAGCTTCACATTTTCAGAGTAAGATGAAACATGTGGAAGAAGTTGAAACTGCACACTGTTAGGATAAATGTGTGACTGAACATAACTAGGTGTCCAAGTACAGAAGGGTGTTTGTTGATGACAACATGGCTACAAACTTCAAACATTCATTTTAAACCAAAGCTTTCTCACCATCTGAAAAGAAATCAGGATAGACAGCGTGTGTTTTAGGTCAGTTACGATTATGAAAATGATTTTTACTTGCCAAATGCCGCAATAAGATAAGAGATTTTCAATCACGTTCTTCAAAAATTAGAAGGTTGAACACATAACTTTGGTAGAATTACATTTAAATGATGTCGTTTGGGTCAAATGCTGTGAGTCGCCTTCCAGGAGCTTCTGGAAGTTTGGCTCATTTCTCCAAACATAACCGGTCTAACTAAATCAGGCCATCTTGCTTTTTCCAAAACTGATTTTTTTAAATAAAAAAAAAATAGTGTATGTATGTTTTTACATTTTATGAAATAAATAAAAAAGTACAATCCTTCTCTCATTATTCTAGTATAGTGTAAAAATGTATAATTTTGGTAAACATAACAGGAAAATTAATGAGAGAAAGTGAGGAATAAGCAGCTTTTTAAAACACTCTTTTGAGATCTGCTTTTATTCTTCGCCTTTGCATTGTTTGTAATATTTCACCTATTGCAGTTTACGAATGGCTTAAAAACGATCAGTTTCACTTTGCGATTTCACACCATTGAACTAATCGAACTCACTGATGTGGTAGGCCTGCGACACGACATCCCTCTCCATGATTCGTCCCTCGGACGGAAGGACTCTTCCTCCTCCTTCGCTGTAATCGTCGTCGTCCTCGTCATCGTCGTCAAAGTCCGCGGGAGTTTTTTTTCCATACGGCTTCAAGAGTTTTATGCAGCGAATGAGGACTTTGCTGCCTGGAGCAGAAGCAGAAAGGCGTGATGACTCATCAGGCGTCAAGCCAAAAACGTCCACTATAAAAATTCGGAATTAAGCATTTTTACACTTTTAACTACATTTGTGACTGAATTATCTTTTAAAAGCAGAAAATAAGGGAAGGAAGAAACACTTTGAATCAGAAAATATTCACCTGAACCGACAACAAGAAATACTTTTGTTTACATCTACTGTTTGGTTCTGAGTTTGACCTCACAAACTCAGCTGAGACCTAACAGACTGACGGGAACGTCTCGAATGTCCATATTGTGGTTGGAGCTGAAGTGATTAATCAGATTAATTGTGATGACTCAACTAATTTAGTAACTGATTAATCGCTAACTGGAGTACACACACGATAAAAAAAAGACATGAGCTGAAAAAAAACAACTAAAAAAACAATATATTCAGAGTCTTAAATAAGACAAAACTGTATAAAATACATTTTACATTTAAGATAGAAATACATATTTGTCAACAAATATGTTTTAGCCAAAACACTAGTGGAATAGTTTTAGCTTCTCTTGCAATAAAATGTTTATTTTCTTATTTAACAAAAGGAATTGAGTTATTTGTTTCCTGCATATTGTAATATATTTCTAATATTGTATAAAACAGGCCTACGTGGCTAAATGAAAAATCTGTCCAATGCCAATTCTTTCAACCGATTAACCTATTAATCTTCTGATTAAAACAGTTACTAAAACAATCCCTCGTTGTGCTGATGCTCACGTATGAAATAATCACTGTTTACCATTTTTATTGGTGCAATGTTCAGCACTGGGATCCAAGTCCTCTAAAGCGCACTGGCAAAACTCCACCAACTTGCTATATCGGAGGTTTTTGAACAGACGCTTCAAAGTCTTCTCGTTCAAATTCTGCAAGAAGGAAACAGAGGAACGTGACGGCACAGCAAATGAGAAAGAATGTGTGCAGTCACACGCACTGAGGCGCTCACAAGGTGCTCTTTGAGATTGTCCACAGTGGTGAAGTGATCGGGCAGCTGCAGCAGGAAGTCAGACACATGCTCCATCAGGATGTCGAATTTGTTCCGCCTGACAGAGCAGAAGGACGACAGAGGATTTATTTAGGAGGGGAACCACAAGAAGGGGATAATGATTTTTTTTCTTTTTGTAATTTCTAAATGTATTTTGATATTTTTTTGCTTCTGGAAAGCATGAAAATAATTATAGGAATTGATAAAAACAGCATCAACACTGACAAAACTTTTTCTGTGGTTATTCTATCCTTGTTTAGTTGGTTTATTAGTCAAGATTACATACTTTAATTATGAAAAATAGTTACAGCTGCTCCTGTGTTTTAAACTTTCAGAAGCTTAAGGTATTGGCCACTCCTGGTCTGCACTGATACTGACTAAAGGGTCAATTTAAGTATAAAGATAGGAGTTCTTAAAACGGCGGCTTAAGACTCGCTCTCTTCCGAAAATCACCACTGTGCTCTGCATGTGATGTAAAATGCAAAGACAGCATTTACAAATATATAAAGCAGAATGCTGATGTTTGATGCTGTTAAGAGTAGTTATTACATCCCTGTCTAATTGGCTTAGCAGTGATACTTGCAAAGTTTTCTGCTGGTATTTTGTTGCATCAAAACTGAAATTTTGGGGCACTAAAGTTTGAGACTTCGTAAGAGTTGACAAAATGTGCTGGAAAACAAAAGCAGAACCAGACAGACCTGTTAACATGGAAACGCTTCAGCAGGAGCAGAATGGAGTGCTGCTGCTGTCCTGTCTTCAGCCGTCTGACGTAAGACTGCATGGTGATCAGTTCATGCTTGACAAGACACTTCCTCAAGTAGTGCATTTTTCGAGCGTCCACCCTGCGCAGAATCAAACGCTTGTGTCAGTGTGAGTATTAAAATAACAATTAGCCGTCAATTTCCGTCAAACATAAAATTGCTTAAGGAAATCACACTTTTGTGATTGAAGATTTTCCCCCTCTAAGATGAGGTGGGGTTTTTCAGCATTTTCAAAATAGATGTACTTCGCAAAACTGGAATGAAACACTTTAGTTGCATAACACGAGTCACCTGATCGATAGCCGGATGTTGCTAATGACGAAAACAATGAAGAAGAGGACAGGAAGTGGTTTGTTTTCTTTCAGACAATCTGCAGGCCGCACCACCAGAGCTCTCACAGCAACACACAGTTCATAAAAAGCTGTGTGTCATTCTAGTGTGTTGAATCCGTAGCTCTTTAGTAAAAATTACTGACTACAATTTTCCCAAAACGCCACACATGTAGCCACTCCGGAGTAGGCGGGGCTTGTCTCTCCAACACCTGAATAAGAAGCCAATGTCTCCTCTGATTGGCTGAATTATGAACCCCAAGAGTAAAGGGCTCGTCATGGCTGAATTATAAGTATATATCATGTGACTGTTTACATCCGTCACTGCCATCATTTTCAATAACTCATCATGTGGACATTTTATTTGTTAATGAAATCACCGCCATTGTGAAACGATCTTTTTTCGACATTAGCAGAAAACAGACAATGATTTGCGGGCATTTGTAATGGAAACGCAGCTAGTACTGTAGCAGCAGACTGGAGCAAAGGACGTCTCGCGTGTGTCTCCTACTTGAACAGACTTCCATGCAGATCGCTCTGTAGCTCTCCTTGCCAACGGCCACGGCCAACTCTCTCAAGCACGCAGTACGAGTCGTTGCTGATTTTTGACTCGGGATCGTTGTCGCTTCCGATCAGAGTTCGGAAGCGGAGAGCCTGAGAAGCCACCACCACAAGCTTTCGTCCATATCTAGAGGGTGAAATGAGAGAAATATGTTCAGCTTTAAGTGAGTGCATTCCAATTTGACCAAAGTTTTAGTGCAAAACAGGTTGAAAGCTCATTGGTAAATAGTTATTGATGTAAGGAAGCCCAGGCACGCTTATTGCATCATCGACTGTGCAGGAACCACCTCTGAAGCGAGCATGTGGTGACAGTAGAAAGGACCCTCTCCGCTTAAACTAAAAGAGACCTCCAGCTGAACCAGGCTCAATATGAGCAGCCAGATTCCCTCACAATTTTCTATGTTTTAGGGCATGTTCCTTATCATCATCATCATCAAAAGACTATCAAAACGCACCAACCTTTCCTGAGCCTCCTCTAGATTAACCAGCGGAGCGAAGGACTTGGAGCGAATTTGCTTCGTGACGTTCTTCCTCTCTTTGAAGAAGACGCATGAGCCTTGTATTCCATCATGGTTCTCGGGAATGACATGAAGAGGGTAAACGTCTCTTCTGTCCTGAGAGAACCTTTGTGTTTCACAGCCCGTCTCTGGGTCGATGTCCTTAAACCTAAAACAAGAAAAAAACCAGGTTATCAAAGAGAAAACGATTCCAAGGTTCATGTTAGACTTAAACCTTTAATAATAAAATACATATATTTTACATATATATAAATTCATTTTGCAGGTAGATAGTTACTTTTTCTGCCCACTTCCAATTTAAGTAACTCAACTGAAAAACCGTGACTATAGTACAGACTCCATATGTGTTTTCTTTTTCCGTGGGTGTTGTGAAAACCCTACATCGAAAAAACAGGCCTCATGTTTGGCTTTAGTTCAAGTTATGCGTTAAATACTGAAGATATCTGTTACAAATGACTACCCCTAATGTGAGGAAGAGGTTACATTTTACATTTCATTGCGCTTTCTTGAACCATGACAAATTCTATTGTATAAAGTTAAACCTTTGACTTTTATAGGAGTAAGTGATGATATTGAACTCTGGTTTTCTACGAGTTAAACAGAGAAAAAAAAGATCAAAAGTTCATTTTTGAATAACAGAACCTGTCGAACAGCTCGATGTCCTCTCTCTCCTCAGGCAGCTCGTGGAAGCTCAGGTCAGCGTTGTTAACAAGAGACCTCCAGATGAAAGCCTTGGTGAAGTCGTCCAGCTTCAAGGGAAACTTTGGCTCTCTGTCCTCCAGACGTATCCAAAGAGAAGGGAGGGTTATCCCGTCCAGTCCCTCCAAAGCCACCTCATCCACAACGATGCTGAGTGCATCCATAGCTGAGCTAGCCCTGCATGCTACAAGCCGCCGCGCTAGCAAACCCAACACAGCCGAATCGTTGAACACATGCGGTTCGCTTCCGTTTGATTCAGCTTCTTATTTCTTGCTGTTTATCAAGAAAACAACTACTTTTTTTTCATAAAAGCATGCTTGACAATACGCTACCGCAACTGTAGGAATCAGAGCGCTGACTCCAACCAGTTAATGTTTGTGTACGTCGTAATTCAACTTTGACCTTACGTGGTGCATATGAATAAACTTCTCCTCAAGGCGGCGCTCAAGGACACTTTTAGAAAAGCAGCCGTGTTTCACGAAGCCTCAGAGTGTGGAGGCCACCTGTAGGATTTCGCTGGTATTACACGTCTTTTTCATTTCGTATTGTAACTTTTTCTTTTATTCATTTGTGTAACTATTCTATTTTCCAATTGTATACATCCTCGTCCACTTCTTTAGAATTACATTTAATAGTGCCAAATTGTTTGTTTCAGTAACTCAACTCAATAAGAAAATAAATTTATACACAAACTGATGCCTTGAAGCATTAATTTCTGTTAATTATATTCTCTGCTTACAGAGAAATATAATGAGCTTTCAACCTGTTTTGCACTTTTAATGGCTTTTTAAAGAAAGCCATTTAAAATTTGAATATTATATCAGACCCAAAGACCGCAGAAATGAGGGCTTAAAGAAAAGTATGTTCATTACCTGTTTATTGGTTATTTTCTAAAGGTACTTTTCATCTGACAAATGAGGCTTTTTGGAACACATATTTGAAATGCCTTAATATGATTCTATTTTACTTTCTGTAAATTTAACTTTTTGAATTATTAAAATAAACTTTCCAAAAGCACGGATGTTTGATGTGACGTACACAGAGTACCAAACCCGTAGCACCGATCTCAATGACAGAGGATCGTTTAGTTGAAGGATTAACCTTCAGCAGAAATAAATATATTGCTTCTTATTCCACTTTCCACCTGGTTTCCAGAAGAAGTTCTAAGCTGTTTGAAAAATAAATATTCAAAAAATGTGTAAAAGTTTTTTAGTCCCGTCAATTTGAAATAGAGGCAAAAAAAGGGTTTATTCGACATCTTTATTATGAAGTACCTTTTTAAGAAATGTACAAGTGAAACCAGCACAGGGACATCTTGGCATTGGAAAAAAAACAAACAAAAAAACAAAAGGAAACAAAATTAAACAAAAACACCATGGACAATGTGGTGCAGGTCTGACAACACGTATGAAATGATAATGTACATATTTACAGCACAGGGTTGATCTGAACAGAAGGGAGAAAGAGCAACACTGTGGCTTTTGGGGGAAAAAAAAAAAAAAAAGAAAAACACGCACCGGGAGTGACTTATGACTAAATTTTATATTAAAATTATAGACTGGTTAAGAATACATAATAAAAGGCACTGAGCTTCACAATCCCCAACACTGCAGATGAAGGCGTTCTTTTTTTTTTTTAAATATAATTTTATATTAAAAAAAAAATGTCATGACTGTCCATCGCTAAAGTTAAAACAAGATGTCAGAGGGCCAAAGCGGTCTGCCCAAAACCAATAAAAATAGATTTAAATTCAATCAAAAACATTCTTTATAAACAACATGCTCAGTGATTAAGTTTTTTTTTCTTCTTTCTTATAAACAAATACATACCTAAAATTTTTCATTTTTCATCTGAAGGCATAAGGGGTTTTAAGGACAAGTTTTCAGATTTTCGACCCTGGGGCATGACAACGTTCTCGACAAGAACCCGACGGGAAACATTCAGTTATCTACCAGCACGGGAAAAGCACAATCCGTCCGCAACGGCATGAGATCAACACTGGAGACAGACATGATATGATATGATCACTTGGGAGGATTCTTTACAGGAAATGGGCTAAAGACAAAAAAAAAAAAATTTTTTAAATATACATTCAGCTCAGATACCTGGTGTTTCAGTGAACCAGCTGTACAAAATATGTTGTGGCACTGATGGAAACTGCTAGAAGGACAGGGGGAGTTCAACATGTGCTCGAACTCAGAAATAACAAGACGACGAGATTTTATGCCAATCGTGTCTGTGAAATAAACATGAACCAAAACCTACGGTAGGCTAACTGAGATTAGAGTAATAACAGTAAACAGCAGGTCTGGTTTTTAAAAAAAAAAAAAATCAATCAAATTTAACATTTTCCCTTTTAACTTGAATCTAAGAAGCTCAAAATTGCTCCAGATAAAAGTTTAATTAATTAGATTTTTCTGCCATTTCTCTAAGTTGATCTCATTTTTAGATGAGTGTCACTAAATATTTTAGTTATAGATCCAATGAGATCAAAAATGAGTAAAATAATTCCACAAAAAAAAAAAAGAAAAGAAAAGGTGCAAACCCATCTTAATCAATCCTGAATAAACATCCGGCTGACAGCGCTCCCACGTTTTTATTCTTTCCTGTAAACTAGCAGCTGCTTTGGCTTTGGGTGTGCTTTTTTAACATCGGAGAGTCGTACATTCTGTCATCTCAGAAAAACAAAATGGCAGACTTGAAAATGATAAAAACCGCAGATTACAAACTTTTTAAAGAAAAATCAAAATCGGCTGAAATGAAATCAACTTTGACAAAGAGGATTTCTAAAAAAGAAAAAGAAAAAAAAAGGGATCACAAAACAAATCAGTGCATCTCTATTTAAAATCAATGTTTTTAGATTGGCGAATCTGCTGGAGCAACATTCCTTCAGCTCGTTATGGTAAAAATGATTCTCAGACGCGCATGTCGGCTTGTGGGACACGTGTTCTTTGGCAGGGTTCAAATACAAAGACGGATAAAGGCGCGGATGTGATTGAGAATTAGACTTTTTTTTCTTGAAGGGCATAACGGCACCGACGAGGCAGGCACCCAGGATAAACCCACTGCTGAGCATTTCAACAAAGCAGAGAACATTAAAAAAAAAAAAGAAAAAAAAAAGGCAATTTCTACATTAGCTTACTCTAAAGTCCTGAAACACAGCGGTGTGTACCCACCTCGCATGTATCCTCGGCTTCCGCTGCAACACACACGACATTCCAGCTGGGGAAGATGTGGAAAACATGCAGAGGTGTTTTAGAAAACTGGGAATTATAGTGGAGGAAGAAAAAAAAAGCTAGATTAAAAAAAAAAAAAAAAAAAAAAAAAAAAAAGAAGAAACATTTAAGAGAAGACGAATCCTATCGAAACGACGGAAACGGAAGGGGGGGGGGCACTTTGATGATTTAGTGACAAGAAACTCCAACGCTGCTTCGACGTGACTTTCAAAAACATACACAATAATACTAAATAGAGTGAGATATGACAAAACAAAAATGCAGTAAATAAGCAATAGTACCTGCCTTTGTTCATATACAAATCAAATGAAATGACAACAAGTAGCTAGAATACTCGTCCTATCAAAAAAAAAATAAAAATGTAGCTTTGGTAAACAAGTTAGGCGGAGAACTGTCGTCTGAACGGTAGGATGTGAGAGCTTGGTGTGGAACGCGCTGGGCCGCGCGGCGGTGAGTACGTCTCTCTGTTCTGAGGCTATCGAGACGAAAAAACAAAACTAAAAAAAAAACAACAAGCTAGGTGAAAACGTTCAGAGTTTTTGTTTCTGTCCTCTCCCCCCACCGGTCCCCAGCTGACGAGGAACGAAGACGGCGAGCTGCCGTACTGAGCACCGACTGAAGCGTTTCCGTGGTAATGTAGCAGCATTGTAATGGTCTGCAGAGGACACACGCTCCTCCTTTAGAGCAGAAGTGGAAGACAACTTTCATCCTCTTTTTTTTTTTTCCTCTTTCTTCCAGAAGTCCCCTCACCTCTTTTCCATCAACATTTCTTTTTTAATATATAGCTCTTCTTGTTGATCTGCAAAGAACAAAACAGAGGGAAAATATTTTGTTCTTTTTCTCCTTTCCAGCATTATCTGACCCAAATTTTTTTTTCCTTTGTTTTTTGTTTTAAAATCCAGGCAGGTATTTGTTTATCCGTGAATTCCCATCCTCCGTCAGTTGTTCCACGTGGCGTTTCTCTGGCCGTCTGAGACGTCGCTCGTCTGTCTTTCTACTTGCCAACGTTCCGATTTCTTGCAGGCGTCGCGTCTCCTCGTTTCGAAAGTCATCCGTTTCCCCGCTTCCCGAATTTCAGTCGACCTTCTCCACCTTCCCGACAATCTTCTCCTCGAAGATGGGCAGGATGGCGTCGTCGTCGCGGACCTCCTCGAACACAACTCCGCAGTCGAACTCGTCGCTCACCTTCTTGAAGTAGAACCTGGAGATCAGAGGAGAGAGTCCGTTGTTCTCGACATACAGCGACACAATGCCAGCCTGTTGGGAGGTCGAAACCTTTCCAACCACAAACATCGTTCAATTTTACTGGAATTTCCTATGAAAAACCAAGAAGATAAATATGATAAAAACTGATAAAAACTGATAAAAACTGACCAGTGTCAGTTTTTATCATATTTTTCTTTTTTTTAATGTAGGCCAAAAAGTTCAGTTCTGGTCTGTAGTGCCTCATTTCCTCTGAGCATTCCACCACCCAGAGTTACCGCAGATGTCTCCGCTGCGCACTTCACTGGCTTCTGTAGAAAAGTATGACGAGGTAGCACAGATCGAACCTTTATTCTCTGGAGCGATTTAGCACGGAAGAGACGGTACGGTGTATCCCTCACATTTATTGTGTGCTTTTTTTGTCTTCACGATCCTGTCTGTTGGATTATGTAGAAACAACAAATGTGCAAAACTGGGTTTTAGTTAGGAAAATCAACATAAAAAGTGCTGAATGAAAATATCCCACACATTTCAGATACTTGAAGAACAACCTAAAAACTACATTTCCAGGCTTTACTTACTCCCCACCGGGCTAAGCATTGTTTGGTCATCTATTAAAGATTTTTTCTATAAAGCAGTAAGCATCAGAAGTATGAATACTTTTGAAGTGGAGTGTGTAGGCTGTGTGTTCTCACCTGTAGTGGCCCTTTTTGGTAAGCAGCTCTTTAAACTGGCCCAGAGTCACCACGCGGCCCTTCACTGACGTCCGGTATGGGATGGGCTCTCCACAGAAGTAGTACGCCACAGTCATGTTCTCACACACCTGCCGCTTCCCAGATTTGTGTCTAACAGAAAGAGGGGTGGAGAACAATCCCTGTCAAACGCTTGAAATGGCAGAAAACCTGAAGTTAAAGCAAAAGAAAAAAAAAGACGAGCCGTACTTCTGCTTAGCCTGCAGCAGAGCGGCCCTCCTCCGCTCCTCCTCCAGCCTCCGCCTGGCCTCCTCCAGCTGCGTGAGCGGGTTGGGGGCGGGATTGGGTGGCATGGCCGGGTCCTGGATGAACGGGTGCGAAGGCTGGACCTGAGTGGACGACGAGCCGGGGATCGCCGTGGACACCGAGGAGGGGTTGTTGCGCAGCTGGGCGGAGACCCACGGGTGAACGGCTCCGGGTCGCTCCACGGAGGTCGGGCGTGGCGACTCGGTGCTGGTTCCCGTTCTCCTGGAGCTGCTGGTGCTGCCGCTGAGCATGAGGGAGAGGACGGAGAAATGGGTTCAGATCTTGCGGGGAGGTGAAGAGAGTCGAGCGAGACGGTAACTGAACGGTTTATCCCACAGTAAAATTCAAGAACGTCTTGAGGATTTTCAAGGTTAAGTTTTTAACCTTTTCCAGCACCACAACTGAGATAAGAACGATAAAAATGAACTAAAAAAAAAAAAAGAACATTTTAATTCACTAGTTAATGACATCATTTAGTACTGTTATTAATAATGTCTTGTGATTATAACATCTACAGTAGGGACAACTTAATGTAAAAAATAAAAATCCTCCAATTTCAATAATGTTGTTTAACATCTATAATATAAGCCGATATAAGACTAACCCTAATTACACAAATTGGTAAGTGCCTGAGCCATTAGAAATAATAAATATTCATTACATTGAAACAGTCCAAACAAATAGTTTTGGGGTAAATTACCTTCCTCCCCAAATTAAATGGGAAGGACAATGAAAGCCCCAAAAATATCTCTAAAAATATTTTTGTTACGTTTTCTAGCATTTAGTAAATAGAAAGAATTTTGGACATTCTAACTAACCTAAAAAATGAGGAGTTTGGACTGATTCAACTTCAGACAGTGAGGAAAAAAGTCTTTATTAAGTGTATAAAAATATCTGGTTTCAAGGCTTTTAATCAAACACTAGGTTACACTTTATTACAAAACTGTGCCGTTTGAATATCAAGCGCTTTCAAGCACCTTAGACAGGAAATAAAGCACTTTCCAAAACTTGAAATTCAATTTCAAACATCTGTACTTCTAATAACTCAAGCACCACAGAAGAATGAAGTTAAAGCAAAACACTTCATGGTTATGTTCTATTGCCACATAGCAATAGAACATTAAAACTGACATGAAATAACAAATCCAAGGTTTTCCTCACCCATGAGAACTCTTCCTTTGCCTGTCTCCGTCCATCATCCATTGCAGAATCTTCTGGTTCCTCTCCAGATCCTCCACCTGAGTACCAGGGTAGCCCTGGGTTTCCAGGCCACGCCCGCTCTCGTCAGCTTTGCTCGACGTTTCCGTCTTCTTAAAGCTCCGCCGTGACATTGTGCTGCCTTTGCTACTACAAAACGTAATAAGCCATTTGCAGGTCAACTAAATAAAAAAAACAAAAACAAAACAACAGTATTTCATTGGCGAGCATGCGTACCCGTAGCCCATGCCCTCGAGGGTGCTGGCTCCAGCTCCGTCTGCGTAGTTTCTCCTTCCCGCGTACTGGTTGGCTTGGTCTCCGTTCCACAGCAGGTTGGGCGGAAGCCGACCTCCTGTCTCCTCTTGTCCGTCTCGTCCTCTGTGGTGGTAAACCTGCTTATGATGGTAAATGCCTGGAAATAAATCAGGGACAGGTTCAATTATGTGCTTTTAGCTACAACACAAGGCTCTTCCTCAAATTCACTATGCAAAGTGTATAAGCTAAAATGCTAAGGTTAGCTTAAATGCTGTCAGCAGCATTTGGGGTATCACTAGCGTATGGTCTTCACCATTCAGTATGCTAAATGTAGCATAATGCTAAAGGTAGCTTATACATGAAAAATTAGCCATAATGCTTATTTTAGGTGTATGGCTAATGTTAGCCTGAGAGCAATCGCTAGCATACAGGGGAAGAAGCATGTAAACACTACCTTATCATTAGCATGTTGACTAGCAGTGACTTAGTCCACTCAATATGGAAATATTAGTGTGTGAGCTAAAATTAGCCAAATGCTAAGGTTAGCTTAAATGCTGTCACTAGCATGTTGCAATGCACTGGGGTATCCAATGAATTACATAGAAATGTTAATTTTAAGTTATAAATGACTGAAATAAACAAATAGATACATAATCAAAGCACACACAGAAGAGCAAGACTTACTACAAAACAAAATGGATAAAGTGTAGGAACCCTGAGTGGTCTACCTTTAGCCCCCACGGCTGGCAGACTCTGCCCCCCTCCTCTGTGTGAAGGGTAGTGAGGGGGCCCGATCCCTCCGTCGGGTGAGCGCGACGATTTGGGTGGAGTGTGCCGCCCACCGCCGCCTAAGCTGCTGTTGGTTGCCCCCGGCGACTGGCAGCCCGGCGTCTTCATCACCCGCTGCACATGTTCGTCCAAAATGGATTCGGGGTCATCTTCGTGAGGGTCCTCCATGGCGACCAGGCCGCCGTACGTGGTGGCTGTTCCTGTGTTCGCAGTGGTCTCTGAATAACGGGCCCCGTACAGAGGTGGGAACGACGAGGGGAGGGGAAGTGGTGTGCTGTGAGAAGACATGGGGGTCGTCATGGAGACGTCAGCGTCGTCACCCTCTTCTTCCTGTTGGGAATGGAGTGCGGAGCTCAATATCTGGTCACGTGTACATGCGTGAATGGAAATGCACAACTTGACAAATCCTGACATCTCCGTGAGTCTTTCTGCTGCAGGTGGGCAGATCGGTCCAACATATCGATACCACATCGGTATCAGTGTCGCATTAATAGCAGCGTTTCAAAATCGGTACTTCAAGCTTCATAGGCTCCATCAAAAATTTGTTTTATGTTTGTGTTTCTTGGCTATACCTCAAAACAGATTTTGGTTCGCTTTGCTCTCAAATGATAAGATTTATATGTTACATACTGAAGTAAAATGCAGACAAATCATTTTAATTTGTAACAATTAACTTAATCCAAATTCTATCCTGGATTTGAACAAAATCATTCAGAAGAAAAACCACAAAAACACCTAACAGGTCAAAAGTGGAATGATTTGTCAAACTTGGATTTTTAAAAATATTATCAGTATTGGCATAAGACATGCACCGATGATCCCAAATTAATATCAAATTCAGTCCAGATATTGAAAAACAAAAATCTAGATTTCCAATATCTAGAAATTGTGACAATGTGCCTGATGCATAATGGCAGGTCTTTTAAGTCTAATTTTATGTTTTTTGAGCGAAATCATGCTTTGTCACTTATTTGACATTATATTTAGAATTCCTAATTACAATTTCTGAACAATTTGAAAGGACAATTGCTGCGCTTTATTTTCTGCATACATGTTTGACCAACATAGTAAACCTACTGTTTTTGTCAGTTTCTTTATCATTTACTTTACATTGGCTGTCCTGAATACACAGACTGAACAAATTAAAGTTGTTTTTACCTGTTGTTCAAGATTGTGAAGCTATTGGTGTATTTAAATGTACTGTACTGGTGCAGAGTTATCAAAAAAGTAATAATACAGTACATTTATGTCTGTGTTTAAAAAATAAAAAAAAAACATTTTTCTGTGTCAGGTAAATATCGGCTGATACATAACCCTAGATACCGATATCGGAAGTGAAAAAAATACTCACCAGTCGTACTCTCTTCAACCTTTCTTCAAGCTTTTCCTGGGCCTCTCGATCTCTGAGAACAGCCTCCAGCCTGTTGATGAGTTCTGCTGCAAACATCTCCGGCTTTACGTGGATGTCCTTTGGTATGCGATACGTGCGCTTCGAGGAAAACATACAAACAGATCACGTTTTAAAAATAACATTCTGTTACCCGAGTAAGAATTTTAACAAAGTAAAAAAAATAAATAAATAAATAAAAAAAAAACATACTAGACATCATCTAAAAAGTTTATGAAAATTTCAACTGGTAAATCGAAGAGTGGTTTTCAGGTATATATACAGATGATTCTTGGACCATTCCTTAAACAACTTTACATCAGAGTTGACAAAAAAAAAAATCATATATGGAGTACCTCAAGGCTCCATCTTTGGTTCTTTCCTATTTACGATATACATGCTGGCATTTGCTCAGCATTATTACAAATAATAAGATTTGTAATAAATCTTATTATTATGTCATCTGTGTTACCAAAGCAACACAGATGACACATGGCTCTACATTACATTGTCACCAGCTGACATTTGCTCCCTAAATCTCAGAGAGAAAATTTTAGAATACGTTTGTTTGTTTGTTTATAATTAAACACATGGTTTAGAACCAAAATGCATTAAAAGACCAGATGTCGTCGTATCAACCTTCCAGATCACTCAGGTCGTCAGATTCACGCAGAATCAGAGTCAAAGATGGGGAATTTGAAGTTTTTGATTTCTTTTAATTAATAGCAAGTTTCAAGAAAACTCCAAAAATGCTGAAACACCGACTTCCTTTGAACTCAAAACTTTTGGTAGTCGGTTAATGAGAAAATTTGTCTTTCTTGTAATCAAGGGAATTGCGTTACCCGCCTTCCACAGCCAGTTGACAGGAACATGTGGAGGAGGGGCAGCACTGCATTACTATGATCGATACCGCCAAACAAAACTTGGTCACTGCATCACATTTAAGTGACATTAAATAGTAGATTAATGAAATTAAATAGCTTTGAAAAAATAACTGTATGCACCTTGAAACATATATTTGACCTGTATCTTCTCAGGATAAAGAAAACCCACAGGATTTACTCCTGAAGAGGATTTAGGTGTCTAATCTGCTACACATATCTACATTTCTGGCTAGAAGACGAACAAGTACACTCACAGGTATATGAGGTAGGGGCACACGGCCATTGGCTTTGGCACTTTCATGCATCTCTTTCCGATGCTGCTTCCGATATCTGTATGGAGGAATACCATCTCTGGGAACGCGAACAAAAAAACAGGACAATATTACAACCTTTACTCTCCCGAGCAAACGGGTCTTAATGCTTTTAAATGGACAAAAGATGTGAATGAAATGAAGATTAAAAGCTTACACACTGCTGTCGGTCAAGGACATTGTATCTGCGTCGCTTGACATGCTCTGCTGCTCACTGTCGTTGGCGCTGGTTACGGGGGCCCGGGCGTAGCCCATGTTTGCGTAGTATGGGTTTACCGGCTCGCTCCAAGGTCTGTCGGAGGACGGGAACAAAAATCAGGATGTTGACATTGATGCATGACTTTTATACAGATTAGAGCTGCAGAATGTAACTTTTATTTTTTAAAATGTTGGAAAATATGCTAAATATATGAGCCCACACAGAGGGTGATTGACAGCAATAAGACCTGCCTCCTGGCTCTGATTAGTTGTTGCTAGTTAGCGCTGGGAGAAGGCAGAGGAGCTAGCTTTTTTTTTTCTCCACACATTTGTCTCATCCCAAACTGTCACGGTACAGTGACGGTTTCAACAAATGCAAAAAAAATTATATTCATAAAAGTTACATACTGCAGCTTTAAAATGCACAGTGAATTAGTCTGACCTTTGTTTCATTTGTTCACACTTCTTTAAGGGTTCAGTTTGACTTAATAAATGGATTATGTGACGTTACATAACAGAAACAAAGACGTGTACCAAGCATTTTCTTTAAGCTAAAGCAACACAACTGAAACCTCCCTCAGCTTTGCCTGAATAACCAAACGGATTATGGCGTCAAACTTTAAGCCACTGCCGTTATGCTCCTGCTAATTAGGTTGCAGCGCCACACACCTGTACTCCCTGCTGTCCTGCCTCCTCCTGTTGGGCGAGGCCCTCTGCGGTGCCGTCTGCATCAGCAGGCTTTGAGTCAGCCTACTGACTGGTGTGTCGCCGCAATCTTCATCTTTCTCTTCCTCTTCTTCTCGAACTCCACCTCTAAAACATAAAGGCAACGCATTCAAACAAACAAACTTTTCCCCCCCAAGTAGTAAAGAGTATATGTGTAAATTTCAGTTTCAGCTACAGAGCCAACTACAGAAGTACTGACTACAGATGTGTCAGTACTTCTTGAAACATTATATCCACAAAGTTCAATATTGGGGATTTTTTATTTTGTTATGACAGACAGAGGTCAACAAAATGAGCTCGTCATTTTAATATGGAAGGAAAATAATTGATGGTTTCCAACCCATCCATCCATCCATTTTCCTGCACCCTTTTTCCCTTACTGGGGTTGGGAGGGTTGCTGGTGCCTATCTCCAGCTGTCATTTCGGGCGAGAGGCAGGGTACACCCTGGACAGGTCGCCAGTCTGTCGCAGGGCAACACAGAGACATACAGGACAAACAAACATGCACACACACACCTAGGGACAATTTAGAGAAGCCAATTAACCTGACAGTCATGTTTTTGGACTGTGGGAGGAAGCCGGAGTACCCGGAGAGAACCCACGCATGCCCAGGGAGAACATGCAAACTCCATGCAGACAGACCGGGGCCGGGAATCGAACCCAGAACCTTCTTGCTGCAAGGCAACAGCTCTACCAGCTGCGCCACTGGGCAGCCCTGGTTTCCAACCATTTTTAAAAAATAAATAAAGACCTTAAAACTGAGAAGTTTAGTTTGTCTTTTAGGCCTTTTTCCTGTGACTTTGTTCTTTATGTAAAGTACTATGGAAAAAAAAAAACAACTGTATGAATTAAGGATGAGACGATTCCTCAAATAATTTGGGTGTCTCAATTACTAAAAATCCTAGAGGCAAATTATCCGAAACTTGACAATTAAAAAAAATGAATACTTTGTGTTGTCTTTAATATTTTCCGCTGTGAGAACTTTATGTCTGTAATAATTTTACCCCAATTACAAATTTAAAAGAAAAAGTCTCCATCTGCATCAGCGACCATTACTCGGTCAAATTTCTAAAGCAGTTCCTCGGCACGATAGGGGGAAATACATAAACGTGGACGCCACACTTTTCAGAAACGCTAATAGATTTTAGAAATCATGTGTCGTTTTGGAACATGCACTTTCAAAGAACCTGATGACAAAAGCTAAATGTCGAAGATTTGAACGGCGATGAAAAGCTTGACTCACCTCCACTCCACGTCCTCAGCTAGAGTCGGCAGATAGCCGGGCGGCGGCTTGGCCGGGCCCGATGAGGGACTCTGATCGCTGGGATTCGGCTTGGGGCTCTCTCCTCCCGTCCGGGTGTACTCCAGGTAAAGGTCAGATTTAAGGAACAGAGGGTAGGTGTTCTCCTCCATCATGGCCTGGATCTCTGTCTGAGCCTGGAACAGAGTGTTGTTGTTTTTTAATCTAAGATCATGACTGATATTGTACTGCTTAAAATCGGTCTAGTCTTTCAAAGTTGCTTATATGTCTAGCACAAAAAAAAACTTGAATTTGTTCACAATTGTGTCTGAGATAAGGAAAAACAAGACGATGTTTCAGGATGTTCATGTAATAAAAAGATTTATAATACTTTTTACATAATTTGCTTTTTTTAAAATCATTTTAGTACACGTTACACAATTAATTTGCATTAATCATGATTAATTGATTATTGTCAACTAATTTAGTAATCACTGATACCTCGACCATACAGACTACAAAAATGATTAATAAAAAGCAATTGAAAAATTGGTTTACTTTCATTTTGTATGGATTTTTAATATTGTATAAAATAAGCTTTAGCAATAAAGAAAAAAACATCTGCAGGATGTGCCAATTGTTTTTATTTCTTGAATAGTGAAAACGGGAAAACAAGCAGTAACATATTTGACTGAACTCATATAGTTTCAAGAAGTGAAGCTGGAGGGCATTTTAGTCAATAACAATAATCATATTAATAATGTATAATGTATACAGGGGAATATTTGTCAAAATATTCCATAGTATGAAATCTGAGTCCTCTCACAGTTTGTTCAGCGCTTTGTTGTTTTTTTTACAAACATGATTTCCAAAAGCTTCATTCAAACTAATCCGTTGGCTGAAATGGTGTGTACAAAATTGTCAAGACAATAGAACGTTTGACAAGTGAGCCATAACGAAAGCTTCACAGAGTCCTGCTTCGCTTTCATCTGAAAGCAATCTCCCTAGAAAAGGTTGCATCATTCATGACAAGCAAGCTGTTGTTATTTTACACACATCTATAGTAAAAGAAACAAAGCTGAAGTACATTTGATTTTAGCTCATTTTAACGTCTTAAAGGGCCAATACTATACATTTTCCAGACACATAGTGTCATTTTATAGCAGTCAAGTAACCTTCGGTCGTTATAAAATGCTGTCAAATTTGACTTCAACAAAATTTTACATTGTAATACAATCCCTTGAAATTGGGCCTCTGCCTCTTTAAGAAGCTCCTGCTCTTTCTGACACTCCACCTTCAGGAAGTCATCACAACATGGCTCCTCTACTAACCCTTTAACATTTCTACCAGTGTTGCAGAGAGAAGTAGCTCCTATAAACAGCTTACTATATGCACAGTTCTACCAAGTGTTTGCTGATGTTTGCTGGCTAGTCTGAAGGAGCTCATTGAAAGAGTTGCGGAGGAGCAATACTCTTGGAAACTGCGGCTCAGAGGAGCTTTGTCTTTAAAGGCGGAGCTAAGTCCACCCAGGTGTTTTGCACAAGGATTTCTCAAACGTGCATGAAAGAATCAAGGCAACGCTCCAGGTGTGTTTTTGGTTATGGAATAACATCATAACGTGATGTAAAGATCAGAAGAGTTGATCTTACATAACGCTGGCCCTTTAAAAACATGTGCAACACCTAGTAATTGTAAGAAACAACTTGGTGCACCACTAAGGCAGTTTTTGGATTACTTACTAAAATCAAACTAAAGAGACCCAGTCTGTCTGTCAGAATGAAACCTAATGCAACAGAAAAGCAAACATTTGTGGTGCTGAAAGTTCAGCCTTGTCAGAGCATTCACTGCTGTGCAAGGTAAGCAACAGGGTCAGTAATTCAAGCAAAATACCAACACTTTAACTTGTGACCAAGATAAGAGAGAGATAAGATCATATCTAACAGAGGCCGACGTCAAACCCTTCAGGTGATTTCCGTCCTTTGTAGATAGGCTGAGCCGGAGATGAATGATACTAAGGTTATGTGCGGAAATGTTTGATTATCTGAATTAGCTGTGAAGCTGAAAACAGGAACTTCATCCGATTATGTGTGTAAAAGGTGGGACACTGAAGGTTTTACAAACGGCCAGTGACAGAAAACACAGATTTGGTTGAACAGGAACACAAGACATTAATGTCTTATAGTTAATCTGTCAACTAATTTTACAATTAATCTAAAAATTAAGAAAAAAAATGGATACTGTTTTATTCTGATTTTTTAAAAATCCAATCTAATGGCTTTTAATGGATGCCTAAACCTAAAATAAGGTTAAAGTTGAAATAAAGACAAATTCACCGATCATACACAGGCCCAGATTATCATTTGTTCAGAATGAAACGTAGCTCAGAAATCTGACTGGTTTCATAAAGTAAATTCTGTAGAAATTTCAAACAAATTGTAATTGTTTGTCCCTCCTCATGCACTGCACTTTTGTCAAAGTGATAAAATTTGCAGAGCGTGGTCTTCCAAAGCTTCTAAACAGTTGCACACCCTGCCTAATTAGTCACTGAACCAGACACTTTATCCTCGAGTTTGTTTAGAAAGTGCAGAACAAAGCTGACCAATGAGAGGAGGGAAACTGTACTGACACACACACACACACAGAGTCGTGTTTTCAACACTTGTGGGGACTTCACATTGACTTTCATTAAGTTCTACAGCCTAACCCTTACCTTAACCTTTACCCTTAACCTACCCATCACAGACCTAGCCCTTATCTTAACCTTTATCATCACAGACCTAACCACTAATCCAAAAACAACAATTTCCCTCATGGGGACTAAGAAAATGTCCCCACAAGGAGCAATGGTCCCCATAACCCCACATTGTAGACAGAAATAGGTTCTCATAAGGATATAAAAACCTGGTTAATACACACACACAATCGCACACACACAGGACCCCAGAAGCCTGAAGCGAGGGGGACCCTGCACTAGAGAAACCGATCCGATATTAATATCTGTATCGGTCCAGATATTTAAAAAAACAAAAACAAATCTAGATCGAGTATAAGTGACAATGTGCCAAATCCTGAAAGGCACATCTATTCACATTAACTTCATTTTTTGTGCTCTGAGCGAAGTCATGCTTTATTATTTATTTTACATTATATTTAGAATTCCTACTTACACTTTCTGAGAATTTTGAAACAAAGTTTGTTGCAGTTAATTTTTTTTACCTATTGTTCTTGTCAGTTTCTTTATTATTCATTTTTCATTGGCTGTTTTACTCCTAATTGCAAAGACTGAAAAAATTAAAGTTATTGCTTGTGATACATACTTCAGATGTGTTTTTGTTAAGGGAATAACAGCATAAGATGATGTAAAGCTCAAAATGTTGATTTCACATAACACCGTCCCTTTAATTTCCTATGACAATACCCACAATGCATGCAGCGTTTTAATCACCTGTTCAAACATGGCGGGGTCTAGATGTGGCTTTCCCACGCAGTCTCTGATGAAGCTCTTCGTGGCCGCTTTGATCGTCCTGGAGACGATGCCGCTTCCGTCCACAATGTACTTCCTGTAGATGACCTTGGCCAACTTGGCCCTCTTGTCCTGGCTGGTCTGCCGGAAGCCGGAGCACGCGAACCAGAAGTCGACCAGGTCTTCGCACCCTTCCTGACAGAGGAAGCTCCGGAACAGGTTGGTGCCATCCTGGTCGTCCAGGAGCGAGTGAAGCGACTCGGCCCACTTCAGGTACGGCGGAGTCGGAGAAGCTGAGCCCTCCGGCTCGTAGCCCAGGTCCAAGTCGGGCCGGCGAGGCGTTGCGGACGACGACGAGGAGGGCGCGTGACTCGACGGGTCTCCCATTTTAGAAGAGGGGTATCCCTGGGTTTGGGACAGGCCGCCCGGACGGCTGTTTCCCAACTGGACCGGCGGGTCCAGGTCAGTGCCCTCCTCGCCGGGAACGGGAGGCCGGGGGGCATCTTCGGTGAAGTGCGCGGGGCTGTTCAGAGAGGCCACGACGCCTCCGCCGCCCCTGTACCCGACCCCATGTAAATCTCTGACAACGCTCATGTCTCTGGTTGCAGAAGAAGGAGGTCAGACCTTCCTCTGTAGCAGTGAGTTTGCTGGAAAACAATTCACCCTGGGAAGGAAAACGGAGACAGCTTTAGCAGTATGACTCGGCACAACAAACGTAAACTTGTAAAAATATAGGAATGACTAACTGATCTATCACAGCTCACATGAGTCAGACCGCCTGCGTTTGAGAGGTTACTATCAGAGATCACACAGCTGCTGGATTTATTATTTTACAACCTGGCAGAGGCATTGTAGAAAACGCTTTTTACTAGCTAGAGCAGGTTGGATTCGTTTCCAATCCCCCAACGAGACAAAAGACACAGATTTTCATTCGTAGTCTACTTTTTCTTTTTTTTCCCCTTCTTTCCATCTACAATATAAAAACTTTCACAACTGATGGAAACCTACTTTATTGTCCTGAAAGTGTGTGGGATTAATCTGAAAATAATCTTTAACTTTCAAAGTACACCAACTCGAGCTCCTTTTGACCCCAGTAAAATTTGGTTGTCGTGCAAAAAGGAAACATGGCCACTCTGCCAGGTTTATATTGCTTTTAAAAGCATGTAACACAATCAATAAAAGCTGAGGATTATTTGATCTGAAGTGGGTAACTTCATCCAAAAGCAGCATCATGCCAGAATCCAAAGAAGCAGCAGCAAATAATGACAAATAGTCTGATTTGGGTCTAAAAACCCAAAAACCCTAGGTTTTAAATACGGATGCACCGATCAGGCTTTTACCGGCCTAAACCGATTTCTGGTTTTATCTAAAGCCAGATATGCATTAAGCAATCTCCAAACATAACACATGAGTTACATAATGTAATGTATAAAATATCTGATGACATCTCTGCTTACACTGCATGACAAGAGACAGCTGAATGCTAAACCGAAAACAAATTATGAAATGATGCAAATCTTTTACTGTTTAATAAAGGGTCACCGCTCTGCTTTTATTTTACAGTAAATTGCAGATCATAAAACACAACTTTGAATTTAACAACTCACAAGTCTTGCTTGTTAGTATCAAAGTGCTTCGGCTGCCGTCTGTGATCCTCTCGATTTGTGATTTCGAAACTAACACTGCATCGTCCCCTTAAAAGCAACCTTTTTTTATGCGCCGTAGAGGTTAGCGGTTTTGAGAATTTTCAGTGCTATAATGCAGGTCGAGCATATTCAGAACATAACCAATCTGGGCTTTTTTTATGAAGTCAAATGTCTTTTTGTTTCATATTACATTCTGCAAACAATACCTTAACTTAATAAAATGACAAAGTATTTGACAAACACTGAATTTAACATTTCAGCTGTCCTATTTCGTCTACATATATGAACTTTGACAGAATTTATAAGTTATTTTACTGCTCTTAAAATGAGAGGGTACAAATTGCCATACAACTGAAAAAAAAATGCTAACAGCTGCTTGCAGTGCTCTATCAAACACAACCATTCCTAGTGGCGGACAATTTTTTTTCTAAATCTTATCACACCTAGGTATAGAGTTGAAAAACTAACACTCAAAGTGAGACTGAATATTAAACAGCAGCTTATGTACTAAAATGTTGCTCGGCTAATGCGTCCCATAAGCTAGCCAACAACTCTTTAAGTTTTGCGACCTGAAAGCAAAGCTCCCGAGGGACCAAATACAACTGAGAACAGTGTATGCAAATTTCGAAGCAGAGGTTTACTGCTAAGTTCTTGCTGTCTGTTTACCATTAAACTCGCCAAGCAGCTCTAATAGCCGGTGTAGCTCACTCTTCGGAAAGTTAAACGACATTTCTCAAACAATCAACTAGTGTTAAAAAGCTAAGACAGCTAGTTAGCCTCGTAGCAATGCCACCAGCGATGCCAGAGCTTTGAAGTGAGAATCTCATTCATGTTGGCCTGCAAAAGACGGTTGGGGGATGGGTACAGCAACAAACTCCACAGCCACACAAGACGGGCCTGCATGCAACAACACTTCCAACACAAGGGTAGTTTATACACTTAAAGGAAAACTCCTGCGAAAGCAACACCAACTTTCCTAATGAATACGCCCGACACAAACCGGCTGATGTAACATCAAGAGAAACAAGAAGGCAACAGCACGCTTTCCACTCCAGCAGCTGCAGCAGCAGCGGCGGCGGCGGCAGAAGCAGCTAGCTTCGCTTCTTAGCTAGTTTGTTAGCTTCCGAAGCTAGGTGCGTTAACGTCCCGTGTTTTCCCCTTAAAAGTGTTCGTCCTACCGTCTCTGAAAGCCCGTTCCCCGTGGTCCGCTGCATTGGGGATACTGGCGTGAACACGATGCTCCAAAACGCGGCATGTGGATCGATTTCAGTTAATAAAGCATTAACAAAAATATCCCGTCGCCTTGCCCTCAACTCCCCATGGTGGTTAGTTTCAGAGCAATAATACAGAGAGGGACGGACTACGTGCGAGCACGCAAACTGTGAAGTACGTTCAGAGGGACTGCAGGAAGCAGAACTGAACCTGCAAACACTAGCAACTCTTTTATTATGATTTTTAAAATAAGTTAAAGTAATGACTTAACACTGAGTTTTATAACGGTAAGACATACATACAAAGTAAGAAATTATGTCCCTTCTTAATTGTGCAAATGGAACTCAATTGCACATATATATGTCTATCTCTTTCAGCATCCCACCCGTAAATTGTGCATTTAAAAAAATCTGAGTAAAATTAAAAAGTTGTAATTGTACTTTTTTTTTTACACTTCATTCAGAAACCTTATGCTACAACAGCCACCGGCTTACATAATATTGCAAAAAAACAAAAAACAAAACTGGCTGAAAAAGTTTTCAGCAGGCTATTGTTGACGCTCTCCACAGGTAAACCTTAAAAAGTCATTAATAAAAAAGCTATGTATTTAAAAATTGCTCTACTCAAATATTTTAAAGTTTACGGAGCCCCTAAGGGGACATGGAGAAAAAAAAAGGAACGAAATCCCGACTTATTATCTTGAGATCCCGACTTTTTTTTTTCTTTTCGCGGGATCTCGAGAAACTAAGTCGGGATCTCGAGATAATAAGTCGGGATCTCGAGATCTCGACTTAGTTTCTCGGGATCTCGAGAAAGTAAGTCGGGATTTCTTTCCTTTTTTTTTCTCCATGTCCCCTTAGGGGCTTCGTAAAAGTTGCCATATGTAACATTTTTTAAAATATTTTTTTTACATATCTGTTAAAACTGTCGCTATATTACGGAGCCCCTAAGGGGACATGGAGAAGAAAAAAAAAGGAACGAAATCCCGACTTATTATCTTGAGATCCCGACTTTTTTTTTTCTTTTCGCGGGATCTCGAGAAACTAAGTCGGGATCTCGAGATAATAAGTCGGGATCTCGAGATAATAAGTCGGAATCTCGAGATAAAAAGTCGGGATCTCCAGATAATAAGTCGGGATCTCGAGATAACAACTCGGGATCTCGAGATCTCGACTTAGTTTCTCGGGATCTCGAGAAAGTAAGTCGGGATTTCGTTCCTTTTTTTTTCTCCATATCCCCTTAGGGGCTCCGTACTATATTATATAGTATGAGACACATATTCTGTGAAAAAAGTCAAACTTCACTGTATTCTCCCAGTGCTAACTGCAGAAATACACAACACAGTAAGAAACAGCCAATCAGAACAAAGAGGAGGGTCTTAAAGCTGCCAATCAAGCCTGAGTGCGCACTACTCACTATGCATTTCTGGAGATTGCAATATTAGCACTGGCAAGAGAAGCTTCATTTAGTCACAGATTATCTGCCTTATGCCAAGCTGTTACAACATAGTAACACTTTGAACAAATATGTAAAAAAAAAAATTACTAATAAAAGTTACGTGCTGCAGCTTTAATGGAAGCTATTCCTCTCCACTGTCACCCTGGGCTTGCTCAGGATGATAGGTCTGTTAGTTTTGCTCAATAGATGATATTTTACCAACTAAAATTAAAATAAGACTGTATTTTATGATATTTGGATTCAGCGGCAAAGTTTTTAAATAGCTTTTGAATAAAGTCTGACTTTACTGGCTTTACTTAATACAATTCTACTGAACATTAGTTTTTTTGTTTGTTTTGTTTTGTTTTTTTAATACCTGGAGATTAAATTTGTTTTGTATTGGCCACTCTATAAATAACGTGAATATATACATAAAATAATACACTAGATACATTAACCAAATTCATTTCTTATATTTAAATATGTCCAGGCAGTTCTTTGAGTAAATTAAAATCAGATTTAACATTGGATGACTAAATACACAGCACCGTATTTGTCTTTTTGTGGGGGGTTTTATAAGTTGCATCTTTTTTATCCCTTGCTCTTCTAATATAGCATAAAAACAATGATAGAGTGTTTGTATAATTACAAATATTTATCTTCATTTGAGTGTGGATTAATAAAAGAATTAACATTTTATCAGAATAAAAAAAACTCTGTCTAACTTTGTATTATTGTGTCATAATAAGCTGCATTAAACAAATTACACAGTGTGAGAATTCTAATATTTTCAAGATTATTAATACACTAGGTATTTATTTAAACCATCATTATATTGACATTTCCAATGTTTTCAGACGTAATTACAGTTACTTATTTGAAATATGTAATTACATAATCATAAACATGGGCGGCAGGAGCTACAACAATGCAGTTAAAACGTTATTATGCATCACTGGTTATTCATATATCCGTACCACAGCTAGTTTCACCTGTTCTACATAACGTCAGTAAAAACATAAAAACATTTTTATGTTTTATCTGTATCCACCCATCTTCTGTGGTGCATATCTCCAGCATTAATTGGGTCAGAGGTGGGGTATACCCCAGGCTGGTCGACATTCCATCACAGATGTTTTATAAATAGAAAATAAATAACTAGTGCAAGAATTATACAGTTTGACTTGGGAAACAATGCCTCGATAAAGATTATATTTTCAGTTATAAAAATGTGAAATAAAAGTGCAGAATTTTTATCATCCCACAAAGAAAAAATGGGGCGGCAGACAAATCGGCTTTGATAGTCACATAAACTTGGCATATGCACTAATGGGTAAGAAACATGTCAATGTTTGTGTACTGACACGTTATGAATGTATGCGATGAAATATATTTTATTTTTTGGGGGGGAGGAGGAATGTTAATTCAAATCCAAATTGCAAATTTTTCTTGCTGTGCAGAAGATTCCATCCATCCATCCTGATGTAAGAGAATTACCTCACCCAAGTAAAAAAAAAAAATACATAGAAATATATAAAAATATAAAAGTTTTATTAGTGCCCGTCATAAAAAGGAGTAATTAAGCTGATTTTATCGATGAGGTCAGTTTTATTTATTTTTTTGCAATTTTATATCGCAGGAATAGAGATGTGCCCAACAGCGCCCCTATCGATTTGAACTCGCAATTACATCAATTAGAGAAAGTGAAAGATTTTGCTACGAAAGGGTCTGATAAGTTTTTACACAAATTAGCCGGACACGACAGAAGCAAACACCGCTAGAAAAACAATTCTAAGTCGCTGCTTGTATGAAATGAAAGATACAAATTAAAGAAGCAGAAGAGGCGAGTACGCAGGTACGCATCACTCTGGCTGTAAATACGCGACATACCTGAAGCAAAACACTCGCTAATGGTGACCTCACCTCTCAGCCTTGTTGTTCCCTTGAACAGGTGTGAAGTCATTTAGGAGCCAATGTCCACACAGGCAGAGACGCTGGCAGGACCGAAAGAGCACGCCGCTGCCGCCGCTGCCGCCGCTGCCTCCGCTCGAGCATCCTCCTTGTCACTCTGCTCCGCCGTCAGTCATCCAGGAGCTGGTAAGTGTGTGTGTGAGAGAGAGTGTGTGTGGGTTTGGAGGGGTTGAGAGGGTGTATGGGGGGGACAGAAAGAGATAACTCCTTACAGTTTTGGTTTCTATTTTACGTCGCTTTGGTACATTTCTCACATGAATTTTTACATTTGAAACAACAATTAGCGTTTCTCGAAACAGCTGGTTCAAACTGCTAGTCCATAACCTACAAAAACGTGTCGCCTGCTCAAAATGGATGCTTCATTCCTCACAATGCAAGTATTCATGTCAGTGGCTGTGTCAGTGTAATCAAAATGAAAAGTCCTGATACCATTTTTATGAATAAGATAGCCTAATAATGGCTTTGTCAAGCTTTCTTAATAAGATTTCAAATTTACTGGAAGGGTTTTCCTAAGCAAGAAAGTCATATCCTGACGATTTAAAGTTAAGTTACACATTACTGTATTTGGGGAGGTAAAAGAACACGCTATGTTTCATATTTTTGCTAGTAGCTGCTAGTACACATGTAGCTGTCCTTGTGAATGGATTCTCCCACCCAGTTTCTCTCCAGATGTACCAGGGGCCTTTAACACTCGATTTGAGGGCCCCTGAGAGCCTAACTGAACATCTGCAATAAAACTACACACAGGTGGACTGAATGGTAATCAGGCCACTCCAGAGTACCATTGGTGGTAGAGGATTATCATTAAGGGGCTTCAGTGTAAATGGGGTGTACAGACGCATGTTGCACTTTTCAAAAATCGTTGGAAAACCACATGTCACTTTTATTTCGCTTCCTAATTATTCTTCAAAGGTGGGATGTGTCTACTCCAGAAAATGCCACCAACACACATGGGGGCTTGTGGATGTAATGTGACAAAATTTTGCAAACTTCAGGTGGGTGTGAATACTTTTTGAAATTTTCTAGTTATGCATTCCTTCCAAAATCGTCCAACAAAATGTAGCTTCAGAAAATAGAATAAAAAAAAAAATTAGACCAACAGATCTATTTAGATTTTAATTATTTCCTGAGCTAGTTGAGCTCTCAAATCCAGAAATGTCTGCAAATTTACTCATTGCATTCGCCCAAGACGAGCAGCTGAAAGATACAACTAGGTTCTGATTGTTCTGATCAAAACATAATGCTCTAGGTTGATTGACTGCAAATAGTAAATAGTTTCTTACCATGTGTCCTGTTGGAGGCCGGTGTTCCCACCGAGAGGAAGTCTGGAACCGGTGGCTCAGGTGAGGTTCCTGCAGCGGTCCTCATCTCTGACCAATCCCCGTCCGACTGTTTATCCATGACTAGCAGTGTCTGGAAAATATAATAAAAAGATGATAATAACAATTATTGATTAGATGGACTGACTCGAGTGTGCCCTGCCTTTTGAAATTCTGAACCCTGTGTGGGTCTGAGAGTGCACTGAAAAAAGAAAACAGGTGATCCAACTTTTTTTAAAAAAAGAGTTCTTACAAGTAATCAAATTAAGCTTATCCATGTATTAAATTTATGAAGTTGCCATGTAAATAAATTAAGTCTGACAAACTTAATTCGATTACATGTAACAAAGCAACTCAAGTTTTTTTTCCAAGTTGGACCTCCATTCTCTTTTTCTCAGTGTATACAAAAAAAAAAGTTTCTTTGAACAAACTTTTTTAAAAATGACTCTAATTTGCTATGACTAATTTTATTAGTTTTGGTCAAGTTGCAATTCTTATTTGAATAATTCTGAAATCACAATAACAGCTTGATCAAAATGAATCAAAATAGGCTGTAACAAATTAGAGTAAGTTGTTAAAAGTTGGTTCAATCAAATATTTTTTCAGTGTATTGGCAATAGATGCACAGATGTATACAGCACAGATGACTTATTCGATTTGAAAATTCATGTGCAAATGTCCTTTGAATTAAACTGTGGCTTTGAGGTGCAAAAACCTCCAAATTAAGTAAGGGAATGCAGTATTTATTATCTAAAAATATTTCTTCCAAGTACATAAATATTAAGCACAACATGTCTCACTGTGGAACAATAAAATCCACTTCACTTTCTCCTGAAACATTCAGTAGAGGCTCTCAGATGGCAGTAAAGAAGTCGGCCTGTTGTCCTCCAGAATTAGATATTTGGTTGGCGGATGCTAAATCCAAACAAAACACACCATATCATGGAAACACATTTACATTATCGTGGCTGCATTTTCAGGCGTCGGCATGTACATGTGGCCATAAACAATATGCATCGACAGCTTCCCGTACCAACAGGCTGGTGTTGTTCTGCAGTGGCTCCCCCAGAGACAATGAGGAGAGAGGAAAGGAGACAAAGAGAGAATACTGACGAAGATGAACTTGACCTTTACAATGTCTTGGTGAGGAGGGGTTGGGATCCATGTTGCTACCTATGAATCTATAATGAACCTGTGCTGTACATCTGTGTGGTGTGTGTGTGGGTGCGTGTGTGTGTAAGAGAGAGAGAGAGCGTTGTAGAAGTCCAACTTAAAGAAAGGTCATCACACAGTACAATAATCTATCTATCTATCTATCTATCTATCTATCTATCTATCTATCTATCTATCTATCTATCTATCTATCTATCTATCTATCTATCTATCTATCTATCTATCTTGTTTGATTGTTGTGTCACTTTTTGTTTGAGGTCTGTTTTTTCCATGACTCCTTTTAAAGCTGCAGTATGTAACTTTTATTTTTTAAAATGTATGTTTTTTCCACATTTGCTAAAATTATCATCATGTTGTGACAGTACAACATAAGATGGATAATCTGTGAATAATCTGAGCTCCTCTGCCTCTCCCAATGCTCCTAGTATGAAGTGCAGAATTACACCACTCAGTTGGAAGCAACCAATCAGAGCTAGGAGGAGGGTCTTAGCGCTGTTAATCAAACTCGTGCTCACCCCCTCCCGCTTGCTCTGTGCTATGCTAGAGCGGGTTCACCACAACGTAGCCTGAATGCCAAGAATGCTAAGGTTATTTAGCAATGGCAGAAGATAAATGTTTTTTATGGAACGGTAATTTACTTTTCCACCATTATCACATTGAGCAGCATACAGGAGTTTTATTGACAGCGCTAAGACCCTCTTCTTGGCTCTGATTGGTTGGTTTTGGCCAGGAGCAGTACATTTTTGCAGACCACAATAGCAGCACTGGGGAGGAGGTGGAGGAGCTTGTTCTTTTCATAGATTATCTGTCTCATATTGCACTGCCACAATACATAGTAATTGATAGATTTAACAATTATGGAAAGGACTTTTTAAAAATTAAATCGTCATACAGCAGCTTTAAGCAGACTTTATGTTTATTGGATTATGCTCAAATATTTCCATTTTATGATGCTCCGTTAACACAACTGTGTGAAAATCTTAGTTGTTAGTCAATTACCTCAGTGTAGACTTTTTACGCAGTTTTATCCAATCAGTTTTGCAAAACCGATGCTAAAAACCACATTATTTCAATACAACTAGGGGTTTCTAAAAGGTTTAATAATGCTTGGATTACAAAAGGCGTATTCTGGGCAACATTTTAGCTGTACTCTTAGCAGCTTTCCCTTCTAGTAATTTTTCATCAAACCTATTGCAGATTGTTATTGTATAAATCGTTCAAATGTGTCAGGATGCGTGGAGAAACTTTATAAAAATAGTTGTAATTTTTTATAAAAAATAGAAATCTATTGAACAGATTGTGGTTACGGGACATGAAAACAAGATGTGATAGTGGGCTTGAAACAAAACCAGAATCCAACCGGGCGTGATTGACATCGATCGCCTTAAACAATGGGAACAACACGAGAGACTAGACGATAATCAAACTAGACACAGGTGGATCAAATAAAGGAAACAAGCAGGTAGACAGCACAGAACGACATGTCAGGAAACACAATAAACAAAGCACAGACACAACCTGAAACATCATTATCCTGCTAACAGAAGTCACAGCCATCAATATGAGCTGCTGTCATTGAAAAGGTGTAAGCAGCTCTGCAAGTAAGCAAGAGCTGCTTACCTTGATATCAAGCTATACCAAATTATAATGCAGAAATTTCCTGGTTATAAAATGCCAGAGACAGTTCCAGAGTTACTGAAATATCCTCTGGTTTTTACAGTAGCTTCACTTTAGTTTACTGTCGCTCAGCTGTCTGAAAAAGGAGACGTTTACCTTGCTCACAACAAATGTAAATTCAGCTTTTTGAAAAGGTATGGAAAGAAAAAGAGTGCCACCAATCCTCTCTTTTCAACCACTTTTAATAGATATTGACCACTGCAGAACAGGAACACTTGGCAAAGATTTCACTAAGAAGATACTTTGACGCCATTGTCCACATATCTGGCCCTTTTTCAAACTCAATCATTTATGCGTGTCCTCCGTTTGTTTTTAGCATATTTGTTTGGTTGAGAAAATATTCAAAGATGTCTGACAGGTGCAATATTGAAGAGGTAGTTAGTGTTACTCCCTTCACTTATGTCTGTTATTTGTTGTATGCTGCAGGTGTCATCATTGAAGTGTTAAAAATAGAGAAAAAGCATTATGAAAACCATTTTTAATAAACAGGTTATTTATTGGGGTTTTGCCTCTTTCTGCCAAATTATGCAAGAAAAATAAATTGCAGCAGGCTCTTATGTGGCCTAATTCAGACAAATGGTCATTTGAATGCAAATGGAGGAATTAATCCATATAAGTTTGTCTTACCTTTATGTGGCACATAAACCTGCTGTCACAATAACTCATTTTGCTGGACGATAAATTGTCCCAGAAGTTATTGTGATAAACAATAATATTGTTGCTTTGAGACCATTTTCAAGTAATAATGCAAGAGCACATTCTCAAATATCAATAAACCTTAAATTCTAATTAACATTCAACAGTGGAACTGGAAGATATTTTAAATATGCAAAATAAACAGCAGAAACAACAAACATTATAGACTAAAGAGCCAGACTGCAGACTTTTGTGATCCAGTTTTCGGCAGAAAGAGAGAAACAAGAAAAATTCTAAATCATGCAAATGGAAATGATTGAGTTTGTTTTCATTTATCATACGAGAAATTGACTTATTGCTTATTGCAACAGGTCTAGTGGCATATCATATGTGGTATTCCAGAACTAATAAACAAGCACTAATGGTGCTTTGCTGAGTGGTGACAGTGCAGCCGGAGCGCTGAACGACTGATTGATGAGTCAGCTTCCAGTCAGTCTTGAGCTGCTGCTGAAGGAGCCGTAGAAATAACTTTTTAAAAAATATATACATGTATAGATATATAGGAGAACCAATTAGTTAATTTAATTTTAAACTGAGACAGGCACCTAAATGCAGAGTAATATTCTGTTTTCTCTTCTTCTGTTTTGCCAGTCTGCTGGTCTAGCTCAGGGGTCTCTTTGTTCCAGCTGCCACAGCAAATTTGGGCGTCCGTACGGAGGCCTGTCAGAAACAGGCTTATCTCTTTTGGGGCCTCTCAACACAAAGACCCATTTAGATGCTCAGGGAGAATGAAATCTTCATTATATACCTACTGAAATGGAATCTGATTCCTGCTATTTCATAGACATTAATTGGACATGTGTTTATTATTTGGTCAGGTGTCCACTAGAATAGGTCTACAGTGGGCCTTATGTGTAAAGCAGGTTAGTGAAGGACGGTATTGATATTTTCGCTCACTTTGTCTCAATCCTTTAATATAAAGACATAACTTGGCACTTACTTCTGTTTCTTGTAGTTTATCTTTCCTCAAAAATGATCTTGCCTGAATTTTCTTTCCTTAAATGCTCTAATTAAGTTGTACAAGTGGACTGGAATTAAACGTTCCACCCATCCATTTATTCTCCCGTTCATCTACCCATCTGCTCGTCTCTCCTCTCCATGCCTGTAGTTAGAGTGTCAGCATATCCGCCATGGCGTCCTGCTGATGTGTATTGTGATTGGGCTGAATACTCCAGCTAACCAATATGGCCCGCACCAATACTGGATTAGCCACAGTGGATTAGCTGGGTGCCCTCCTGCTGCTTATTCAAATATTGTTTCACGTATTGTCATCATCGGGGCAAAGCTCTGGCCCAAGAGTCCACTAGCTACCCAATATTCTGAAAGAGAAATCTTCTATGCTTTCCATTTCGTCACAAAAGCGTCTGGTTTCATCTTTTGGCAAACCTCGCTCCGGGGCCGCGGAGCTATTGCTGGAATCGAAGGAGAGTTTCGGAGACGGCATCTCTCGTCTCGGTCGGCGCAGGGGGGAAAAAAAAAACACGAAGACGTGGAGAAAGCGATGGAAGGCAAAACCAAACCGAGGCCAAAAAACAGGCTTGAAAGCGTGCCTTGATCTTTGATACATAGTGTTATTCCTTTTTTTTCTTCCCACTCTCTCTCCCTTTCTTCCTTTCACCCTCGCACATACACTTGGGAGTCAAGGCAATTGATGTGCTGCCTTTGATGGGGAAGGAGAGGCCTATATTAACAGCAAAAAAAACACCATGATGAAAGGCCTGGAAAAAAAAGAAGGGATAATGGGTAGAAAATGTGATATCAAAAAGAATGGCAACTCATGATAAATGCATGGGCCCAGAGAGAAGACTATCAGGCGTTAGGTCGTTGCGGGTTTAAGCGGAGGAAAAGGCTAAGGTAGACGGAGGGCTTACCTTGCTAGCCTGGCGGCGGTGACGGCTGATGTTGGCGTGCCGGTCCCAGAGTCTAACGCCGGCGGTCATCCGGTATGGACAAGAAAGAGGAACGAGCTCGCCACGTTCCTTTGGTCTTTCCCAACGGCTGGGAAAAGTGGACGCCAGTGGACGCCCCACTGCAGAGCAAGTAGTCGCCATCTTTGTCCCGTTGTTGTCTTGGTTATCCTCTGTTGTGTCCTCATCCCTCCCTTCCTCCTTTGATCTCGCCTCCCTCCTTTGCTTTCTGCCGCGTGACATCATCACGCAGCAGTATCGACGAACATCAAAGAACCTCTGCCCAGCACCGCCAAGCTTGTCGGCCCTGCACGTTTAAAAGAGGTGCAAATATGGAGTGCAGTAAGTCCCCACCCCACAACTCACATTCGCCGCTTGCCTCCGCACGAAGATGGATGGTTTATTTGGCCAATGCAAAAAAAACTCCACACACACCCACAGCAGCAGCCATCTCAGAGACGGGTGTATCCCCGAGGCCCCCCTGCTGTGCCAGCAGCGTTTGATGACGTGCTCAAACAGCTTTATTCATTCGCTAAGCTCCGTGCTTTTCTTCCAAATTTAATTCATCCTTCTTATCCATCTCCTCAAGCTGTTGCAGCATAGAAAATTGTATTCCAGGACAACTTTGTCGCTGAAAGACAATGCGGCCCTGCCTCGAAAACCCCTCCTCAGTGACACTTTTGACTCTCATCCCCTGCTTTCTCGTGCAGCCGGTCAGCACCATTTCCAATCCTGTTAGAGCTGCGTGTCCTCTGAAGGAACCCCTCTGTCTGTCTGACATCTGCCTGAAAAGCCCATATACATGTTTCACTGTCACACTGTCAGACCTGGGAGGCAGCTGCTATCCAATCCAATAAGATCTTCTTCCAAAAACACACAATTACCTAAAGAAGGAGAGGCTTTTGTCCAACTTTGAATATACCAGCAACTTCTGCAAGTCTGCAACATGCAGAGAACTGGATTTAAATAACGGTTACTGTACTGATTTAAAAAGCTGGACACGAACCGAGGGAAAGAAAGGTTTTCTTTTTTTTTTTTTCAATTGCTTCGGCGCATTTCTCTGATCAAAATGAACATTTTCATAACTTTTAGTTCAACCCGCACTACATTCAGCCATTTGTGCACTTTGGAGTTTCTCCTTCCTTCTGAAAAAAGTCTTTATGGACATGCATCAGGTGCTTCCATACTATCCTCTGCTGTTTTACCACATCATTCGTATATGTCATACAGAACAAAATGAACTACAGCTACGAATGGTGAATAATCAATTGCTATAAAAATAAACGTCCCTGTTGCTTGAGACAACATTTCACACAAACATTTTGAACCAGTTGTCAAAATATGTCATTTTTATGTATTTCTCCATAATTCCCGAAGACGTCCACGAGGTACACTGATGAAAGTGGTGTACCTCTCATCAGTACACCACTGATGAGAGGTGTCACCAATAACCGACCTCGTTTTAACTGGAAAACACCTGCAGAATAAACTAATGGAAACATGACAAGGCGATTTAACATAGATGCAGCTCCTCCACAGACCCGCTCACTCTCTCTGCCAATCTGATCCTCAGCAGAAACATTTTCTTCCTCTGGAAATCCACACCTAATTCCCCAACAGATTCATCTGCTGTCTGCCTCAGGGAATTATTCACTAAATCTTTATCTTTTGAGTTTTATCTGCTTACGCTTGCAATTTCATCAATATTTATTGAGATTTTTAATTTTATGCATTACACCAGTGATGTAATAACCAGCCGATAAATTGTTGTGAAATTATTAGTTCAACCCCTCCGCTACATTATTGTAATTACACGACTGGCCTTATTGCATTTTAAATAGCCAAAACTGTTGAAGTATTACATTACTGGTTGCTGAGGATCGTTTTCCCCCACCGAATAAATGTACTGAAAAAGTCTTTAAAAATATTTTTCAATGTGACACAACAATGATAAAACTACAACAATAAAGACGGATGTTCTTGTGGTTTTAACACAGCCTGTGAAATACTGAGAAGGGTCAGTTTTAATGATCAATAGGAATGCTGAGAAGTTGGGGAGGAAAACTGGGGATGATTAAAAATTTTTAAAGTCAGTAAAGCAGCCAAAAACTGTAGTATTACACAGAGCTGGGTAGAACGGATAGAAATTTTACTGAAGTAAGATTAGCACTGCTTCAACATATTTTCACTGAACCAAAAGTAAAAAGTAGCCGTCCAAGAAATCACTCGAGTGAGAGTAAAAAAGTATTTAATAAATAGGCGACTGAGGTACCTGATCAAAACATGTTTTAATTACATCATCAGTTGGAACAAAGTATAAAGTTATGTGGAAATGTTGGTATTTTAAAGGCCAAAATGAAAACAAGTCGTATAAATTACACAATTACAAAATGACTAAATCAGGCAAAAAGGACATTTTGTAAATCAGTTTCTTTCAATACAAAACTGATGAGACTTTAATAAAAAACTGCAGGTGTGTGAATTTCTGCTCAAAACAAAATTCACCAGACACGAGGAAGTTCCAGTGGGTAGAAGATCCAAATATTTTACTGAAGTTAGAGTACTGATACTTCATACTAAAGTTACTCATGTAAAAGTAAAAATGACAGCGTAGTGAAATTATTATTTTTTTCCAAAAAGTTACTCAAGTAAACAGAACTGAGTAAATGTACATAGTGCCCAACTCTGGTATCGCATTATATTATGAAGTAACACTGACATGTTTTTGATGGGAGTCTCATCAGTAAAATACAATCTTGATTTGCTTATTGTGAATCGTACAACATAGGAGATAGGGACACTGTAGATAGAAAAAAAAGAGGAGGAGCAAATTTCAGAGATTTCTGAGCTCTAAAAGTGGAAGATTAGCTTCCAAAACATGAGAAATTTGAGATTAATTTCCGAAATCTTCTATAAAAATCATGAAAATTTCTGAAAATTTCCAAAAGTTGAAAATGCTTGACTTTTGAAGCATAAATGTTTCAAAAATTGAAAATGTTTGACTTCTCAAATTCAGAAATTTCATTGTTTTTTCTAGAGAATTTCTGAAATTAATCACAAACTTTCTGAGTTTCTTAGCAGAGATTTACTCAACTTTTTATTCCTTCTATCTAAAATGGCCCTAGTAGAATCACTCCTTAAAGAGTAAATGAAAGTTGAAATGTGGATGTCCAGGCTGTGCCTCCTGCTCCCAGCCTGCTCTCCTCCTGTTTCCTCTGCCGTCTATTCATGTTGTCACTTTGTCTGCTGCCCTGCTGACACTCTGCCCCCATGTGGCCTCCCCTGTCTAACTAATTGTCAAGGTTCTTGTTACTATTATCCTTAAATGTGCCTCCCAACAGCAAAAAGAAACCTCCCAATTATACCGAAAAAATAAATAAATAAATTCACCTAGGAATATCCCTCTGAGCTGGAACAACTAAACACACCCAAGTAGTTATTTACTCCCATTAGCAGAACAAATGGTTTTATTTGGCTGTTCCAATAGAATCCAGCTTATCTTTTTTTTCTGCATGCTAATCTCATTAGCAGTCATTTACATTCAAACAGCAGTTCCACCTCAGGTAGGTAGGAAAGCAATTTCTCTACATTATTGGTTCCTCAGAAAAAAAGAAAAAAAAACTCCTCTTAGTTTCCACGCAAATTACTTTCCGTAATCCTAATCATCCAAATCCGTCAATTTATTGCCTTTTTTTTTTATTTGCCTTCTGGGAAGAGAAGGAGAAGTGCTACAAATGGGTGGGAGCGCTCCTTCCCTACCTGTGGGATATTGCTGTGGGGGGTAAGAGCTAATAACAGCAAGCTGACAGGCTGCCGAGTGTTGATAAGCATTTTTCATTGTCGAGTTCATTTCACATGGCTGCCTGACAAACACGCTCTTATACAATATCTCATAGCGATAAAAGTCCTCCAGAATCCATCCATCCATCCCTCCATTGTCAGCATCCGCTTATTCCACCAGAAATATTTTCCATAACAACAAATAATATATAAATTACTGATGTGTGCATCCTTTTTTCCCCCCCAAAGACAGGCATGTAGAAAATTTAAGACGGCTTCATTGCGGTAGACACAATAATTTAAAAAGTCCTGATGATACAATAGCAGTGGAGTAAGACAGCATTTTTGGCAGGATGACAATGCTCTTTATCACTGCAGACAGACACTTGGGTCGAGCTATGTGGTCATTTTAGAGGATGTAATTTATTATCTGGCAAATAACCCGCTTGGCGGCTTTCGTCGGCACGGATCTGCTTGGAAAGTCTTAGCAAGTTTCCAAGCAATGCAAGAAACAAAACAAAACGCAACGGTCAACATATCGCCACTGCTGACATGTTGTGCCGCACAAAGTAGCCTCTTGTGACTCGTGCGGACATAGCATGCAACAGCAACCATTAAAAAAAATGACACAGGGCGATGCAGGAAATAAAAAACAGAAGTGGTGAATAAATTCAGGAATGAAATACCAATTACAAATTTTAGTAGCAACATATAATGGAAGATGTATTCATAAAGTATAAGAAAAGGCATAAAAAAGATTATAAAAAGGTTAAGCTAAACTAAGCTGATTCGCAGGTCTATGCACACAAATCGTGCAGGACAATATAGCTGGAAAACACAAATCTAATAAGTAAATGAATTGCAGGTATTCTGAGCTTATTACAAAACTATTCTGGGTTTTCAGGGCACACACAGATTGACAGAGAGCCTGCCCAAAACTTATACAAACATATATAGATGTATATATATTTGGGCTGTCAATGTTAACGCTTTACCGGATCTGATTAATCTGTAAATTGTAATGCTGATCGCAATATTTCTCAACGCAGATGATCAAAACTACCTTTTTTGACCAAAAGCCTCTTTCTCTCCTGTGGAGGGTTATGTAGGTCACAACGACACGTTGTGAACTCGTCTGACGGGGAGTGTCAGTCAAGCTCATAATGCTCAGAACTCGTCAGTCGAGCAGAAGGTGAAAGTTTTGAGTGACTGCAGAGAGCAACAAAGTTGAACATTTTTCAACTATCTTGTGTTGCATTGCTGGCCCTCGTGTAGTTTTGACCTGTGTGTATGACGTTGAAATTTCACATCACAAATTAGGTCAGTCGCTCAGCTGGAAGACGACAAGAGACTTTCAGCACATCGCACAAGTTCCAGTTAGCGGAGAGGAGACATTTCTAAATGAATGTGTGAAACAAAATGACTTCCTTTAGACCTTCCTGAATATAAAAACCTGGAAAACTGAGAGTCTTCAGAAATGTTTGGCTTGAGACAACAAAACATTTTGTTAAACATTTTATGAAAACATGCATGGGGCCAGTTTTTCAAATGGGCTGTATGTGTAGTTGCCCAGGGCGGCATCAGAAATGGCAGTGGAGAAAGTTTCCCTTAGTTGCTGTTGAGGGCTGGCAGTCTACATGACCTGCTTCCTGAGAAAAAAATCTGATTATTGATTTAATTTTAATTGTTTGTAGTGCGAATATTTATTCTCCAAGCTCACAAAGTTAGGCATAGTGATTAATCATGATTAATCACAGCCCTACAGTGTGATTTTTTTAATCAATTGACAGCATTAATTTTAAAATGAGTTCTTTTTGATATTCAAGCTTGTTACATCTCTTTACAATAAATATCATATATATGAGTGGCTAAAATAAAATATATAGGATGTATCAGCAAATTGTAGCTACAACAATGAGTTTGCCATGTACTTTACAATCAGTGAAACCTGCAGTCCTTTAAGAAGCTCTGTAGCTACCGAGCTACAATGGTAGCTCGGTAGCTCTGTTTCCAGTAACAAACAAAAGGGGCACTGCCTACAGGGGCCCTACATGGCAGTGGCCCTACATGGGCAAACCCGTGTGGGGCCACCATGGAAACCGTGGACAAACCCATGTGGGACCCATATTGTCTGCCCTCCTTTTCCCCATATGGGGCCCATCTACGTATGCTCATTGGGAAATGAGTTTATTTATTTTCTTAAATAGATTTTATTAAACAAATTTATTAACTTATACTGTCATTGACAACACTGTTCAGCACTGAAAGAGAGAGAGAGAGCTAGAGTTGTGAGGGGGCTGAAGCCATTGTTTGGTGGAGGTGAAACAAATGAGACCCCAGAGAGCCCTACTTAGCTACTCATAAAGGTCAGATATGGAGTCACACACCAGTGGATGCTAATCCTGACCCCTGGGACTGGATATGTGCTCGTGCGCCCGTGGATGTGATTGTTTCACAGGACTGTGACATTTAAAGCTAAATGAGCGTTCGATCGCATGCAGCAGAGCGCCGTGTACGTGAAGTGCACCTTTGACTTGGAAAACAGCGGGCTTCACTGCCCATGGAGGTTTAATTAGAAACAACCCTCAGGGTAACTTTAACATCAGAGCTTCTCGTGTGGACAACCACTTTTTCTCGCTGCTATTAATATTCTGATTTCCTATTATTTTTCTGCATTACTCAAGACGTAAACCTGCTGATTATAATATATTTTTATTCTCCTCAAAAAGAAAAGAAACACTTTCCTATTAGCATGTTTTTAAAGTTGCTTTTCGGTTGTTGTTTTTTTATTTATTTGTTTTGCTCAGAGCCGTCTTGTCATTACGAGGCATCGCTGTACGTTGACCATTATATCCGCTAGACACACCGCCTAATTGCTAATTTGCTAATAATGCACACTGACGGGCTGAAATCCTTTTCCTTTTCCTGCGCGCCTGTCAGCGGGCCCCTCTGACGGAGCCACCTGAGAGCCAGCAGCAATGTAATTTGTGAGTTTTAGCAGGAAAACGGCGGAGATAACGACGGGTGGGTCACCGCAACAGTTCATCCCGAGTGTAATGAGCAGAAAACATACCGCAAATTAGTAAATGTGAATGCAAGCAGGAGCACACGGACCGAAGGTTCTCGTTATGAGCAATTATCATCATTTGTGTTTGTCCGAGAGCGCAGTTATGCCACGCCACTAATAAATTAGACCGTTTCTGTTCGATTTGCATATTTCATTTTGTGGGTTTTTAGCACGAATATATGAACAAAATAAAACACGCTACAGGGGTTTTACTGTATCCACAGGGAGGAAAAGCTAACTCGCTTCTGATGACCTTTGGAGCAAGGCTCTGCAGACTGAGACGAGAAAACTAGGATAATTCTACAGAAGGAAAAAAAAAATAAATATGTGCATATTTCTAATCTGAGTGGATGCTGAAGTAAGACACAGGAAAGAGATGTATGACCTTTTACAAACTCTTGTAAACAAAACAAAATTTAAAAAAAGGAAATGTGCTTTTGCACCAATTCCCAACATCTCCAAGACTCCCGATACACTTGTTTTGCAAAAAAAATATAAATGAAAAACATTGCTTGCCTCATAGTTATGTTATATAAATCATCAGTTTAAACCAAAAAAATCTGAATCATATTTATAGTAACAGAGATGCACAATATATCAAATGGAATATTAATGTTTGCAATACTGCAAACTGGAAATGCTTGGATGAATTATTTTTACCTGCATATAATATTAAAAGCCACATGATATAAGAGACAAGAGTGGGAAATTACTCTAGCAAGAGTTATAAACTATAAGCATGAATGCATTTCCATATTCCAATAACAGCGGGTCAGTGGGAAGGTGTCTAACTGCTCAGCATAACAGCCACAGAAAACGGGTAAATTGCACTGATGAGAAAGATTTATATGATTTTAGGAAAAATAAGGTTAATTGCGATATATTGTCATATGCAACAGTATCGCAATTTCATGATCCTTGTCATTGTGCAGCCCTATATATCCATACAGTGCCTCCAGAAAGCATTCACACACAGACAGCGCTTCACTTTTTATAGATTTTATGCTCAAGCCTTAATCCAAATTGTATTAAATTAATTTCTTTCCACAAAATTCTACACATATGTACCGCTTCATGACAATAACCCTTATAAAAAACATTTTACACATTTTTTTAAACTGTCACTGTGTCATGACAGTAAAGTATTAGACAGACAGCCAATGAAGTAATCGAACTCTGGCTTCTCCCAGTGCTACAAACACCTAGTTGAAAATGTGTGTCCGCATTGTTTGTTTTTGTCCAGTGTGTGTCTGTTGCTCATGATGCACTGGTGTGTAGGGTGTGCACCCAATGACCACTTCAAAAAAAATTGTCAAAAAATACCTCATTATCATAATCATGTATCAATTGTCATTTCACATAATAATCTAATCCAAACTCTTCAAATTAGACTTGACAGGCTGTTTTTTATTGTTCTAGTAAACATTTATGATGTTCAGTAGAATTGAAAATCATACTGAATAAAATGCACTTTACTTTTGCTAAGTTTGGTTAGTTTTTAGCCTTACAAAATTCAACCAGACCAGAACTAGACTTTGCAGTAGCCCACCTAGGCTGTCAGCACAAAATGGCTTAGAGCCAAGAAGTACTGTTTTTAAAAGAAAATGAGACGCTAAAGCCATCTTGTGGAGTAAACTTGAATTACTGATCAAACTGGAATTTAGATACTGTGCTATGCAAAACCTGAGGAAGGAAGAAATTTGTTTTTGTTTTGTTTTTTAAACCAAAATCCCAATTTCCCTGACTTCTGCAGTCAACACTTTGCCCAAGCAGCTTGTTTGCCACTGGGGGAGCATTTTGTCTTTAGGAGACTGAGGTCGCCATGAGAGCAGGTTGATATGCTGCCAGTAAACAATGTGTAGATTTGGCCGTAGGGCTTGGGTCATTATCCAGCTGAAAGACTTGCTGACAAACTATTTTTAGTTTCACTGCTAGAGTTAAGAGTTTTATTCCATATGTCGTAGTATTTCAAAGAATTCATGACCCTGATAGCATGGGCGTTACAACGGTTTAGTCTGTTATCATGTAGCAACAAGTTTTTCCGAGCCGCCTTTAAACGCGACTCGACTGTAAAGACGCTCGGCGCCAGTTTTGCACCTATGGGGTGTGGCGGTGACGGACATTATGCTGTTGTGCAGAGCGGCACGCCCGAGTGTTAGAAACATGGGAGAAAACTAGTAAAAGCTTGCAGTTTCTACCCCTGACAAACCGAGTAAGTTGTAATGCTGACGAATTCAGACAATGTTAACTAAATGATTACATTCAAGTCAATATCACCTTAGGCTTGTTAGCAAGAATAGGCTACTAATTGTCTCCATATAGTTTCTTATCTCACTTTATGCCTTTGTCTTCTTTTGAGTTTAAAATAAGAAAAACATGAAAGAAATCAGTCAAACACAGAACTTTAATTTGAGAATTAAGAAAGAACTACAAAGAGCAGACGGGTTATTCATGTAATCTACATTTGGAAAGGTGCCATTATGTAATCTTTTATGTGACTTGCAATTATTCGAGTAAAAAGATCTAAATTAGAAATTTAAATTCAAACGGTCAAAGGTGCAACATTTCATTGCAAGAAACTGGACACTTACCCTCATCAGTGAAGCTGCTTTTACAAGTCTGTCATTTGTCTTCATATATATAAACAAAAAGCCCCAAAACATCAAGTTACATTATTATCTTTTAGACTATTAACAACCAGGGCGCTTAGATTACGACGGAATATTTGGGCCACGCTAAGACAATAATAATTAAAAAATTAAGAGAATAAAGCCATGTAAGAATAAAGTCAACACGAGATTAAAATCATACAAGAATTAAGTCGTAGTATTGTGAGAATAAAGTCAAAGTTGAAATATTACAAGATTGAAGTCATAAGTTGTAGTACTATGACTTTATTCTCATAATACTGCAATAATTTATTTTTTTTAGAATGGCCCTAATACTCCACCTTATTGGACAAACCTATTAACAGTTTAAAAAAAAACTAAAAAACAAAAAAAAATCACACTAAAACATAAAGAAACTGGCTGATTTCTTAGAGTCTGCGCTCTTATTCTCCACCACCTTCGTCCTTATTGACCTCCTCCTGCTCTTCGTTCTGTGCTCCAGTTTTCTCCTCCTCTTGTGCGACTTTCTCTTCCTTGTCCTTCTCCGCCTCCCCTCCGTTGTGCTCGTCTCTCCGCTCGGCCTCGTTCGCATCGGTTTTCGTCTTGGGCGCGTCCTCCTTTACCACTTCCTGAACGTTGTACTTCCTGTACAGTGTATAGTCTCTGGCCACGCTGACGCAGCACACGGCCTTGATGACCTCCACGATTATCGTGAGTTCGGGGTTCGTCAGGTCCACCTTGTTTTTCGGGTTCAGCTTCCCGACGAGACCTGCCGTGGTGGAGGAAAAACCCAAAGAAAATGTTTGGTTTTTAAAAATCGGAAAACCACAGATTCTACGCCGCCGCGGATCTGGACACACCTGCGATGGACTTGATAATTTCCTCTCTCTTGTTATGGCTGCTGTTTCGGGCCTTGAATGCGATCTGGTAGGTTGCACTGTGTGGAGTTTTGAACCAGGGCTCTAAGAAGGTAGTCAGGTATTTCAGCATGTCTTCCTGGAACGCCTTGCACGTTCCAGTTACCTGCAGCAGACAAAAAGAAAGACGCAACAAATGACAAAAAGAACAAATAATGACGGTAGACCAAAATCAATATCATGTGTGTGTTCTCACAGGGAGCATCCGGAGGATGACTCGTGACTTCTTCTTCTTGGTGGAGTGCAGGTCAGACAGAATGTCATGAACCAATTTGTCAGGTTCTATAAAAGAAAAAAAAAAGTCCATTAAAAACCCTAACAAAATCCAGAATAAAACAAACCGTTTATAAAAAGCCCACCCAGATTGTGAGTTCTGATGAAGATGACATTGTTAGCGCCGCTCTCCAGAGCCTGGAAGCGCCTCTCCCGTTTGCCTGCAGAGGACTGAAGCTGTGCCACTTCCTTCTTCAACGCCACGTCTACGTCTTCTTCTGCGTCTTCTTCCTCACTGCTGCTGCTTCCTTTGTTGTTCTGAAGCTGCAAGTGAAAGTGAAACTTTGTTTTGGCTGCAGGCTGAAATAATCTCTTTTTCTTTACTTATTTTGTCTGTGTGAAACAAACAAAAAAAAATATTTCAAACTTTGGCAAAACATCCTTCGCTGCAATGGAAACACTTTTTTCGCGAAGTGCTGATCACATGCGTCACATGATCAACAGCCGGATGTCACTACTGGTGGAAACCACAAAGAAGAGGACAGGAATTAATTGATTTTTTATTTTCAGACAATGTACATCTGACTTCACCAGAACTCTCACTGCATCGCATAGTTCATATAAACTATTTCATTGCGACATGTTGAAGTCATTGCTCTTCTGTAAAATTACCAACTGCATATGCAAGAGCTGCATATGCAGCCACTCCCAAATAGTGTGAGTGTAGATACCATGATCACTGAACAAGGTATCTACTCTAACATTGGGCAGTTATTGAACAGCCCTGCTGGAAAATGAAATCACTCTTAAAGAGTGAACACTTTTTTCCTTCCACTCAACTTTCCAGCCTTTTTTTTTTATATATATATATATAGAGCCATAATCATCAAAATCGACAGAAAAAAACTCATTGAGATTAGATTCATTTTGTACCAATTTACTAAAATTAAATTTCATTCGACCTTATAATTTGTACATGCGGATATAGAAAAACCTCAAAAGAGGACGAGCTTCCACACGACTAACCAGCAAAAGAAACAACAACAGCATCAGGGAATAGACAAGGGGACTGAACCGATCCCCGTTTGTTTACAGGATTTTCTAATCAAGTCTGATCTGGATCAGCCGGCGGGGGGAGGGAGAAAAAAAAAGCCAGCCGTGAGGTTAGATCGCCAGCAGAGGGAGAGCATGCTTCAGGGACCGAAGATTTGAACGTGCAGTTTCGCTTTATTTAGTAGCCAACGGGATTAAAGCGATTCACCACCGCCAGTCTGACCTTCTCTGGTCCGTAAAGCTTGTCCGCGTACTCGTTGAGCAGGTTGAAGGCCTCCGCGGTGCACTTTCTCTCGTTCATGTTGCAGGTGATGAGGATCCCCTGCATTCCCACCTCCAGCTCCCGTGAGCCCTTCCACCGCTTGCCCTGCTGACCGGACACATAGCGCTTCTTGCTCCGCTTCCTCGACTCGTTCTGCACGGCTGACATGTTATCGACGGGCTTTCCCCCACAGACGCGAGGTGGAAATATTTTTAACCTCCTCTACGCTCTTCACCGACAAGGTTCCGGCTCTTCTCCTCCGGTTTCGAAGCTCCGCAGGCGAACCGGACCGCAGCTTTCCACGGGACCTTTAGGGTTCAATGAGGAAAATCGATCGGACACGAGCGGGTTTCCGCGCTCGCACGTGTTCAGGTTAAAACCGTAAACTAGCTGGATCGAGTCACAACATTGCACGTTTGTTGGTTGTCCTCTACGGCGTGTGAGGAAGGACAAAAAGACTCATCGGCCGAAGCAAAAATAGCGAATAGGAAACGGGACAGCTGGGGAGGGAACTGGAAAAACATCAAATAAAGTTTGTATGAGTCAGAGCTGGTAGAGAACCCAAAAATTGTACCCAAGAGTAGCGCTACTTCAAAAATATTTTTACTCAAGTAACAAATAGTCATCCAAGAAACACTCAAGTACTAAAGTATTTGGTCAAGTCTACTCGAGTACTGAGTAACTGATCAAGTTATCAATTAATATGTAAAAATTACATAATCCGATGGACTAAAATGTTGTTGTATTTGATGGCCCAAATACAACTTGGTCTTTGTTTTCATGTAAATGATGAAAATTCAATTTAATCTAACTGGAAAACAAGTTGGAAGAGATTTTATATCCTCCAATAATTAACCATAGAAGATAAAACTATTTGTGTTAAAGACAAACAAATATTAATTACTGAAACAGACAAAACTGCATTTTAGTATGATTTCTTTGTTTTGGTCATTTTATTCTCAGGTTTCTTGCATTTAAAAAATCGTCAATATGAGCTTCTTGTGTTTCAAAATGTCTGACATCAAACAGTATTCTGCAATAGCATAAGGCTTACAAAGCAACATATTTTGTCTTTTGAATATTTTTTGATGTATTTCCTGTTAGTTGAACCTTTACATTATCAATACAGTAAAGGCTTTTTAAATGTAGTTTTACTAAAAAAAGAAAAAAAAAACTATGCAATTCATGGTTGTATGCCATTTTTTGAAAGGGTAGTACAGCTACATATGGCTTCATAACCATTTCCAGAGAGATGTCAAGGACTTTCTTATCTGTTAAGATGTTTCTCCAGATTTGCTTTTTGAGATCTTTTTACATAAAAAGAAAAAAGGAATAAATCAAAGCTCTTTTATAACACAATCCTGGTCTTAAGAGACATGGTCCAGCTGGACTCCACGAGGTTTTGACCATGTATGCAGTCTGTGTGTGCTTTTAGTAGGATGTTTTTGTGTGTCTGGTTTTGGGAACTGATGGAACAACCCACTCGCTTTCCCACTGTCTGACTGTGACATCTGCTGCGCTCTTTCTAAACGTCGAGCTCTAAGCAAATAACTTTTTCACATTAGGCCAAGTTGGCCTTTTTAAAAATATTACTTAACATTTTTTTTCCTATGTTCAAGTTATGTTTTTCTGTTATTGATATTTGTTTGGTGATCTAAGACACTTAAATATGACGAAGCACTGAGAATCTTAACTACAGAACTACTACAACTCACTTTGGTCTTCAAAAAAAAAAAAAAAAAAAAAAAGGACCAAAGTTTGGGTAAATTCTAACACAAAATTTTTTAAACCAAAATTATTAGTTACATGTTTCTCTAATATTGTACAGGCCTCTTGCTTCCATCAGCAAGTTTTTTTTCTTTTGTAACTCAGAAGTCCTCATCTTTGGCACAGTGACAGAGGAGTTAGAAAGAGCATGCACAGATGCTTCTCTGCCCGTTCAGCAACTTTTTCTCTGTGGGCGCCTGTATGGAAGTGCAGAGTTGACCTGACAGAGTGACACAGAAGACCCAGCAGCAGGGGGAGCCACTGAGCTGCTCTTCATGACCGCAGACTCCCATATAAAGAACCCGCAGCCTCTCTCTTTGCCCCCCAAGCGGCGAACCGGACAGCAGTAAAACCCCCGGCCGTGATTCGGACCGCCGTTTGACACAACCTGCCGCCTTGCCCGGCGACCACAGCCACACAGAGGCGAGGTGACCTTTGACCCCTTTGCTGTGAGAGCCCCACTGAGCCGTTTGGCACAGGAAGAGAGTGTGTTTGTTGGCAAAGAGGACAGAATGCTTCTGGGTGGGTGCAAAGAGCCAGACGTGCAGGGATGAGGAGTTTTTGGATCAGTATAAACAGTAAACGAGGATTTCAGAGGTTCTCTGTGTTTCGCAGTGGTTGGTCTGGGTTTCATGGCGGATGGATTTGTAGTGGAAGTGTTGTCAGGCAGAAAGGGTTTGGGTAGAACTGGAGAGACCTCGTTTTGATTATTTTTACGACATGCATCTAACCTTAAATGTCCATTCAGTTTGCTCCAATCAACAACATTCGGCACAGCAAAACATTTCTCCGACCGTCTGCGTGTTGATCGGTGCGGTTCTTCACTTGCATGATTAAAGACTTCAACATTTGAATTTACAGATTTCCATGCCATGGACGAATCTCGAGTATTATTCAGTATGTTGGGGTTTTCCATTCTCTCGTGTTGTGAAGCGAGGGGAGCTTTGGGTGAACAATCCGACCCTTCCCACTCCTGACATCTGCCGTCGTAATCTGAAACGTAGCCAACCTCTCCAGCTGTGACTGTATCCATTTCGGTCTGATCGGATACCAACACCACCTCATCGTAAGAGCCGCACCGCTCATCCGTTTCCACCAAAAGGTCTCGCTCCCCTTCGTCCACGGGAGATGTTTTCACGACGTGAGGTAGAGAGGAAATGCAGTCGACAGCGGTGGAGAGCAGAACATGGCTGCTGCTTCTGTTACCACGTAGCGAGCTACAGTTCGACGGAACTGTGGACAAAAGAAGACGAGGAAGGACGTGTGCCGTCACCGATTTGTCGTTCTGTCCCTCTAGAGGTGCCGTTGCACAGTTCAACAGTGTTTTTGGTGATATTAGGCTGTGACACGTTTGACCCGAGCTTGAACTCGGAGGCTCCCCTTGCAGAGGACGCTTTTGACGAGCTTTCAGTGAAATATTGGACGATGATGAGCTCTTACTGCTGTTGAGGAAATTAGTTTTTTTCCTGGCATCATTGTGCTTTTCTTGCATTTTTTCTGAAGGAGGAGCATTTTTATTGAAAAATGATTTGACCATTGATGGAGTCTGTGGGAAAATAAACCAGATAATCGGTTAGTTAAAAAAAAAAAAAGTGAAAATATTCTCTTAAAATTTAATCTCCTCCAGTTTAACACTTACAATGGCGCAAGTTGTCATATTTAACCGCAAACTTTAAAGGATGTTATTAGGACTTGATATGATAGATGACAGACCAACACATACTTGTGGCTAAGCCTGTCGCAATAAGCAATTAACCAAACGATACATTAAAATGAGCTTGATCATTTAAATTCTCATGATTATATTTCTTGAGGAGTAATTTTGTTTACAGAAATGTTATAATCCATTGTATTTAAGGTTTGGGTTGTACTTATTTATTTGTATTACTTTGGTTGTTGTGTTTTTATTTGAGATATCTCAAACGTATTCCAATTCCAGTGCTAAGTGTTCTCTACAAAATGAAAGTTTATTGGTTTTTGAGCAGGCAGGCATCCATTATTATGCCGTTAACATATTATTTGAAAATGGTGTCAAAACAACAAGATTATCATTTAACGCAATAACTTGTGGGACAATTTATCGTCCAGAAAGATTGAGAAACTGTCAAATCTTCCAGCATTTTCTTTGGGTTTCCAAACACGAAACTTTAGAAAGAGGAAGAAGATGTTTCTTCATTATTTTATGAAGTCTCTTTATTGATTATTTAACTAAAATTAAAACGTGAAATCACAAGATTTCAATGTTTTCTACATAGGAAAGCCTAAAATACCAAGTTGATGCTAAGGATTCTGAGGAGCCTCGATTCTTTCAGGACGCCGTCGGGGGCCCACTCACCCTCTCCAGGCTCCGAGTGGTCTTCAGCACACATCCGTCTCTCATCATTCTATCAGCCAGCCGAGCTGTATTTCGAGCATCATCTAGCCCTGAAATGTGAAAAGAAGCAAAAAAGAATGTCGAAAGAACTCCGAAGTTTGAAAAGGCTGAACTAAAGAAAAATGTCACTTTCGGGTACCGGAATGTTCTCTCCCAGAAAACTGTATCCCGAGATCATGAAGTGCTCCGTTCAGGCCTTTGGGTTTCCGGCTGTAAAAGAGCTGGAGATGAAGAAAGAAGTGAAGCGCAGTGACATAAACAGATAAGGTTCAAATTCATCTATTCTGTTATAATGCATAAAACATAGGGATGCAATAATCCACTTTCCACTTTCAACACTGATACATATATCTGAGATTTAGCATTGGCCAATACGGACAAACTGTGCTGAATTGAAACGTTTTGTTTTCCCCCCAAACACAGAGTTGTTTGATAACTCTGCACCAGAATAGCACGCTTAAATAAACCAATAGCTTCACACGCTCGGTCAAACATGTAAAAACAACTTTAATTTGTTCAGTCAGTATTGTTGGGATTTTAACAGCCATTGTAAAATAAATAAATAATAAGGAAACTGACAAAAACAATAGGTTGATTGAGTTGGTAAAACATGTCAAAATAAACTGCAACAAACCTTTCAAATGACTCAAAAAGTGCAATTAGGAGTTTTCAATCTAAAATAAAATAAATAGTAAAGCATGATATTGCTCAGAGAACAAAGCATAGATTTAGACTGAATAGATCTGTCCTGATGGATCAGACACATCGTTATTGATGCCTGATCCAAAATTTTCTTTCAATATCGGGAACAGATACAGAGATTTACATGTGCATCTCTAACAAAATAAAAATGTTTGATTGCGTAGTTCAAGTTAATATAATACACTTCATGTCTGCTGCATAAACCGGAGTATTAGAAGAAAACATCCACAAACACGGGGGAAGGTTTGAAATGGATGAGCTGGTAGTTACCCTGTATGTGCTTCTCAGGTCTATCCAGCTGCTGAGCACATCTGGTTTATGAAGCTGTTTGCGTTTGCATTCGTACTGCAAACAAACACCAAGATCCCAGTCTGAAAACACAACACAGATAATCCCCCTTTAAATAATTTTTGCTTTATGAAAGATCAGAGCCATTTTCAAAACACAAAAATACGACTGCTAAGAGTTGTATCGTAGGTATTGTGGTTTTAAAAGGCATGTTACATTTCATCGTTTGGTTTTGATGATTTTCATAAGCTGGCCTCTACAAACTATCTTGGGAATAAGTATGTTATTTTGTATTCATTTCCATTTATAAGTATTTTGTTGATTAACTTATTTTAGGATAGCCAGAGTTTATGTAAGCATAACACAGGAATAATAATAATAATAACACTCGATTACTCAAGTCCAGCAGAGAAGAAGTGCCAAAAACATTTTTTAAGACCCTGGGGAACAGGCTGCTTTTTTTTTTTTAGTTATTAAACATTATTTATTGATTTGATTTAATTTTGCAATGGTGCAATTAGTTGGTCAAACGTGTTTACAGTTTAAACATGTTTAAAACACGTCTTAAAACAGACTTAAAACACGATTTAATAAAGTTATTCTTTGTAAGTTTGACCATATGTGTTTCTTTTCTTTTTTTCTTTTCTTTAATGTTAATAAGGATAAAATGTTATGCAGAGATGGGTAGTCACGGTGAGGAGTGGGGGGCGCGAATAGTTTTCTTCTTGCTAGGGGGGGCGTAACAGAAAATAATTGAGAAGCACTGTGTTAAGGTGTAAGTGTCGCCCCCTAGCGGTGCACCAAAGCATAGGTGGATGATATTTTTAGGCAATGGGATAGAAAATGAAGTCTGGAAATACATTCCTTTAACATATGTAAGAAAAATCCATCCATCCATTTTCCTACACCGTTGACCCTTACTGGGGTCGGGAGGGTTGCTGGTGCAAGAGGCAGGGGTCACTCTGGACAGGTCGCCAGTCTGTCGCAGGGCAATACAGAGACAGACAGGACAAACAAACATGCATACACACACACTCACACCTAGGGACAGTTTAGAGAGGCCTATCAACCAGACAGTCATGTTTTTGGACTGTGGGAGAAAGCCAAAGTACCCGGAGAGAATCCACGCATGCACAGGGAGAACATGCAAACTCCATGCAGAAAGACCGGGGCCGGGAATCGAACCCAGAACCTTCTTGCTGCAAGGCAACAGCTCTACCAGCTGCACCACTGGGCAGCCATGTAAGAAAAATACTTTGATTAAATGTCATACTTCTCTCTACTGTGTAAGAAGCTATATTTTATCTTTTTTTTTGGACACAAGGAAGGAGACAAGAAGGATACAACTAAATGGGAAGAAGGAGATGAACTTGAAGGGAAAATAAGAACATGTTATGAAAGAAGGAGTGAAATAAAGCATGAAAACAGGAAACACCCACTTTTTTTCCCCCAAGATTTAACAATAAAAAAAACAGAACAGAGATGGAAATACAATAATAAGGGCAGAACTTTAGACAACTTGGTAAGAGATACAAAGTTTTGAACCAAAACATTTTTCCAAATTCCATTTCTAATATCTTTTTTCACACTTTTTCCATTCTTGCAAACAAGAATTAAAAATAGAAAAAAGCTCCTCTTTGCCTTGTTCATAGAACCATTGAGCCAATGGATCAGGCAGAGACGGGATATAACTGGAGCAGGGCCAGCAGGAGGGGAACAAAAATTGGCACTATTTGCTGATGACTTGTTGCTTGTTATATCTCATCCTACGCAGGTTCTACCCAAAGTAATGAAAATCTTATCTGAATTCGGTTTGTTCTCAGGGTATAGGGTTAATATGAACAAAACGCAGGTACTAACGGTAAATTATGACCCACCAGTTGAAATTAAGAATTGCTATAAATGGAAATGGGATGCGGATGGTATTAGGTATCTGGGGGTGGTGATACATCGTGACCCTGCTAAAATGTTTGAGGCCAACTATGCCCCCCTGAATATAGCAATAAAGTCAGATATCCAAAGATGGAATGCCATACCCTTTTTCGACCTACACTCCAGGATTGAGTCAGTCAGATTAAACATCCTTCCCCGAATGCTGTATTTGTTTCAATCTCTGCCGGTTCCTATACCCTCAAAACAATTTGTAGAATGGGATAAGATGCTATCAAAATATATTTGGAAAGGGAAAAAAGCCAGAGTCAAATACAAAACTTTACAATTAAAAAAAGAAAAAGGAGGTCGCGGGCTTCCTTGTTTGAGAGAATATTTTTGTGCGGCTCAGTTGAGACCATTGATATGTTTGTGCTGTCCGGATTACGCTGCAGGATGGAAAGATGTGGAAGGGGAAACAATCAAAACAATACCCATTAAAGCCATAATAGCCGACACAAAACTGCAGAGCAAAAGTAATTTGGCAGATGATCCAATATCGCAAGTAATGATATCTGCCTGGAATGAAACAATTAGAATATGTGGATTAGAAAAACCCTCTAAAGTTCTACGATGGTGTGCTTACGATTCAGATTTCATCCCAAATCAACATGATGATAGATTCAAGAAGTGGATGTCAAAAGGCCTAACTAGTTATTATTCTTTCGTCCATAAGGGGGCGTTCCAAAGTTTTGAGAACTTGAAAAGAAAATACAACTTATGTGCCGATGACTTTTTCAGATATCTACAGGTCAGAAATTATTTTAATCAAGAGATAAAAGTACATTTACACAATTTGAGATTGGTGGAAACATTTATATTACTAACCAAATCAAAAACAGGCAAAATTGTTTCCAGGTTGTACAACGCCATCCTGCGGTGTAAGAAGGACAGAACTGTTTATGTTAAAGTGAAGTGGGAAAAGGAAGGTAACCTAACGATTCCAGAGGAAGATTGGGACCAAATCTGTAAGATACCATGGACAATAACAAGATCAAAGGTTTGGCGTGAATTTAGCTGGAAAAGCATTATAAGATTTTTCATAACCCCAGAACAGAAACGATATCAGGGAAGAGGAGATGCCTGCTGGAGATGTGGCAGGAATGGTGCCAATCATTTCCATATCTTCTGGGACTGCCAAACCATTCAGCAATATTGGTCTCAAATCCATGAACATTTACAGAACATTTTCACATTTGACTTTCCGTTAACTTTTGAATGCATATTTCTATGCAACGTACCAGTCGACAAACTGAACTACAAAGATCGAAAACTCCTGTTCATTTTGCTGGCGGGGAGCAAAAAGGCCCTCACAAGAAAATGGCTGAAACGGGAACCTCCAACAATTGAAGACTGGATTAATGTAGTGAAAGAGATTTATGTATTGGAGAAACTGTCTTTTCCATTAGTGTGCAGAGGGACACCTTCTACAAGATATGGTCAAAGTGGACAGAATATGTCAAACCTGTTATGTCTGATTTTTTGTAAACCTTATTTTCATTTAGATTGATGTTTGAATTTGATATGCGATATCAATGATTGGTTGGTACTCAGGCTCCCCCGCCACTCCCATTTAAGTTTTGGTTGGTTTTGCTTTGCCTTTTTTGTTGTTGTTCGATTTTTGTTTGTGTGTTATTGTTTTGTTTTTTTCTGTTAAAGAAAAAAGTGAGAAAACTGAGAAAGAATGTAAAATGATAACAAAATTAATATAATTATCATTGTAATGTAAAAGGCTTTCTCAATAAAAACGATAAAAAAAAAAAAAAAAAAAAAATAGAAAAAAAACCTAAAAAAACTAAATTCAAATTCCATATTATTTCAGATCGTCCCAGCCGGCCCAGGTACCGCGACGAACCGACTGTTACCTGACCAGGTGAGGAAAGCGCACAGTTTCTGGGATGCGTCAGAGGCAGAACATGTCTGCTGCTTGTTGGGGAACATCACTCCCTTCTCCAGCTGCAGGTTCTGCACCCAGCGGTTGAACCGAGAGAGGCAAATCTGAAGGGGGACTCCGGCTTCTACTTGCACCTATTTAGCGAGCGGAAATCAAGCAGTCGGATGGATGTGTGCGCGAGGATATTTTTGCGTGAAAAAGCGTCATTACCTGTGTGATTCCGGTCAGCTCAGTGCAGAACTCGGAGAGAACGGGATGTTCCTGAGGTTGAACGTATGTATGAAACTCAGACTCCACCTCCCCTGATGAGGTGTTCAGTAGGACAGCAGGGAATTCGACTGTAGGGAGGAGAAAAAGAGGTGGACTAAGATCCATAGGAGCAAACAGAGAGGAAATCAAATTGTATCAAATCAAAATGAGAAAAAGGCAACCGAAACTTACTGATTTCCTGTCCGTAGTTGTTTTTCTCCCTCCAACAAGTAGACTCAAAGTCAATCACAATCAAGTATGAAAATATCTGATCTGGAAGCAACGAGCATTCATATAAAGTAAATAAAAACAGTCTAAGAAAATATGCTTACTCGTCTACAAGTCTGGGCAAATGAAATTTAATATAATACTCACTTGATATCACTGATTTCTTCAAATCAGATGCGGACTGACTTCGCTGCCTTAGCAATCCTAATCTCCTTTGCAGAAAATAGATAAATAAATAAAAGCTAAATCCATAAATTTAAACAGGGATTTATGTACGGTGAAGTATCACAAGGCTGGTTTATTTAAAAATATATATTTATCCATATAAACAACGATCCAATGTGATTCCTAAAAAATCTTTATAAACCAAAACAGGAAATATAAGAAAAAGACATACGTTATGAAAAAAGCATTATGTGAAAAGAAAGATGATGTAAAATACTAAATTAAAACAACAAAAAGCTTGACAACTGATTAGATATGCATGACGTATCCAATGGACATTAGAACTACAATATCATGAGAATATATACAAACAAATTGCATGCATTTATTTTAAAATTATTTTATGAAGTCCTACTCTTACTTGCACGTATACATGTTCTTTGTACTCAAGTGAATTTTATGTAGTTTTTTTTTAATTATCTAAACCTTGTGTTCACCTTTTGGCCACGAAAATCGGATTTTGTTTCAAGGGACTTCCTGGTTAAAAAAATGGTTGAATAAATCCATTTAGATGACAATCTCCTTAATGATAATTTATTTTAATAATTCAAAATATAATCCGCTGAAAACAAGACCACACACCAGTTTCTCTTATGGGATCTTCAGTTATACGTTTCTTCAGTCACGTTGTGTTCACAACATGGCAGTGTTACACTTCATATGCTTTTAAATTCAGCTCTCGCTGAGGTTTCTGTGTGTCTGTAAGCACTTTAATTGAACTCTAATTCCTAACCTTACAGTTTTAGAAATAATTAAAAAAAGAATGATTTCTGTGTTTTATGAACATGAATAAAACGGACGGAATTATACCCTCATGTGTCACGCTGAGCAATTACTATGCTGATTCTGTCAACTACAAAACCCCATTGAAAACACACTATAAAATGAACAGTGCACTTTTTTTTTTTTTAGAAATAACAAGTATCTTTAATGCCCTTAAAAACTAGAAAACCTAAATGTTGGTACTACTAGGTATGCGGTGACCTTTCTTTGTCAAAATGTGTTAGTTTAGGGGGCTTAATGAGCTAATGCACTTACTTTGCTAGTTTTCTTGTAGCCATATCCGTCGTTTGATGCAAATCCGTTCCAAATATTACTATCGCAACGTAAATAACGCCCTGAAAACTCAAAAATTGCCGCTGTTTTTTCAAACATTAATTAGTAATGCTGAGCTCGATTAGTTTGTTCTGTAAGGCAGCGATGTCGAACGCAGAGCTGCAGGGAAACAGCCAAAAGTCCGAAAGCATGCATTTCCGGCGTAGCGTTTTATGTCAAAATAAAAGCACAATTGTTGTCGTATTGGTAAGATTTATGCAAACAAGAATGACAACGTGATGAATATGTATTCCTCTGGATACAAGAAAAGAAAGAAAAAACTTGATTAACCGTCTGAAAATATTCAAATCATCCAGTAAATGCAAACTGAAAACCCAATGGTAGTTTATTCTGAAAGGCAGTTTGAAGAAGTTGTCGCCTTCTTCCTCCCCCCTTTGAACAACATCCAGTAACGTGCTCTGAAAGTGTGTTTCTGTCCGGATGGACTCATCTGGACCCTAAACATCGGGTAATTTACGCTCGTAACTACTTTTATGCGTGTTAAACCTCTTTAAATTATAAGTTTCCCTCTAAGGTTTAACATGTTTCAATACTTTTTGTGTGTCATGTTTGAGCTGAAAACGAAACACACGGACTGTTAAACCAATGAGCCTTTGAATTTTAACATTATTTTATGTAGATAAAGTCTCATAAAGTGGAAAAAGGCTTATGATCCTCGTTATTGTTTAGCAGTGTGATGTTTGGCTCTGATCTGTACTATTCCCCTTTTTACTTTTAGCTCTGCGATGTCAGATTAAAACTCTCACGAGTTATCAAATTGAGGCAAACAATAACAACGCGAATTTTCAAAAGTGGCGTGTTTTGAATGACAGTCTCTCATATCTTTATGGAGGAAATGTGGCTCAGGTTTACAACAGTGCTTCAGTTTGTAAAGCTCTCAATCAGTTGAAGGTCTGAATTTCGCAGCACCTAATTAGATTCTTTTCTTTCCAGTCATTGTGTTGTAGATCTGCTGCAGTATTTTCCAATCACTGTCTTGCCAATGACCCAGTTTGGATCTAGTTTCATCTGTTTTGTTGGGTAGATGGCCGCTTAAACGTACTAGAACATTTGGGTACACCTAAGAGTTCTTGATCAGCTCAGTGACTGGAAGGTGACTGAGACCTGCAGGAGCAATAAAACAATGACTGGCAAATCTTCCAGATAAGATATATTTGTTCAATAAAAATCCAGTTGGACTCTCCTACTTTGGGGTGAATTTTCATATTAAAAAGTGCAATTTCAATGCTATCAGTAAATATTGCAATCTTTTTGTATTTGTGATTAACCTACAGCTTGGTCAAAAATGCAAAAACAATCTTAATTTGTTCAGTCATTGCCATCAGGAGCGTAACAGCTAGTGTCGAATATAAACCGAAACTACATTGGGTCAAACATGTAAAAATAAAATGCATCAAACCTTCTTTCAAATGGTTCAGAAAGTGCGATTAATAATTCTCAACACAAAATTGCGAAAAGTCACAAAAACTGTTAACAGTCCTGCTAACCCACACTGGAAATTTCACAACTTCTACCCTCCCTCTACTCACATTCAAACCATGTGAATTCAAAATGCTCTTTTTACGCATTTCCTCAACTGTAGAAACATCGCCCTGAGCATGGACTCTTCCTCCTTGTCTTCAAACGTCCCGAGCGGCAAGAAGAAAAGACAAAGTGAAGCTCCGTCTGCTCAGGAGGACGTCAAAAGAAGGAAGACTGAGGAGGAAGGTGATGAAGACCTCCAGCAACGGCCTGGCGGTTCATCCAAGGTGTCGGTGCGCCTCGACCGCTTGCAGCAGCCGATCACCGTGGCTCAGCTGATGGAGCTGCTGCATTTCGCCGCTCTGGGGAAAGCCATGGGGATCAAACAACCGAGGTAGCGTTTCTTTTGTCGGCTACATCTCTGACTCACTCGCGATTAACTCCATGCCGCTTCCGCATTTCTTGTCCACATCAGTTGGTGTCGTCTCCACCATCAGAGGAAGGTCAGCCGTATAAACGTCGCGATCGTGGAAGGTGTGACGCAGAGTCTCTTCTACAACCACTACCTTTCGATGGAGCACCTGCGGAACAGCTACACCACCGTGAGGAACTGTGGGGGAAGAGGTTCTGATTGTACTGGAGACGCCTTTCATAGTTTATTTGTATTTGTTTCTGACAGAGAATTACCTTCACTCCATCATCTGACGACGTGGCATCTGACATATTCAGCCTAGAAGTTCCTAAGGTGGACTTTTTATCTCTTTCTTCACCAGAGGAGGCGCTTCATGAAGGTCAGGGGGCGAAGCTCCAATGTTGTTCCTTCAATCTAACTAGTAAATAACAAGATGCACTTGGAACAATTTGAAAAGCATCAATTACTGTTCTACAGAAGAGGAATAGGGATAATGGAAAAAAAACATTCTCAAGATTACAGTCATAATTCGAAGAAAAAAGTCAATATTTTGAAATTAAAAGTCAGCGGTCTGGGATAAACTTCAGCATTCTGTGGAAAAAAGCCAAAGGTTTGAAATTAAAGGTCAGAATTTTTGGGGGGAAAAGAGTCAAAAGTTTGAAATGAAAGACACAACTCTGAGATTAAAGTCAGAATTTTTAGATTAAAGTTAGAATTCTGCAGAAAATGTTCAAATTCTGAGAAAAGAAATCAGAATTTAGATTTCTTTCCCAGTGGCCCTAATCTGCTTCCGTACTGCTCAGACCTTTTCTTATTGTTCACCATTTCAAACTTTTGTCCCTGTGTGGAATTATCTTTGCTAAAACCCTTTGTAGTATTTATTCACATCTATTTATTTCTGCAGTGATGCTGTGTTTCAGGAGTGGTTTCAGTAAGAAAAGGTGAACTTTGTGTGTTTTTGCTTCTTCAGCTCTGAAAGATCACCCAGTTATCATTATGTACGGCACACAGAGGAGGGGACTGACTGCATATCTGCTTAGCCAACAACAGATGATAAAAAATCACTTTCCAGTCAAGGGTAAAAATGTCTACATTTGTAAAATGGTTTCATCCCTCCCAATGAAACACTGTGCTTTTAAAGTTTTGCTTTTGAACATAGATGTGTTCTGCACCTTCTTTCGATCCAGGACTTCCAGGTTTCGAGGACTTTCTGTGCACAGGCAGCGATGTCAAGGTAACCGATGACAGCCCGCTGTATGGACTAGACTGTGAAATGGTGAGTGAATCCATGAATCAATCAATCAATCCCTTCTAGGGAGGGATGGAAGTTCACTGCGTGAGCTTGGGTGGTGGTTATGGGGACTGACGTTCTGACGGGACAACCTCTCCTGCTTCCACGCTGCATGACCGTGTGCGTCGCGCTAAGACTGCAGCAGGGTCAAACACTAGACTACTGTAGTGCTTTGGTCTCCGTATTGTTGCTCCACTCTGGTTCTCGTTGTGTTTCAGTGTATGACGATGAAAGGAAACGAGCTGGCTCGTGTTTCTCTGGTGGACAGTGATGGGAACTGCTTACTGGACGAGCTGGTGAAACCTCAAAACCATGTCATCAATTACCTGACAAGGTCAGATGGTGCGCCAGCACACGCAGTCGTGTTTTCATGTCTTGTGGGGACATAATATCGACTCCCATTCATTTTCTACAGCCTAACCCTAACCATCACATACCTAACCCCTAAGCCAAAAGCAGCATTTCCCCTCATGGGGACCAAGAAACGTCGCCACAAAAGCAGTGGGCCCCACAACCTCTCGTTTTAGAGAGAAAATGGTCCCCACAAGGACATAAAAACCTGCTTCACACACAAAATACATACCTCTATATATCTTTACAATAGGTCCTCACAATGTAGTATATATTGGAAAGAAAAGTCCTTGCATGGTGAGAAACGCTAAAACACACATGTTCTAGTCAAACTGAGGTTATGCAAAGATCTGTACAGGTGCATATTTGTGACTAATTATGTCATGTTTTTCGTGGCTTACATTTAATTTAATTTCCCTTTTGAATTAATAGTCTTTCTGAATGGGATCTGAAGATAATTTGGTTTGTTTGATCAGGTTCTCGGGCATCACTGCAGCCATGTTAAGACCGGTCACCACCACACTGCGGGACGTTCAGGAAAAGATCAGGACCCTGTTATCAGACGATGCCGTCCTGGTGGGCCACTCCCTCAACAACGACCTCAAAGCACTCAAAGTAAGTCACTAAGATTCTTCCATGACGGTCAGCAGTTAAACATTTCAGCACCAAATTCTATCTGATTGTAATTATCAACCAAATCCAGATTTGTTATTTTTTGGAAACTATAATTTCTTTACAGTTTCCATCTTTTCTTAAGGCTGGTTTATTGTAAGTTTAAAGATTTATATACTTTATTGGAAGAATTTGTACATTTGCTACTATTCAAGAGGGAGTTAAAGAGTGCAAATACTTTCAGTCAACTGCTTCACTTTGTCTGCGAGTCGCTTTCTTGCTAGAATCAGCAACATTTTTAAAAAAAAGTTAAAAATCAATATGGGCAGGTCAGGCTTTTTAAACATCGGTAATCGACCAGAAAAGTGCAATCAGTGCATCCCTACAAAAAAAAAAAGTCCACAAAGTTGTGGTTTTCAAACCGTGGTGACTTCCCGTCCCCAACAACAGCTCATCCACCCTCACGTGATCGACACCGCCCTGCTGTACAGGAAAGAACACGGACAGAAGTTTAAGCTGAAGGTTCTGGCCCAAGCGGTGCTGAAGTGAGTTCCCGTTGAAGAGTCTCTGCGTGTCTGTCGCACGGTTGGTTATTATTCCGCCCGCGTCTCAGGAGGCAGATCCAGACCGAGGTCCAGACGGGTCACGACCCCACCGAGGACGCCACGGCAGCGCTGGATCTGGCCCGGTACTTCATCAGAATGGGGCCGCTCCAGGTGACGGGCCGCTTTTGCAGACGCTCCAGGTGCTTTGCAGACGCTAAAACCTGCCACCTCCTGTTCACTCTGGCAGGTTGTGGAGCTTCACCTGGAGGAGCTGTGGGGGTGGAGCTTAGAGGAGTCTCCTGACGACACACCTGAACACACGCCAAGTTACAGGTGAGCAGAAATCTTTGCAGCTCTTTAAGTCCTTCACATCTGTTCTGTTCTGTGTTTATAGCTCTATTTCACGACACGTCATCTCATGGGACTTTTACAAAAAGTAAAGCACTTCTAGAATAACTCTGAAGAATTTGAATTAATATGAGGTCCAATGAGTTTTAATTTCGCTTTTGGGGTCAATGAAGTATTTTTGAACTTTCGATCCAATCATCAATACATTCCAGTTAGTTTATTACTGAAATTGGTCCAAAAAGATTTTTGTTTACAGGGCTTGTAAATCCTTGAATCTTAAGGAAAAGATTGGTTACAGAAAGAGAAACATCGTGTTACAGGAAGATAATTTACCTCAACACAAATCAATTAGTTTAATGTAATGTATTTGTTATTCCTAAAGCCTCAATGATTTACTAATCTAATTGAAATGAAGCTGGTCTGATATTTTTTATGTTAAAAGTTGTTGAGATTGGGGATTTTTATATATTTTCTTTTTGTTAAATTAGAGAGAATTTTCAAAACATAAAACTTTGTTATATTTTAGTAAAATTTTTCCTGCCGTAGGTAGAATGGAGAATACTGTCACAATACACTATTGACTGTAATAAATGTCACATAATAGTAAATTGAAACTGTCTTTTTTTTTTTATATTTCATTCGAATTATTTTTATCTCCAAAGTGTGGTTTTGGAAAAGTTTGAAAACCTACCTTGAAAAAAATGCTTCAATTTCCCAGCAGGTACAGCACGAACCCCGTCTCTATGGAAACCCAGCCGGTTGGATGGGTTCTATTCTGTTCTGAAAATAGACTCAGGCACAAAAGTTAAATCTTTTTTTTTTTGTCAAGTTTCGCCTCCTTTAATTTCCCATGAGCTTCCGATGCAACATTAAACGTTTTCATCCGGATGCAAACAGCAGCTGTTCCTTCTCTCTGCCTCAATAAATGAGGAAAAATCTGCGAAGCTCTCTTTGTGTCATATTTTGCTTCCATTCTTAACTCTTTTTTTTTTTTTTTTTTAGGTTTGCAGACATTTTGCAGAGCCTCAGCCGCCCCGTCGCCTTTCTGGGAAAGCGCTCCTTCGTTGATCTGGATCTGTCCCGTCAGCGCTGGTACGGATCTGACAAAGAGGTGAACATTTTAAACTGTTACGGTTTTCTCCCCTTTGAATGATCAACAACTTCTTCAGTTTATCTTTAATAAAGAAAAAAAAAAAAAAAAACCCCGGACATATTTAGTTGCTCCGATGACCTCCTCTAGTGCTCCAGCATCTCCCTGAATCCCGGTCCTTCTGCAGATGCTGTCCTCCTTCAGGAACCAGACGAGCCACTTGTTCCTGTCCGTCCTTCGCTTTTCGTCGCTGTCGGACCATCTGAAAGGAAGCTACCCTCACCGTCACCACCGGCAGCAGCTGCACCACAACGTGAGCTCTTCGCCGCGCGCTCTGCAGACGTTGCGGTTGAGCAGGCATCAAAATGCGCGTTTTCATCGGCAGGTTTCCGCGGTCTTCCGGGACATGTGCACCGTGTTTTCCGGGCCGTTCCCAGCCAACTTTTCCAAAAAGGAAGTGAAGCGGCTGTTTGGCTGCTGCGGGCCGGTCCACAAAGTCCAAATGTGGAACACAGGAGTCAGGGTGGGTTTCAGGTTTCAGTCTGTTCTGTCATCGTGTAAAGAAAAAAAGAAGAAGAAGGATAGCTTTCACTGACTCCGGATGAGGTCGGTCACTTCTTCTTGTTATATGTAATTTCCAGATCCACGCCAAGGTGGAGTTTCAGATGCTGGAAGGAGCGACGCTCGCTTTGGAAGTTCTGAATGGGCTCAGCGTGTCGGGTCAGACCATCAAGGTAGAACTTCCCTTCCTCCTCTTCTTCTTACGTACTTAAATTTAATGTCGTTTGCTACGACAGTGAATTAGGACCAGTATAGATTTGAAAAAGAAGGAAATGGAGTACATTCCTGCCGAATAACTCAAAAATGTTCTAGAAAAAGAAAAAAAGACATTTCTGAGACTGAAAATAAAAACTAACATTTTGAGATTTGAGACATTTTCAAGAACAATGTGGAAATTTGAAAAGTTTCAGATCTCCACTTTTGTTCTAAAATTTTCTGAGATTAATCTGGTAATTTTGTAGTTTTTTTTTTTTTCAAGCAGATTTTCAGCTTAAACTCTTAAATTCTGAGAGGTTTTTTTTCTGGAGAATTTTCAACTTTTAAACTCAGATATTTCCTGGCTTTTCCTATAACATTTCCGAGATTAATGTCAAAATGTTCCTTTTTTCTTTTTTTTTTTTTCTTCTAGCAAATTTTCCAACCTAAACTCAGAAATGTGCTTTTTCTAAAAAAAAGAAAAAATTATTATATGTTTTAAGCTAAAATATTTTCTTGTTGTTTTGGCAAAAATTTCTGAGACTTTTCGGGAGGAATGTACTAATTTCTATCTACACTGGTCCTTATACGCCATTGACGTCCTTATTTGTGGACACAAACAAGTAAAGCTGATTCCAAGTATCCATTTAGACACTTAAACCTTTGTAGAGTTTTCTAAAAATGTGGCTTTGTAAATTCTCCAGGTGCAGAGGCCAGTCAAAGAAGAAATGCTGGACTTGGATCTGAATCTGGACGCTCTAATGAGCGACAGAGTGAACGCCAATCAGCTTTACGTCAGTAGACTGAGTCAGGACTTAGCAGAGGGACTTAACGGCCGTCTGTCAGATGGAAAACCGTCAGGTTTCCATCCTGGCAGACAAACGAATGGGTTGCTACAGACGACTCGAGTAAACGGTAAACAGCTGCATCCCGGCACCACCGCACCGGACCTGAGCGAGGAGAGCCTCAGAGAGGCATTCAGTCCCTTTGGGTCAATAAGAAGCGTCACCCTGCCCGGTGCACATGCAAGGCACGCACGCGTCGGTGGGTAAACGACGTGTAGTTCGTTTTCTTTCATTGTTCACGAGATGTTTTGCGGAAATGTTGCAGCCTGACTGTGTGTTTTTGACAGAGTTTGAGAGCTCTGATGGCAAACACGCGGCACTCAGCTCCTCGGAGGATCTGCTGAGGATCGGCTATCTAACCCGGCCGTCTATGACTCCACCACACTTGCATTCATGGGTTGGCATGGCGACATCAAGGAAGGCGCAAGACGAGGAGGAGGAGGACGAGCAGAGACTCGACTCGTTTAACTACGGTGGGATTCAGAGGGTAAATATGCTTTGTTGACCTTGGAAGTCAGAACTGGAAACTGAGAGTTCCGACATAAGAAAGTTTCTGATTTGATTCCAGAAACTATTTTGAGGCTAACTGCTGTTATGGTATTATTGTTTAATTTCTAATGTTGTATCAGTATGTTTAAAAGCTGGTGTGACTTTTAGAAAAAAAAATTATTTGTTAAAATCGTCTCTATGTCCTGACAGTATAAGACAGATAATCCACCAATCAGAGCAAAGAGGCGGATCCTGTCAATAATGCTCATGTAGGCATTGCTCAATGTGCTGATTGCGGACAAACAACTTATCTTAACAGGAAAACCGTTTATCCGCCATCAACGGTGGCTATGCTAACTAGTTAGGGTGACTGACAGCACTAAGACCCTCTTCCTGGCTCTGATTGGTTGTTCCTCACTGAGCTGTGTATTTTGTAGTTACCTTGAATTTTTTCACAGACTATCCCATCTACTACTTTCATGATTCAATGACAGTTGTAACAAATGTAAAAAAAATATATATTGCTTTTATAAGAAAAGTTACATACCCCAGCCTTAATGAAGAGAAGTTGTATAGTAGTACTGACAGGACCTGTCCATAACGTCCTCCTTTAATTATGATCCACAATAAAACCCATCATTCACCCTTTAATAAGTGTCTTAAATTGATCCATTATTAGTTGTAGCAATAGACTTTATTTGAGAATTTTTTTAATATAAAAAAACCCAGTAATAATGCTGTAGGCAAGGCTAAATTTACACCAGTCAACTCAGGCAAAAGTTAGCTCTCTATGGCAAGCCGTTTTAACATAAATTCGTTTTCGTCTTACTATCCTTAATTATATTCTAGATATCTAAAAACGCATTTTTACTAGACATAACTACATTTTGACTATCCGGAATGTAATTTAAGATATTTGCATTTACATTCAACGGCTTGCCATAAACGGCTTGCCAAAGCCGTCCTGTGTTTACCCAACAGGCGTCATCAACCCAGCTTGCGTCATTTATCCACCCTGCGCTCTCCAACAAGATGCGAAATTGTATATTGCACACCTACTGCGTTAACAACCAAAAGGCTCACGTAATTGCCGCAACGCATTAATCAACAAACAGCAACGACGACTTTCAAAAACGTTTCCGGCAGCATCAGCACACATGCTGAGGTTACCTGTGACTCCGTGTGACCCTAGGATGCCACCTAGTGTGACTTTCAGGTATTGCACCAAACAAAAAATACACTTAAATCCCCCAAAATATGGTTCTAAGATTTTGAGTGTGGTGTTGATGTGAAACCTCCACTTCCAACTTTTATCAACCTTTATTTATAAACGCAGAAGTTTGGACAAAATTAAAATTCAAACCTTAATCAAACCACACTATTCAATCGATCAGCACCAGTGGATAACAATGTGCTGCTGACAGGCGAGTACGGATCATTAACATTTAATGGGTGAAAACTGGATCCAACCTGAAGGTCGGGTAACCAGTTTTGAACTGCAAATGGTTTGGGATTCAGTCTAACTTTTTAATATGAAATGCACATCAAAAGTAACATTTGTTTTTATTGGTGTATTTATCATATTGAGCACATCATTAAGCTCCACTTTGTCTCACGTAGAATCAGGAAGTGAGTCTCCTGAATAAGCTGGACTCCCGGCTGAGTCGAGTCTTCAAGTCGCTTCCAGACGGCACCTTGTCTGTGGTGCTGCTGCTCGGACACAACAGGTAAAATAACAAAAAAAGTGTTTAAAAAAAGTTAATTGAAATGTATATTGCTTAAATTTTCCCCTCAAGTTTAATATTTCTGAAAGTCTCTTTTGTTCTTTTTGCAGCAGAGGTTTTGATCCTCCTGGTTTATGTTTTTTGGAAGTCAAAAACAGATTTTAAAGGGAGCAAAGACGAAGGAAAGCACCCTGGACAGCTTCGGAGCAAAATCTGCAGACTTTGGAAGAATCTCAGCAAAAGAAGCAGATCTTTGTCAGGCCATTAAACATCCCAGGGACAGAACAAGTCTGTTTTTAAAAAAACAAAAAACAAAAAAAAAAACTACTTTTCATGGGTTGAAGAGGCTGTAAAATGTCTTAATGGCATCATATAATTTTAATATAAAAAGTCCTATAAAAGGCACTTTTAAAATAATAGTAATTAAGCTATGTTTTAAATAGCTCAATTTAAAAATATGCTTTGTCATGATTTTTATATTTAATGGACATTAAAAAAAAGTTTAGGCAATTTTTATTTAAAGACCAGTGCTTCTACTCATTTTAAAATAATAATAAAAAAAACTGAAATGATTGTATTTTGTAAAAAACTGGACATTGTTTTAAACCTTAAAAGAAAAAAAAAAAACATTTTTTTCCAAGGTAGAAAAAATGCTAACAGAAGCAATTACTAAGAAACATTCTTTAATTTTTCCTCTTTTTTCATTTAAAAGGAAATTTAAGGATTTTTAAACTCATACAAAAATGTTTTAAATTGTACATCTTTTTGTGCTGACAGCATACTTTGACATCGTTGCAAGTTGACACAGTTAAAAACATTGAACACAAATAACAAAAAAAAAAAAGTTATGTACAAAAAAAAAAAAAAGCACCTTTCATGAATGGTGAAAATGCCAACAATAAATATCACAATCTCAATTAGAAGCTCACATTTGTCTGATAAAACTGAGGAAGAAGACAATTTTCTTAAAATGAGGAGGGAAAAAAAGAAAAAAAAAAAAGTCAGGCCGCATTAAAACTCTAAATAATCCTGATGGGATTTGTTAAATGGCATTTCTGTCCCTTAGGAAAACAGACGTACAGAAATACAAACACTGGGAAAACAGACACTCTCTCACACAAGCACAAAAAAATTCACTCAAAAAAAAACAAAATATAAGACTGATTAGAGACATCTCTCAATAAAATTTATGAATGCATTCAAGGTGCCAAACGGCTATGGAGGCAGATTCCAGTCTGAATAAATCAGTGAATAAGTGAAACTCTCTGCACTTTATACATGTTTCAGATATACATAATTATTTCTGAGGAGGTGCCTGCTCCTCTGGTATAAGATCAGAATATGGCAGCTGCTGTTATGGCTTGTTTTATTTTTTTTTTGCCTTCAAAACTTGTGTTGAATGTCTCGGCTGGTAGCTTTGGACACTTTATCCATAAGCTGAATGAGAGCATGAAGGTGGGGCATGCAGCACTCTGTGCTTCATGACCCTGGGGGAGCGTGCACCAGGTGTTGAAAAGGAGAGGCCGACCAGGGGCGGCGGCCCAGAGCACCGGCCCAGAGCGGGGTGGCTGCCTCCCTGCTCTACCAGACTTCTGGGACTTCAAACAGGGAGGTTGTGGAATCTGACGCTGGAACCAAAGATGGAGACAGTCTCAAGTTAGAAAAAAAAATGTCCACCGAAAAATCGGAACCTTTTAAATTCCCACAGTTTCAGTGTCAAATTTTATGCATCATGTGTTTTACAGCCAAATAATATATTTTTATAGCACAATCAAATAATAAAAATGCTATACATCAAATACGACATAAAATAAATTTGACTTTGTAATTTAACTCCTTGAAATTGGGCCTCTGTCTCTTTCAAAATAAAAGCCTCAATATCCCTCTCAGGTTAATAATAGCCTGTATTAGCTTTACCTCCCAGATTGGTGCACTGCCTTACTACAAGGCAGTGCATTAGACTTTTACCTAAAAAGCTTTTAGCAATTTTTCTTACTTATTAGCTATGTTTAGTATACTGAATGGAGGAAGTGAATGCAAGGCATTCTTGTGATTCTCCACATGCTACTCTGTAATCTTTTAGCTAAGCTTAGCATTGATGCTGATATTTAGCAACAGAATGCTGGGTCCAAACAGACAGGCACACTTTGGCAGGCTTCTGTTAAATTTCTTCAGGAATTTTCTAGTTTAGTTTGTAGTATGCTATAAATGCTTTATAGGTGGAAAAATTATTTGCAGTATTTAAAAAAATGAGCCTATGGATTCTTTTAAAAGATGAATCAACCCATCAACTGGTCTGCTCAGATGCAGCCCACAGCCCTGGTTATCAAATCCAATACAAGTCAGAATATCTGCCATGAACAAAACTACTAGCCCCGCCCCTTCAGGTCACTGCAGCGGTGAATAACTCACCATCAGACTTCTTCTTCTTGCTTTTTTGACCTTTCCTTCCTGGAACCGTTTGGGTTTGGTGCCAGGTAGCCGTTCCGTCAGCATAGCTGCCCGAGTCGTCGCCTTCGGGACTTTTAGCATCTGGAACTGGGCTCGATTCAGCCAAATACGGAGAATTTCTGCAGGAGAAAACGAAACGTAAAGCGACAGGAACGAGAACCTGGACAGCACAGAGCAGCCATCCCTCCACCTACGTCATCTTCAGCCAGCCTTCTGACGTCTTGCTCTCCACGGCTTCAACGCTCGCCTGCCCGCCTACATCTGGAGGGAGAGACGAGTTTAGATCAGGAGTCAAAATACTGTATTTGTTACTGCTGGAAAAACCCGGGATTAAGTGAGCTAATAGGAGAGCAAAGCTAATCGGAACACTGGAGAAAAAAAAAACAAAACAAAAAAACCCCCCAACTTTAAAAGTGCCAATTCCACTGGCAGGTTATTTCACCTAAAACACATGTTTCCCCATGTTATAAGTGAAATAATCTGCCTGTGAAACAAGTACTTTTTCATCAGTATTAAGGAATTATTGACGTAAAATTGTCTCATATTTTTGTTGAAAAGTTACTTGCAAATTAGCCTTATTTTAAGTGGACCAAGATACTTGCACAATAAACTGGACAAAAATACTTGGTAAGATTTTGTTTTTGCAGCAGAAAAAATATGTTCTCCTGAAATAAACCGTCTAAATAAACATTTAATGCAAAAATATATATAAAAAAAGAAAATCAACTTCTGATATCCTCTGTCAAAATTAGCCTATTTGTTTTTAAGCCCAACACTAGTGCATTAATTTTAATTAATTAATTACATAGATCTTAACATATTTTAAAAAAAAAAAATTTATGGATTTATGGATGCGCTTCTGGCGCATCCATAAATCCGACGCAAAAGTGACATCCGCAAACAAAAAAACAACAACAACAAAAAAAAATTATCAGAAAACAAATCAGCTTGGACGCTGAAAAAGACTATTGTGTTCAAGTTGTGCTAAAACTTGATCACAAGTTGCGTTCAAGTAGTTTTAGCAAAACTAGCTAGTAGTTTTGCTAAAATTGAATAGCAATTAGCAAAGCTATTCGAGCCTAAAATAGCATCTCAATGCTAAACATTTTGCAGTTAGCACAAGACAATGCTAATGTCAGCATCCAGTTCACATTTCCAAGCAAAAATTTCTTTTAAAGAAGTTAAATGACTAAGTAGAATAGAATCTATATGATGTTTTAATAACAGGTCATGGACTAGTACCCCCCGCCCCCCGCAGCGCCCCTAAGCACAGCCCCATATGTCCTGGCCATACAAACACATGCATATTCTTTCACACACCGTCATATTTGATCTTTTTGCTGCCAGTGCCATCTGGGAATGAGTAGTGGTTCCAGCCATCGCCGCTGACGCCGTCGTCGCTTCCCTGCTCCCCCTGAGTGGGACTGATGCTGCGTTTCCTCCTGGAACAAAAATCAGAAAACCTCAAACTAAAACTGTATGCACCACCAGTTGCAACCCAGGAAGGAAAAACAAAACAAAACACTGAATGGTGTGTATGTGTGGAGAAAGCCCCACCTGGAGAACCCAAACCCAGCAGCTGTAGTGGAGGAGGGGTAGTGGGGCTTCACCCAGCATTCGTCCCCCCAGGTTTTAGCCGGCTGGCCGAGCTTTTCCTTCTCCTGCTGTTTCCCCTGGATGTAGTCTGCGTACGTCTGGATCTTGTAGCTCTCTGCGTAGCGGCTGGTGTTCATAGCTGGTGGAACACGGCTCCTGTTAACGGCCAACAGCGGTTCGTCCGTCTGCTCTGGCTGCGCAACACTTACCAATCTGCACCTGGTCCGTCTGACTTAGCGAGACGAAGGCCGAGGTGTCGTCTATCCACGACACCTGGATGTTACCTGGGTACGCGCAACAAACAAACAAAAAAACAGCATCAACAGAGTAGCATTGGATTAAAAGCAGAAGAATTACATGTTCTGATACTTTACCGAAGGCACTGAAGAGCTGGTAGAGGTCACTCGTCTTCCACTCCTTGGGGAAGGTCACGTACAGGACGTGGTCTCTCTTCGGCTGCACTGTTGAAGGAAAATTTAAAAAAAACGGAGAACAGATAATTTAAAAAAAATCTACATTACAATGCTACAACAACTTTCAGACAGACACCAGCGCTATTTGGAGGCCAGAATCTGAAAACCCTAAAGTTTGGTGGAAAAAAAACAAACAAACAAACAAACAAACAAACAAAAAAAAAACCTGCAAGACATTGGGCAAGCACCTAATTATTTGGCAATCAGACATCAACTCCAGTCTGGTTTTTCCCTCTTACACGAAACATCCTATCAAATACTTATAGAAAAAGAGCAACTAAAAAGAAATGAGAGAAAGTTGTGTTTCGTTAGTTTACTTACAATCTGGTCCGGTGATGTTGAGGTAGGGTATGTCGATAATCCGCATCAAAAAGAGCCTAATAAATAAAAAAATAATAATAATTTTACAGTTGTATAGCAAGAAAAAGTGATCTTACACATTCAATTAAAAAGAAGCAAATAAAAACACTTTACTTGTTGAAAAAAGGTTCAACTAGTTTTGATCTGGGGGAGATGTAGGATATCGGCGGCATCAGGAAAGAACCTGCAAAAGAAAGTAGAGAAAATTAAAATGTGTGTTTAAATAAAGTTTACAGATAATCTAGTACCAATGGGCTCATCACTGTCTGATGATAAACTGCTCCTGAAATTATTGTGGTAAACAAAAATGTTGAGACCATTTTTAAGTAACGTAAAGGTATTTCCATAATAAAGCAAGTTCACCATCTCAAAGACTAATACACTTTCATTCTGTGCACAACACTTCACATTAGAACTAGAAGACGTTTTAAATATCTACAATAAAACCAAACCAAGAACAACAAATAAAAACGGACATAAACCCGCACACGACAAACGTAGAACTGAAGTTGGCTGTTTTACCCAGGTGGTTGGCCATGGAGACGAAACACAGGCCGGTGATGTAAGCGTCGTATCCGGCCTCGTGGAGCTGCTCCTGGGCCGTGTCGTAGCTGGGGAACCCCTCGGCGGTTTCTATCCACGACGGAGGAGGAAAAACAGCCAGCGGTTGACATTTGGGGTCATGACCGGTCATTTCAGACACTTCGCCGGCGGACTGACTCACCAACTTGCGGTGGCTTGAACGGAGTTTCCTTCACCTGTTTTTCCAGCTCTGCCAGAGACGTGTTATTGATCAGCTCCTGTTGGACAGACAGACAGATCTTTGCTCAGAAAACAGATCCGTCCCAACTGATAGAATCACAATACTCTACTGAGGCGAGGTTGGTTTTTACCTTAAATGGCTGAGTGGAGGCCATCAGCTTTGTGTCTAGAAGTCTACAAGTGGATAAAAAGCAATCAAGAAATCGTCCAAAACATTCAAAGAAAAAAAAAAAAACAACAACGAAAAATAACACTAGGGCTGGATGATATGGCTGAAAAATGTACCACAAAATAAGCGTTTCATATTGGTTGCTAGATAATTATGAACCAGCTTTTTGTTTTAAATGGGGGTGAACGATAACCGTCGGCCCCATAAATTATGACATAATTCTTACCAGTCTGATATAATAAAGAATAGCACCATAACATGTTTGGTGGGGTTTAGTTTTTTTTTTATATAAAATCAGGTGCTTGAGTTCAAGGAGCATCAGTAAAACTGGAGAAAATAACTTTATGAAAAATGTTTAAATTCCCTGATATCGGAAAAGTATAAATTTTCATTAAACATAAATAAATAAAAAGTTAGTGTGCAGGCTTTGTTTTAAAAATCTGAAATCCAGCCAAGCTGGAGGCGTTTTACCCTATAAAAAAGTTTTTTTTAATTTTATGCAGTTAACTGAAACTGCTGCTGCACAACAGGTTGTTGCTAGGTAACCACAGAGTGAGCGAGTTAGTTGATGCCAACAACCTTTCTTGGCGCACCGTGAAAGGAATATCTCCCAGAATGCCATGCAGTACTGGACTGGAGTTCAGTGAAATGATTGAATTTTCCATCGATACCGATCACGTTTCTATCGTGATGTTTATTATTACCGATTTATTATCCAGCCCTTGCAAAAACTAAAGCAGTTTAAGACCTAAAGAAAATATTACCTTGGGAAAACACACATTGCAACTTCTTTAAAGTCTTGAAGGTCCTTAAGAAAAGAGTAGGGAGACAATCAGAGAGGTTAGAAGTTTAAACAATTTACACAAGACGACAGGAATGGAGAGAGGATCGCTTTTTACCTCTGGCAGCGGACAGTAGAACTGGTGGATAGTGTGCATCACGTCCAGAAGCATGTTGTGGCCAACCACCAGTTTGCCCTGAGAGTCAGAACCGCAAACCATAACTTGATTTGTTCAGACAGTGAAAAAAATAGGAAAAAACTAACAACGACGCAGACAGTTTTGGGAGAGCCGGGGTTCGAAACACTTACTGTAACAACAAATAAAATTTCTTATCGTGTGAAGAAATTTGTGACGATTTCATGATAAACAACATGATGAACTTAAAACTGCCATTAAGCGTCAGGTTTGTATGGGATGAAGTGAAAGGAGTGACTCACAGATTTAGAAATGGCGTGGATGACCCTGGAGAAGCCAACAGCGTTATTGAGCTCCTCCTGGTGGGGAAAGAGGAGAAATGCAGGACGGAAACCTGTGAGAAAAGCAACTTGCTCCTTGTGGCGTTTATATTCACGAGGCTGCACGAAGGTTTCCACACCAATACAGAAAACTAAGCGTCTCATGTTAGAGGTGGGCGATACGGACGATTTAAACGACAAGCAATATGTTTTATTGCTTGTTTTTTAAGTTACTGTAGAACTGCGACTGCATCTTAGCCTCACAAACACAAATACTGCCACTGAGAAATGTTCTTATATCATCTTTTTATCATGTTTTCACAGTTATTAATTCCCTCATTGAACAGTAGAAAAACAACAACAAAAAAAACAGTAAAACTATTATGGAGAAAATTTACACTTTTTTGGAATTTATTGCAAATAAATGATATTTATTCTCATAAGAAATCATGATGCATAATAACCGAGTGCATCGTTCAGCATGACCAAACTCACCTGCTCCTTCTCCAGTTTCTGTTGCTCCCTCTTCTTCCTCTCCTCCTCGCCAACTTTGCTGATCTGAATGTAGCGCTCCTTCTGCAGACACGACCAGCTGAGTCAGCAACTTACATCCACAAGGCATGAAAATGGAAAATAATAGAAAATAAATTAAATAAATCTAATGTACGAGTACCTTTTCCGTTTCCAATGTTTCCACATGAAGACCTTTGGGAAACCTGCGATGTCGAGACGAGACAAATGTCAATTTTCTGCAGAGAGGGGTGGATACAGAAATGTTAAACAATGATCTGCAAACACTCACTTCCAGCTCAGCGTCTGGTATATCAGCTTCCTCTGGAATCTGAGGAGGAAAAGATACACATTAAGATGATAAAAAAATTTTTTTAAAAAAGAATAGGAATGACTCTTGGAGAAAAGAGGAAACGTTACCCTGTACATGGGTCCAAGTTCAGGGTTTTTCCATTTCCGCTGAAAAGCTTCTCAACTTTCTCTCTGATTTAAAAACGCACAAAACAGACAGATGGGAAAGACTTTAGACAACATCTTCCCCACAGGGTTCAAAAGGTCATAGAAGGATCCAAAGTGTATACTGCTTTTCATTAGTTAATGTCAACAGTAGGGCTGGATGATGCGGCTGAAAAACTTTGATTAGTTTTTAGTTTTAAATATCAGACACTGCAAAACTGGTGGCGTGACCCTTCATGTTCCATCCAGCTTTCACCCCCATCCGTTGCTTTTTTATTTTGTCAACAGATACAGTATCCAACACTGTGATGCATCAACAGGCTCCACTTACACCACTTTGTTGATGAAGTCTTTCTGTTCGTCGGGTACGTGTGCAGGGACTTTGGAGGATGACGGGGAGATGAAGGAGGGTGTCCCGAGGCCGTTGGCGTGCTGGTTCCTCCGTTCCTCTGTCTGCTCTCTCAGCTGAGCTTCCTCGTCTTGATTTAGGTACGGGATTCCTGCGAGCGTGGAGAAAACCGATCAATGCGGCACAGGACACTTCTGATTCACGGCTGCCGTAACCACTGGCAGCCATCTGCTCCCGAAAGGGGGATCCTGTGGCATCGATGCAAAAATCTGTATTGAGGGAACTTGTCGAATAATTGTTTGCTTTAATCCGAACAAGAGGAGGAAGGAACGCCCTGCAGACGCCCTAGTCGAATTATGTTTTGAGCTCAAAGTCGAAGCAGTGTTTAGTAGGAAACGTGTCGCGTCTTTGAGCCGCGAGAGGACTCGCATGCACAGGAGAAACGGGAAAGCTCCACGCACCGAGGCCCAAGGACGCAAGGTCAGAGTTCAAAACCCAATTTCTGCTGCAAGTCAACCGTGCTGAGAACTCTGCCACTGTGCAGCACCCATTATTAATCAATTATCTGCCACAAATGGTCTTAATTCAAACAAAAAGGTGTTCTGTACTATATCAAAGACAACAACAAATTGAGCATTTAAAGTTGTTTTTTTAAATCGGACTTCAGTGAAAAAAAACTTTTTAAAATATAAAAGCAGCTAAGAAGCTAACATCAGAGAGACATGTTTGCATTTTGGGTCATTAAGGCTTGAAAAAACTATTTGCTGGAAGAACCAACAGTTTTATTTAGAGGCTAGGAAGATGGTTTGCATTCAGCTTAGATTGTACAATGTTTCAGGGAATCTTGGAAATCCTAGAAAATAATCCAAGTTTTAAAATCAGTAGGAATGCGAGTTTATAAACCCGACACACCCCTCTTTTTAAGAAACAGACGTCCGTCTGCTTCATGCCGAATTGAGACTTTGATTCATCCTCCATCTCAAAAATTAAGCGATATAAATGCATCCATATGACGATTCTTTAAAAAGACTAACCAGCAGAAGCTTAATTTTGGAAAAAACGTAACTTTTCTGATTAGTAAGTTGTTGGGTTTTTTTAAGTTTTAAAAGGCCAAACATCTATATAGTCAATAGAAAATATATTTTGGTTCATAAAAAAAAAAAAAAAAAAAATGCTGTTTTTACCATGACCAAACACCTTGTTGAAGTCAAATCCCTGACTGGCCAGGAAGTCAATGCTGGAACTCTGGAATGGCAAAAGCAAGCAACAAGTATAAATTTTTCATTAAAAAAAATAAAAATAATAAATAGAAAGAGAAAATATCAGTGCCAAGCAGAAAAGCCGTTTACATCGGACATCAAAGCTATGAGAGACCCAACATAAGAGAAAAGTCGCGCTTACTTGACAGATGAACTTTATATCAGGAGACGTCCGACTGAATGGTTTCGGGAAAACATAAAAGTTAAAAGGCTTCGTAATGTACCTGCAGAAAGAGTAGAATAAGAAAAAACAAAAGTTTATGTAGAATGAGGAGGCGTGGGTGCCTGGCTGCACAAAACTGAAAGCTTCAATAAAAACGACAGCAAACGGTAGATTAAAGACCCCACAAAGTCAAAATGCTATACTTTTGCAGACTCAAATATCCATGGATACCAGTCTCCTTATAGCTTTACAAGACATTAAATATCATGCCGGATGGACAGACGGGTCAGTAAACTGATATACAGAGTGGCAGCAGTTAGATGGATGGATAAACTTTCTTATCGACATGTTTTTCCCTGCTGGACTATGCTCGATACACAGCCAAACACGGTTCATATATTAAACTCATATGCTGAAATGAAAGGAAAACGCTGCATTTGTTTACCAGACTACCAACATAATCTGCTCCAGATGTTGTCTGCGTGATCTTTTAAGCGTGTATTTATGCAGATGAGGTCACTCACTTTGACTTCGTAGAGTCGTATCTGAATGTACACAAGCCAAACTGGAACATGAGAAAGTCCATGGAATGCTGGTGGGTAAAAACAAAACGCTGCGTAAAAATGTTAATAAAGAAAACCCTCGGTATCAATCAGCACAGTTCTCCTCAGACACGGGATTTTAATAACCTTCTTCAGCTTCGTGTATCTCTCCTCAGGTGTATCCAGCCCGTTGGTCAATGCACTGACATTAGGACCGTCGCTTATACCTGAAAGGAAAACCGTAATTTTCACACACATATCGTAAATTACGTTTTAGCCAAAAAAAAAATGCGGAGACAGTAACCTGAAAATTCTCCATCGATGGCAAGAAAGTCAGCCTCCTCTATGGCGCTGTACACCGTGCTTAAGCAGTCTTTAAAATCTGGGGAACGATAAAAGTGGGTTAATTAATATTTAAAAGGCAGCGGTCTGGGGGTGTTAGCAGGCAGCTGAGCACATTTAGGCAGTGATGCTACCTAGCATGCTAGCTACAAGCGTTTTCGGTTTTTATCTGTAGCATTACACATACTGCGCTACTTCTGTTGCTTTGGGTTTTACGGCAAGAAACAACGGGGTAGAACTAAAACCAAACGCGGGCTGCCCGCTTACTTTGTCGTGTAACCTCCATCCCTGCAGAACGACGGAACCAGTGCTGACGGCTAACCTCAGCTAGGCTTTGTCAAGTGGCTTTTAACTGTTCAACAAACACTTCCGGTTTGTCACCACGTTCCTCAAAGCGTGGGACGCGGAGCCTCGTGCGGCTCTATGTAATTTATTTATATAATTTCAGTTAAAAAATGTAATAAAAACGCTGAATAATACTTTGTTCATATTGTCTGTCAAAAGTTTCATCATATAAGGGACCACAGACTATATGGAAATAAATGAAACTTTTATTTCTTAAATTTACATTCACAAATAAGCAGGGCCAGTCCAAGTCATTTTTAGACCCTAAGCAAATTTTTATTTGGGCCCCCCAATACCAACATGTCTGTATCATTCCTTAGCTACTTGTCTACAATGTCTGCATAATTTGTACTCAGCATACATCATACCAGTGTTATTATGGCTGTTGATTTTAACTTTTAAGGAGTAGCAATATAAAAACTTTTTTTTAAATTCAGAGTGTTATTTAAATATCCCATATTATTTAAATTATTTGAAAGTAACACCAGCTAGTAAACACTAAATTTACAGTAAACAAGTTAATAAGTTTGATATCTTATATTTCCACAGACAGTGGTATCAGCCAACATCGGGAAGAGATTAAGGTATAGTTAATCTCTTCCCGTTTAACTATAATCAGGAAGTTTATAGTATAGTTAATCTCTTCCTGTAACAGCTCTAAAAATAATGTAACAACCATTTTTCCATGTGTAATAGAGCCCCAAAAGCTGCTTAACTTGCATATGCTCTGGGCCGGCACTGACAGTGAGCGTTGACTTTACTTGACTTTGTAATATACAAATCTAAGAGAATTTATTACATACTCTCATATCTCTTGAAGATTTTCTTTTCATTATTAATGTCAATGTGAATTTATTTATAAAGCACTTTTTTTTTTTACCACAAAAGTGTTGCACAATATTTTTGAAATACTCTGCAATATTCCTGTATGCAATATATCGGCATACATTTCCATCATAAATTTGTTGGAAAGTTTCTTTGAAATGGTCAAATGATTCAATAAAATAAGACTAAATATCAGGGATTTTGGATGAAAAAAATTAAAAAGGGAAACTTTATATCGGTGTTAAAAGACTATAAATAATCAATTTGTAAATTTTGTTACAATATTAGACAACATGGGACAAAAAAAAAACATTCAATAATAAAACACCAACCAATGGCATATGATGCATTTACTAATAATCTAAAGTTTATAGAAGAAAAACAATGCAAGGATCTTTATATTTATAGAACCACTGCCTTTTCATTGGCAAATTTCAGCTTCACAATATATGTGATTGCCAATAAGATAATACTACGGTGATGTTGGCAACAGTGATGTGGTTTAGCTGCAAATATTTCCAGCAGTAAAAAATAAACAAATAAAAAAAATTTGTTTCCACATGGGTAAGAGTTGCAATAATCACCAGTTCTGACACGTACAGAATTTCAGTTTCACCTAATTTTTTCTTTTTCAGATTTTTCTTAACTCTTAATTTGTTAAACACTAATTTTAGAAGGTTTTACGGACCGAATGACAAGAAAGTAGCATACTTTCCTACCATTATGACACAGCAGATTTTCTCAGTAAACACTTTAATCTTTTTTTGTAAAGTAGGGAAATGAAAAAGTTTTAATGTGCACACGTGTAACCAGTAACTTGTATGTGTATCATATTAAAAGAATAAGTCAATAAATGCAGCAACAGTCACAGCAGTAGCAGAAGAATTCGCAGCTGGATAAAAAAAGCCGATAGAGCTCATAATAACAACAATTAAGGCATTTTTAAATTTCAAACAGCTTCATCAGTTTAATTACCTAATAAATATTGATGGTTGAATTTTATTCCAGAATGTTCATCAAGCAGTAATTTAAACAAGGCGCAGACATTCATAAGACTAATAAAACACCATGTGGTTGAGGTTTCGCCAAATGCGCCCTCTTGTGGTCTGTGGACTGCCTTCCAGATGAGCTACATCTGTTTTAATTTATATCAATCTAATAAAAATATCAAATCCCTGCAATCCAGATGAATAGGAAGTAACAGACTGACTTCAACCGAGCTTTTTTGTGTTTTCGGCATAACAAAAAGCAGTGGCTGTACCTTTGACACCTGAGAACTGAAGCACTAAACAGTTGAAAATTCATCACTGCTGCATTGCTTTATTCCACATGAACCTCACCCTCGCTTTAGTGGCCTTGTTCTTTTCCCAGTTAGTTCATTTTGCTACCTTTGCCTACACTGTTTGCATTTTAGCTCCAGCAGAGTGAGATTCTTGAGTTTGTGTAGTTTTTTTTTATCTCTATTTTTGTCCAGTCAAAATCGTCCAGTCGGGAAAGGTCTCGATCTCTCCTGCTTCGACGAGCCGCCGGTCACTGTGTGTCAGGGTCAGCTTGTAGCGTAGCCGAACTTTACGCTGAAAGAACGGGAAAAAAACAAAACAAACAAAAAACATTCGTGTTATAATTATATAAATTCACACACAAGAAAAATATTGGTTGGAAAGTGACTAAAACTTAATTTTTTCCTATGTGGCAGGACTTTATGAGATATGAATCATTCAAACCCTTTGCAAAATAGATTTGCTAAATGAAAATACACCAATTTCAAAAAACAAATCAACCATTTCCCCACTGAGTGACAATAAAGGCTATTTCTGTTCTTCTAATTCATTTGCATCCTTTTGCTAAAGCTATTGTTTGCTTTAGCAAAAGGGTACAAAAAATAAAATGAGATATGTACACAAAACATGGAACATTAAAAAGTTTAAACTGCAACTTAAAAAAAAAATTCGGTGCTACAATGACATTACAGAGAGCGGACATTTCTCAAAAACGACTGGTCAGAAAAGCTGCCAGGGATCTGACAGGAACATAGAAGACAGACCACAGGAATATTACGACAATCTGTCGTATTCTCTGAATCTCTCCAAAAAAAAAAAAAAGAAAAAAGAAAACCCAGAAGACTGACAGGGGACAGTAAAAGTAAGCATGAAATTCTAATTTATATACAAGTGTTTGTATATACTTTGGGTGAGCACAAACAGAAACAAGCAGACTCTTTTCTACTCACTCTTTCAGGATTGGCTAGCAGCAGGACTTGTGAGACTGCAGGTGGAGGCAGCAGAGGGTTGTAAGGAGGGAGCCGAGTCTGGGAGGCTGGCTGAAGCTTCACCAGCATGCTCTGAAGGAAGAGTTAACGTCACACTTGGCAATGTTCGCAGTTCAGAAGTGAAGATTAAAATATAGATGACCAAAAAGAAGAAAGTAAAAAAAAAAAAAATTCTGCATTTGTTTATCCAGTTTATCCATTGGAGTATATTAAAACACTGAATTTGGACGATTGTAAGACAAAAGACACAATAAGAAGAAAGTTGAAAAACTTTCAACATTTGCTGCTGTCACAGAAAACTTTTACATTTCGCTGTTGTGTCAAACTCATAGAGCGCTGCGGTAAATTAGCTAACCCTCCAGAGAGAGGCTTTAAAATCAAAACAGGCAGTTTGATTAATCTGCGTTATGTAATATTAATGCAATAAGATTTTCAGATTAATCGCTTGCGGCAACATTGGCAACCCTAATTTATACTCGCCTAACCTAACTGAACATACAAGACTAGGAACTGTCACAGCGGTGTTAAAGACTCAACAATGAAGTAATGACTAAGTATCAACTCACTGACAACTAGAAGACTTTAAGCTGATAGACCCATCACCATTTTGGATTCAACAGTGTGACCTGTTTTAGCTTTTTACCTTAGGGACGGCGACTTCAAACACAAAATCCTTCACGTTGAGTACAGATGTGTTCACTGCAGACATGACGGCCACCACCACACCTGGGTGACCTGACGGACAGTTTTTCGCAAAGTGGAGGGACACGTGGATCCCGGCCGCGTTGTACAACACGATCGGCTCCAGTTGACCTACAGCACATAAGCAAAAAAAAAAAAAAAAAAAAAAACTGAGGAAAAAAATTCTGAAATACAAGAACTGAGCTTGTAAATTACTGACATGTCACTAAGCAAATATTGTAATGGCAAAAGAAATTAAATCCGGTGTTTCAGTTTTTCACATTTTGGATTTTGTAAATAATAACAGAACAATCTGCGCTGCTTCGCTTTGCATTCAGGAGGAAAATAAGGTAATTTACACGTTTAAACCCTAAACTCTTCTGAGAGTTTTGGTTCTTAGCCGCAAACTGTGCAAACCGGAAGGAGACGTACTGGATCTGATACTTTCTAAAGGAACAAAGATGTCCTCCAGCGATGGAGGCGGATGACGGCTCTCCTGCAGTATGAGCGATGATCCAAAGTCTTTATTTGGTTGTTTATGCGATTCTGATCCAGGGAACTGCTTAGTCGGGGAGTTTGACCTGATAGCACAAAAAGTAACAGTGAAAAATCAAAGCAGTGCATGTGATAATGTGAGTGAAATTACTTATTTTGTTTATACACAAAACGGTATACGCTTTTGTTTTTACGTGCTATTTGTTAACTAATTCTATGATCATTTTTTAACATGAATCTTATCAAACTGAAAATGAGACATTTGGAAATGTTCTGCAACCAGACTCACTGAGTTTGAGATATTTTGCAAAGCAAAAATGGGTAAAAAAAGAAAAAAAAAAAGACGTGCAACTGTAACAGCAAAGATGTTCAACAGAGGGTTGACTCAGTGGAATTAAATACTGATTGTGTTTCTCTTAGGGACTCCTTAGGGGTTCCTGTCAACAGTGACGACAATCTTTTCTTACCAGGCGTTTGTCCCGGCTGATGAACCATTGTTCCCTTCACATCCACGGGCTCTCAGGAAAATTTCTCTCCCTCCGTTCTGATTACCGTTAGTCATCTGAAAGCCTTTGTCAATCTAGAAAAAAACACTTTTATTATGCCATCTTATAATAATAATAAAAAGGTATGTTTAAATCTTTATTTTTAGACATATTGAAATTTCACCTGCTTTAGTTCCTCATAATATGACTTTGGATTCTGCTGGATTTGCTTCGTGACTAAATCATCAAACTCTGTAATTTGCACAACATGACTAGAAATAAGGAATTGTCTTCCTAATCATTGATATATTGCAACAAATGCTTCGTGTTGACATCTTACCAAAGTCCTGCTCTGGTTCTGGAAAACAGCTGTCCTCCAAACGAGAGTGGAAAACTGGCAAAGAAGATTCAAACTGAGCCGGTGAATCAGCCTTCCTTGGGATCTGTGGAGAGTCCAGAGCCGATAGGTCGATGAGATGGTAGCTCTTAATCTCTCTGCGGTTCGTCGAACCTGAACAAACATGAAGACGGAGTCTGTAGACATGCAACAAAGACAAACTCAAAAGCACCAGAGACAACAGACACCAAATCGGGGCTTACAGATGCTTTTGTTCGTCACTTCTTCACTTTTACTTCTTGATCTCCCCAAGTTGCACGTTCCTCTCACCATCACGTCTTTGTAGGCATTCACCGCCAGGGTCAGCTCGTCATTCGCCGCCAGGATCTGCGCTAGAGCTGCGTCGTCGTCCGTCGTGTCGCTGGCCAGCCTGAACAAGCTGGGCCGCAGTCGGTCACATCGCTCATAGAGCTTCTAGTTTATTAAGAGATTTAAGGATGAAAGGAAGGAAGGGCATAACGAGAGAAAGAAGGAATGAAACAAGGAAGGAAAAAGTGAGAGATACTTTATCATGCAATAAATCAATTAATCGCATGATAAATTAAAACGAGCATAGTAATTTCCATTTGAATGATAAAACTCTTCAGTCTGGTGCTTTGGTCTCAACTAGGCATTTTTTGAAGGACAATTTTGCTTACAGAAACTTCATAATTCGTTCTATTTGTCGTTTCTGTTTTGCTTATTTATTTTTGGGATATTGAAAACATCTTCCAGTTTGAGTGCTAAATGTCCATTAGACTTTAAAAGTTTATTGATCTTTGAGAGTGCACTGTTGATCCATTTATTACTGAAAAATGGTCTTAAAACAATAATACCATCGTTTACCACCATAACTATCCAGCAAAATCTGTTGCTGTAACCAGCATAAAGAACGCACAGAAAGAAAAATTGAAATCAAAATCTCACGCTTTACCAGAGGAAGCAAAACAAACTTCCTCAGCAGATGCCTGACCTGGATCCTTCTAAATATTTATGATCGTCAGAGAAATGATCAAATCCAAAACGTTCTTGAAATCACAAGACGCTGGAACACTGACAAGTCACACAGCGATATCATGAGACTGCAGTGCTCTGGCTACATGTTTGTATGAAAAAAAATTTATTAATTAAAGCTGCAGCGTGTAACTTTTGTAAACTATATGTGTGTTTTTTTTTTTTTTTACATATCTGACAGATAAATTGAATTAAAAAAAAACTGTGTGCCTTTGCCTTCCCTGCCTTGCTATTCCATCTGGATCCACACTGCAGTCTGGACTTGGGAGAGACCAGTTCCTCCAGCGTACCTTCACATCGTTGCTGGGCTGTAATGACGTTCCAGTCACCATTTGCTGCTCCAGTAGCTCTGTGAGCTGCTTGGTGCTGCTTTCCACCTCCGCCAGCGTTGACTCGCGCTTTGCCACTTTCTCAGCCCTCTCCTGCTCCTGTAAACACACGTCGATAACAATCAGCTCAGGCAATCATCAAGCCAGCCAGTGGCACCGCCTCACTCCTCACCTCTTTCATTGTGCTTTTGATGAGCCTGTTGGCCGTGTCCAGGTCCTCTGGGCGGCCACTTTTCAATAATCTTGCTAGGAGCTGATAAAGAGCAGACACGTTAGCTAGATGAACATTCAAAAGGCATGCAACTGTACAATTGTCAGACGCTCACCTTAGCTTTATCCTCCTGATCAAAAACAGATTCTGTGGCTCTTTGAGGGGGAGGAGCCATGATTAGTGTGTCTGGTAGTTTCGGATCTGTCTTTACAATACCTAAAATCGGAGAAAACATCAAGCTTAGATCATTTCAGAGATAGAAACATATTTAAATAAAGTAATTTTTTTAAAAGCCAGTGATCCTAGTGTAATAATTTCCCGTGTGTTTGTGTTCTGGGTCACCTTGTTTCTTCAGCATTTTGTACGCTTCCTGAATCTTTGGTTCGTCTTTGAGCCACAGCGTCCAGCCATAGAGGACCTCTGTCACTCTGTCTTTAACTTTCTGTGGAGTCCAGGTGCCAAAATACTGTACAAAGACACAAAATAAAATAAAGATTCAACCTGTCATCTATTCTCAATTAGATTTTGTTCGTCAATTTCATGCAAGTCCTCCAGAAAAGCCAGATTTGTGGAGTGCAGCTCCTCCCGAGTTACCACGGATCTCTTGACTGCCTATTTTGACCTACTGTTTCAGAACATCAAACCAATTTAAACACAAGTAAGCTGCTGTCAGTCAAGCCCTTGTGCTACAATACAGCTTCCCCCATGAGAGAAGAGCCCGTAGAGAATAGTAATACTAGCTAGCATGGTTGTTTATCCAACGACGGCGGATGATTTCCCTGTAACGAGGAGTTGTTTCTCCACCATCAGTGCATTTAGCAGCGCACTCACGAGAATGAGTGACAGCATTAAGACCCTCCTCCTGATTCCGATTGACTGTTTTTGACTGGGAGTTGAGCATTTCTTGAGACAGCAGGAGTGGCAGAGGAAGAGATGGACAAACTGGATATTTTTTATACATATGCTTGGATGATGTCCGACAGGGTATCCAAAAATAAAGACAGCTGGATACTCCTTTTCACAGTTATGTTTACTTTGTTTTAGACCCCAGCATGAAATGCCGTCTAACATTAATGGATTTAATATGAAACATTTCAAGGAGTGCAAATTGTTTTTTAGGCACTTAATTTAATTTTACAGTTTACTTGGTAAACCACCACAATACAATGGTTTTTGTATTGTGAAAAGACCTTCATATATAAGGAGAACACACCATGTTTAAAACAAGCATTTAATCTTTTTTTTCAGGTGCCTTAAAGGTAAAAAAAAGAATCTAAAGCAAAACTAGCTACTTAAATGGTATGTGTTAAGAACTACTTACTTGTCTAAATCTTCAAAGCTCATATTACCATTAAAGCAGCTCAAATAAAAAAAGCATGCTGCTGCAGATCTTGTATCTGATAAATTCTTAACAACAGAATTCTAAAAAAAAATTATATATCAGATATCATAGGAGGCTTATGACAGAAATTAGGATTCATAATGTGACTCATAGCTGATTTCACTAATGAATAATGATAAGTCTGTGGCAAGTGGTACCTTTGGTGTTAAGATTTTAATGAGCTCATTTAGAAAGCGAAACTTGGCGGCCTCACTGTGAAACCTTCTCCCACAGTTGTTCATGCATGCCTCCAGAACCTGGAAAACAGCAAAAAAAAACCCCAAAAAGACAAGAAAAAGTGAAAATGAAAGAAAAGAAAACAAGAGAAGAATCTGATTTTTTTCACCGCTAACTTGTGGTTAACCATCCCTTACAGGTCAGATGATATGAAGCGCATGACCCTTGAAATGTTGCGTTCATGGTAACTTACTGACTGAAGCCCTGAGTAGACGTCACAGTGGGTCTGAATGCAGATTTAATCGCCGCTGTCTCACATTTTCATGTGGTTAAATTGTGAAATGACACATTTTACTCACAAGGCCACCCTCCCACCCCTACACTAAAGACAACGGTTCTTTAAGTGAAGTGAGCACATCTTTTAAAGCAACTTTAAAAATGCAGTGTGACGTCTAAAACGATCCTCTATTTAAACAGATGAATACTATGTAGACCAAACAGGACCGGTTTGTTTAGAGAATAAAAAAGGGGAAGAATTTACATTTAAAGAATCAATTTGGCAGATTTTGGTTGAATTAAAAAACAAATCCTAAATGTTTGTTGCTGACAGAGGCAGTTCCCCTAAAAAAATAAAACACAGCATTTTTTTTTTCAGTTTTTACTTTCATTTGAACAAAAATCTGAATGTCAATGAGTATTTATACCCTTACTGATCCCCTTTTTAGAAGCATTTATTAGAGCAGTCAAACGCGTTTAAACAGTTTCTGAAATAAAATGAAATAAATAATTACCATAAATCTGCCTGTGGTATGAATATTATAATCCTACTAATCTGAGTAAAGAGTTTGAGTACTAACTGTGAGCGCCTGCAGAGCCTCCTTCTCCTGTGGGGACTGGACTTTATGGGCAAGAAGACGCAGAGCTATCTGAGGCCTGAAAAAAAAAAAATAATAAAACATGACATCGAACTGAAACAAGTGAGCTTGTCACGTAGCAACAGAGAAGTGGGATCTAAATTCCTAAAAGACAGAAAAGGTCTCTGAATTTGCATCGTTTTGACAGTTACACCACCTCTAAATGGTGCAACAGAAACTATGGTCAAAACCTGTGAAGCAACTGTTTCCCCAATCTTGCCTCGATGGCGAAGAAATAACCACCAAAAGCAACTGATCTGTGCTCAAAACTCAAGCTGCTGCCTAAAACCAGCGGGGAGGAGATGCTAGCTAAGGTTTCAAAAATGTGAGATAAAGAAAACTGCTTACCCATCGGTCTCTTGGATGACCAGCTTATAGAAACCTTCGATGCAGTCCCATCTGTCCTCCTGATTATGTGGATCTGTGGCCTTGTCTGATCAAATTAGACAAAATAAGTGAGTTAAATACAAAAAGACGACTACTTACTGAGCAGAAAAGACACATACAGATGCATTTTACGGCAAAATTCTTCAAGCGGTGTTCTGTCTGAGAGCGTACTCATTTCACCATGTGGAAAACGGACAATCATCATGATTTAAACCGGGGAAGGTTTGTGCTAACTTTCTTGTTTAATACTCTGATTTACTGTAGCTGATTCTCTTGATTCTTCTAAACTTTTTCCAACGTCCCTGTCAGATTATTTTACAAACGGAGACGGATTAAATATCAGTGCTTAACATTACGTACTTGATAAAACTAGCTAAAAATCCCTCAACCAAACAGAACTTATTAAATTTTCTTAAATCAAAAACTCAGAAAAACAGCGTTTGAGGAAGTAAAGGTGTGCATGAATAATCATGAAGTTGCATTTTTGGAAAAAAAAACAACCAAAAATGGTTTGTTGTAATTGACAAATCACCAACAAAAATTGACCATAAATTTCCTGTTAGTGATTGGGTTCGTGTCACAGCAACCACACTGCATTGAATTACAAAGAGGACAATGAGAAAGTCTGTCAAAGTTAGAGGAGATGTAGGGAAAACACTTTTAAAAACAAATAAAAAACAACAACAAAAACATAATATTAACGTGAGAAATTCAGAAAACGCTCGCTAAATGTTATGGGAGATGCAGGCACCATGCCAAGAAAGACTCAAAGTATCACCTTCCGCTAAGAGAATGTAAGCGGAAGGTTACCAGGGATCCAAGGCAAGGATGCCTTGGATCCCTGCCTTGGATCTCAAGGCAGGGATCCAGAACAGATCTCTGTAAATCTCTATGAAGTTTGTCTTTTGCAAGAGCAATATGCATTTGGTCCAAAATCAAAACCTTCAAGCTCAAACAGAGATTGCACCTGATCACAATATCAAAGCAAGCAACAAAAACAGACAAGAAAAAAAAGCAGGTTTGTGGTCAAACATAAGGCACAATATATATTTATATATTGATAGCAGGATCAGCGAGTGCAATATTCAAACTGCAAACAACTGTTTGGAGTGCAATAATTGTTGGCTAATACATCACAATTGTGAACTTGTAGTTTTCATGCTAAAGAAATATTTACCCAGTTGAACTAAGGCTCATGGTAGCACAGGTTCACCCCACACAACACATGACATTGCCCAAAGTGCTGAATGTCAGAGTGAAGGAAGCACAAATGAGAAAGAGAGGAAAGGCAGAAATAAGCATAAATCTAAACTGATTATTATCACAATATTAGCCAATACTATCGCAATTGCAAGATTTTCTGATATTGCGCAGCCCTAGTGAAACAGATAGAAGCTGCCATGAAATATTAGATTCAACTTGATCGGTACGGTACTGTGACATTTAGCTGGAGGACTTTGGAAGGCAACGTGAAATTCCAAGTTGTCCAATGAAACTTTGACATGCGAAATAGGCTATTAAGTAGCAATTCACCGATCCAGTATCGAGTTTGGGGCTCGATACTGAAAAAAAATCAGAGCAACGTCATGCTTTATTATTTATTCTACATTATATTTAGATTTCCTAACTACACTTTCTGAGCCACTTGATGGAAGGTTTGTTGCAGTTTATTTTAACAGTAAAAACAAACTGTGACTAACATGTTTGACCAAGCTTGTGAAGCTATTAGTGTATTAGCTACAAGTGTGCTGTACTGGTGCAGAGTTATCTCTATGTTTTAAAAGAAAAGAAACATTTTAAGTTATTTTAGCGCTGCTTTTCTGCATCGGTCAATACCAAACCTCAGATATCTATATCGGTATCAGAAATAAATCGATCGGTGACGAAACAGTTCTAAGTATTCCTCGGGATGCTCACAAGTGTGTTTGAAATATTATGGCAATATGCCCTGGATTTTTTATTTTTTAGCTTTAGTGGAATCAATTGATGGCTTATTTAGTCTACTGAACAGGAATAATGACCACGAGCTCAAAGTAAAATATGCTTTCTACCAGATTCCAGCTTTCAAAGGTGATTTCCGTTTGCAGTCTTGTCCTGTACTCCTATTTAAGGAGGAGTTCAACAGAAACGCTATCCAAAGAGCACCACGACACCAAAACCACCCATCAAATCAGTGGCATTTAAGTGAGCTTATTCACAAATAGTGCTACGTTTTGGGAGAACTTTTAATCCAGTACTGTTTACCTGACAAAATGAAGGCAAAGGATGTCGGTTTATACAGGGCCTGTCCACTGGAGGTTTCTTCCTGTTAAAACAGTTATTCCTTTTTGCTGGTTGCCACAGGCTTACTTACTATGAGGGATTGCTGCAAAGTTAACGGCTGAATCAGTTGGACATTTTTGTACTGATATGGTATGATAAGCTAGACTTACCATACCATAGGCACAATATAAGCCTAAGTATGCTAATGCATGTGAATGTGATTCTGTCCACAACTGAAACTGTATGATTTGACCTTTTCTATATGAATTAGATTCGCTAAATTGTGTAAAGTTTTTTGAGTGTTGGTCCGACTTAAATAAACAGAAGTAAAATAAATGAACTTAAAAGATTCCATTGTTTCGCAAACTAAGTTGAGTTTCTATTTAGATATTTTTATCTGAGCACTGAATGAAGGCATTCATGAATTTCTTCACTAAGTGTACTTAGTTACGGTAAATATGGTTTGTTTACTCTGTAAGCTGTGCTTACCTATGCACAAGTGCAGGAAACTGTGGAAACACTTTGAGTGGATTTCTTGTCACCAGATATTAAACTAATAATTTAATTTGTCAGAAACCGTAGAGCTCGCGCACAGTCAAAACCGCTGGAGCGCTTCTCGGGCACGCGCGGGACCTCAACAACTTCCTGTTGAAGCTAAAGGTTTGTACTAAAATAGATTTTTTAGCAAATTAAACTTATGTAAATATAGCCAAACACGGACGGGCATTAACCCGTACATAAAAAGAGCTGGTGGGATCCCAGAGCTCAAATGCTGACGGCTAGTATGACCTTCAACAGCGACAGTTAATGGGAGGTAAGTGACGAGATGCAAGCTAAGAGCTCCGTCTCCTCTGCAAATGCAAAGCCACAACTTAACTCTTTCTCGCTTTATTTTTGAACTTACTGAGCCACGACTCCAAAGTGTCCCGGCTGTCATCACTCGCCATGGCCGCCTAAATCCCTCCGCCGGTCCGGAGACAGCTGCTGACCTGGGAGCGTCTCTCCGGGGGTTGAAGCCGAGGCGTCAAACACTCGCTTGTTTATGGTGACATGTGACACTCACGCACCGTCAGTCACACTTCTGCCGCTCCGACCAAGTCAAATGTTACCAGAATGTTACACCCTCCAACATCCTTCACCCAACCCCATTTTCGATTTAGACGAAAATGCTCGTCTAAATCTATATAATACCGTAAAGCGTTCCTGTTTTTGTTTGTTTGTTTGTTTGTTTTTTTAACACATATTCTTCGTAGGAAGGTTTAAACCTTCAGAAGTGTATTTGTGTATTTTCTTCAAGTCTAAAAACAGAAATAAGCATATTTGACGTGAAAAATTGTATGTTCCTAACTTGGACGAAACGTAATAACAAAAAGACAGTTTGCAAATGAAAGCATTTTTACTCAACATATTTTGTCTCCTAGTACAGCGGAAAGTAAAAAAAAAATATTGTCAACTTTCTAAAGTAATGGCCCAAGTCTTTTTTTTTTGCCAAAAATTATTTTTTAATTTTATTTTTCGTATTTATTTGGCTTAAAACATCTTCAGGAAAGAAAGAGGTTGTGATTTATTTTTTATTTTTTGCCAAAACTACTTTTGGCAACAAAAAAATGACAGGCCAATATTTTTAGGAAGGTGACAATATAATAGAAATATTATTATACAATAGTAATAGCAGCAATAATAGTAGTAAGTATTTTTTTATGGTATGCACACCTGAAAGTGTGACATTTGTGCCCAGTCCCTTTTAACAATAGTAATAAAAAACATCCAAACTTAATATACGTTAACAGTCATAAAAGTAAACAGAATCCTCCAGTGTGCAATATAATATCAGTATAAATAAAGCTGCTATGTGAAGGACTGTTAACAGAATATTAGTCAACAAACAGGATGAAGACCAACAAAGACCACAGGTGGGTCAGAGAGAAAGTTGTGTAGTAAAATATTTATGTTAAAACAATGAAATTTTAGTTTCACATAACCGTATGTCTCCAAAATGAGGTTGGAGTTGCTTTAAAATAATAAATCAACATATTTGAAGCTTTCAAAGCATACCACTATTTGTACAAAAAGGCTTAGTAATCCTAATTCATGCATATTTCTGAATTTGTAGACCGCAGCGAAACTCAATCATAATTTTGGCCTTTAGAACAGATTGTTTGTGACACTCTTGAATGGCATAAAACAAGACAACTTTAATCTGATTTAAAGTGAGGAAATGTTATGTTTTTTTAAACTTTCACAGTAGATGTAAATACTTGGCATGCATCTGGAATGTTAGCCTTGTATATTTTGAAACAAGAGCTTTAAATGCAACTATTGATGCTAGTTTTTTTTTCTGTTGCCGTTTTGACCTGATCAGAAACGTAAAAAATAACTACATGTAAAAATCATTTTTTTAAAAAGCAACCTTTTATGGAGAGTGGAAAATGTGACAGAAATTGACGGCGGAAAGAATCCCCATAGAACGAATGCGACTGAAGCATTTTCTTTATTATTCTACCCTTTTTCAAAGTTCTTCACAGTTTGAGTGAACTTTTTCTTTATCTGTAGTTCACAACTTCCTGTTCTACTGGGGCAATAAACATGATGCAACATCTAAAAAAAAGACAAGAGATTGTTGCATTATGTAGCCTTCAAAAGCCAGAAAACGGCCACAATAAAACGGTTTGTCATTATTCCTGTTAGCATTGTCAAATTAAAACCAAATATTCCATCCATTTTGAATCGGTGGAGCATACACACGTTATTTTTCTGAAGTAAAACATTTGCATAAAAAAACAAAAAACACCAAGGTACTTCCCATCCAGGTGTGCAAAGAGTCGAGCACTTTTTCTAAAAAAAAAAAAAAAAAAAATTATATATATATATATATATAAAAGACACCTGATTAAATCAAGTATTTATAATTTTTAGCCAGAGTAATCAAGTTTGCTATAAGTTGTATTTCTCAACATACAGAACAGTTTGCCAGCTGAGTAAGAGGTTAACTGTGAAGCATCTTTAGCAGGTATCTGGAGGCAGCAGTAGAAGCTTCTGGAATCGATGTCTGATCTCTGCGGGGCCCAGAGATACCATCATCTCAGCAACACTGGGTCCTTGCTGCAACGCAGAGGGAAACAAATGGAGGTCAGTTGGGTTTCCTCAGAATACCAGACTGATTATGTGTGTGTGTGTGTGAAACTGAATCAGAAGCAACTTCCTCATTCGGTAAACCTCCTGAAAATGTGCTGCTCTACCGAGCCGCCACAGAGTTTACGAAGCGCTTTGCCGTCTTTATCAAGCAACACATGACAATTCTGCTTAGTCAGGAAATAGATGGAAATAAAAGAAGTTCTGTAATGTATGGGGTTTTTTTCTTTTTAGTTTTTATGTGTCAGCTCATGAAAGTGCTGCAAAAGTTTGAAATGTGCAATTTTAGAAAAATAATAGCAGAAATGAAACCCCAGCTCCGTAAAAAAGTCTAAATGACATCCGAAGTCTCACAGGGTCGGGGTTATTTTCAAACTCAAACGCAAGATTCACAGAGGAAAAATATTGTTTAAATTGATAATCTCATTTTATCAAAAGATGGAAGATATACACAAATCCATATTTTTTTTATTTCATTGGAAATTTGTTCTTGTTTCAGAAACATGCAGAAGCCAGAAAAAAAAGATTGCTTTGTAAAATACAGACTTCTGAAGTCAGATTAAAATCTCCCACTTGTTGCGGCGGTTTTAAATATGGCTGTGTGATGAAACCTCCTGCTGCCAGCAACGACTGAGATGAAGCAAAGTCCTGATGGTGCCAATAACACTCTAAAAATCAAGACATTAAAGCTGTGCTTTTCAGAAAACATATTTTCTGAAATAAAAACATAAGCTTCAGGCCTGATGCAGTTCTATTCTTGCCTACCAGACTCAGACACTCACCACTTGCTGCTTATGTAGAGTGGAGTAAAAACAGTCTTTCCCACTAATAAGCTTCAAAGATGTGTTGTTTTTGCATGTTTGACCAAGCTTATGAAGCTATTGGTGTACCGGTGCACTAATTTATGAATTACTGATTAATAAATTAGTAAATAATTAATGAATTATTAATTTTTGTCTGCGTTTTGTCTGGACTTTTTTTAATTTAAACAGTGAAATCTTCTTTAAAAACTGCATTTCGTATTTACTCAGACTATAATTTTCTTATTGTAATCTGAAGAGCTTAACTGTGACAAAGCAAAGAAAATATTTTTTATGTTACTGCTTCAGCATGTAAAATGTTTGTTTTTTTATCAGTGTTTTAATATTCAAATAGATTTATGTGTAAAATCTCCCCTAGTTTACATAAAATGGCTTGTAACATAGAAACTTTTATGTTCTAACAGGGAATGGAAGAAATTAGAAATATCAGTCCTGAGTTCAACATTAATACTGCAGCTGTGAGGAGGAGCTTTGTCCTTGAAGGCGGCGCTAGGTCCAACCAGGCGTTTTGCACAGCTGAACGGTTGCTACAGGAGATTGAAGGATTTCTCAAACATGCATAAAGGAATCAAAGGAGAACTCCAGGTATGTCTTTGAGTGTTCTGGACATCTGTCCACTCAGCAGACTGCGTGGCCTACTGACCCAGATTGAGAGACACCTGAAAGGCTGAGGAAAAATTTGCTTGTGTTTTGTGTTCATCAGTTGATTAGGGTGCGACACCACCAGTTTCCAAGAATGACATTCTTCACAGTATTGTTGCATATATTTTAAGCATCCATCCATCCATCCATTTTCTGTACACCCTTGTTCCTTAGTGGAGTCAGGAGGGTTGCTGGTGCCTATCTCCAGCCAACGTTCCAGGTGAGAGGTGGGGTCACCCTGGACAGGTCGCCAGTCTGCAGCAGGGTAACGGAGACAGACAGGACACACAACCATGCACACACACACACACACACACCCACCCCCACACACACACACACCCACCTAGGGACAATTTAGAGAAACCAATTGACCTGACAGTCATGTTTTTGGATTTTGGTAGGAAGTCAGAGTACCTAGAGTGAACCCATACATGCAGAGGGAGAACATGCAAACTCCATGCAGAAAGACCCCAGGCCGGGAATGGAACCTAGAACCTTCTTGCTGCAAGGCAACAGCTCTACCAACTGCGCCACTGTGCAGCCTCATTTCAAGCAAAAGCTTGACAATGCATGTCAATTCTAGATAAAATGTATGAGCTTCACTTTCTGAGATGACAGGGGAGAAATATTGCACTTTTACACAAAGTTCACATTTTAAAAAAATGTATCACAGGCAAACAAACCATAAAAACAAACTTTCAAAAATGATCTATTCTTTTTTTAAAATTAAAAAAAATCGATTTTTAAAATCTTTAAAAATCGATTTTTCAATCTTTTGCTAAAAGATTAAAAAATCTTTTAAAAAGATTCCTTAAAAGATTTTTTAAGTGGCTATTTTTTTTAATAATAGTTAAACCCAGAGGAATGAGTCAGTTAGCTTTTTAGACTTTACTCATAAGGCTGACAAAAAAACTCAAGACAAAAAATGACTCATTCGCAGAAAGTGTGAGACTTGTGCCTTATCTGTGGTGTGGGGCTTATTAGCCGCAGCATGAATCAGCCAACATCTGTTAAACACAACACACATAGAGCTGAAAGCAATGTAGACTGATACCTGCAGGCCGCTGAGAACCAGGCGCAGCAGCTTCATCACCTCTCTGTACTTGGTAGCTTTGGTCTGCTTAGGCAAACTCTTTAGATCTTTGGTTAGTTGGTCCAGTGACAGCTCCTCTCCCTGCTCTTCTATTAACCTGCACACACACAAATATTCATAATCTTGACAGGACACTGCTGATTCGCAGTAAAGACCTGCTTTCAAACCTCAGAACTAATGACGCAATACGAGAAGCCTCCTTGGTCAGTGCTGCCACCTGCTGGATGGAGAGGGAAGGGCGCACCCACAGATAGGAGTAGGTTGGGCTCACAAGCTCCTTCATGGACGTTATGTGACCCTGTTGAAGAGAAAACAATACACTTAATACAACTGAAGATATTACTTTAGAAATTAAATGTCTTGAAAAACAATTTTAGCAGCAAAATAAACTATATGCAACTTCATGTTGATCTCCTTCAAAAAAGTCACACTAAGGTTGTTGTCCCACTTGAAAGTCTGGTAGTCTGGGTTTGATTGGGGACCAAAATAGTAATATTTGCTACATTTTCTGCTGGTGCAATTTGCTTTCACACTGCACTGTGTCAAACAATCTAAACTTATTGAAAAACCTGTGCACTGAGGTAGCTGACTGATACACAAATGCTGCACCGCAGAGGGTTTCGGGAGATGCAAAAAGCTTTTAGTTTTTCAAAACATACTGCTTTTTCAATAGAAGACAATAAAAACATTAATAGACAACAAGTACATGAACATAAAGGATTAACTTTATAGCCTTCACGTACAATACTCTACAACGAAAACAGATAAAATAGCGTACTGAATTGCAGCAGGTCATGGCGTGCTGCTCAGTGGAAATAAAGCGAATGTGGCTGAGATTACCTTACGGAGATGTAGCACACGTCTAATATAATCTCCTTCAAGCATTTCTTTATCCTGGATCTCTGCAGCGTAAACCTGCTGAATTTGCTGCTGCAGGTCTTTTATAAGCACACAACACTTCTGCTCATCCTCAATTCGCTGCTGCAGATGAATTCTGTCCAAAGTCCCAAAGAGAAACAGAAAGCAATCAATCTATGATTCTTCAGGAAAAACAGATCAAAAACGTCCGCTTTAAAAACTAAGAAATAAGTTAAACTTTAAAAACAGTCTTAGTAATATGGTTGGATTGATTTAAGACAGATTCATATGAAGTTAATTTCTCCCCCACCTGTTGAATTCTGGCAGCTTCTCCAAGTCTAACAAAGCAGAGTGAGTTGTGATCTTTGAGGGGTTAAACTCAGAAATCAGTTCTTCTAACCTCCGCCCCATTCGATTGGCTGTATGCATGGATAAACACATAATTATTATTACTTAAATTAAGTTAATCTTAAACTTATTGCTACTAGGGGGATCCCGATCTGATATTGATATCAAAAACTGATCCGATATCAGCCAAAAAACAAGTATCGGATCATATCCATCTAAAATCTCCTCTCCAGCATTTAATCCGCTCGAGTATTTCTACCCATCAACACTTGTATCCCGCATGCAGACTCATTGGTTAACAATAAATGGGTCAGTTATTGTTTTTGACTATTGTTCTCTGAATAGTATCACTTGATCGTGTCTTTTCAATACCGTTATCGGCCAATGCTCAAAGCTGCGATATCGGTATTGTATCGGAAGTGAAAAAGTTGTATCGGGACACCCCTAACTGTTACATGTCGCTCTTTGTCACTTACAGGTAAATCCAGATCCACAGTTAGTTGTGATGTCCAGCAGAGCCTCAGGGAGAACCCCTTCCCTACAGAAGTTTTCAATGAATATGTCCCCCTGCCTCTTGGACAGCTTGCTGCCGTCACTGTTCATCAGAAGCGGTAGATGTCCGAAGGTGGGCGGCGTCCATCCCAGCGCGCGGTACATGAGGAGATGCTTGGAGGTGGAGATGAGCCATTCGGACCCTCGCAGAACGTGGCTGATCTTCATGTAATGATCGTCCACGATGTTGGCCAGGTGGTAGGTGGGGAAGCCGTCTGCTTTAATCACAACTGGATCGCCCTCCACCTGGAGATAAGAAGAAACAGGTTGAAGAAATGTATTTCGGTGTCCCCCAGGTCCAGAGTAACGGTGTGCCCAACCTACACCTTTCATGGTGAATTCCCCTCCAGACCGACCTGGGCCACATCATGGCGATTCCATCCGAAGATCAGGTCCTGGAAAGGCTCGACGCCGGCCTCCAGTCGAAACCTGACCACATGTGGAGCTCCCTGAGCCAGCTTCTCCTGGACCTGGTCCGCTCGCAAGTGACGGCATCTGTTGTCATAGCTGTGGAAACGGGCAAACTCTCAGTTCTTTGCAAAAATCCTGCAGATGTCTTTGATCCATTTTGGTTGTTCAGGAACAAATTTTCGTGACCGTTTAGGTACCGTGGTGTCTGGCCGGCCCTTAGAGCCTCTTTTTTCAGCAGCTCCAGCCTCTGGGGGCTGCAGAAGCAGTGGTAGCCGTGACCACTCTCTACAAGCTTCCTGGCAGTCTGATTATAGAGGTCTAATCTTTGGGACTGCAGGTATGGACCCCAGGGCCCTCCCCGACGAGGACTCTCATCTGGTGGAATACCTGCAGGTGGAGGTACACTGTCCTTTATATGGTGATAAAATAAGGTTTTACAATTATAATACAAACAGAAATAGATTTGTATTAATCTAATGTTAATGGTTCTACCTGTCTTTACCATCTTGTACTAGTAATTAAAGTGGGCAGCTTGGCTACCCACTTGGTTAATTTGGGGACCAAAATTCAGGGTTTCCCCCTAGTGTATTATAAGTCTGGTGGGCCACAAGGCTTTACTTGCCTCCCCACCAGGCTAAGTATTGTTTGTTTATTTTAAAAAGGGTTTTTTGTACACTGGTAACAGTGACATTAAAGATGGATTAAGCTAGGTTTATAGGTGACACACTGCGAGAAGGTGTGAACCAATTGTGCTGTACCTGCTTGTGTCGACCTCACAAGCTATTGTTTCCAAATTATGATGCTTGCTTGCCAACCTCTAAATTATTTGTCTAACTTTTAGCATTTTTTCAACACAAACACACAGCGGGCCGCTGGTAGACTGCCCTACCGGCCCAACCACTGGTCTTAAGTTTTTCATTTGTTACATTTTCAGCTGCTGCCATTCGCTTTCACACCGCACTGTGTCAAACAATCCAAATTCTTTGAAAAACCTCTCACCAGCCCACTCCAACATGTCCTCTATGGACTCTGCTGCTCCTGGAACCAGCCTGCTTTGATCCGTGTCCTCCAGTCGCAGGATGAACGTGCCTCCATATTTCTTTGCAAAAATGTAATTGTAGAGAGCAGTTCTGAGGCCTCCAAGGTGCAAAAAGCCTGTAAACCACAGGAATCAAGAACCAGAACATCATAAATAAGTAGAACTATAAGCCGGTTATAAATGAAAAAATATGGTTCTTAAATCAGACAAAAAAAGATGAATTTTCCAAACAGACTGGAAGTCTAAATTCCCACATGATCATAAAACATACAATGCACCATGCTTTTATTAAAATACTATACAAACCTATTAAATGATTACATTTTCCTAAGTAAATATTTATCTGGCTAAATACTTTGGGAGTACTTAACTAATTATTGATTAAAGACAATAACTTAGCTAAATTAAAGTTATTGCCTTTAGTCACAAATTCATTTTGAAGATTTAGGCAAAAAAAAAATATCTAATGTGCTACTTATTGTATAAATGCATATAAACACATATCAACTCACTAATCCGCACACACGTAAATCTGCAGGAAGAAACCACAGCACCCACTTTTACCACATTTTGTGATGTTACAGTTGTATTCCAAAAATGATTAGATTAGCCCCCTTTTCCGGACAAAAGATACTAATAAATACACACATAACACCACATAAAGTCGCCAAATTAATTTAATACATTTTAGTAGAAGGATGTAAAATTGCATGTGGGAAAAGTGAAGCATACTTCAACTCTTGGCACAATCTGGAACTCCAAGTTGTTTTTAATACGTGTATGCTTTACAATGCACAAAGAGGATGATTCAGTAACTGCGATTATCTTCCAACATAGAATAACTCCACTTTAACTGAGGACCTTACCTGTGGGGCTGGGGGCAAACCGGACCCTCACATCCCCCTGAACCGTGGAGCACCATCGGTACGCAGCGGCTGAGTTTCCCTGGTGCTCAGTCCGTCTGGTTCCGGCTGCTGCAACAGACTGAAACCCTCTCTGAAGAACACAACTCCGCAGAAAACAGCGTCTGCAGATCTTCAACCAAACCAACATGGCGGCAAAACGGTTTAGTTACTAACTAACAACCAAAAAACACACATTGTAAGAGAGAGCATGATCACATGTAAGCAGAAGCTCCCATTTGGCTTCTATTTTCTGTCAATGTTTGGATCAAATGTGACCCAAACTTCTTCTTGTGCATAATACGACTGGATAAACAACTAATGTTACTAATACCGCCATCTAGCGACAGGACCGCTCTCTTTTTGGCCAAGTTCGTGTTTTTTAGCTTCTTCCGTTAGAGGGCGCCAGAAGGCACAGCACCACGTTGGATTCGCTTCTCTGCTGAGAGATATGGAGGAAAGAAAGATGTATCTATGTGTTCCTGCCATATTGTGAGTGGCATGTTCACTTTAAAAGCCCACAAAAGTGTTCTTAGAAACTGCTTTGTTTTATATTATATTATCCTTTTTTATATTTTACTGTATTTTATTATTTCATTTCACTTCTTTCATTGATTAGCTGTACTTTCTACAGTTTCTATGTGTTATAAAGAAAGAGTTTGTTCTTTCTTTATAAAACTTAATTTATAAAGTTCAGTAAAACAACTCTGAACAAAGAGTAAAACAGAAACCAGACTGATCAAATGAAAGAAAGAGGCTGAGGAACACAGAATAGTCAAACCAAGTCAGGAACCGTGAGTTGAAAGTCTACTGTAATGCAGACCTCAACATATTGAGTCGTGAGAGATGAAAACCTGTTTAACTTGATTTGGGAATGCTCGCAATGTGGTGTGCGTGTGTGCGTGTTTGTATATGTTAATACATTTAAAGTTTCCACAGGTGTTAGGGTTAAACACATTTCCTCGCAGCCCCAACAGAGCCTGTCTGCATTTTTCTGTGACATATTTACCTTCTGGTGAAAGAGCAACACTGACTTATTTGAAAAAAAGAAAGGCATATAGCTCGATAAAGGCATTATTCATCACAGTCGCCTGTGATCAACGTCAGACCAGTTCACCCTTATTATGGTGTTTCTTGGGACTGCAGTGGGTGTGGTGACAGATTACTGTTCAGCATTCAGAGTAAATCCAAGTGAAATCTGTTCATCTTTTGAGTTTTCACATGAAACTAGTTTTAGTTTTACTTTAAACAAAGCTCAAATAAATAAAACAGTTAAAAAAAAAGCTCTACTGAGGCAGACATAAAACATGAATCTCCTCTCTCTTTTTTTTCTCACTTTCTCATTAGCACTGATTTACTGAAAAGCCAGCTGTGACTCCATTGTCATAATACCTGGAATCCCAATTTGGCTCTTCCCCCCTTTGAGCTTGTGACATCGTCACAGGCAACACACCCTGCGCAGGTAACACCTCAGTCTCAAGTGTCAGGAGACAGAGAAAGAGAGAGAGAGAGAGAGACGCTCCACAGCACCCAGAGGACTCGACATACAAACAAGGTAAAAGATTTCACTCTGATTTCAGGGACTTCTTGTTATACTTTATTTCTGTGACAGGGGATTTTTTTTTTAAAGGAGAGATCAATGAATTGTAAATCACAACATGCAGCTGAGCGTCTTTTAGGTGTCCAAAGAAAAAAACAGGAGAATGCTGATTCATGTGTGGTTCACACCGTCCGGACCGGTTATGAAGCGAAGGATTAAAAGCACATGAAGGGGAAAGAGAAGGGAAAGTACAAAAGCTGCAAGAATCTGATCCTTCATCGCTTCCTTCTCATATAGAAATGCAAACAACGCCGTAAATCAACCGGCTCTGTTAGTGCCTCTCAATGTCAATGGCAGTTTTTTCCAAAAGTTATACTTATGTACATATCTATTTGTAATGGGAACTTTGCAAGGATAATTACATTAGGATTATTTATTGCTGTATGACTCATTAATTGTCTGTCCAAACTTTAATAACATTGTAATTCACTTTATTTTCTTCCTGCAGCATCTGAACATCCTTCATAAAATTCTAATGATTACGTTTGTCTTTACAGAGAATTTAGTTGCTTTTTTAAAAAAAAAAAAAATCAGTGTTATTGTTTAAAATAACAGGTTTTTTTTTTCACCTCTCAAACTTGACCTTTGAACTTGGGGAATTTCTCTTTTAAATAACCCAAGCAACGTTTGCCCTTTCTCTTCTGTATTTCCAAAGGTTTCGCGGAGCGATCCTGAGCAAACACTCCGGTTTAAACCTGCCTGTCATTCATCCTCACACAGGCTAGCAGGAAAAATGTTTAAAAACTGTCAAAAAAAGATAAATAAATGCTGCAAACCATGATGAAAGCAACTATAGAGTAACAAAACTCAGATAACATTAACATTTAAACACTATTTTTCACAATAGCTCCTATATGTACATATAAACAGCAGTCCTTCAAGTCTACTTATAAAAAAAAACATAAAACATGAAGACATTTAGAAGATAATACAGCATAAACATGTCTACGCATTGGAATAACCCTGTATATATATTTATATGCATGTAAACATATATACATATACAGATGTAGACACAGGCTCAACACAAGATGAGCCGTTTTGTTTTCAGAACTGTGACATTTGTCATTTCTCAATTAGAGAAAGTCACAAACAAACAAATAAAACTGATAAGTTAATAAAAAAAATTAGCCTTAAAATTCCAAATCTGTGGTATCGCCTCCCACTGAGACGTGTTTGTGTGATTGATCTCACAAACTATTTTAATTGGTGTCATTATATAAGCTTGTTAATGGACGCCGGTAAACTGTGGACATAATCTCCCATTTATGTCAGATTGAAGTTGACTGTAAATTAAAGGATTAGAGAGTGGTTCAAACCGATACCTATTTAAAAGGGCTTTAAAAAAACTAAAAGAAGAAAATATTTGACATTAGCACAATTAATAAATTATTGATCACATGTTGGCGTAATTGTTATCTACCACCTCAGTCTTTTGCTTTTACTGCTGAAAATCAAGGCTTTTGATTTTCAGCCTTTTCAGACGGAAATCTGGGGAATGTCCGTCTCAGATTTAATGACTGATCAAGATGCTGGATGAAAAGAAATCCTTCTTATTCTAAACTCTTTAATAATTGTTTAAATGTAGATATGGTGAAACTTCGGTAGATAGTAGCTATCTTTATTTATAATTTATTTGCAGTCTTACTTTAAGGATTTGCACAAAGTTAAAAACAAATAATACAAACAACAAAAATTTTCATTTTTTATGTAATAAAAGAAGGTCTGTGTATATATATATATGTATATGTATATATATATAGCAACCATAACTGTTGCATTGTTTAGCATGATTGACAGACTTTTGTTAGCTGATATTGTAATTACAAATATATAATTATATATATATTAAACACCATTCTTGTGAAAAATCTGTTTTTCTTGACAGGACTTTAGTGCCCACAGGTTAATTGTCCCATAAAACCAAAAAATTAAATAATAATTAAAATTTTACATATTCTCTGCTTGCCTTCAAAATGACTCAGATGATTTTTTATCTTTTTCTGATAGACGTCGCGGAGAGAGATAATAAATGTTAAACATTTTTACCGCAATCTGCTAGATGTCCCAACTCCCATTGTCTGACAGCTGAATGGTTTCAGCATTCTTTCCACAGATCTATTATTGTCTCTGAATGGGCTTGTTGTAGTGTTGAAGGCCTCTTTATGCCGCATTGACTGTAAAATATCTGATTGCCACTCCCTGACTCCTGCTTGCAAGAAAAACATAGGCATTTAGGTGAAAGGACGGCGACAATGGATGGACAAAGCCTTCAGGAGTGCTGTCATTTATCAGGCTTTGAAATACATGACTTTAAGAGGTGTTCCACCTCTGAGAGAAAATATCACTGTACTGTGATGGGTTGAGTTTAGTAAAGAAAAGTAAATAGTACATGTTTTATTAACCAAGGGCCAGTTTCTAACCCTCAACAATTGCTTTTCAGAGAATAGTGACTCATTGTCACCAGCTCTCTCTTGTTCTCTCTCTAGTGACTTTCAACACAAAGCCCTCTGATCCCATGAGATCGATCGCATTATGAAATCACACTACCTATTCCTGCTGGTTTACCTCGTTGGAGCCACCACTGGTAAGAGCAAGTTGCTTTTCTTCAAGCAAAACACAATCAAACTTTACAGACATAAAAAAGAAAATCTGTCATGATTTGTTCTTCACATTGTATATAAAACTCAAAACAAACTAATGATTCATTCTAGCACAGTATGTTGTTTTTGTAAAAAATTAATTCCACCGTTAGTAAAAGATATAGTGTTGCGCAAACATTTCGATCCAAGATGGTTCTAATGAAATAGCTCTTCAGTTTACCCCAGTTCCTGAAACCACACAAAAATAAAAACGCACGCGGGGTTAGTATCATCCCGCCGGACCCCGCACAGAGTAAAAAGCTTATTTGGCCTTGCCGTTTAAGACCATAATAGGGCTACATGTTTTTCTTTTGAGTTTGGCTGTTTCTTGGTTCACCTGTCCTCTCGTTGTCTCTGACCATAACTGCTTATTTTGTTGAATCTGCTAAAAAAAAAAAAAGGAAAATTAAAACTAGATGAAAGTGAATGAACGAAGGTTAAATAAAGAACTGTCAGACTTAAAAAAAAAATAAAAATCTGCCCCACAGTAAACAGTATCGGAAAGTCACACCTTGAATATCTGGAAAGACCTGTGGCAGAACATTAGATAAACATTATCCTTCGAAGTTTATTTCCTGTATATGATTTCTTTTTCTTTTTTTTTTAGCTCGCAGCTCTTTGAGAATCTGTTAGTGCTAAGATGCAATTTCATGTCTAAAACTGTTACTTTTATTATCTTTAGATAAATAAATAGGACCAAACCGAATCTCTGACAAAGGTTTCTAATATTGACATACAATTTAACAAAAAAAAAATAAAAACCTACCCCATAAACAGTATCTGAAAGTCATACCTTGAGTGTCAACGTTAACGCCTACAATTGAACTAAAAATTCCAAAGCGCTGCATATCTTGACATAAAAGCCTCTATCCCGCGGAGGGTTACCTAATTTAGAGAAGTGCGTTACACGGTCTTGTACTGCGTAGTTGCGGAGTGAAAAGCTGAGCGAGGACCTTGACCGCAAAAAAACAACCCGACCGAAGCTCGGACAGAACCGAGGTGGTAGGTACCTTGGTGGTGTTCGGCACTGATGAATTTATTTATTTTTACACCGAAGACCAAGCAGTTGATAGTTAACATTTCCAAACTAACGTTTGAGACGAAACGTCTTGGGTATGAAAACCTGGAAATGCGTTTCAGCGTGAATATTACTCAAAAAGCCTAAAAGCAGTACCTATTTTTTTTTTCCCTCCAAAACTTTATTTTATTTCAACCTCCCTGGAACCACTCAGATAATTTCTTTATTTCTAAACTAGAAATAGTTTGTAAACAAAACCGCTCACCGAGAATTTGTTTCTTGTAGTGTCATTATAAGAACATCCAAAAGCTTCGTGCTGAAGCTGCAGCCTCGTTTGTTCTTATCTTACCACCATATCTGATGTGAGACTTAAAGTTGGAGGGTGTGAAATGGATCATGCTAAAAAAAACAGGACATAGTTACTTTTTGTGAGAACTTTTCCTTTTATTCCTTTTTTTCATATTTCGTGATCACATTACTATCTTGAAGTGAATATTAAAGTTTTCCACACTGCATATAACTGACCCAAAGAGATCAGATGGTTATTAAATGAATTACTGATAAATTTCCTCTCCTAATGTGTCAGCTTCTTGAAAACACGACATTAGCACAGCTTAGCATGTTGTTAATATAAACAAGTAAAGGGGAAAATAGAAACTTTTTTCTTCCCACTCATATTATGAAGACATCAACTGAAATCCCTCATTTTTAAAATCCGTTTTAAGAAACTTCAGTGACTCCAGCTTACTAAATCTAACTTATTTGTCCTGTTTAAGATCCTCCATATATTTAGAGAGTGAAAAACAGTGATGTAATACTATACAAAAAAGGCTAAAGACAGCCAAAATAAAATAGAAATGAAAAAAAGTTTTTTTCTCAAAAATCAAACTTTTGAGTATGTTTCACCTTGTTCTGTGTCCTTCTGCTCTGAGAACAGAGTGTTATGAAATATGTGACCATGGCATGAAGTGAGTGCCTGTGTTTGTACACAGAACAACCTGATGCAGAGATGACTGTTTTTATTTTCTTTTTAAATCTGCTCCTAAAATTTCTTCCTTGGCGCTACAACCTTTTTTTTCTCCTGCGCCTGTCCACAGGTCATTTGGCCGTCTCCTAGAGGTCAATCTGCTGTCTCGGGGTTGAAGGGTGCCTTTTCTAGACGGTTTTAGATCAGGTTTCACAGAAGCAGGTTCAGAATAGACCAAAGTTTTGCTCTTAGTCTTTCTCGGCTGTTTCTAGCTGTGTGTTTTGGGTCATTGTTCTGTTGGAAGACCCATGACCTATGACTAGGACCAAGCTTTAGGCGGTATGTTTCTCTCCAGAATCCCTTGGTAGTATTGAGATTTCAAAGTACCCATGGTGCCAGCCTCAAAAGCACTCGTTGATATTGATTAACCTTTATTTTTAAAACCAGGCTTAATGACAAGGTGAACTCTTGAGTTATAATATATATATATATATATATATATATATATGTGTGATAATATGTACAACTGTAGTCAAAGGAGCATGAAGTTGCTTGGAGATAGTCTTATAGCCTGTACCTTCAACATGATTGTCTATCCGTTTCTCTCTAATCTCCTGGGAAAACGCTCTCCTTTGCTTCAGTGTGGTACACACCATGTCACCAAACAGCACAGTGATTACTTATCACTCTTTGGACACACAAGCTTCTAATTAGAAGCTTGGAGACTTAGAGACACAATTAGCAGTCCTCTACATAATTAGCAATGCTAGTTAGACGACGCACCTTAGCTTAGCATGTCTCTGGGTCAAATTATCTTCTGTTTCTTTAATAGAGGAATTATCATTTTTCTTCATTAGTTCAATTGAACCACTTTGCAAAAGCAATGTCTTATTTTCATTGGCCAATTTTCAGTAAGTTGTTTTATTATTACTTGTGTCAGTTTTATGTTTATTCAGTGACCCTTGTGTGTTTTCTGGTCATTAAAAAGGTTAGTGTCAACACTTGTGTATATTTTTAATAGTTTGACGTTTCTCACTGGATGATCACAACATAGCAGATTCATATCAATAACATTATAATACATTGAGTTTGAGTTTTCACACCAACGGTTTTCGCCTTTTGTTGGGCAAAACCATGTGTCTGTGAGAGGATTGTCAGAATAATTCAGCAACACAATTAACCAAAAATGCTTTATTATAAAAGTTCTCTGATAAAGTCTAACAAAAACTCTATTTCATCCTATCAGGAAATTCAAGGGCACAAAGGTAAGTCTAATTTCTTGTCTTGAAAGCACATAAAAAAATCTCTAATTAGAGGAGCTTTAAATGTTCTTTTAGATTTGTAACTATTTCAGTCTGTTCTAAATAGGATAAGCTGTGACATATTTCAACTCAAATTGTTTTTATCCATCTATTGAACTTCCAGGAATACAACATGTGGAACAGAAAGCTGCGGCCACGTGAGTCAGAAACCAATGAGTTCTTCACCTATGCAGTTTTTCAGAATAAAAAAATGAAATCTGTTTTTATGACAACCACCAAATTAATTTTTAGTATGGCTGTTAGTTATTTCTGGAGAAATGTCTTACAGTGTTTACTAATAATTAAATGTTATGTAGTTATCTAATCAGAACTTAAAGTTGCTTCAGTTCAGTTCAACGTTCCATCTTTGTTCTTTCATAATTTATGACTCAGTGCTGTTTGTTTTCTTGTAGCTCATAAACATTTGTGAACCTCAAACTTATTTTATCCCCAATTTCTTCTGGGGGATAAAATTTTAAGATCAGACAAAGATAACCTCAGGTACACAAAAAGCTGTCTTCCAATGATAATTTCACTTAAGAGAAGAAGAAATTCGGCCAACCTTGCTACACATAAAAGACCCCATCGTCTTGGTAGCTAACGAGTCATCGTCCACATTAAAAATAAAGCTGAACTTGCACTTGTGTTACCACATATAGCAAGCTAAAACATTTCAAAAGAAACTCATCATACTCCAAAGAAACTCAAGAGGAAATGAAAAACAACTTCATCTCTTTATGTCAGACTGGAAAGGGTTAGAAAACCATTTCTATAACAGCATTTTCCAATTACCTGGGCTATTTCAGCCAGCTAAAACCAGTTTGACCACCTGAAACATTTAATTGCGACGAGAGCAAAGCCGGAAGAAATCTTTCAGAGGGCAAAAGATTTTTTTACAGCTCTGTAATTAATGATAAAGTGAGGAAGAGGCATAAAATGCACCCAAACTCTAATAAAAATAAATATATGTGTTTGTGTTTGCTAATGAGTCCATTTTTGAAGTTGAGACTTGCATGAGGATGTCATAAGCAGTTGCCAAACTGCCCCAGTCACATACCAATGAGATTTTTTTGAAGTGACAGCGTCCTCACTCGTTGATCTTGATTAGCCTTTATTTTTAAAGCCAGGATTACTGGCTTAGTGACAAGGCGAACTCTTGAGTTTCCAGTATCAAAAGTATGTTCACTTCCTCTTTGCTGCGGGCAAGACAAACCTGTTCTGGAAAAAACTTGTGGATGAGTTGAAAAATCAAGAACACAAACATCACCTTCGAGAATAACAGTTACTTTAACACGATTAAGAGGAAAATGCATTTATTTTATTACTTATATTTCATATATTTAATGTTTTACTTGATTTTCCTGACATTTGTGGTTCTTGTAGTTCTTGTGAATTCGGAGAAATATTTACAATTTAGCTGACAGAACATTGTTACCCTACATCAGAAAAACAAATACAAACTGGTCATTGTGCAAATTCACTGATTTTGAGCTTTACGTCATATTATAATGTCATTCCTTCATCAAAAACATACCTGGAGCGTTGCTTTGATTCTTTCATACATGTTTGAGAAATCCTTTAGTCTCCCATGGCAACCATTCAGCTGTGCAAAATGCCTGGGTGGACCTAGCCCCGCCTTCAAGAACGAAACTCCTCCTCAGAGCTGCAGTTTACAAGCTTCAGAGTTTCCACCTCACTCCCCCGCACACACCCCACTCAGCTCCTTCAGACTAGCCAGCAGCAATTGGCAAACACCTAATTTGCAACTAGGTGCAAAATGATTGGTTTTGATTAACAAATCAAATCAATCATTTTCATTTGTAAACGGTTTTACATATCAAAACCATTTAAACTTTGATTTGTAAAGTTTAAAAAAACAAAACAGTGACGCTTCCTTCATTTTTACACGCTTTGTCAAAAAACAAATGGCATAGGTCATTTGTCGTTGTAATGTGACAAAAAAAGTCATAATTCAATAGATTTTCCAGGGCATGGCATAAAGCTGTTAAATGTTATAATCAAAATGTCCTTTCCGTTAAATATCCCAAGGAGCCGGACGCGACCTCCCGCTTCCTGCAGTGTGTCGGCTTGCCGTCCACAGACACAGGAAAAGACCACATGCAGAGGCTGAAAGAGATGCTTGAGGCCACAATGGATGTGTACACCTTCATGGTACGACTTCTGTTGGCACGCAATGGCAAAAAAATGTGCCGCACATTCCAGACTGACCAGACCAGTTGTTACTGTTATTGTTTCTGCTTTTTTTTTCTCAAGTTCATGACACTTGTCCTTTCAGACCATGACACACTACTAGGAAAAAGACTTATGTCATCTTTCCTGGAACGTTTTCAGAAGCCTGTCAGCTTGAATCCATCTGAACTGTTGTTGCAGAAATCCAGCATGACAGGTGTGCCGGTCCTGAGCCTGGAGGGAGCTTTGAATTTCAACCCCACAGCTGATCCTCTCCAGAATGAAGCCCTGGTTCAGATGTGGCTTGAGGTCAAAATCAAACCTCTGCTGGGTTCCATCACCAAACACTTCCTGTCGTGCCTCAGCACAAAGAACTTCAGCTGCTCCACTTATCAGACTGTGTACGTTTTTTTTTTTTAATTCTTCAACTTTATTTTTAGTTTTGATTGTAGCTGTTTGGAAATGTCTTCTGATGTTTCTGTCTTACCTTTCAGAGTGGGAGAACTCAGCCAATATTTTTCAGAGATGAATCCAGTCAGAGAAAAGTGGATCTACACTTTCTTCATGTACCCCTTCCTGTCTGGAGAAAGAGTTGCAGGTTAATGTTGCTGAAGAAAATAAAAGAAACATAAGAAAAAGAATGTATATAAAAATAGAAAAAGGCAAAAAGTTGTCAAAATGACTTGTGGGAGAGACCAGTTAAAGTCACAGTAACTTCTAAAGTTACCTGAAAAACAGAGGAGGCTGCATTAGCAGAGCAAACAAAAAGTACAGCACAAATAACAATAAAAAGAAAATATTTTGCATTATGACTCAACCAGCTTTATAGTTCTAGATATTATTGTCTTTGGTGAGCTAAAGTTCTGTTTGCTGTTTCTTGTTCTTCATCATGTTGTTTGATCCCTGTTGTTTGATCCCTGATGTTTGATCCCTGATGTTCTCTAGCTAACCTCTGAAGCCTTCGCACAACAGCAGAGATTAGATTAAACACAGATGGAATCCAGATTATATTACGTATGACGGCATATCAGGACCATTCCAGACAGAAGGAAAAGACATTCAGTTACTGCCAAAAAACTCAAAATTCTTGGAATTAAGTTCAGAAACTTTCTAGAAAAAAATCTTGTAAGCTTCTGCGTTACACAACGTCAAAAATGTATGAGAAAAAACCTTAAATATTTTGAGATTAATGTCAGAAATTTTCTAGAGAAGACTTGGCAAATTTGTGAGTGAGAAAAACATTTTTCTAGAATGTTTCTCACGATCTCATAAAGGGTTTAGGTGTTTGGCAGAAATGTACTCCTTTTTTTCTACCTGCAATGTCCCTAATACTAATATACCTTTGTAATATCATTTTAAACTAATCGATTGTACTGGTTTTTTAATTTTATTTCTTTTTAAGGGTTGCAAGGAGTTGAATAGAAATGCACACCACACTGGATTGTTTATTTACAAAAAAGAAACCTATCTGCCTCTTCTGCTTTTTGTTGCCAAGTTATTCAAAATGTACTCATAAAATTCACACATAAAATATAAAACAGGATCCAAGGGATTCAAGATGCCATAGATGTAATTTTTCTGTCCTTATTCAAACCACCGATCCTGATGCTTATAAACCATCAATCTGCTCCTACTTCTTGATGTGTATCCATATTTATTTTATGCGTAGGTTGTGTAAACGGCAATGAAAGCAGCGAAGAATGGCTGATGAAGAATTTCGGCGCCTTCAGAGCGATGGCCCGAATGAAGGACTTTACCAGCCTCAACATGGTCTTCAGTGGGGTGAGTCAGACTCCCCTCTATAAATGACTCGAATGGCCATCTCATTTTGCATAATATTTAACGTCACCATACGTGAGTCTGAGCACTTGTATGATACGTGAGTTTTTCTTTGATCCGTCACACCACTCTCTCTTTTTTCGGCCACAGCTGGAGGTTCTCCACCTGCTTTCTCCTGCACAAAAGGCCGAGCTGCTCTTAAAACCCGAGGTGGCTGGTTTAGACAACGGCACCCTGACTGTGGTCTTCAACAGTCTGCTGTCTGGTCAACAAGCGACTCCCAGCCCTGGAAACTCGTCTGTGGTGCCATTTGGTTATTCATCTCCACACAGCACTCTCAAAGAGGTAGATGCACCTTGTTGTATTGAATTGAAGCTCTGTTTTGCAGGAATAGCTGTGGAGAGCCGGATTTGGCCCTCGGGCCTTGACTTTGACACACGTGTTCTAGAGGAGCCATGTTTGTGTTTATGTTTCATTTGCAGACAGAGCAGAAAGCCTAGGAAGATAAGAGCAAATTGTATGAGTCTCGCTATGGGTGTTTATAGTATTATTCTAGTTGGTTGCATATTTTTGAAATGGGAAAATTTTTTTACGATGATTTAAAGGTTCGCCCAGGGCACCAAAATTAGGACCGCCTGGGGTCTGGAGCCATAAAACAAAAGTATGGATGTAAATGCTTTCATTGTCGACTCCTCTAAAAACATGGTTATTTCTTAATACCACAATTCCTCAGGGGGACATGAGTAATGTGTTCGTCCACATACCTGTAAATTAAAAAAAATTAAAAAAAGATTAATGCTGCCTTAAAAAAAAAATCATAAAACTTCCTACAGAACATTAATTCCCAACATTTGTTTTTTACATTACAGATCGCAAATGGATTCATGACGGCTTTCAGGCCGATTGGGAGTTTTGCTCATGAATTTGTTTCTTTTACAAGTCAGGTAAATAAACTCACACAAACACTCAAACTAACCATTTCATCATGACAACAGGAAGTTAAATCTCCCTCCTGGCCTCTTACAGAGAGATGTTTCGGAAATAAAAAGCACCACTTTGACTCAGTTCCTGCTCAACTGGACTCTGGCTGAGCTGGCAGACGTGTATGAGTCCACAGTCCCAGACATCCCCCAGTTTGACGTGACCAATGTGGGGGACTGGTACCAGCAGGTGGTGCTGCCGCTGCTGCGCAGGCTGCTGCCGAACAACGGAGACCTGATGCACCAAAACATCACGCTCGCTTTTCATGAGCTGTAGTAAGTCCGACTCAGTTTGAACTAATTACTCGCTTATTTGATGTTATGTTCACATGCTTCCCTCTCAAGCAGCTCTTTGTTTTACAAAGATTTTTTCATTTAGTAATTCTTTAGTCCGTTGGTCCATTTAGCTTTCATCGGAATTGATTTGGTTTGTGTTTTGGATTTGATCTTGTAATTGAAAATAATGTAGTCCAGACATGGATAGTAAGTAGTTACATTTACTTGAGTTACTTTTTGAAAAAAAAAAAAAAAATCAGCAACAACCATATATTTCTGCTCAAGTCATATTATTTTAAAGAAAAGCAACTTGAGGACAATTTCTGGATAATACAACAACCTTCATTCAATTATGTCCCTTAATGAAGTACAAACATGTTTAATCCGTAAATGTGTGGTGAAACGTTTTGTTTATCGACAGTCTTTATTGTTTTAATTACATTTTATCTGCTGAGGCATTTGGAGGACGAGTGAATGTTTACACAGTAAACGATAGACATCATCACGTTTCCACTGACCTAACATGTATTCGGTATTACCTGTAAGTAGGTGCTATATAACTACTCAGTGGGTAACCATGTATTTATAACTGCTTACACTACCTGGTTTCAAAAGTTTTATGTGATGAAAAATTGAGATTTGAAACTCAAATTTGAATGTGTTATTTATTTTTTTACTCATTTTTAAAATAATTTTTCTGAAAATCACAACATGTACATACCTTAACATTTCACAAATTAAATAAGATAAAAAAAGGTATTATGCAAGTACTCGGTACTTAAATATAGTTTTTATTGGAATTCATTTTTTTCTTGAATAATTTAAAATATATTAAGGTGATCCTACATTGACTTGAGTACATTTTTGGCACTTCTGGTGCAGCCATGACTGTTTTCAGATTGAACATATTCAATAATCCATTATTGAATTGGTTATTTTACGAGTCTGAGTAAACTACTTCAGAGTAACAAGGTGCAAAGAATAATGCACATATTTCTACCACAAAGATTAGAAATCAGCCTCAACTACTGTGACTGTCGGGTGTAATTATGAAAACCTGCAATAAAATTAAATGATATCAAACAAACAATACAACAAGTAAATAAATAAAAATTTAAAAATGTAAATTATATATCAATCACAAACTAAATGGAATGTATTTATTTTATTACATCAATAATTTTAGAGATAGGGAAATATTTGTTTACTTAGGAAAGCAAAAAGAATTGACCGTATAGCTTTAAGTGGGAAAACCTTCCACCATTTTGTTTGTATGTGTAACCGAGGCCCTACTGCAGCTTTAATTGCTCATCCACAATCTCCGACCATTTGGAGAAAAATAATAATTTTATTGGTCATCTGTGTCTGAAGCTGTGTATTCTGTTTTTATGCAGTTTTCTGGAACATGGTGGGGAAAGTGAAGATGATGAACTTCAGGATGTCTGCAGCGTCAATCTTGATAAGAGCCCTTGTGGGGTAAGGTTCTGACTCGTATTCTAATTGACTCAATGGTTTAGCTCTATAAAAGAATCTCTGCTTTACCTTCTGTCCCGTCTTGCTGTTTGTGATGCCCTCAGCTGACCGATGCAGTGGAGAATATAGCCCATATAATGCACTGCGCTGCTAAAAGTGAGCTGACAATGACTGAAGCAACCGTCATGAGACTGATTACTGAGCTGGCTGAACGTCTGAACTCCCTGATCAAAGAGTTTACCACAACAGTGAGCAAATTAACCTTTCTGACCTTCTAAACATAAGAGACTTCAGTGTGAACTCAATCACTCTGATCATTCCTCTCTGTTGTCACTGCTGCAACAAAAAAAACTCCAGTCATTGTTTTTTGTTGTGTGTGTCCTGTAGAACTTTGTAGAGCTGGCATCTGACGTCAAGGAGATATTCAACGAGAACGAGTCTCCAACTCTGACCCAACATCACCTGGACGACCCCGAATTCATCAAACTCTGGTACCAGATCAAACTGCTCCCCCTACTGCCGGATGTAGACCCAGACCTCCTCTCCTGCCTGAGCACCAAAAATTTCTCCTGCCCTGTTTACCAAACTCTGTGAGTTCACACATTTTGTGATTTAATAAAAAATAAAATAAATGCATTCCAGGTTAAGTCACCACCCTCTTTCTGCTCTCTAATATGCAGGGTGGCAGCACTGGGTGAGAGCATGAGGCAAATGGATGCTGACATGATGTACAGTCATAACATCTACAGATATTTCATCTACTCTTTCCTGAACCACAACACCACCGGTAAGCCAAAACATGGGAAAAATAACTTGTACATAAAGGAAAGATGATGGGGCACACAACCATTATTCACCATGCTGCAAAAAGTGAGCTAACAAAGAATGGCGCCGCTCAGGGCGCCATGTGATGTCAGCAGCTCCGTTGTTCTAAGATACAGACACAATGCCAAATGCGTTTGTGGCCATATCTGGTGATTTTATGCCATAGATGTCCTCTCTGTGTGGCTGGCAAAGAGCAATCCAATCAGTAGCCTCAAAACAACCCTATTCCTGTGATCACTTTCTTAGTCATTTTTTGAACCGTTAGTCTTTGAACAAAGGGTTTATATTGTGAGCATAGAAAACAACACTGTGATCTGATTTCCCCAGACAAGGTGTTGGTTTTTGATCACTTCCAGGAAGCAGGTGTCTGCAATAACTGTTTGAATCATTTTGAATTAGTAAGAGTTGCAACATTTAAATGAAGATAAATGAAGTATTTTGGAATTTGAATTTCACTGGTGATTTTTCTAATGTGCTAAGTTGTGTTTGTTTCAAACCTACTTCCTGGAAATCATGATTACAAGCTTGAGTTTGATTTATTCAGACAATGAAAAATCTATCTTGCAAGTTTTTTTGTTGTTTTTTTTTTGTAGAATTTTAGCCAGACACGAACCAGACGTGAATTTTAGCCAGCAGCTTATTTTGTGGATTCGTTCTCTGTTAAGCAGTCGTTACTAATTAGTCAAATATATGTTGTTAATTAATTAATGGCATATTTCAGAACTTATGTGCATTTGCTCATGTGTACTATATGCAAATGTATTTATTTCCAATTTAAGCATTGAAAGATAAATGTAACGTAACATGTTTTTATTGCACATCTTTCAGGACCCCAGTGCATCTCTTCAGCCAATCAAAGTGCAGAATGGGTGAACCTGAACTTTGGCTTCTTCTCAAGCTTTGCTTCCGTCATCGACTTCTACCAGCTCAACCCTGATTTCTCTGCAGTAAGTCTGGGAGCCGTCGACAAACTGGATTTAAAAAAAACAAAACCCTAGTGCTAGTGTTTGGAAACACTTCTTTTTCCCCTTTTCCTTTTTCAGTTGGAAGCTCTGCAGGTCCTGACCCCGAAGCAGCTTGCAGAGACGCTGCTGCTGCCTCTTCCTGATCCAGCGGAGAAAGACACTATTATCAACGCAGTGTTTGACTTCTTGTTGGAGTCACCAGAAGACAGGAAATTTGCAGAAGTTCTGCTCTTGGTGGTCCAGCTTGCCGAAGAGGCTAATCCTCCATGCGATGTCTATAAGCTCATGTGAGTACCTTCTCATGGTTTTAGGTTGGGCAGCTCTAGGTAACTAATTTACTCACACACTAGCTGTGTTTCCCTTACAAGTGTGCAGAAAACTTTATCAATATTCCACTAATGTCAAAAAAGAAACACAATTTTGCAATTGTCGTTCTAACAGAGAAGGACGTTAACCCTCATATTAAATGCAATTGAAATCGGGTTGAATAAGTTTGTTCAGTCTTTAAAAAATAAACCCGCCATCATCATTATCATCATTGCCTTTGTCATGGTTTACGCCAGTTGCAACACTGTTGGTCATATGGTGTGAAAAAAGTCTTTCCACTGCAGTTTTGGCAAATGAAACCAATTTTTTAAAAAAGTGGTCCTAAAAACCACCTCATCATAGTACCAAAACTTTTTAACAAAAAAAAAACTTGTTTGCTTTTAAATTGGAATATTTTTGAAATGTCAAATTCCGCTATTATGTGGTCAAATGGAACCATCTAATGATTAAATTATTATTTTTATTTTTTTACAAAACATTCTTCATCCAGTTTTCTTTTATTTACGTTTTTTTTGCTTGCGGTTTAATTTGTTTTGTTTGTCGATGCGTCAGTCTTGAACGGATGTATGGAGCCATATCGATGATGCCTCCAGAATCGGAGCCATTTATTTGGGCCCGCATAGATGATCTGATGGGAATAGCGCCAGTGGGTGAGTCTCTCCTCAACCTGAAACACCAAAACCAAAAATTTTATCAAAAAACTAACGGCCTAAAAGTTCAGTTACTGTGGCGCTGTTGACTGAATATATTGTTTTTTTGGTTTGTTTTTGACAGAGTGTGTACCAGCAGATGTCACAGTGAGTATTTTGTCCTGAAGTCATTTTCCAGTAACCTTTAATTTTCACTAAGAAATTAAAAATGATAATTTATCGTTCACAGTGCCAAGACACGCAGATCAACAGTAAGAATTATGTGCTAAGTTTTATTTCATTTCTCGTCAGGTTTGTGTATTTTTAAAATAGATAAAATCATATTTTTCCCCTGTTGTTTGACAGGTACCTTCATCTGTCAAAGCATCAACAGGTAATTCTGCCTGATGAGTACAAAATGAAATAAAATCTACCAAGATCATATTTAGATTTTAATGACTAATGTTAAATGTGCTTTTTCAGCTCCGCTCTCCAATCGTACCTCAACAACCACATGCATGTTTCATGTAACTTCACCTTGGAGGAATATGCTTGTGCTCAGGTACCTGCGACCGAATGAGTCAAATTCGGGGTGAAGCTTTTCTGATGCGCTGCAGTTTCGTCTCACTGTCTTCCTCTCACAGCTGGAATACTTCACGGCCGAACAGCTGGCTTCCCTGATGAGGTGTAATCTGCCCAGCAACAGCAGCCATTCCAGGGTCCTGTGGAAGTTGCTTCTGACAAAACTCTCCGGCATTTTGAACCCGGCGCTGGACATGCTGGCCAACATGGTCAGCGGCTTTTGGGATTACGCAATAGAGGCCTCATTTTCCAGCGTCTTTATTCTTGCGTCCCATGAAACTGGTTTATCCTTCTTGCAGTCGGTGGGAATGATTCCGTCAGCGGAGGCCATTTTGGATGTGATCGAGGAAATCAGGTTGTCGGCGCTGACCGATGGGGAGCTGACGGAAAGCAGCGTGATCCGCTTGTGGTTCACAGAACGTCTAAGCGGCTTCCTGCCGTTCGCGTCGGGGCGCTTCCTGCTCTGCCTGACCAGCAGGAACCTGAGCTGTCCATCATATCAGCAAATGTGAGTCAGGACACTTTCAGCAAAATCAGCCGAGCCAGGTGTTTTGTGTTTGGGTGTATAGCATGGCATAGAGGCGAACGATATGGGCTTAGGATTTTATCGCGATATTTTGGGATACAATTGTGGCAACAATTAAATTTCTGATTAAAACATTTTTTAGGTAAGTGTATAACTGTCAGTTTAGTTTTTTTAATGGAAAAATAATAACTTAAAGTTGAATAATAATTTACAAAATATACAAACTTCCTGCAGTTGCTTCAAAGTTGAACTTATTAGAGTTCTTGCTTTTTGACCCAACATGTCTATGAACAGAATTCATCCTGCCAATCTTGTTGTTTCAGTTTGACATGTTTATGGTCTAAATGCAAAGTATTTAGTTTGAACTGCATCATTTTGCACCTGTTTTATTCTAAATATATTGTGGGATCTGATACTCGTCCTCAGACTGCAGGTATTTGTTGGCCACTTTGAGAAGATGCCCCTCCAACAGCAGCTTGTGGTCCTGAAGGATTTCATCTACAGTTTCCTCCTGACCGCGCACTCAGGTGCGCACTCTTTAATAAATCTGCATTGTTATTGTTTGAGTTATATTCACATTAAGTTGCACATCTTTGGGTGTTTACGGGTCTTTCTGCTTCTTCCTAATTGGCTCCAGATCCAGGATGTTTGTCCTCCTTCAACAACAGCGCGCAGTGGCTGACCGACAACTTGGGTCCATTCTCAGGGTTGGTGCCCGTCAGTGAGCTGATCCGTCTCAACTCACTCTTCAACCCAGTGAGTCTCAGACTGTCAAACAATCAGTACTTTTTAAATAAAAGAGCAAAGGCCAAACAGCTTTATTGTTTTTTTGTAGCTGGAGGCCTTACAGCTCCTCACACCAGACCAGAGAGCGGAGCTGCTGGCACTGGCCCCTCCTGAAAACAGAGACGCTGTCATCAACACTCTCTTCGATTTCATGACTGAAGCACCAGTGGAAAGAAGATTCACAGAGTTCCTGTCATCCCTCGTGAGAGTCACCCAGATGGTAAGAAAAGTCTATTAAAATTCAGGGTTTTTGAGGATTTTGTGTTTAAGGTAGTAACTCATTTACCTTTTCTTCCTTTTGTCCAACAGGAAAGCCTTTCCTGTTCATCCTACAAAACACTGTGAGTTCGGATCGAACTTGCAATATAGAAATATGAACAAGTAGGTTAGGGTTAGGAGGACTGAGAGCAACTTTTTTTATACATCATGTGGATGAAACCAAAACTGAAATCTTTGTGTGTAACGATACTTGTTTTATTTGGATAAACAAAGAAAAGCTTTCATGCCTTCGCATGCCAAGTCTAATGCGGAGCAAGGCGATAGCAGCATCAAAATAAATGGCATTATTAGAAAAAATAATGTGGAAACAGCATCTAAGAACTTCAAATAGAAGGTTAAAGGCAATTCTACCAAAATTACTAAATACATATATTAAAACATATTAATTTATTCAATGATAATAGCATATTTGTTTTAAATTAAACTTATCTCTGATTATTCTGATTATTTTTGTGTTTTTCTACACATGGATGATTCTTGCCGACCACAGAATGAATTCAGTTTGACGAAATTTTTAATATTTTTGCCGTGCAGATTCACCAGGCTGGACATCACCATGGCAACCACTTCTTCTGACATAGTCTCAGCCATCACAAAAACTAAAGTGGCTTTATCCAAACAACTACCACTTGGTGAGTTTTACAAAAGAAAAATTTTTTTTTTGAATACAAATGCTTTCATGTTAAATCTCTTCCCAATATTCTCTTCTTTAATTTTATTTTCCTTATATAACATTTTCCCAACAAACTGTAGCAACAACAACTATGATTTAATTTGCACTCAAATAATAATTTTCTTGGATTTCAATACCATGTTAAATACAAAGAGACAATATTCAATATGCACATTTACTGAGTGTTGGTTTTTGAAAAGTAATCAAGAAATAACTTTGATTTAAATTTGTGGCAATTAATTTCTTCATTCTTTAATAATTGAGAGGAGTTTTTAAATAATTATTTTTTTGTATTTTTATCACAGACTGCGTCGTATACAGTGGGCAGGTAAAGATATGTTGTTATGGAATTTTTTTATTTTAATTTTTCAAACAAATTAGTTTTTGACGATTAATAACCATTGTAATAATTTTCTCTCCCAAGTGCAATGTAACAATGGCAAATGGTAAGCTTCCTCTCACTGTATAATGACCCTCTATCTACTTTCATTTAAAATGACGTATTATTTTTACATTAATACTTTAACTTGTCTTGCATCTTTTCACAGAGGAAGACATATGCATGGGAGTCAACAGGTAGGGTTGGGAATGACTTTTTGACAATTGTCCCTATACATTTCATGTTAATAAAGGAAACATGAATCATGTTGTGTTACAGCACAGAGCTTCAGACCCACCTGGACAGATCAACGATGGCCGGACGGCACTGCAGCTTCTCTGTGGAGGAATTTGCCTGTGCCTCTGTAAGACGTGGCGTCATCATCTGTCCTCAAACTGCAGCTGAGGGAAAATGGTTCCATGTTTGGTTCAACATCTGGTCTGTTGTCATTCTCCTCTCCAGCTGTCAGGTTTAACAGCTGAGGATCTGGCAGCCATGTTGGCTTGTGATCGGGCCTCCATCTCAAGTGGCTCCAAACCTGCCTGGAAGCTGCTGCTCTCCAAAGCCTCCCTGGTCCTGGATCAAGCTCTGGATCTGCTGAACAACACCGTAAGACTGGCTTTTGTTCACCACCAGCGGCGCTCCGGTTGCAGCTTTCCACCCGATCACTGATATTTCAAATATCTAACTTCCAGGTTACAATTTTGGCCTAACACAGATTAATTCATTTATTTTTTTACCTGAAAGTCCAAAATATTAAAGCTTAATATCTTGATATAAAATTTCAAAACATTTCCGACCTGTTGTATGCCGAGTATCCTAGATAATCCAACAGAAAATCCAAAAGTCTGTTAGGATAAAAATGTATTATTGTTTTAAAAAGTGCAATAATTCACATGTAGATGTTGAGTTTTCAAAAAGTAGTGCGTACAGCCTTAGAGTTTGTCTGTGTTCACTATTTTATGAGATGGTCAAGAAACAGGCGACAAGAAATCTTTGTCTATTTTTAGCTTATTTCTTTAATTTAGATGGCAATTTATCGTGGATCACTTCTTGTTGCAGATGATCCGTCCCGACCATCCTTCTGCCTCCATGATCCTGGACTCCATACGAGAACTCCGGCTGGATGTCGTCAACATGGCCGACCTCAACGATCCCGCTTTTGTCCAGATGTGGTTCGACCGCCGCCTCCGTCCGTTCCTGCCAGCTGTTTCCAAAGACTTCCTGTCATGTCTCGCCTCCAAATCACTGAACTGCAGCACCTACCAGTACATGTAAGCATGGATTTATATATCCTTTCATTCCTGTCATTTATCTTTTATAATTTGTGATGATAAACTATCTTTCCATTTTCAGCGTGAAGACATTTAGCGAGCTTCAGGCAACCATGAATCGTGAAAGGCGGCTTGCCGTTCTTACCCACTTCATCACAGTTTTTCTGACTGCAAACAACACGGCAGGTAGGAACCTGCAAACACACTGATCCTTACCATGCATGTTGACATTTGAATAAATATGCTGTGTAGATCTGAAATATGAGGAAGTCAAGGAGTTAAAAGAAACATTAAGTCTCTTCACTTGTATTACGATTGTCTGGTGTTTCCAAGACAACAAAGCTTCCTCATCCTTCAAATCAGTGTCACCTGTTAACTGCACATGTCAGCTGTTTTATTTCCCAAACTTTGCTTCGTCAAGCTCATTATTTTGTGGTTAGCCATTTTTAAAACTTTCTTTCAATGTTAGATTAATAAACACTCAAACTTTAGAATTTGATTCATTTCAAACATTTTATAAATAGTATTCAAAGAAATAAATCCTTTGCCTTGTTTGTGGTGCAAAACAAACAAATCTCCATCTTCTCGACTTGTTTCCAATCCAGGATGTTTGTCCTCCTTCAACAACAGCGCGCAGTGGCTGACCGACAACTTGGGTGCATTCTCAGAGTTTGTGCTCATCGTGAGCTGATCCGTCTCAACTCACTCTTCAACCCAGTGAGTCTCAGACTGTCAAACAATCAGTACTTTTTAAATAAAAGAGCAAAGGCCAAACAGCTTTATTGTTTTTTTGTAGCTGGAGGCCTTACAGCTCCTCACACCAGACCAGAGAGCGGAGCTGCTGGCACTGGCCCCTCCTGAAAACAGAGACGCTGTCATCAACACTCTCTTCGATTTCATGACTGAAGCACCAGTGGAAAGAAGATTCACAGAGTTCCTGTCATCCCTCGTGAGGTTCTCCGAAATGGTAAGAAAAATCTATCATGATTCAGGGCTTTTCCAGATTTTTATGTAAAATGAACTTTTTTGAGCTTTACATCATGTTATGAACTTATTTCCTCATCACAAACATAGCTGGTGTGTTGCTGTGATGCTGTCATGTATGTTTGAGAAATCATTTACTCTCCCATGGCGACCATTCAGCTGTGCAAAACGCCTGGGTGGAGCTAGCCCGCCTTCAAGAACAATGCTCCTCCTCTGAGCTACATTTTTTCCCCACTCAGCTCCTTCAGACTAGCCAGCAGCAATTAGCAAACACCTTGTGCAACAGAGCATCTGTTCAGTGAAACGCTGATAAAGACCTTGTTAAAAGGTTGATAGAGGAGAAACGTCATGATGAATTCCAGAAGGCAATGTTTCTGTAGGAGGAGGAGTTCCTGAAGAGACAGAGGTCCAAATTCAAGCAGCTCAATTACAAAGTCAAATGTCTTTTAAGTCATATTTGGTATATTTAGCATTGTTATAAAAACTGAAGGTAACACAGTTTCTTGATTGTGTTTAAAGTTGCGTTTCGTGCCTAGAAAATGCATAATACTGCTACCTTAAAGCAGAAAGTAATTTTCCACTTTTTTCTCTTGTCCAACAGGGAAGTCTTTTCCTTTCCTGCCCGTCCTACAAAACACTGTGAGTTCATATGAAATGTGTGTACATGTGCTGACCACTCTGTGAGGAAGAGGCATTGACTTTCAAATTGACACAAAAATGCAGATTTCTTTTTTGTAATCAAAGTCAGGGTCAATGACGAATAAATTTGAGGCATTTCCTGTGGATGAAGCTAATGCTAAATGTTTGGGTGTAACAATATTTGTAGTATTTGGATAGATGAAGAAAGGCCCTCAAACTTTTCTTTGTTCCAACAAATTATGATAAAGTCATAGTTTAAAAGGCCTTTCTACCAAAAACACTAAAGAATATAATTTAAGTAAGTTACCGAATTTGAATACTGTAATACATTTTTGTCTTGTGATTCTCTCTGATTGTTCTTGTTATTTTGGTGTTTGCCATTCACGGATCATTTTAGTAATTCTGGCCAATCACAGAACGAGTTTAGTTTTCCTGAACTAAAAATATTGTTGCTTTGCAGGTTCACCAGACTGGACGACGTCATGGCAACAGCTTCTTCTGACATAGCTTCGGCCATCAAATACATTAAAGTGGCTTTATTCAAACAACTACCACTTGGTGAGATTTTTACCAAAAAAAAGAGATAGAGAAACATTTTTAGAATACAAATTGTGTAAAATCTCTCCCCAGTATTTTCTACTTTCATTTTACGTAACATTTTCCCAATGGTTACAGTTTTAATTTTGATCAGGTGTAAAGACTGTGGCAATACATTGTTACCATGCTAAATACAATAAGACATTCAATATACCCAAAATGCAGCTTACTGATTATAGGCTGACGAATTTACTTTATGATTGTAAATTCATGTCAACTGACAAATAATTTCTCATTTGTTTAATAATTAACTAATTAGACTTTTTTGTACTTTTATCACAGACTGCGTCGTATACAGTGGGCAGGTAAAGATATGCGATTATGGAATGTTTTTTAATTCTATTTTTTAAACAAATTTGTTTTTTGAAGATTAATAACCATTGTAATAATTTTCTCTCCCAAGTGCAATGTAACACTGACAAATGGTAAGCTTCCTCTCACTGTATAATGACCCTCTATCTACTTTCATTTAAAATGACGTATTATTTTTACATTAATACTTTAACTTGTCTTGCATCTTTTCACAGAGACAGAAATATGCATGGGAGTCAACAGGTAGGGTTGGGAATGACTTTGACAATTGTCCCTATACATTTCATGTTAATAAAGGAAACATGAATCATGTTGTGTTACAGCACAGAGCTTCAGACCCACCTGGACAGATCAACGATGGCCGGACGGCACTGCAGCTTCTCTGTGGAGGAATTTGCCTGTGCCTCTGTAAGACGTGGCGTCATCATCTGTCCTCAAACTGCAGCTGAGGGAAAATGGTTCCATGTTTGGTTGAACATCTGGTCTGTTGTCATTCTCCTCTCCAGCTGTCAGGTTTAACAGCTGAGGATCTGGCAGCCATGTTGGCTTGTGATCGGGCCTCCAACTCAAGTGGCTCCAAACCTGCCTGGAAGCTGCTGCTCTCCAAAGCCTCCCTGGTCCTGGATCAAGCTCTGGATCTGCTGAACAACACCGTAAGACTGGCTTTTGTTCACCACCAGCGGCGCTCCGGTTGCAGCTTTCCACCCGATCACTGATATTTCAAATATCTAACTTCCAGGTTCCAATTTTGGCCTAACACAGATTAATTCATTTATTTTTTTACCTGAAAGTCCAAAATATTAAAGCTTAATATCTTGATATAAAATTCAAAACATTTCCGACCTGTTGTATGCCAGTATCCTAGATAATCCAACAGAAAATCCAAAAGTCTGTTAGGATAAAAATGTATTATTGTTTTAAAAAGTGCAATAATTCACATGTAGATGTTGAGTTTTCAAAAAGTAGTGCGTACAGCCTTAGAGTTTGTCTGTGTTCACTATTTTATGAGATGGTCAAGAAATAGGCGACAAGAAATCTTTGTCTATTTTTAGCTTATTTCTTTAATTTAGATGGCAATTTATCGTGGATCACTTCTTGTTGCAGATGATCCGTCCCGACCATCCTTCTGCCTCCATGATCCTGGACTCCATACGAGAACTCCGGCTGGATGTCGTCAACATGGCCGACCTCAACGATCCCGCTTTTGTCCAGATGTGGTTCGGCCGCCGCCTCCGTCCGTTCCTGCCAGCTGTTTCCAAAGACTTCCTGTCATGTCTCGCCTCCAAATCACTGAACTGCAGCACCTACCAGTACATGTAAGCATGGATTTATATATCCTTTCATTCCTGTCATTTATCTTTTATAATTTGTGATGATAAACTATCTTTCCATTTTCAGCGTGAAGACATTTAGCGAGCTTCAGGCAACCATGAATCGTGAAAGGCGGCTTGCCGTTCTTACCCACTTCATCACAGTTTTTCTGACTGCAAACAACACGGCAGGTAGGAACCTGCAAACACACTGATCCTTACCATGCATGTTGACATTTGAATAAATATGCTGTGTAGATCTGAAATATGAGGAAGTCAAGGAGTTAAAAGAAACATTAAGTCTCTTCACTTGTATTACGATTGTCTGGTGTTTCCAAGACAACAAAGCTTCCTCATCCTTCAAATCAGTGTCACCTGTTAACTGCACATGTCAGCTGTTTTATTTCCCAAACTTTGCTTCGCCAAGCTCATTATTTTGTGGTTAGCCATTTTTAAAACTTTCTTTCAATGTTAGATTAATAAACACTCAAACTTTAGAATTTGATTCATTTCAAACATTTTATAAATAGTATTCAAAGAAATAAATCCTTTGCCTTGTTTGTGGTGCAAAACAAACAAATCTCCATCTTCTCGACTTGTTTCCAATCCAGGATGTTTGTCCTCCTTCAACAACAGCGCGCAGTGGCTGACCGACAACTTGGGTGCATTCTCAGAGTTTGTGCTCATCCGTGAGCTGATCCGTCTCAACTCACTCTTCAACCCAGTGAGTCTCAGACTGTCAAACAATCAGTACTTTTTAAATAAAAGAGCAAAGGCCAAACAGCTTTATTGTTTTTTTGTAGCTGGAGGCCTTACAGCTCCTCACACCAGACCAGAGAGCGGAGCTGCTGGCACTGGCCCCTCCTGAAAACAGAGACGCTGTCATCAACACTCTCTTCGATTTCATGACTGAAGCACCAGTGGAAAGAAGATTCACAGAGTTCCTGTCATCCCTCGTGAGAGTCACCCAGATGGTAAGAAAAGTCTATTAAAATTCAGGGTTTTTGAGGATTTTGTGTTTAAGGTAGTAACTCATTTACCTTTTCTTCCTTTTGTCCAACAGGAAAGCCTTTCCTGTTCATCCTACAAAACACTGTGAGTTCGGATCGAACTTGCAATATAGAAATATGAACAAGTAGGTTAGGGTTAGGAGGACTGAGAGCAACTTTTTTTATACATCATGTGGATGAAACCAAAACTGAAATCTTTGTGTGTAACGATACTTGTTTTATTTGGATAAACAAAGAAAAGCTTTCATGCCTTCGCATGCCAAGTCTAATGCAGAGCAAGGCGATAGCAGCATCAAAATAAATGGCATTATTAGAAAAAATAATGTGGAAACAGCATCTAAGAACTTCAAATAGAAGGTTAAAGGCAATTCTACCAATCTATTAAAACATATTAATTTATTCAATGATAATAGCATATTTGTTTTAAATTAAACTTATCTCTGATTATTCTGATTATTTTTGTGTTTTTCTACACATGGATGATTCTTGCCGACCACAGAATGAATTCAGTTTGACGAAATTTTTAATATTTTTGCCGTGCAGATTCACCAGGCTGGACATCACCATGGCAACCACTTCTTCTGACATAGTCTCAGCCATCACAAAAACTAAAGTGGCTTTATCCAAACAACTACCACTTGGTGAGTTTTACAAAAGAAAAATTTTTTTTTTGAATACAAATGCTTTCATGTTAAATCTCTTCCCAATATTCTCTTCTTTAATTTTATTTTCCTTATATAACATTTTCCCAACAAACTGTAGCAACAACAACTATGATTTAATTTGCACTCAAATAATAATTTTCTTGGATTTCAATACCATGTTAAATACAAAGAGACAATATTCAATATGCACATTTACTGAGTGTTGGTTTTTGAAAAAGTAATCAAGAAATAACTTTGATTTAAATTTGTGGCAATTAATTTCTTCATTCTTTAATAATTGAGAGGAGTTTTTAAATAATTATTTTTTTGTATTTTTATCACAGACTGCGTCGTATACAGTGGGCAGGTAAAGATATGTTGTTATGGAATTTTTTTATTTTAATTTTTCAAACAAATTAGTTTTTGACGATTAATAACCATTGTAATAATTTTCTCTCCCAAGTGCAATGTAACAATGGCAAATGGTAAGCTTCCTCTCACTGTATAATGACCCTCTATCTACTTTCATTTAAAATGACGTATTATTTTTACATTAATACTTTAACTTGTCTTGCATCTTTTCACAGAGGAAGACATATGCATGGGAGTCAACAGGTAGGGTTGGGAATGACTTTTTGACAATTGTCCCTATACATTTCATGTTAATAAAGGAAACATGAATCATGTTGTGTTACAGCACAGAGCTTCAGACCCACCTGGACAGATCAACGATGGCCGGACGGCACTGCAGCTTCTCTGTGGAGGAATTTGCCTGTGCCTCTGTAAGACGTGGCGTCATCATCTGTCCTCAAACTGCAGCTGAGGGAAAATGGTTCCATGTTTGGTTCAACATCTGGTCTGTTGTCATTCTCCTCTCCAGCTGTCAGGTTTAACAGCTGAGGATCTGGCAGCCATGTTGGCTTGTGATCGGGCCTCCATCTCAAGTGGCTCCAAACCTGCCTGGAAGCTGCTGCTCTCCAAAGCCTCCCTGGTCCTGGATCAAGCTCTGGATCTGCTGAACAACACCGTAAGACTGGCTTTTGTTCACCACCAGCGGCGCTCCGGTTGCAGCTTTCCACCCGATCACTGATATTTCAAATATCTAACTTCCAGGTTCCAATTTTGGCCTAACACAGATTAATTCATTTATTTTTTTACCTGAAAGTCCAAAATATTAAAGCTTAATATCTTGATATAAAATTTCAAAACATTTCCGACCTGTTGTATGCCGAGTATCCTAGATAATCCAACAGAAAATCCAAAAGTCTGTTAGGATAAAAATGTATTATTGTTTTAAAAAGTGCAATAATTCACATGTAGATGTTGAGTTTTCAAAAAGTAGTGCGTACAGCCTTAGAGTTTGTCTGTGTTCACTATTTTATGAGATGGTCAAGAAACAGGCGACAAGAAATCTTTGTCTATTTTTAGCTTATTTCTTTAATTTAGATGGCAATTTATCGTGGATCACTTCTTGTTGCAGATGATCCGTCCCGACCATCCTTCTGCCTCCATGATCCTGGACTCCATACGAGAACTCCGGCTGGATGTCGTCAACATGGCCGACCTCAACGATCCCGCTTTTGTCCAGATGTGGTTCGGCCGCCGCCTCCGTCCGTTCCTGCCAGCTGTTTCCAAAGACTTCCTGTCATGTCTCGCCTCCAAATCACTGAACTGCAGCACCTACCAGTACATGTAAGCATGGATTTATATATCCTTTCATTCCTGTCATTTATCTTTTATAATTTGTGATGATAAACTATCTTTCCATTTTCAGCGTGAAGACATTTAGCGAGCTTCAGGCAACCATGAATCGTGAAAGGCGGCTTGCCGTTCTTACCCACTTCATCACAGTTTTTCTGACTGCAAACAACACGGCAGGTAGGAACCTGCAAACACACTGATCCTTACCATGCATGTTAACATTTGAATAAATATGCTGTGTAGATCTGAAATATGAGGAAGTCAAGGAGTTAAAAGAAACATTAAGTCTCTTCACTTGTATTACGATTGTCTGGTGTTTCCAAGACAACAAAGCTTCCTCATCCTTCAAATCAGTGTCACCTGTTAACTGCACATGTCAGCTGTTTTATTTCCCAAACTTTGCTTCGTCAAGCTCATTATTTTGTGGTTAGCCATTTTTAAAACTTTCTTTCAATGTTAGATTAATAAACACTCAAACTTTAGAATTTGATTCATTTCAAACATTTTATAAATAGTATTCAAAGAAATAAATCCTTTGCCTTGTTTGTGGTGCAAAACAAACAAATCTCCATCTTCTCGACTTGTTTCCAATCCAGGATGTTTGTCCTCCTTCAACAACAGCGCGCAGTGGCTGACCGACAACTTGGGTGCATTCTCAGAGTTTGTGCTCATCCGTGAGCTGATCCGTCTCAACTCACTCTTCAACCCAGTGAGTCTCAGACTGTCAAACAATCAGTACTTTTTAAATAAAAGAGCAAAGGCCAAACAGCTTTATTGTTTTTTTGTAGCTGGAGGCCTTACAGCTCCTCACACCAGACCAGAGAGCGGAGCTGCTGGCACTGGCCCCTCCTGAAAACAGAGACGCTGTCATCAACACTCTCTTCGATTTCATGACTGAAGCACCAGTGGAAAGAAGATTCACAGAGTTCCTGTCATCCCTCGTGAGGTTCTCCGAAATGGTAAGAAAAATCTATCATGATTCAGGGCTTTTCCAGATTTTTATGTAAAATGAACTTTTTTGAGCTTTACATCATGTTATGAACTTATTTCCTCATCACAAACATAGCTGGTGTGTTGCTGTGATGCTGTCATGTATGTTTGAGAAATCATTTACTCTCCCATGGCGACCATTCAGCTGTGCAAACGCCTGGGTGGAGCTACCCGCCTTCAAGAACAATGCTCCTCCTCTGAGCTACATTTTTTCCCCACTCAGCTCCTTCAGACTAGCCAGCAGCAATTAGCAAACACCTTGTGCAACAGAGCATCTGTTCAGTGAAACGCTGATAAAGACCTTGTTAAAAGGTTGATAGAGGAGAAACGTCATGATGAATTCCAGAAGGCAATGTTTCTGTAGAGAGGAGTTCCTGAAGAGACAGAGGTCCAAATTCAAGCAGCTCAATTACAAAGTCAAATGTCTTTTAAGTCATATTTGGTATATTTAGCATTGTTATAAAAACTGAAGGTAACACAGTTTCTTGATTGTGTTTAAAGTTGCGTTTCGTGCCTAGAAAATGCATAATACTGCTACCTTAAAGCAGAAAGTAATTTTCCACTTTTTTCTCTTGTCCAACAGGGAAGTCTTTTCCTTTCCTGCCCGTCCTACAAAACACTGTGAGTTCATATGAAATGTGTGTACATGTGCTGACCACTCTGTGAGGAAGAGGCATTGACTTTCAAATTGACACAAAAATGCAGATTTCTTTTTTGTAATCAAAGTCAGGGTCAATGACGAATAAATTTGAGGCATTTCCTGTGGATGAAGCTAATGCTAAATGTTTGGGTGTAACAATATTTGTAGTATTTGGATAGATGAAGAAAGGCCCTCAAACTTTTCTTTGTTCCAACAAATTATGATAAAGTCATAGTTTAAAAGGCCTTTCTACCAAAAACACTAAAGAATATAATTTAAGTAAGTTACCGAATTTGAATACTGTAATACATTTTTGTCTTGTGATTCTCTCTGATTGTTCTTGTTATTTTGGTGTTTGCCATTCATGGATCATTTAGTAATTCTAGCCAATCACAGAACGAGTTTAGTTTTCCTGAACTAAAAATATTGTTGCTTTGCAGGTTCACCAGACTGGACGACGTCATGGCAACAGCTTCTTCTGACATAGCTTCGGCCATCAAATACATTAAAGTGGCTTTATTCAAACAACTACCACTTGGTGAGATTTTTACAAAAAAAAAGAGATAGAGAAACATTTTTAGAATACAAATTGTGTAAAATCTCTCCCCAGTATTTTCTACTTTCATTTTACGTAACATTTTCCCAATGGTTACAGTTTTAATTTTGATCAGGTGTAAAGACTGTGGCAATACATTGTTACCATGCTAAATACAATAAGACATTCAATATACCCAAAATGCAGCTTACTGATTATAGGCTGACGAATTTACTTTATGATTGTAAATTCATGTCAACTGACAAATAATTTCTCATTTGTTTAATAATTAACTAATTAGACTTTTTTGTACTTTTATCACAGACTGCGTCGTATACAGTGGGCAGGTAAAGATATGCGATTATGGAATGTTTTTTAATTCTATTTTTTAAACAAATTTGTTTTTTGAAGATTAATAACCATTGTAATAATTTTCTCTCCCAAGTGCAATGTAACAATGGCAAATGGTAAGCTTCCTCTCACTGTATAATGACCCTCTATCTACTTTCATTTAAAATGACGTATTATTTTTACATTAATACTTTAACTTGTCTTGCATCTTTTCACAGAGACAGAAATATGCATGGGAGTCAACAGGTAGGGTTGGGAATGACTTTTTGACAATTGTCCCTATACATTTCATGTTAATAAAGGAAACATGAATCATGTTGTGTTACAGCACAGAGCTTCAGACCCACCTGGACAGATCAACGATGGCCGGACGGCACTGCAGCTTCTCTGTGGAGGAATTTGCCTGTGCCTCTGTAAGACGTGGCGTCATCATCTGTCCTCAAACTGCAGCTGAGGGAAAATGGTTCCATGTTTGGTTGAACATCTGGTCTGTTGTCATTCTCCTCTCCAGCTGTCAGGTTTAACAGCTGAGGATCTGGCAGCCATGTTGGCTTGTGATCGGGCCTCCAACTCAAGTGGCTCCAAACCTGCCTGGAAGCTGCTGCTCTCCAAAGCCTCCCTGGTCCTGGATCAAGCTCTGGATCTGCTGAACAACACCGTAAGACTGGCTTTTGTTCACCACCAGCGGCGCTCCGGTTGCAGCTTTCCACCCGATCACTGATATTTCAAATATCTAACTTCCAGGTTCCAATTTTGGCCTAACACAGATTAATTCATTTATTTTTTACCTGAAAGTCCAAAATATTAAAGCTTAATATCTTGATATAAAATTTCAAAACATTTCCGACCTGTTGTATGCAGTATCCTAGATAATCCAACAGAAAATCCAAAAGTCTGTTAGGATAAAAATGTATTATTGTTTTAAAAGTGCAATAATTCACATGTAGATGTTGAGTTTTCAAAAAGTAGTGCGTACAGCCTTAGAGTTTGTCTGTGTTCACTATTTTATGAGATGGTCAAGAAACAGGCGACAAGAAATCTTTGTCTATTTTTAGCTTATTTCTTTAATTTAGATGGCAATTTATCGTGGATCACTTCTTGTTGCAGATGATCCGTCCGACCATCCTTCTGCCTCCATGATCCTGGACTCCATACGAGAACTCCGGCTGGATGTCGTCAACATGGCCGACCTCAACGATCCGCTTTTGTCCAGATGTGGTTCGCCGCCGCCTCCGTCCGTTCCTGCCAGCTGTTTCCAAAGACTTCCTGTCATGTCTCGCCTCCAAATCACTGAACTGCAGCACCTACCAGTACATGTAAGCATGGATTTATATATCCTTTCATTCCTGTCATTTATCTTTTATAATTTGTGATGATAAACTATCTTTCCATTTTCAGCGTGAAGACATTTAGCGAGCTTCAGGCAACCATGAATCGTGAAAGGCGGCTTGCGTCTCTTACCCACTTCATCACAGTTTTCTGACTGCAAACAACACGGCAGGTAGGAACCTGCAAACACACTGATCCTTACCATGCATGTTGACATTTGAATAAATATGCTGTGTAGATCTCAAATATGACGAAGTCAATAAATTAAAAGAAACATTAAGTCTCTTCACTTGTATTACGATTGTCTGGTGTTTCCAAGACAACAAAGCTTCCTCATCCTTCAAATCAGTGTCACCTGTTAACTGCACATGTCAGCTGTTTTATTTCCCAAACTTTGCTTCGCCAAGCTCATTATTTTGTGGTTAGCCATTTTTAAAACTTTCTTTCAATGTTAGATTAATAAACACTCAAACTTTAGAATTTGATTCATTTCAAACATTTTATAAATAGTATTCAAAGAAATAAATCCTTTGCCTTGTTTGTGGTGCAAAACAAACAAATCTCCATCTTCTCGACTTGTTTCCAATCCAGGATGTTTGTCCTCCTTCAACAACAGCGCGCAGTGGCTGACCGACAACTTGGGTGCATTCTCAGAGTTTGTGCTCATCCGTGAGCTGATCCGTCTCAACTCACTCTTCAACCCAGTGAGTCTCAGACTGTCAAACAATCAGTACTTTTTAAATAAAAGAGCAAAGGCCAAACAGCTTTATTGTTTTTTTGTAGCTGGAGGCCTTACAGCTCCTCACACCAGACCAGAGAGCGGAGCTGCTGGCACTGGCCCCTCCTGAAAACAGAGACGCTGTCATCAACACTCTTCGATTTCATGACTGAAGCACCAGTGGAAAGAAGATTCACAGAGTTCCTGTCATCCCTCGTGAGAGTCACCCAGATGGTAAGAAAAGTCTATTAAAATTCAGGGTTTTGAGGATTTTGTGTTTAAGGTAGTAACTCATTTACCTTTTCTTCCTTTTGTCCAACAGGAAAGCCTTTCCTGTTCATCCTACAAAACACTGTGAGTTCGGATCGAACTTGCAATATAGAAATATGAACAAGTAGGTTAGGGTTAGGAGGACTGAGAGCAACTTTTTTTATACATCATGTGGATGAAACCAAAACTGAAATCTTTGTGTGTAACGATACTTGTTTTATTTGGATAAACAAAGAAAAGCTTTCATGCCTTCGCATGCCAAGTCTAATGCAGAGCAAGGCGATAGCAGCATCAAAATAAATGGCATTATTAGAAAAAATAATGTGGAAACAACATCTAAGAACGTCAAATACAAGGTTAAAGGCAATTCTACCAAAATTACTAAATACATATATTAAAACATATTAATTTATTCAATGATAATAGCATATTTGTTTTAAATTAAACTTATCTCTGATTATTCTGATTATTTTTGTGTTTTTCTACACATGGATGATTCTTGCCGACCACAGAATGAATTCAGTTTGACGAAATTTTTAATATTTTTGCCGTGCAGATTCACCAGGCTGGACATCACCATGGCAACCACTTCTTCTGACATAGTCTCAGCCATCACAAAAACTAAAGTGGCTTTATCCAAACAACTACCACTTGGTGAGTTTTACAAAAGAAAAATTTTTTTTTTGAATACAAATGCTTTCATGTTAAATCTCTTCCCAATATTCTCTTCTTTAATTTTATTTTCCTTATATAACATTTTCCCAACAAACTGTAGCAACAACAACTATGATTTAATTTGCACTCAAATAATAATTTTCTTGGATTTCAATACCATGTTAAATACAAAGAGACAATATTCAATATGCACATTTACTGAGTGTTGGTTTTTGAAAAAGTAATCAAGAAATAACTTTGATTTAAATTTGTGGCAATTAATTTCTTCATTCTTTAATAATTGAGAGGAGTTTTTAAATAATTATTTTTTTGTATTTTTATCACAGACTGCGTCGTATACAGTGGGCAGGTAAAGATATGTTGTTATGGAATTTTTTTATTTTAATTTTTCAAACAAATTAGTTTTTGAAGATTAATAACCATTGTAATCATTTTCTCTCCCAAGTGCAATGTAACACTGACAAATGGTAAGCTTCCTCTCACTGTATAATGACCCTCTATCTACTTTCATTTAAAATGACGTATTATTTTTACATTAATACTTTAACTTGTCTTGCATCTTTTCACAGAGGAAGACATATGCATGGGAGTCAACAGGTAGGGTTGGGAATGACTTTTTGACAATTGTCCCTATACATTTCATGTTAATAAAGGAAACATGAATCATGTTGTGTTACAGCACAGAGCTTCAGACCCACCTGGACAGATCAACGATGGCCGGACGGCACTGCAGCTTCTCTGTGGAGGAATTTGCCTGTGCCTCTGTAAGACGTGGCGTCATCATCTGTCCTCAAACTGCAGCTGAGGGAAAATGGTTCCATGTTTGGTTCAACATCTGGTCTGTTGTCATTCTCCTCTCCAGCTGTCAGGTTTAACAGCTGAGGATCTGGCAGCCATGTTGGCTTGTGATCGGGCCTCCATCTCAAGTGGCTCCAAACCTGCCTGGAAGCTGCTGCTCTCCAAAGCCTCCCTGGTCCTGGATCAAGCTCTGGATCTGCTGAACAACACCGTAAGACTGGCTTTTGTTCACCACCAGCGGCGCTCCGGTTGCAGCTTTCCACCCGATCACTGATATTTCAAATATCTAACTTCCAGGTTCCAATTTTGGCCTAACACAGATTAATTCATTTATTTTTTTACCTGAAAGTCCAAAATATTAAAGCTTAATATCTTGATATAAAATTTCAAAACATTTCCGACCTGTTGTATGCCGAGTATCCTAGATAATCCAACAGAAAATCCAAAAGTCTGTTAGGATAAAAATGTATTATTGTTTTAAAAGTGCAATAATTCACATGTAGATGTTGAGTTTTCAAAAAGTAGTGCGTACAGCCTTAGAGTTTGTCTGTGTTCACTATTTTATGAGATGGTCAAGAAATAGGCGACAAGAAATCTTTGTCTATTTTTAGCTTATTTCTTTAATTTAGTTGGCAATTTATCGTGGATCACTTCTTATTGCAGATGATCCGTCCTGACCATCCTTCTGCCTCCATGATCCTGGACTCCATACGAGAACTCCGGCTGGATGTCGTCAACATGGCCGACCTCAACGATCCCGCTTTTGTCCAGATGTGGTTCGGCCGCCGCCTCCGTCCGTTCCTGCCAGCTGTTTCCAAAGACTTCCTGTCATGTCTCGCCTCCAAATCACTGAACTGCAGCACCTACCAGTACATGTAAGCATGGATTTATATATCCTTTCATTCCTGTCATTTATCTTTTATAATTTGTGATGATAAACTATCTTTCCATTTTCAGCGTGAAGACATTTAGCGAGCTTCAGGCAACCATGAATCGTGAAAGGCGGCTTGCCGTTCTTACCCACTTCATCACAGTTTTTCTGACTGCAAACAACACGGCAGGTAGGAACCTGCAAACACACTGATCCTTACCATGCATGTTGACATTTGAATAAATATGCTGTGTAGATCTGAAATATGAGGAAGTCAAGGAGTTAAAAGAAACATTAAGTCTCTTCACTTGTATTACGATTGTCTGGTGTTTCCAAGACAACAAAGCTTCCTCATCCTTCAAATCAGTGTCACCTGTTAACTGCACATGTCAGCTGTTTTATTTCCCAAACTTTGCTTCGTCAAGCTCATTATTTTGTGGTTAGCCATTTTTAAAACTTTCTTTCAATGTTAGATTAATAAACACTCAAACTTTAGAATTTGATTCATTTCAAACATTTTATAAATAGTATTCAAAGAAATAAATCCTTTGCCTTGTTTGTGGTGCAAAACAAACAAATCTCCATCTTCTCGACTTGTTTCCAATCCAGGATGTTTGTCCTCCTTCAACAACAGCGCGCAGTGGCTGACCGACAACTTGGGTGCATTCTCAGAGTTTGTGCTCATCCGTGAGCTGATCCGTCTCAACTCACTCTTCAACCCAGTGAGTCTCAGACTGTCAAACAATCAGTACTTTTTAAATAAAAGAGCAAAGGCCAAACAGCTTTATTGTTTTTTTGTAGCTGGAGGCCTTACAGCTCCTCACACCAGACCAGAGAGCGGAGCTGCTGGCACTGGCCCCTCCTGAAAACAGAGACGCTGTCATCAACACTCTCTTCGATTTCATGGCTGAAGCACCAGTGGAAAGAAGATTCACAGAGTTCCTGTCATCCCTCGTGAGGTTCTCCGAAGTGGTAAGAAAAATCTATCATGATTCAGGGCTTTTCCAGATTTTTATGTAAAATGAACTTTTTTGAGCTTTACATCATGTTATGAACTTATTTCCTCATCACAAACATAGCTGGTGTGTTGCTGTGATGCTGTCATGTATGTTTGAGAAATCATTTACTCTCCCATGGCGACCATTCAGCTGTGCAAAACGCCTGGGTGGAGCTAGCCCGCCTTCAAGAACAATGCTCCTCCTCTGAGCTACATTTTTTCCCCACTCAGCTCCTTCAGACTAGCCAGCAGCAATTAGCAAACACCTTGTGCAACAGAGCATCTGTTCAGTGAAACGCTGATAAAGACCTTGTTAAAAGGTTGATAGAGGAGAAACGTCATGATGAATTCCAGAAGGCAATGTTTCTGTAAGAGAAGGAGTTCCTGAAGAGACAGAGGTCCAAATTCAAGCAGCTCAATTACAAAGTCAAATGTCTTTTAAGTCATATTTGGTATATTTAGCATTGTTATAAAAACTGAAGGTAACACAGTTTCTTGATTGTGTTTAAAGTTGCGTTTCGTGCCTAGAAAATGCATAATACTGCTACCTTAAAGCAGAAAGTAATTTTCCACTTTTTTCTCTTGTCCAACAGGGAAGTCTTTTCCTTTCCTGCCCGTCCTACAAAACACTGTGAGTTCATATGAAATGTGTGTACATGTGCTGACCACTCTGTGAGGAAGAGGCATTGACTTTCAAATTGACACAAAAATGCAGATTTCTTTTTTGTAATCAAAGTCAGGGTCAATGACGAATAAATTTGAGGCATTTCCTGTGGATGAAGCTAATGCTAAATGTTTGGGTGTAACAATATTTGTAGTATTTGGATAGATGAAGAAAGGCCCTCAAACTTTTCTTTGTTCCAACAAATTATGATAAAGTCATAGTTTAAAAGGCCTTTCTACCAAAAACACTAAAGAATATAATTTAAGTAAGTTACCGAATTTGAATACTGTAATACATTTTTGTCTTGTGATTCTCTCTGATTGTTCTTGTTATTTTGGTGTTTGCCATTCATGGATCATTTTAGTAATTCTAGCCAATCACAGAACGAGTTTAGTTTTCCTGAACTAAAAATATTGTTGCTTTGCAGGTTCACCAGACTGGACGACGTCATGGCAACAGCTTCTTCTGACATAGCTTCGGCCATCAAATACATTAAAGTGGCTTTATTCAAACAACTACCACTTGGTGAGATTTTTACAAAAAAAAAGAGATAGAGAAACATTTTTAGAATACAAATTGTGTAAAATCTCTCCCCAGGATTTTCTACTTTCATTTTACGTAACATTTTCCCAATGGTTACAGTTTTAATTTTGATCAGGTGTAAAGACTGTGGCAATACATTGTTACCATGCTAAATACAATAAGACATTCAATATACCCAAAATGCAGCTTACGATTATAGGCTGACAATTTACTTTATGATTGTAAATTCATGTCAACTGACAAATAATTTCTCATTTGTTTAATAATTAACTAATTAGACTTTTTGTACTTTTATCACAGACTGCGTCGTATACAGTGGGCAGGTAAAGATATGCGATTATGGAATGTTTTTAATTCTATTTTTAAACAAATTTGTTTTTTGAAGATTAATAACCATTGTAATAATTTTCTCTCCCAAGTGCAATGTAACACTGACAAATGGTAAGCTTCCTCTCACTGTATAATGACCCTCTATCTACTTTCATTTAAAATGACGTATTATTTTTACATTAATACTTTAACTTGTCTTGCATCTTTTCACAGAGGAAGACATATGCATGGGAGTCAACAGGTAGGGATGGGAATGACTTCTTGACAATTGTCCCTATACATTTCATGTTAATAAAGGAAACATGAATCATGTTGTGTTACAGCACAGAGCTTCAGACCCACCTGGACAGATCAACGATGGCCGGACGGCACTGCAGCTTCTCTGTGGAGGAATTTGCCTGTGCCTCTGTAAGACGTGGCGTCATCATCTGTCCTCAAACTGCAGCTGAGGGAAAATGGTTCCATGTTTGGTTGAACATCTGGTCTGTTGTCATTCTCCTCTCCAGCTGTCAGGTTTAACAGCTGAGGATCTGGCAGCCATGTTGGCTTGTGATCGGGCCTCCAACTCAAGTGGCTCCAAACCTGCCTGGAAGCTGCTGCTCTCCAAAGCCTCCCTGGTCCTGGATCAAGCTCTGGATCTGCTGAACAACACCGTAAGACTGGCTTTTGTTCACCACCAGCGGCGCTCCGGTTGCAGCTTTCCACCCGATCACTGATATTTCAAATATCTAACTTCCAGGTTCCAATTTTGGCCTAACACAGATTAATTCATTTATTTTTTTACCTGAAAGTCCAAAATATTAAAGCTTAATATCTTGATATAACATTTCAAAACATTTCCGACCTGTTGTATGCCGAGTATCCTAGATAATCCAACAGAAAATCCAAAAGTCTGTTAGGATAAAAATGTATTATTGTTTTAAAAAGTGCAATAATTCACATGTAGATGTTGAGTTTTCAAAAAGTAGTGCGTACAGCCTTAGAGTTTGTCTGTGTTCACTATTTTATGAGATGGTCAAGAAACAGGCAACAAGAAATCTTTGTCTATTTTTAGCTTATTTCTTTAATTTAGATGGCAATTTATCGTGGATCACTTCTTGTTGCAGATGATCCGTCCCGACCATCCTTCTGCCTCCATGATCCTGGACTCCATACGAGAACTCCGGCTGGATGTCGTCAACATGGCCGACCTCAACGATCCCGCTTTTGTCCAGATGTGGTTCGACCGCCGCCTCCGTCCGTTCCTGCCAGCTGTTTCCAAAGACTTCCTGTCATGTCTCGCCTCCAAATCACTGAACTGCAGCACCTACCAGTACATGTAAGCATGGATTTATATATCCTTTCATTCCTGTCATTTATCTTTTATAATTTGTGATGATAAACTATCTTTCCATTTTCAGCGTGAAGACATTTAGCGAGCTTCAGGCAACCATGAATCGTGAAAGGCGGCTGTCTGTCTTTACACACTTCATCACAGTTTTTCTGACTGCAAACAACACGGCAGGTAGGAACCTGCAAACACACTGATCCTTACCATGCATGTTGACATTTGAATAAATATGCTGTGTAGATCTGAAATATGAGGAAGTCAAGGAGTTAAAAGAAACATTAAGTCTCTTCACTTGTATTACGATTGTCTGGTGTTTCCAAGACAACAAAGCTTCCTCATCCTTCAAATCAGTGTCACCTGTTAACTGCACATGACAGCTGTTTTATTTCCCAAACTTTGCTTCGTCAAGCTCATTATTTTGTGGTTAGCCATTTTTAAAACTTTCTTTCAATGTTAGATTAATAAACACTCAAACTTTAGAATTTGATTCATTTCAAACATTTTATAAATAGTATTCAAAGAAATAAATCCTTTGCCTTGTTTGTGGTGCAAAACAAACAAATCTCCATCTTCTCAACTTGTTTCCGATCCAGGATGTTTGTCCTCCTTCAACAACAGCGCGCAGTGGCTGACCGACAACTTTGGTCCATTCTCAGAGTTTGTGCTCATCCGTGAGCTGATCCGTCTCAACTCACTCTTCAACCCAGTGAGTCTCAGACTGTCAAACAATCAGTACTTTTTAAATAAAAGAGCAAAGGCCAAACAGCTTTATTGTTTTTTTGTAGCTGGAGGCCTTACAGCTCCTCACACCAGACCAGAGAGCGGAGCTGCTGGCACTGGCCCCTCCTGAAAACAGAGACGCTGTCATCAACACTCTCTTCGATTTCATGACTGAAGCACCAGTGGAAAGAAGATTCACAGAGTTCCTGTCATCCCTCGTGAGGGTCACCCAGATGGTAAGAAAAGTCTATTAAAATTCAGGGTTTTTGAGGATTTTGTGTTTAAGGTAGTAACTCATTTACCTTTTCTTCCTTTTGTCCAACAGGAAAGCCTTTCCTGTTCATCCTACAAAACACTGTGAGTTCGGATCGAACTTGCAATATAGAAATATGAACAAGTAGGTTAGGGTTAGGAGGACTGAGAGCAACTTTTTTTATACATCATGTGGATGAAACCAAAACTGAAATCTTTGTGTGTAACGATACTTGTTTTATTTGGATAAACAAAGAAAAGCTTTCATGCCTTCGCATGCCAAGTCTAATGCAGAGCAAGGCGATAGCAGCATCAAAATAAATGGCATTATTAGAAAAAATAATGTGGAAACAACATCTAAGAACGTCAAATACAAGGTTAAAGGCAATTCTACCAAAATTACTAAATACATATATTAAAACATATTAATTTATTCAATGATAATAGCATATTTGTTTTAAATTAAACTTATCTCTGATTATTCTGATTATTTTTGTGTTTTTCTACACATGGATGATTCTTGCCGACCACAGAATGAATTCAGTTTGACGAAATTTTTAATATTTTTGCCATACAGATTCACCAGGCTGGACATCACCATGGCAACCACTTCTTCTGACATAGTCTCAGCCATCACAAAAACTAAAGTGGCTTTATCCAAACAACTACCACTTGGTGAGTTTTACAAAAGAAAAATTTTTTTTTTGAATACAAATGCTTTCATGTTAAATCTCTTCCCAATATTCTCTTCTTTAATTTTATTTTCCTTATATAACATTTTCCCAACAAACTGTAGCAACAACAACTATGATTTAATTTGCACTCAAATAATAATTTTCTTGGATTTCAATATCATGTTAAATACAAAGAGACAATATTCAATATGCACATTTACTGAGTGTTGGTTTTTGAAAAAGTAATCAAGAAATAACTTTGATTTAAATTTGTGGCAATTAATTTCTTCATTCTTTAATAATTGAGAGGAGTTTTTAAATAATTATTTTTGTATTTTTATCACAGACTGCGTCGTATACAGTGGGCAGGTAAAGATATGTTGTTATGGAATTTTTATTTTAATTTTTCAAACAAATTAGTTTTTGACGATTAATAACCATTGTAATAATTTTCTCTCCCAAGTGCAATGTAACAATGGCAAATGGTAAGCTTCCTCTCACTGTATAATGACCCTCTATCTACTTTCATTTAAAATGACGTATTATTTTTACATTAATACTTTAACTTGTCTTGCATCTTTTCACAGAGGAAGACATATGCATGGGAGTCAACAGGTAGGGTTGGGAATGACTTTTTGACAATTGTCCCTATACATTTCATGTTAATAAAGGAAACATGAATCATGTTGTGTTACAGCACAGAGCTTCAGACCCACCTGGACAGATCAACGATGGCCGGACGGCACTGCAGCTTCTCTGTGGAGGAATTTGCCTGTGCCTCTGTAAGACGTGGCGTCATCATCTGTCCTCAAACTGCAGCTGAGGGAAAATGGTTCCATGTTTGGTTCAACATCTGGTCTGTTGTCATTCTCCCCTCCAGCTGTCAGGTTTAACAGCTGAGGATCTGGCAGCCATGTTGGCTTGTGATCGGGCCTCCATCTCAAGTGGCTCCAAACCTGCCTGGAAGCTGCTGCTCTCCAAAGCCTCCCTGGTCCTGGATCAAGCTCTGGATCTGCTGAACAACACCGTAAGACTGGCTTTTGTTCACCACCAGCGGCGCTCCGGTTGCAGCTTTCCACCCGATCACTGATATTTCAAATATCTAACTTCCAGGTTCCAATTTTGGCCTAACACAGATTAATTCATTTATTTTTTACCTGAAAGTCCAAAATATTAAAGCTTAATATCTTGATATAAAATTTCAAAACATTTCCGACCTGTTGTATGCCGAGTATCCTAGATAATCCAACAGAAAATCCAAAAGTCTGTTAGGATAAAAATGTATTATTGTTTTAAAAAGTGCAATAATTCACATGTAGATGTTGAGTTTTCAAAAAGTAGTGCGTACAGCCTTAGAGTTTGTCTGTGTTCACTATTTTATGAGATGGTCAAGAAATAGGCGACAAGAAATCTTTGTCTATTTTTAGCTTATTTCTTTAATTTAGTTGGCAATTTATCGTGGATCACTTCTTATTGCAGATGATCCGTCCCGACCATCCTTCTGCCTCCATGATCCTGGACTCCATACGAGAACTCCGGCTGGATGTCGTCAACATGGCCGACCTCAACGATCCCGCTTTTGTCCAGATGTGGTTCGACCGCCGCCTCCGTCCGTTCCTGCCAGCTGTTTCCAAAGACTTCCTGTCATGTCTCGCCTCCAAATCACTGAACTGCAGCACCTACCAGTACATGTAAGCATGGATTTATATATCCTTTCATTCCTGTCATTTATCTTTTATAATTTGTGATGATAAACTATCTTTTCATTTTCAGCGTGAAGACATTTAGTGAGCTTCAGGCAACCATGAATCGTGAAAGGCGGCTTGCCGTTCTTACCCACTTCATCACAGTTTTTCTGACTGCAAACAATACGGCAGGTAGGAACCTGCAAACACACTGATCCTTACCATGCATGTTAACATTTGAATAAATATGCTGTGTAGATCTGAAATATGAGGAAGTCAAGGAGTTAAAAGAAACATTAAGTCTCTTCACTTGTATTACGATTGTCTGGTGTTTCCAAGACAACAAAGCTTCCTCATCCTTCAAATCAGTGTCACCTGTTAACTGCACATGTCAGCTGTTTTATTTCCCAAACTTTGCTTCGTCAAGCTCATTATTTTGTGGTTAGCCATTTTTAAAACTTTCTTTCAATGTTAGATTAATAAACACTCAAACTTTAGAATTTGATTCATTTCAAACATTTTATAAATAGTATTCAAAGAAATAAATCCTTTGCCTTGTTTGTGGTGCAAAACAAACAAATCTCCATCTTCTCGACTTGTTTCCAATCCAGGATGTTTGTCCTCCTTCAACAACAGCGCGCAGTGGCTGACCGACAACTTGGGTGCATTCTCAGAGTTTGTGCTCATCCGTGAGCTGATCCGTCTCAACTCACTCTTCAACCCAGTGAGTCTCAGACTGTCAAACAATCAGTACTTTTTAAATAAAAGAGCAAAGGCCAAACAGCTTTATTGTTTTTTTGTAGCTGGAGGCCTTACAGCTCCTCACACCAGACCAGAGAGCGGAGCTGCTGGCACTGGCCCCTCCTGAAAACAGAGACGCTGTCATCAACACTCTCTTCGATTTCATGACTGAAGCACCAGTGGAAAGAAGATTCACAGAGTTCCTGTCATCCCTCGTGAGGTTCTCCGAAATGGTAAGAAAAATCTATCATGATTCAGGGCTTTTCCAGATTTTTATGTAAAATGAACTTTTTTGAGCTTTACATCATGTTATGAACTTATTTCCTCATCACAAACATAGCTGGTGTGTTGCTGTGATGCTGTCATGTATGTTTGAGAAATCATTTACTCTCCCATGGCGACCATTCAGCTGTGCAAAACGCCTGGGTGGAGCTAGCCCGCCTTCAAGAACAATGCTCCTCCTCTGAGCTACATTTTTTCCCCACTCAGCTCCTTCAGACTAGCCAGCAGCAATTAGCAAACACCTTGTGCAACAGAGCATCTGTTCAGTGAAACGCTGATAAAGACCTTGTTAAAAGGTTGATAGAGGAGAAACGTCATGATGAATTCCAGAAGGCAATGTTTCTGTAGGAGGAGGAGTTCCTGAAGAGACAGAGGTCCAAATTCAAGCAGCTCAATTACAAAGTCAAATGTCTTTTAAGTCATATTTGGTATATTTAGCATTGTTATAAAAACTGAAGGTAACACAGTTTCTTGATTGTGTTTAAAGTTGCGTTTCGTGCCTAGAAAATGCATAATACTGCTACCTTAAAGCAGAAAGTAATTTTCCACTTTTTTCTCTTGTCCAACAGGGAAGTCTTTTCCTTTCCTGCCCGTCCTACAAAACACTGTGAGTTCATATGAAATGTGTGTACATGTGCTGACCACTCTGTGAGGAAGAGGCATTGACTTTCAAATTGACACAAAAATGCAGATTTCTTTTTTGTAATCAAAGTCAGGGTCAATGACGAATAAATTTGAGGCATTTCCTGTGGATGAAGCTAATGCTAAATGTTTGGGTGTAACAATATTTGTAGTATTTGGATAGATGAAGAAAGGCCCTCAAACTTTCTTTGTTCCAACAAATTATGATAAAGTCATAGTTTAAAGGCCTTTCTACCAAAAACACTAAAGAATATAATTTAAGTAAGTTACCGAATTTGAATACTGTAATACATTTTTGTCTTGTGATTCTCTCTGATTGTTCTTGTTATTTTGGTGTTTGCCATTCATGGATCATTTTAGTAATTCTAGCCAATCACAGAACGAGTTTAGTTTTCCTGAACTAAAAATATTGTTGCTTTGCAGGTTCACCAGACTGGACGACGTCATGGCAACAGCTTCTTCTGACATAGCTTTGGCCATCAAATACATTAAAGTGGCTTTATTCAAACAACTACCACTTGGTGAGATTTTTACAAAAAAAAAAGAGATAGAGAAACATTTTTAGAATACAAATTGTGTAAAATCTCTCCCCAGTATTTTCTACTTTCATTTTACGTAACATTTTCCCAATGGTTACAGTTTTAATTTTGATCAGGTGTAAAGACTGTGGCAATACATTGTTACCATGCTAAATACAATAAGACATTCAATATACCCAAAATGCAGCTTACAGATTATAGGCTGACGAATTTACTTTATGATTGTAAATTCATGTCAACTGACAAATAATTTCTCATTTGTTTAATAATTAACTAATTAGACCTTTTTGTACTTTTATCACAGACTGCGTCGTATACAGTGGGCAGGTAAAGATATGCGATTATGGAATGTTTTTTAATTCTATTTTTTAAACAAATTTGTTTTTTGAAGATTAATAACCATTGTAATAATTTTCTCTCCCAAGTGCAATGTAACACTGACAAATGGTAAGCTTCCTCTCACTGTATAATGACCCTCTATCTACTTTCATTTAAAATGACGTATTATTTTTACATTAATACTTTAACTTGTCTTGCATCTTTTCACAGAGACAGAAATATGCATGGGAGTCAACAGGTAGGGTTGGGAATGACTTTGACAATTGTCCCTATACATTTCATGTTAATAAAGGAAACATGAATCATGTTGTGTTACAGCACAGAGCTTCAGACCCACCTGGACAGATCAACGATGGCCGGACGGCACTGCAGCTTCTCTGTGGAGGAATTTGCCTGTGCCTCTGTAAGACGTGGCGTCATCATCTGTCCTCAAACTGCAGCTGAGGAAAATGGTTCCATGTTTGGTTGAACATCTGGTCTGTTGTCATTCTCCTCTCCAGCTGTCAGGTTTAACAGCTGAGGATCTGGCAGCCATGTTGGCTTGTGATCGGGCCTCCAACTCAAGTGGCTCCAAACCTGCCTGGAAGCTGCTGCTCTCCAAAGCCTCCTGGTCCTGGATCAAGCTCTGGATCTGCTGAACAACACCGTAAGACTGGCTTTTGTTCACCACCAGCGGCGCTCCGGTTGCAGCTTTCCACCCGATCACTGATATTTCAAATATCTAACCTCCAGGTTACAATTTTGGCCTAACACAGATTAATTCATTTATTTTTTTACCTGAAAGTCCAAAATATTAAAGCTTAATATCTTGATATAAAATTTCAAAACATTTCCGACCTGTTGTATGCCGAGTATCCTAGATAATCCAACAGAAAATCCAAAAGTCTGTTAGGATAAAAATGTATTATTGTTTTAAAAAGTGCAATAATTCACATGTAGATGTTGAGTTTTCAAAAAGTAGTGCGTACAGCCTTAGAGTTTGTCTGTGTTCACTATTTTATGAGATGGTCAAGAAACAGGCGACAAGAAATCTTTGTCTATTTTTAGCTTATTTCTTTAATTTAGATGGCAATTTATCGTGGACCACTTCTTGTTGCAGATGATCCGTCCCGACCATCCTTCTGCCTCCATGATCCTGGACTCCATACGAGAACTCCGGCTGGATGTCGTCAACATGGCCGACCTCAACGATCCCGCTTTTGTCCAGATGTGGTTCGGCCGCCGCCTCCGTCCGTTCCTGCCAGCTGTTTCCAAAGACTTCCTGTCATGTCTCGCCTCCAAATCACTGAACTGCAGCACCTACCAGTACATGTAAGCATGGATTTATATATCCTTTCATTCCTGTCATTTATCTTTTATAATTTGTGATGATAAACTATCTTTCCATTTTCAGCGTGAAGACATTTAGCGAGCTTCAGGCAACCATGAATCGTGAAAGGCGGCTTGGTTCTTACCCACTTCATCACAGTTTTCTGACTGCAAACAACACGGCAGGTAGGAACCTGCAAACACACTGATCCTTACCATGCATGTTAACATTTGAATAAATATGCTGTGTAGATCTGAAATATGAGGAAGTCAAGGAGTTAAAAGAAACATTAAGTCTCTTCACTTGTATTACGATTGTCTGGTGTTTCCAAGACAACAAAGCTTCCTCATCCTTCAAATCAGTGTCACCTGTTAACTGCACATGTCAGCTGTTTTATTTCCCAAACTTTGCTTCGTCAAGCTCATTATTTTGTGGTTAGCCATTTTTAAAACTTTCTTTCAATGTTAGATTAATAAACACTCAAACTTTAGAATTTGATTCATTTCAAACATTTTATAAATAGTATTCAAAGAAATAAATCCTTTGCCTTGTTTGTGGTGCAAAACAAACAAATCTCCATCTTCTCGACTTGTTTCCAATCCAGGATGTTTGTCCTCCTTCAACAACAGCGCGCAGTGGCTGACCGACAACTTGGGTGCATTCTCAGAGTTTGTGCTCATCCGTGAGCTGATCCGTCTCAACTCACTCTTCAACCCAGTGAGTCTCAGACTGTCAAACAATCAGTACTTTTAAATAAAAGAGCAAAGGCCAAACAGCTTTATTGTTTTTGTAGCTGGAGGCCTTACAGCTCCTCACACCAGACCAGAGCGGAGCTGCTGGCACTGGCCCTCCTGAAAACAGAGACGCTGTCATCAACACTCTCTTCGATTTCATGACTGAAGCACCAGTGGAAGAAGATTCACAGAGTTCCTGTCATCCCTCGTGAGAGTCACCCAGATGGTAAGAAAAGTCTATTAAAATTCAGGGTTTTTGAGGATTTTGTGTTTAAGGTAGTAACTCATTTACCTTTTCTTCCTTTTGTCCAACAGGAAAGCCTTTCCTGTTCATCCTACAAAACACTGTGAGTTCGGATCGAACTTGCAATATAGAAATATGAACAAGTAGGTTAGGGTTAGGAGGACTGAGAGCAACTTTTTTTATACATCATGTGGATGAAACCAAAACTGAAATCTTTGTGTGTAACGATACTTGTTTTATTTGGATAAACAAAGAAAAGCTTTCATGCCTTCGCATGCCAAGTCTAATGCAGAGCAAGGCGATAGCAGCATCAAAATAAATGGCATTATTAGAAAAAATAATGTGGAACCAACATCTAAGAACGTCAAATACAAGGTTAAAGGCAATTCTACCAAAATTACTAAATACATATATTAAAACATATTAATTTATTCAATGATAATAGCATATTTGTTTTAAATTAAACTTATCTCTGATTATTCTGATTATTTTTGTGTTTTTCTACACATGGATGATTCTTGCCGACCACAGAATGAATTCAGTTTGACGAAATTTAATATTTTGCCTGCAGATTCACCAGGCTGGACATCACCATGGCAACCACTTCTTCGACATAGTCTCAGCCATCACAAAAACTAAAGTGGCTTTATCCAAACAACTACCACTTGGTGAGTTTTACAAAAGAAATTTTGAATACAAATGCTTTCATGTTAAATCTCTTCCCAATATTCTCTTCTTTAATTTTATTTTCCTTATATAACATTTTCCCAACAAACTGTAGCAACAACAACTATGATTTAATTTGCACTCAAATAATAATTTTCTTGGATTTCAATACCATGTTAAATACAAAGAGACAATATTCAATATGCACATTTACTGAGTGTTGGTTTTTGAAAAAGTAATCAAAATAACTTGATTTAAATTTGTAATTAATTTCTCATTCTTTAATAATTGAGAGGAGTTTTAAATAATTATTTATCACAGACTGCGTCGTATACAGTGGGCAGGTATTTTTATCACAGACTGCGTCGTATACAGTGGGCAGGTAAAGAAATGTTGTTATGGAATTTTTTTATTTAAATTTTTCAAACAAATTAGTTTTTGACGATTAATAACCATTGTAATAATTTTCTCTCCCAAGTGCAATGTAACAATGGCAAATGGTAAGCTTCCTCTCACTGTATAATGACCCTCTATCTACTTTCATTTAAAATGACGTATTATTTTTACATTAATACTTTAACTTGTCTTGCATCTTTTCACAGAGACAGAAATATGCATGGGAGTCAACAGGTAGGGTTGGGAATGACTTTTTGACAATTGTCCCTATACATTTCATGTTAATAAAGGAAACATGAATCATGTTGTGTTACAGCACAGAGCTTCAGACCCACCTGGACAGATCAACGATGGCCGGACGGCACTGCAGCTTCTCTGTGGAGGAATTTGCCTGTGCCTCTGTAAGACGTGGCGTCATCATCTGTCCTCAAACTGCAGCTGAGGGAAAATGGTTCCATGTTTGGTTCAACATCTGGTCTGTTGTCATTCTCCTCTCCAGCTGTCAGGTTTAACAGCTGAGGATCTGGCAGCCATGTTGGCTTGTGATCGGGCCTCCATCTCAAGTGGCTCCAAACCTGCCTGGAAGCTGCTGCTCTCCAAAGCCTCCCTGGTCCTGGATCAAGCTCTGGATCTGCTGAACAACACCGTAAGACTGGCTTTTGTTCACCACCAGCGGCGCTCCGGTTGCAGCTTTCCACCCGATCACTGATATTTAAAAAACAATTTCTTGGTCTGAAAGGTGTTAGATGTAGCAACCATTTTGTGGAGACATTAATGGTGGATTGACTATTGCAATTTACAAACATTTCTCACCTGCGATTTTGCAAAAAAATAAAAGCAGCTTAAGAAGGGAGGCCCAGACTTCCCTCTCCCTAGCAACTTGTTCCAGCTCTTCTGGGGGAACCCCGAGGCGTTCCCAGGCGAGCCGGGAGACATAGTCCTGCAGGGATAACCCTACAACATCCACAGCTTTAAGGAACTGAATCTCTTCCACCCCCGGGGCCCTGCCACCGAGGAGCTTTTTAACCACCTCGGTGACCTCGTCCCCAGAGATTGGAGAGCCCTACCCAAAGTGCCCAGGCTAAATTTTCTCAAGGGAAGGCATTTTGGTGGGATTGAGGAGGTCTTCGAAGTATACTGCTCACCGACCCACAATGTCCCGAGTAGAGGTCAGCAGCACCCCATCCCCACTATAAACAGTGTTGGTGCTGCACTTCTTCCCCCTCCTGAGATGCCGAATGGTGGACCAGAATCGCCTCAAAGCTGTGCAGAAGTCTTTCTCCATGGCCTCTCCAAACTCCTCCCACACCCGAGTTTTTGCCTCAACGACCATCCGAGCCGCATGCCGCTTCGACTGCCGGTACCCATCAGCTGGTTTTGGAGTCCCACAGGCCAAAAAGGTCTGATAGGACTCCTTCTTCAGCATGACGGCATCCCTCACCGAAGGTGTCCACCGACGGGTTCGAGGGTTGCCGCTTTGACATGCACCAACAATCTTGTGGCCACAGCTCCGATGAGCCGCCTCGACAATGGAGGCACGGAGCATGGTCCACTCAGACTCAATGTCTTTCACCTCCCCCAGAATGTGTTCAAAGTTCTGCTGAAGATGGTAGTTAAAGTTCCGTTTCACAAGATAGTCTGCCAGACATTCCCAGCAGATCCTCACAATATGTTTGGGCCTTCCAGGTTTGACCGGTGTCCTCCCCCACCACCGGAGCCAACTCGCCACCAAGTAGTGGTCAGTGGTGGCCAGCTGAGTGTCCAAGACACAGCCGCAGATCCGATGAAACGATGACAATGTTAATCGTCGAACTGTGGCCTAGGGTGTCCTGGTGCTAAGTGCACATATGGACACCCTTATGCCTGAACATGGTACTTGTTATGGACAATCCATGACGAGCACAGAACAACATGCAATAACAACAGAACCCACTCGAGTTCAGATCAGGGGAGCCGTTCCTCACAATCACTCCCCTCCAGGTCTCCCCGCCATTTCCCACGTGAGCGTTGAAGTCCCCCAGAAGAACAAAAGAGTCCCCCGGATGGGCACTCTCCACTACACCCTCCAAGGACAAGGGTGGATAATCTGGACTGCTTTTCGGCCTGTGAGCACAAACAACAGTCAGAATCCGTCCCTCCATCCAAAGGCGGAGGGAGGCTGCATTCTCGTTCATTGGGGTAAACCCCAACTTACAGGCTCCGAGATGGTGGGCAACAAGTATGAACACTTCTGCCTGGCGCTTCTTGCCATGCCAACTCTGGAGTTGCCATGGGCTGGTTTCTCTCTCCTTGAAAGGAACCAGCCTCTCAAGGAGACTGGTTCCAGAACCAAAGCCATGCATCGAGGTGAGACTGACTATTTCTAGTCGGAACCTCTCAATCTCATACACTAGCTTGTGGCTCTTTCCCCACCAGAGAGGTGACATTCCATGTCCCAAGAGCCAGCTTCTGCAACCGAAGATCAGACCGCCAGGGCCCCCTCCCTCGACCGCCTCCCATCACACACTACACCCGACCCCTTTGGCCTGTCCAACAGGTGGTGAGCCCATTGGAAGGGGGACCCATGTCTCTTCTTCGGGCTGAGCCCGGCCGGGCTCCATGGGTAAAGATCTGGCCACCAGGGGCTCACCAATGTGCCCCACCTTCAGGCCTGGCTCCAGAGTGGGGCCCCGGTGCAGTGTGTCCGGGCGAGGGAACACTAAGTCCATAGAGCTCATCATAAAGAGTCTTCAGGCTGCGCTTAGTCTGGTTCCTCACCTAGGACCTGTCTGCCTTGGGTGACCCTATCAGGGGCATAAAGCTCCTGACAGCTTAGCTCGTAGGATCATTGGGACACTCAAACCCCTCCACCACGATAAGGTGGTAGCCCATAGAGAGGTAAGATCTTTTATTTAGCTAAAAATTTATCGTGGATCACTTCTTGTTGCAGATGATCCGTCCCGACCATCCTTCTGCCTCCATGATCCTGGACTCCATACGAGAACTCCGGCTGGATGTCGTCAACATGGCCGACCTCAACGATCCCGCTTTTGTCCAGATGTGGTTCGGCCGCCGCCTCCGTCCGTTCCTGCCAGCTGTTTCCAAAGACTTCCTGTCATGTCTCGCCACCGAATCACTGAACTGCAACACCTACCAGTACATGTAAGCATGGATTTATTTATCCTTTCATTCCTGTCATTTATCTTTACAATTTGTGATAATAAAATATCTTTTCCATTTTCAGTGTGAAGACATTGAGCGAAGTTCAGTCACACATGAATCGTGAAAGGCAGCTGTCTGTCTTTACACACTTCATCACAGTTTTTCTGACTGCAAACAACACGGCAGGTAGGAACCTGCAAACACAAATTACATCAGAAGTCAAGGCATTCATGTAAAGGGAAACCAGGAAATATCTGAATAAAATTACATTAAAGTAACCATAACAATCAATTGAGAAATTGTGGTCTTAGAGAAACTGGTGGAATTATTGCTGAAAAATAGCCCTATTTGATATTGTCTTGGGTCAGAACATCTATTAAAAGTATTTGTTTTAATATTTTGAGGGACAAAATTATAAAATTGTTTAATAATGAATATAAGCAAAGTAAAAACAAATAAATAAAGAAGGCCAACATAAAATAGATGTAAAAATCCATCAACACAGAGAGCAGTTTTTTAGTCCTTGTAAGTAATTACACTGTGAAATATACAAAGGTAGTTGTTCTTCTGTTTTTTAGGTAGTGTGGAGGATGGTGGGAGAGCTAAATACATTTTGAAACAGTGAGGAGAAGATTTTAAATCACTATATAGTTCAACCTACTAACTAACTAAATAAGTAGGCAAGACTATTTTCTTTGCATTGCACAGTTAAAGGAATAATGCGACCCAAAGTGATTTAGATAAAAAGTGTTATAAATTCAAAGTGACTCAGATAATGTCAGCTCGTTGCAGAATGGTACCGTTAATGAAATAACCATGTTGAATAACATATTATTACAGCTGTATTTTTTTTCTTAAACTTTTGGGAATTAAAATGAATATGAATAACTATTATATTATATTACAGTGATGTAGTTATTACTATAGTTTTAATGTTTGTAGAATTTCACCTTCAATTAAAACAGTAGTTTGTTTTGTTTCAAGTAAAATCAATAAGGCCATGATGATTTTTATGTTTGTGAAATCATTTGTTGTCAATTTTGTGAAACTTGCATTTTTGCCCAAGTCAAGTCCCAACAAATGTATCGTTCAGCAAATTGACACAGAAAACTTTTTGAACATCTTTCATCTTACTTGACAAAATACAGAAGTGTACGGAAGAAGTCTCGTCAGAAGGGTAAAGATTAGCTTAGCGTGTGTGTTTGCTTGGCTCAGATCCAGCCTGCAGCTCCAACACGGTCAGCAGCGACGACTGGCTGCAGAAGAACCTTGGAGGCTTTTCTGTTTTCATCTCCATCCAGGAACTTCAGCAGCTCTACCCCAAATTTTCACCAGTAAGTTCTGTTGGATGGCTTCTTATCTTTTCTGCCTTTACAGTTTTCTGTCAAAACTCTGACATTACCTTGTATATACATTTTCATGAATTCTTTTAATCTTACTTGTTTGTTTATTATTATTGGAGCCTTGCAACGAAATTTCTTTCAATTTGTACAATTGAATGATAGTAAACTCTGCCTATGTCAATGTTGCTGTAAACATGGATGCATTTGTTTGTGTACAGTTGGAAGCTCTGGCCTCTCTGTCTGTCGGTCAGCTGGCAGACTTATCCACCACACCTGGGCTGCTCACGAGTCCTGACCAGGTTACCATGGTGATGAAATACGTCCCAGACCAAATGTTGGCCGTCTTCTTTGATGTGTTCTCAGTCGCCATTAGGGTATGCGCAACATCTTACCTCAACAGCAAAGTGTTGGCTTTCATAATTTAATCCGTAGTAAAAATGTTTGTTTGTAGATATTCTATGATTTTCAGCGGGTTTTTGTTTTTTTTCCTCCAGGGCAATGAAAACATGATGCCCAACGCAGTGAGGTCTGCCATGTTAGAGGTTGTGTTTGCCCGTGCAAATCTGTCTCATCCCTCAGTGAAGGACTCGGAGGTATCCCAGTGGCTCAATAATCGACTGCCTCCCCTGGTCATAAGCCTAATCCCCTCCCAAGTCAAGCCATATTTCCAGATACTGGTGGGAAGGAACTGCAGCATTGAGCAGCAGGGGTGAGTGGAAAGGCAACAAGCACTAGACTCAAGATATACACATATCTATATATATATACTGCTTTACACAATAATTCATACAAGTAGAATTTCTAGAGTTTTATTACATAACAAGCAACATATTAAACTGGAATTATCATGCTTTTAAATCCATTTAAATCATTGTTCTGGCACTGAAAGGTAAAGAAATTAGGCTAAGAAGGTCGAAAGATACTGTTCTCCATTTCTTTGGTCTGAAATCTCCGTTATTGTTGCTCCACTGGCCCCCGTTTTTTTCTTTTGGTGCCATCTCTTTAAATGCAACCGAGGCACTCCAGATCCCGCCGCCCTGCAGGTCATGGAGCCCTCCGTAACCCTGTTCAGCCATTTTTTGTAGTTTGATCATAGAGATACAATTATCTAACTGATAAAAATGTAACTGAGTAAATTTGGTTCATGTGTTCCTCTGGACAGAAACACATGAAAGAGGACTTTCCCCACTTCTGTGGGCACGTTTCCAAGTAAAATATAATTTAACTAGTAGGTCAAAGAGGCATCTAGTCAAAATGGAAGACTGTATGATGAATTGAGTGGCTTAATAAACCCAACACCCAAGCATTTTGACTTATCCACTTGCAGCGTCAGCGTCCTTGAACAACAGATTCGCTGCAAATGTTTGGCAGATTCCTGAAATTTATTAGCTGGAAATCCATTATCTTTTTTAGCAAATACTGTGACGTAATAGTTGAAGAAAGGTTCATGAATTTGGTGCACAAGAGGATGAAATTGTAATCAGACACAATTTCCAGGCTGCCTTTGTAAATAAAACAAAATGGAAATCTTACATCATTTTCCTTTCAAATAGCAGTTGTGGTAACTGATGGCATAAATTACGTTGAACCCCAGGGGTGCAATGGGAGAATGTGTAAAAATAAATAAATAAATAAATGTTCAAGGAAGGACACTTTCACATTGGTGCTACGTTTCAGTAAAATGTTTTATTTTTCATTCAAATCTTCTCCGAAAATCCTTTGAATTTTGTTTTTTCTGTCTATTTCAGTGTGATGCTTCTTAATTCGACAATCCCAACACTCGCTGCGGATTCCCAGAAAGAAATCTACAGCCACATCATTCTGGCACTGAAAGGTAAAGAAACTGCTCGCTGAAAATCAGCTGAGCAGCAAAACTCGAGCATACGTACATAAAGATCTTTGTTAAATCTTTGCAGTAAGCTTGCTTCTTATCTGCAAAGTCTGAAGTATTTTGTGGTCCAACACAGACTGCAACTGTTTAGCAGAGCGCTACATCTAGGCTGGTGGGAAATAGACTTAAATAGTCAGGGTGAACAAACTACAGCTAATCATTGAAAATCAATTCATATAATGTTATATTAGAGATATATCTCCAAAAACAAAACCTACAAAGCACCTGAAAATACTGTTTTGTTCATAGCCCCTCCTGCCCTCCGTTGCTACCGTGACAACAGCTTCTACAGCTTCATCGAGGACTCGTTCTTGGGATTCCAGTTCCCCAACCTGACCACCTTCTTGTCCCTCATGCCTCGTGACCGGAAGCATCTGGTGTGTTGAGATAAAAGCTTTCGGGTATTAGGAGAGCTGAGGATGACCAAATCGACTTTATTTGTGTAACTTCTGATCTTCCAGCTGGTGAACTCCATGCCTCCATCACATCTGGGGAACCTGCTGCGTCGGCCAGCCGTTGTCGACAATGAAGCGCAGCTCTGTGATCTCTACAGCAGCTATGACCAGACACGAGCGTTTTTGGAAACCGTATGTAACACACCTGTTGGAATCGCAAACATATCATTGGGGTGATGCATGCAAACACGGCAACCTGCTAATTCACTGCAGGAGTCACTGCCGGTAGACGTCAGGCGTCCCACTCTGCCCTGCGTTTGGCCCATGGCCCTCAGCAGCACCAGCAGGTCAGAGGTCAACGCTTGGTTTGACCGAAGCCTCAAGAACTACTTGGTCTTCCTCTCAAAGAGTCTGATCAGGCCAGATGTTACACACAACACCTCGTGTCTGGCCTTCCAGAAACTGTACGTTTCCAAGCAGCTTTTTTTCTCTCTCTCTTTTTGAAGTTTAGGTTTTTGTTTCTGTCTCCTGATTGAACCTTGTGCCGTTTCAGTGTCTCGGTTATGGGTGAATACAATTACACCGCGGTGGACTTTGTGCGGGAAGACGTGTTCAACACCATCAGGGATTACCTCCAGTCAGGTTAGCCCAAACGCAGCAACAAAGTAACCTTAAATTCGTACTTATTTTGCTTCGTTTTTGAATCACTTCAAATTTAAGTTGTCAATGTGTCATTCTGATACCTACAAAGGGTGGATGTAGGGTAGATATGAGGTATACTGTGCGAGGTACCAAGTCTTCTGATGGTATAGCCAGGTTCCTATCAATATTAAGTTTTTATATCGATAGCTATGCTATGGGTGTCCCCATAGATACTTGTCAAATGCAGATGGAGAAAGTTCCATCTCAATTCAAGTAAATAGTCCTCAGAAATACCTGCTAGTCAAACCCAACCTGTAACTCTTGTAACTACCCTATAGACAAAATCAATTACCCTGAAAAAATATATTCCAGAGGTATCTCCTGTAAGTACCCTAATGTTTTTCAAACCCCTACCTTAGAAGAATATATGTTTTTATGAACAGGTAACCTTTAAGAACCTTGTAAGTGCACACCGGTACCGCAAAAGTATCTCATAAGTATCCTGCGGGTACACTCTTGGCACTTTAGTGAATTACTCTTCGTTTGTCATAAATATAAAACCCTTGATCCTAAACATTTTTAACTTGTCATCGTAGCAACACCAAGATGTTACAACCCCAACGACCCAGAGCTGAACTCCACGGCTTGGTTTGCTGAGTACATCGGCCCCTTCATGCCGTTCCTCACTCTGGAGATTCTTCAGACCTTCGGATCGGATGAGGTACTGAACCTGGAATTGATCTCTTAAATGAGAGATGATAAAAAACAGATTTTTACTGTCCCTACTTTTATTGTTCCTGCTCCTTATAGACCCTCCAGGTGTTCACGGTGAACCCCCTGAACATCGCACTCTTCAACCACTCGGTTTTGCCTCAGAACCTCACTGACTACTACACTAAGCTGGTCTACCGACAGGACAGTAACTTCAACCCACTTCTGTGCGTTTATCACCAATTACTAAGATGTTGCAAAGGTGTTGTTTTTTTTTTGTGTGTCTTTATTGTGTTATTTTGATATATTCTCTGCAGCCTTCCTCTGTTGTGCCGGTGTGTTGCTCCCGGCAATGCATTCACCCAGCTGACTCCACAAGAAAGTTTGATAGTGTTGCAGAACCTCACCATTGTCTGCGTAGATCTCAACCCACAGGTAACAGGAACACAGAGGGAAAACACTGGATTCTTTTTTAGGTATTCGGTCATTTTTTGACAAAACCACAAGAGACAATGTAAAGAACTTAGAAACATGAACAGTAGCTGCATTTCCATTACACAGGTAAGCAAAGCTTGGTGGATCGTTTACGTTGAAAAAACAACAATTTTGCAACTGGGGTGTTTCCATTAAATAAGAAAATATGTATGTTCACGCAACAAGTCACGTAATCTGTTCCGACCACTTGCTCTCATCTTCTTTGTCTTTTCCAGCAGTAGAAAAGACTGCTGGATCATGACTCGTATGATGCGGAAAAAAAGTGTCTCCATTGCTGTTTTGCAAAACATGCTGAAGCCAAGAAACCACCTCGTGTAAAAAAATGTTTTAGCAAAATTGTTTTTCAACATTGCCATATTTCTGTTAAGCAAATTTATTTTGGTAATTCCTAAATGCAGAAATATATGATCAATGGGAATATAGCTACTGTCCAGCATTTGCTCTTTTCTATTGCAATAATTTCCAAGAGTTTTTGTTTTTCGGAGAAATATACGTTGCACGGTGTTTGCCACCTCAAACGGGGATCCACATTATCCCTCTAGCTTAAAAAGTTTCTCTCTAAGGAAACCCAGCAGATTGCATTGAGTCAATTCTGAATAATATTATTGTCTGCCGAAATAGAAGCTAAAGCAGGAAAATCTGCTGCACAATACAACTTCCTGTCGGTGTCCTGTCAAAGAAATGAAAAATAAGACTTAAAAAGTTTTTTTTTCCTTTGCATTTGTAGATTTCTGCTGCTCTGACGAGCAACTTCGGTGGTAACATCGATTCCAACACCATCTCTGCTCTTGGCAATGGAAGCACCAGCATGTCCATGGGGCAGATCAAGGCCATCAAACCACAGCAGCTGTTCATTGCCCTAATCACACTCAGCAATGTGATGGGCTGGAACGAGGGACAGGCCAGGAGCATAATCGAGTCTCTGTTGACAGTGATGCCGGTACAGCTTTTCCCTTCACCCGTTTCATCTTGCCCATGACCAATTTTATGCTTAACGCTCTCCGATTGCTTCTTTTACCTCGCCAGATCAACAACTCTTCGTCACTTTTTTCGCTGGGTACTCTTATCGTCGGCGTGCCCTCCAGAGTTTTCAGGACAATAAGCGGGTCTGAGATTTTGATCGCCTCCAGAAACCCCTCGCTTGTGGGATACATGATGTCCGCTCCAAAGGTCGTCCAGCAGATTTTTGTCACCCAGGTACGCCTGCAAGATTAAAGGTTTTCGTTATTGTTAAAAAATAAAAGGCGCAGAGTTATGTAGAATCAACTTTTTTGAACTTTGCATCATGTTACATTGTTGTTCCCTCATCAAAAACATACCTAAAGTGTTGCCTCAATTCTTTCATGAATGTTTGAGAAAATCCTTGAATCTCCATGGCAACAATTCAGCTTTGCAAAACGCCTGGGTGTACCTAGCTCCGCCTTTGAAGACGAAGCTCCTCTGAGCTTCACTTTTCAATCTTCCAAGTTTCTGCCTCACAGAACAGCCCTCTCCCACAACTCCCCCACTTAGCTCCTTTTGACTAGCCAGCAGCAATTAGCAAATACCTGCTGGAACCACATATCATCTGACCTCATTATAGGAGTTACTTCTCAGTGAAATGCTGGTAAAAAACATTGTTAAAGGGTTAATAGAGGAACCATTCAGCTGTGCAAAATGCCTGGGTGACTTCCTGAAAGCAGAGTTTCAGAAAGAGCAGGAGCTTCTTAAAGAGACAGAGACCCAATTTCAGTTACAAAGTCAAATTTCTTTTATGCCATTTTTGAAATAATACAGCATTTTTATAACAACTGAAGTTAACAGAGGTACTTGATTGAGCTATAAAATGGTGCTGGAAAATTCATAATCCTGTCCCTTTAGATGAGACTAAAATGAATTCAAAGTTTGATTTGAATCTTAATTTTGGATTGAGTTCAGTTTGGATAACTTACAACTGGATGCTCACCATCCCTCTGCCAGATTTTATCAGTGAGCAGCACCAGTGAGGCAATCATCGAGAATGTTCCGGACGAAATGGCCACTGAGATCCCTCGAGTTTTCCTGCAGAGCTTCACAATCGGCAGCGTCACAAAACTCAACAATAAGAAATGGAAACGCCAGCAGGTAGAGGAAATCTATCTTCACCAAAAATCTGCAGATTTTTTTTTCTCTCATTTGTATGTTATCAGAAGAACAGCTAATTGAGTTTACAACTTTGTTTTGTCAGGCTGAGATGTTCTTTGACGTAATCGCAGTGGAAAGTGCCACAGCTGTCCTGGGAAGTGCGAACAAGTAGGTTTAAATAATACTTTTAACAGTCTGGTGTTAAAACGTGTAGTCTTTTCTCCAGGTGTGTTAAGTGATCACAACATGTGTGTTTGTGTAGCATGTCCTCCTCTGTGCTGCAAGGATTCACATGCACGAGTGTGAGAACGATCCAGACACCGCAGGTCAAAAACCTGGTCAAAGCCTGTCGGCGCAAAGACACTAACAAAGTCAAACTGGTGGAGTCTCAGGTGAGAGTCTGGGAGGATAAATGTATTGATTGTGTTAAGAGAAAAAAATTTAAACACTCTCTGAGTATTAATGACTATTTGCCAACGTAGTTAGAAATCAGGAGATTTATTATCAATCGTTTTCTTGTTGATCTGAAAAATAATTTTTTTTAGCCCTACAGTCTGCTGCCTTTTTTGCTTTTGCATCAGACTTAAATGTCCCGGATTATCAGACAAGTTAATATTAGACTAATGTAATCCAAATACATGCAAAATGCAGTTCACAAATGAAGTTTTTTTATGGAAAAATCTATCCAATGCAATCCAGTTTGGATTAAAACTTCCTTATGCGCTTAGCTAATGTATTGTTTTATATTTAAATGTGTTTTACAGTTTGAAACATTTATGCGTGACACAAACAAAACAAGAAATTTGTTAGGTTAGGAATGTTTTTCTTTTTTTTTTTCGAATTGTCCTGCAAAGTGGAACAACAGCAGTAGATATAAAATTTAACACAACATTTCTTAGTGTTAACACCAATATATAAAAAACAAGATTATATAGTAATAATATATTGTACAAGACTATTGCAGAAAATAATCTACAGTTATTAGAAATAGGCATATCAGACCCACAATCCCAGCGATGTGCCAGGGAGTTAAATTATTTTCCCATAAATGTACATATTTTTTCTAGAACTACAGAAACACAGCACACAGAACGCTACATATCTTTCCAGACATTGTACCCAGATGTTTAATGCTGTAATACCTTCAAATTGAATTAGTTGTTTCTATTTCTGACTAAGTGGTGAAGGAAATATGTCACACAAATCGCTAACAGGTAAATGCATTTTGTCTCATCAGTTGACCTGCATGTTCAACCTCATCAGAGAAGAACCAGACATCACCAGCTTTGAACTTTTCCCTCCTGATGTGCTGCTGTACTATGAGTAAGTCCTCTTGTAATGTCTAATTGGTGTTGGACTCCTGATTAAGTGCTGATTGGTTGATGTCCTGCTCCCTGCACAGCTACACCGTGGTGAAACAGGGCAACTGCAGGCTCTACTTTGAACAGCTCAGCGACGCCGACTTCTCTGTGTTCTCCTCAGAACTCAGCTACAAGCGGACCGCCCTGTTCAATAACGCCAGGGACTGCCTGGTAAGCTATCGTTGATCACAATAATCAATGTCTTCATAATTTAATGCGCCGTAATTGTAAAAAAAGAAAAAAAATAGCGAGATTAAAGAAAATGTTGTTAAAAGGTATTACAAATCACAACTACATTGATTTTAAAAGCACAAAATGTTTGAAATTGTTGCTGATTCTCAACAGGGAATTGACTGGCAGCCAGTCAGAAAGAGGAACATGCCAAAGAACTTTCCAATGAATTATTTGAATTTATATTTCATAAAAATAATTTTAAAATAGGTTGGATTTGGTGATTTAAAAAAATGTATTAGATCCTTATCTTTTTTTCTTTCCTCATCTTCCCTCAGGGGGTGCTAAGGTGTTACTGCAGGGGTTAACTGCAAACCCTGCAGGTTTAGTTAATGTTCTAATTGTATTGTGCTCATGTCTGACTGTTCATCTCAGGGCATAACAACCACAACCCTGACTAAAGATCAAGTAACAGTTCTGGGAAACATGTGCTGCTACCTGAGCGACTCTTACATCCAGAACTCTGACGAATCCATCTTGGAGAAACTGAAGACCTGCCCGGATCTGTCTGCCGCTCAGGCGGCCGCAGTGGAGGCCCGTCTGATCAGTGGGACCACTAAATATGGGTAAAGACCTGTGCCTTTGGCAGAAATGTGTTGCTTTTGTCGGCCTTTAAAAAAAAAAAAAAACAACCTTTTTTTCATATCCAGATCTGTTTCGACATGGACTGAAACAACTCTGAGGAACCTCGATCCATTTCCTCTGTACATGTCTTCGAATTTCTATGACAACTTTGACAAAGTAAGTGACTGCTTCAAAAAAAAGATATTGTGTAAGCAGATGAAAGAACATAAGTTAATTGTTCTCTCTTGATTTTCCCGTTTTTCCCACTTGCAGACTACAAAGCGCTCATTCTTAAACTACTATCTGAAAGTCGTCAGAGCTGATGGAGTCAGCAGAGCGAAGATACAGTCAATGAAAGCAGAAATAAGACAATCAGTTAGAAGCAGACTTAAGCGACAGACCGGTCAGCTGATAATCCTTTCATCTGTTTGGTTTTTTTTTGCTTGTTCATCCAGTAATAACTGATTTTCAAATTTCTTCCTCTTGTTTCAGTCACTGAATGCACAGTAGGAAATATCACCCAGGTCACCATCTCCGATGACACCTTCCCCTTCGACTACAATGACATCAATCAGTTCAACAGCTGTCTCAGTGCAGTGGTCGTCAGGGACAACCTGGAGTTGATCACCAAGAAGGTGGATGAAGAGGATTACCTTAAGATTGTTCTCAGCAAGCTGCAGGAGGTGAGCACCTGGAGCATGAAGACAAATCAACTAGACCAATTTACTGAAGTGCTAGGCTAACGTTAGCATGCTTGCTCTTCATTTTGATATGACTTGTTGGCAATTTGACTTGCAGCATATTTCAGTGCAGTTCAGGTTAAATTGTGGGCAAAAAAAAATGTTCTAATGTTTTTCTGTATTGGATATTTGCCATCCCATGTGGGTCCCAAACGAGTATTAAGAAAATAAAAATCCACTTTTTATACACTGGGTCAATTTGAAACCCAATGACAGTCCCATCTGAGGTAAATTTTTCAGTCCATTTCCTACTCACATGGGTCACACTGCAAATGTTTGGCAGCACTCATATTTTATCAGATTTTCTTGTAGTTTTTTTTTTTTTTTGTTTGGGAAAGAGGGACTCAGTTTGTGGTTTTTAGGTTACATTTTGTGTACTTTCTGATTTGTGCATCTTCCCTTAACTATTTGTGCTGTTCAAAAATAAATGTTTACCATTTTTATTTTGTTCGCCATAATGGCAACTGATGCACCGTGGAAACAAAACCTGAGGAGTTTCATTTTAACTTTTGATAAGAGCGCGTGTAATTCATTGTATAACTTTCTGCATCTAGGCGTACAGCACCATCATCCCTGAAGACCTGGTCCAGATCTTGGGCCCGACGTCGCGCGTTGCCTCGGCAAATGAGGTTGATAAGTGGAACATCACTCAGGTGGACACGTTGGCATCTCTGATGGACACAACAAACGGAGCGTTGGATCCAAGCTTGGTGGGCAAACGGTCAAATGCGTGATGCTCGTATTTGCCGTCTGCATGCCTGTTTGTTCACATCAGCGCTTGTTTCTGCTGCAGGCTAAAGCTATCATCTCTAAGTATCTGAGCGTGGAAGGCAACAAACTTGAGAGCACGGAGCTCAATGCTATCGGCGGACCAAACCTGTGCTCTGTGGACGTTGAGGTTCTTGGGAACATCTCTCAGGACAGCTTGAAGTAAGTACTCTTTGTTTTGGGTTTGTTTGACTCTTAATCTCACTGGATTATTAGGGTTAGGTTGAGGTAAAATTGAGGATTGTCTTTTCTCAGGTTGCAGAGCCATAACCACATCTACTAAAATAAACTTCATCACAAAACTTTACACAGTAATAGAAGTATGATTAAAATCTAGCATACGTTTATTTTGGTCATAATTTTAATCATCAGATGTTGTAAAAGCAGGTTTGTAATGTTACAGCTGGTTAACATGAAAACTATTTTATTTTTTTTTATTATTTTTTTTTTTTAAAGTATCTGGTTGTTGTTGTTTTTTTGCCATAGTAGATAGAAAGAAATCAGTAAAATTCCATTTTAAAAAAATCTAATTTTGTGATTAGTCTTAGAAATTGTCCAGAAAAAACTTTTTTCTGAGTTTGAAAAGTGAAAAATGTATGACTTAAGTCAGAATGTTTCCAAAAGTCAAAAATTGTCAACTTTTGAAACTCAGAAATTACCCCGTTTTTTTTTTTGTTTTTTTTTTTCCTAAAAGACTTTTAAAATTAAACTCAAAATTTCAGTTTTTGGCAGACATAGACTTTTTTCTATCTGCTTTGGCCTTAATATGCCATTGTAGTTTACTCATTATTTTCTAAATGTGATGCTGTGATTGTTGTGGAGCAGTTTGAAGTTCTCTCCCGCTTAGTGGTTGTTCTGACGAATAAAAACCTTTTTTTTTAAGTATTTATCAAAATATTGCTACTCCGATTAAATTACATGTTTGGACTTGCTTAAGTCTGACTTATTGAAAATATAATGTTTCATTGACACATTTCAAACATATTTTTTGCACTTTTTGCTGTCTCAGACATGCTGATGCTCTGGACGTGTCCAACTGCACCAGAGACAAACTCAAAGTGCTCTTCAACATTGCCAATCAAGCGTTCCAAAGGGCCGCGAGGTCAAGCACTCCATTGTACCAGCTCATACAGCCTTACCTGGGTGAGCAGACACAAACACACACACACACACACACCCACCCGCACACCCCTACACGCACACACACACACGCACGCACACACACCATGCATTTGTGAATCTTTTGCATTTGTGAATTATGAGACTGTTTTCACTCCATAAACCTGCAGCAATAAATAGAAAGCAAATCTTAAAGGTTGAGCTAAATGTAAGCACCATTTATTTTGTCCTGTAGGGGGCGCACCTTCTGACTTTATTAAAGGTTTGGCAGCCTTGGACATCAACATGGACCTGAAGACGTTTGTTAACCTGGACGAGAGTGTGGTACTGGTCAGTATCGTCTGGGTGTTTTTTATTTGTTCTGGTAACAGTGTGAGTTCCTTTTTATGCCCCAAGTATAAACTTTGACCTGCTTTGCTCTCCATAGAGTCTGCTTGTTAGCGAAGTTAGAACTCTTCTTGGCAACAACCTGCCTGATTTAAAGAGCTTTGAAAATACGCCGATAGTAAGCAGCTGGATCTCCAGGCAGCTACAATCAGAACTCGATGCACTAAAAATTGGGCTTACAGGAGGCCGAGATGTCTCTACCCAGACAACTTCTAAAGCAACCACCCCTGCTGCAACTACAAAACCCCAAACAACTGCCTCTACCACCAAAGGTGAGTCTTATTCAATGACGTTCTCAGTGGAAACCACATTCAGGATGAATGATTTCGTCAACAAGAAACTGTGTCGTTGGCGTCGATGGAAGGATGTTGCAACAAACTTAACAGCAGCTGCGCTTCCATTACAGATGAGCACAAAGCTTTGCCAATATTCCACTAATGTCAAAAAACAGTGGAATATTTGCAATTGCGGCGTTTCCATTAAATGAGACACGCAGTTAAAATCGCACGTGTCCACTTCAGTGGGATAGACGCTAACAGTAGCCATGTTGGGTTCTACACACTATCTGCAGTTTCATTGAACATATAATTGCACAAATTCAAATTATGAAAATAAATTTGTTAGAAGGATCTATAGCAATTAAAAAAAACTTTTTTATAAAGTTTTTTGTGCTAGGAGGAGGTGGTTTTTCGTATGCATGAAAATTTTTTCTGCATCGTGAGTAGTGATCCACCACCGGCTGTTACTACTGGTGGAAAAGACAAAGAAGATGACAGGAAGTGGTAGTACGATAATGGCGTGGCATGTTTGTTTTAAATTAATAAATGTATTCACAAGTGATTTTTATTGCGTTTCTTGTCAAACGAAACGCCGCGATTGCAGAATTATTTTTCCGACATTAGCAGAACATCAACAAAATTTTGTACACATCTGTAATGAAAGTGCAGCTACTTTCACAAATTATGTTTTAATGTTTATTGCAGATTGTGTTGGAAATGAGAATTTATCAATCGACTCAGCTGGTTAACAAGACGTTAAATAAAAATGAATAAAAAAATACATTTTGGTGCCCAAAATTCAAATTGATGTTGAAATAATGACCAATCTTTAACATTTTTATTCATATTAAATGGTGAAACACACAATGTTGTCATTAAACATTAAACAACAACCTATACTTCTAATAAAAATCAGAAACAGACTTTAGTTGCAAATCTCCATTACGCTATAAGCATTCCATTACTTTTTTTTTGCAAAATTATGCTTTGAACCTTTTTCAGTGAGAATTAAAAGATTTGACAAGCTGCTCAGATGTTTATTGAAAAGTATAAAGTGGTTCCAAATGTTCTGATTTACCTTTTGACCCCAAAACTGGCTCAGCATTTCATCAAATCACTTAGGAAATGGTCTCTTTTTTTTTTTTAGCAAACACAACATTTCGCTCGGGATATTTCCTGGTTAAAATGGTGTCATTAATATTTTCATGTGTAACAATTAGAGGGAAATTCTAACTGTTCTGAGTGTCTAAAACCTGTTTCTGTTTCAGCTGCCGGGCCCCGGATCCATGGAGACGTCGCCGGCTTCACCTTCTTTGTTTTCCTTGCGCTCCTCGTCTCGTCCAATCAGGTTGCGATCTGAAGGAGCGCGCGGCTGATCATCAAACATGCACTTTAGGCTAAAATCAATGCTTGGAATAAAGGATGAAATTATTTTCAGATTTATAATTTTTTCTAATTGAAAACAAATACTGTGCCGATTATGTTGTTTTTATCATGAACAAAAATATCTCCTGAACAAAAATGGGTCCAAATATTGTGCTTGTGATTACTCAATTCTTGACTTCAAAACCTTCTATGTCTTATCTATAATATTGGTTGTACTTCTTATATTACAATTTGCTGTCGGTATTTGTGAAGGGGGAGATGTGTTGTGTTTTTATCCTCCATGTTTTACTTCTGATACCTCATACGAAGGATGCTTCTGTTAACACTTATTGAAATAAAATGCCTGTCTTGATTTAAAGCGCGATGCTTCGTCTTTGCATTCGATACAGCTAGCTTTTTTTATAACAACTGAAGTTAATGTATTTACTTGATTGCACTATAAAAGGACATTATATGTCTGGGAAATGCATAGCATTGCCACTTGAAAAAAACTAATCAAATGATTTAGAAAGAAGACAATCATCTGCTTGTGCCAAATGGACATGCAAAGAAATATCAAAACTGTAAATTAAAGAATATTGAGCACAAATATACCTCACATTGATCAAATATGGCTGAGCAACAGCCGTCTACCTCCATCTCTAATGATTTACTCAAAACAATCAAGGTGACTAAACCAGATCCTACCAGATCCCGATACACAACTCAAAAGGTTCATTTTGTGATTGATAATAAATGAACGAATGCAGAAAACCATTCATTGCGCCCAGTTTACTTGCGGTCGAAAGATTTGTAGATTTGAAAGATTTGAAAGATTTCGATTTCATTTGTAGCAATCACATTGTTTAATTGTTGCAAGATAATCAAAAAAGTTAATTAAAAGCTCTCCGTGAACAGGAACATTGATGGGTTTTACATGACGTCTGCTCAGATAAGAATAAAAAAAGGACAAGCATTTAACGCGATCTAAAGTTCTCTGTTGATTAGAAAAAAAAATGTTGTTGCAGATTAGTTTCATTTAGGATTAGGTGACGTATAAAAGAGCCGCCAGCGTAGAGCTGCTGTGGTGGTTATAAGCGTCTATATACTCCCAGGACGGTCTTGCAGGTCGGACAGGTGTGCTTGGCATCTTTGAGGCGGTCCACGCAGAACGGGATGAGGCAGCATCCGAACACAAACCTGGAGGAGAAAGCGGGCGCATTCAGAACCTCCTACTCACACCGGCGCAGGAAATCCACAATCATCACCTGACAGGAGTTATTTAAACCAACTGATTTAACATCCAGCCCCAGAAACTCTTAATCATTTTATTTGCAATGATCTGTAAATGCTCTAGAGCTTCAGACATGACTTTCAAATTAGCATTCATTATTCACTTGTGAAACAAATAAGAAAAATCCTATAAAATAACAACCAGGTATCAACATATGAATCTCTGAAGGAAAATGTGGCCTTGTGTTGATCCTGTGCTCCTGTGGATTTTTCAATGTGTTGCTTGCATAAAAAAAATATTTTAAAAGATCTTAATAGCTCCCCATGGACTAAGGGTGTATGTATGAAAATGTGTAATTTGGAAACATTCTTTTCTTTATTTCTTTAGATTATTGTATTTATAATTTTGTACAGAATAACTCATATATAGAACAAACAAAAATAACAAGACAAAGGCTGTTTACAAACGAAATCCCTTCCTACTAAAAGGATCTAGGGGTCTGTGCACATCATGATAAATATGAACTGAAAAAGAAACCTTATGTTAAATATTTGGGGCAAAAATGCATCTAGATAACAAAAGGTTTCCAAATCTTTCAAAATATTTTGTGTTTTTTTTCTTAGATTATATGTGATTTTTTTTTTTCAAGGGGAATGAAACTATTTAATTTCTGAATGAAATAGTTGGAAAAATTCCTGAGCGAATATAACGGAAACATTCGTGAGCAAATATGACGGAATTCGTTAGAAACAAGGATTCTGACCCGATCGACTGGTGTATCTCGGTTTCTAGGGAAAAGGCAGCAAACATTCTGCTTTCCATCACAAAGCCAGGGCGATCGAGTTATTGAATTCATAATAGGTGAAAGATATTACGAGAAGAAACATGCCAACTCCATGCAGAA